>CAJNDT010000002.1:1662922-2380422 GCA_905221615.1 Symbiodinium sp. CCMP2592
CATCCGAACCCGATGACCAGGGTCAACGTTGTCTTCTTTTTGTGTTTATCCCTTCTTTTCCGCAATCCAACTTGAAATTTAACCTCCAAGCCCCGTTGCCTTCTCCGTCTGATGCTCACTCTCCATCAGCTCCTGTGCGTAGATGGGGATGATCACAGTCGACATCGTCTTCTGCTGCGAAAGCATGAACTTTTGCTCAGCCCCGCTGCCTTCTGACCAAGGTAGGTTGCCTCCTTGGCGATCAGCTTCTGCTGATGCATTTGGTCTTTCAAGGCCAGCTCGTCTTCATGCGTCTTTCTTTCCGCCGCCATATTCTTGTTGGCCTCCTGTGGCATCACAGCAACGGTACTGGGCTCACGGTTTAAGGACCATGGAACTCATCCGTTCCCATGTCGGTTTGGTATTTAGTTTGACTGGGTTAAGTCGCCATGTGGTCACATGCTGAAATACTGAGGCTTGATGCCTTTGTTGCTGAGGACTACCCCAACAAGACCCCAACAAAAGGCCAAAGACACGGGAATAGATCGCGCACCAGCGTCCTGGAGACGCAAGCAAGCATCCTTGAGGTCGTCGCTTTTCTTGGATATCCTTGAAAGGCTGTCTTTGGGTGACGATCGCAGACCAAGGCCACGTTCTTCAAACACATTCAACAAGGGTCACCCATACTGCGCGCAGACCCTTGCATGGCTGTTAACTTCCAGCATCTTCTGCGGAATACCCCTGACTTGCATGCTTTGCCCTAAACCCTAAACCTCAAACCCTGACTGGAAAGCCCAAACCCGTAACCCTAAACACAAAACCCTGACTTGAAACTGTTACCACTGCGTGCATTGCCAAGGCTCGTCGCTTTCTGATTCGCGTGCCGATCTTGTAGCTCCACGATCTTCTTCTTCAGGTCGGCTACCTGACAATGTCGTTGTTATTGTCATGATTCTTACTCGTATTGCTTTATGATTATTGTTACCACCATTATTGTTGTTGTTGTTGTTAATACTAGTGGCGTTGTTGATATCGCCATTATTGATCTTGTTGTCCTCATCAGTATCATCATGATTATCACCATGATGTTATTGCTACCATAACTCATATTACAAGGGTACTATTGTGAATCTTGCTGTCAGTATTAATATCTTTAGTATTGACGATACTGCCAATTCGACGGTGTCTAAACACAAAAATATGAACCACCTGAGAAGCTCCAGACCCCGAGCCCTAAAGGCCCTACACAAGTTCCCACGTCAGGGCTTCATGGCTCTGTTTGTGGCCTCGAGCTCGAAATCCTTCTGCTTGGCCTGGAAGGAAGATTGAAGATCCTCCGAGCGCACGAAGAAAGCGAGATGCGAAGGCAAAGGTGCAGGGCTTATGCTTCGAGGTGGAACATGCCAGCGACGTTCTGTCAAGAGTGCTCTCCGTAAAGTTGTTAACTACTCTTACCAACGCGTTTCGTTTCAACTGCTGCATACAGACATAGATGCATGCATACACAGGTGCAAACATGCACATATTCACTCATGCATATATGTGTAGTGTACGCATAGATCGTCATATCTGCAACATGTAGGTAGTGCATACATACCTGCACACACGCATGTACAAATAGAGAGACAGAGAGAAAGAGGGGTGCTGTTGCCAGGTCTTCCACTAGTGCACGCATTATGCAACCCAGTGGAGGAGTCTGGCGCCAAAACTAGTCCTAGCACTTATCATCGCTGTAGCTGTAGTAGGATAACAGCACCAGCGGCACTGGAAGCGACGGTAGTAGCGCTAATGACAGCACGGACAGCCAACTGTACTACACTTACCTGATAGTATGTTTCCCCACCACAGTTGTAAGTCGAAGCCCTAAAGCTGACGCCTCCGTGTGCTTCTGTGCTGCTTCTGCTTGCTCTTTCGCAGCTTCTTCCATTTTCTTGCCTCGGCTGTTTAAGGCTCGAAGTTCCCGGCAGATCTACACATGTTGTAGGAACGCAGGTCAACCAGCAAAAGCAATCAACACACGACCCGCAAGCAGCACCAAGCTGCATTTCGCGTCTGCTTCCTTTGCTGTGTTTTCGGCCTCCCTCTTCGCGCTCTCGGCCTCTTGCTTTGCGCTTTCCAGCTCTCGCTTCGTCGCCTCGGCTTCTTGCCTCAGCCACACCCAGAGGCCCGCCTCCCGTGAGTGAGACATATACTACATGTATATATGTATGTGTATTTATGTATATACGTACATACATATGTATATATATATATATACATATGTATATGTATATGTAGATAGATCGATAGATAGATAGACAGACAGATAAACGGATAGATGGCTAGATATTCATGCTCATGAACTAATTTGTTGTGTTTATACGGACATATATATGTATATGTCCATACATACGTACACATGCACATATTTATCGTGTGTGTGTTTAAGTCGATTATCTATTGAACGTTTTGATCTTTAGTTTTTGCAGTTACAAGTTAGATGTCCAATACTCCCTTTCTATCCCTATCTTCATGTATGCTTGCATCTGTGATTGGCTCATAGTGCTCGTGATTTGCATTTCAACTTATATTTACATATGTATGTATACCTCTAACTGACTGTATCTATATCCATGCTTGCAGCGATGCTGGCCAATATTTGCTTAGATACCTGTTCATATCTGTATGTGTATATATATATATATATATATATATATCATATACATGTGCGTGTAGAATTATACCAGTACTTCCATGTACATATATATATATGTACATACTACATGTATATAAAGCTATATATTATATGTACAGACATATTCGTCTATGTATACTTAGCTATCTATATACGAACATGCGCACATGTAGCATGCCTATAGGATAGCAGCCAGGCCCTGAAAGACAGCTCAGGGCCTGGCTCCTGATCCACGTAGGCGCTCCGAGCGAGCTTCTGGCCCTCCAAGGCCTCCTCCAGTTGCTCCTTTGGGGCTTAGGGTTTAGAGGATTTGGGGTTGTAGGGTTTTTGTTTCTTCTGTGGGGCTTCGGGTTTAGAGGATTTAGGGTTGTACTAGCAATGGGTGTTTTACGTTGTTTCGGGTTTAGTGGTTGAAGGAATTAGGCCTTAGGGTTTGAGGTTTCAAGGTGTTTACACAGGGTTTAAGGGTTCAGAAGTTAGGGGCTTGGGATTTTACGGTTTAGGGGTTTAGGTTTGAGGGCTTAGGACTTGGATTGAGAAAGACTGAGATACCCATGCTAGAAACGAAGCATACTATTTAGTTTGACCAGAACATTACTTCTCTCAAGACGAAACTGCACAATAACTGCCATGTACCGGTTTCTGATGCTCGAGGGTCTGGACCACATCTGTCGGTCAACGGCTAGGTTATATGAGGCTCAGCAGCGTTTTATGGTTTAAGGCGTCAGAAGTGGGCGACGAACGAAAACAACAATTCTAGTTTCCTGGCCCGAAGCACAAGACAGGCCATTTACACGCAAAGAGGTTATACAGTTGAGAAGGCCAGCCCAATTAACAAGGTTACCTGCCTAAGTCCTAAGTGCTGAGCACTTAAGCGCCACCCTCCCTGCCTTCAAGACAGAGTACGCGGCTTCCTGCTCTGCCTTCTGCTTCAGCTGCTCCTGCCCAAACAAGGCAACAACTTCCATGTGCAGACAAGACCGAGAGGGACAGGGGAGGTGGAGGGATGAAGAGAGAGAGAGGGAGAGATAAAGAACCAAAAAGGCCATCCTACAAAGAATATGTCCACAGGGTGCGAGTCTGTCGAACTGCAGAGGCGGCCTCGATGGTCTTCTCCTTCTCCTCGATGGTCTTCTCCTTCTCCTCGAGGTCCCCCAAGAGCGCAACCTTGGCTCCGAGGCCCTAAGCTGAGTTCCAGTCGCTGAAGGCTCGGGCCGTCAGGTTTAGGGTGGCAAGGTTGGCTGGTTGTAGGGTTTTTGGGGCTTCACCAGGTTTCGGGCTGCGGCTTCGGCTTCAGGCTACATTGGATTTGAAGTCCAGAATGTAAAGCGGCCCAACAGAACCTCTGCGGCCGCTGTCCCACCGTGCCCCTGGATGGTCCACTTTGCTGATCTCCATTGCCGGCTTACTGGCTCCTTCTCACGATGCGGTTATTTGAAGCAGTGCCTGGGCATAAGGGGGAAGGCCAGTGATGCACATGTGTGCAGCCCAGGACTTAGGATGGAGTCGCCGTTGAGAGTGCAGCTTTATGTATGGGGCAAAGAGCGCTGGCGAGGCCCCTGATGACAAGGCTTCGCGGCTGCTCAAACAAATCGGAGCCTTGCCGGAACGTGGAACGCAAACCTGTACTCAGCACTGTTCTGTGAGAGCCTTGGAGAGGTGCCCCATATTCAGAGCCACTGCGCTCTTCGACTCCCAAACCCCCTAACTTGCTGAACCCAAGGGCATTTTTCTGCTTGAGCTCCTGGATCTCATAGAAGGCATCCTGGAATGGAACTGAGGCGAAGGATACTCTTCCGAAAAGGCGACAGCCTGTAAATGTGCTAGCATGTGCTCAGGCGTTGAGCCCCACTCCTGCAACAGTCTGAAACCGACAGAGACTCGGCAAAGCCTGAAGGCAATTGCAACGCTTATGTCAAAATTGCGGCCGCTGAGCATCATCCCGGACAGGGTCTCGCGTTTCCTGGGGCGGGTTTCGACATTCAAAGCCCAAAACATAACGTAGTGTTCAGGGCCGAGCTTTTCTCCGGTTTTTCTTACATGCTGCAGGAAGGGTTTAAGTTGAGACAAACGCACTCGGCCGCAAAACGTACTGGGAGCAACTTCTCCGCAGTCCTGGCCGGGGGCCTCCTCGCCATCTTCCTCACCTGGCACCATGTTGCTGTTTGCTGGATGTCTCCCACGGTTTAGGGTTTGGGGCTTTAGGGTTGAGGGTTTGGCAACCCTCTGATGTTGAAAACTGCAGACAACATGTGGGGCACATTGGGGGGTCTGGATTCTAACGTGTTCTTCGGGGCTCAAGCAGGGGACGCGAGAAGGGCAACAGGAAACCCACCTTCGAAGATATTCGGAGGGAAGTTCCAATCTTCGATAGCAGCCGCCTTAGCTGAGCACTTGGCTGGGACTCTTGATCCGACTTCTCGTCAGCCCACTGGTGCTGCTGCTCCTGTTCCACTTCCTCACCCCGAGTCCTGCTTTTCGCTTCTGCTGCTACGACTATTACTACTGCCAGGTTTCTCCCACCCCTACTTCTACTCCTACTCCCCTGCTAGAACACGACTATTTCTACTACTAATTCTACGCCTCTGCTACTGTTACCGCTCCTACTACTGCTAAAACTGCAACAGCCGCTGCTGCTACTACTGCTGCGACTACTACTACTACTACCACCACCACCTCCTGCTGAAATTATGGCGACGACTACTACCACTACTACCACTACTACCAAACAAACAAAAAGTTTAGTACAAGTGCGAGTACCAGTACTAGGACTAGGACTAGACTGGGACTGCGACTGGGACTAGTACTGGGACTCGTACTAGTACTACTACTGCCACCACCACGAATAGTACTACTACTCCTCCTGCTGCTGCTCCTGCTACTGCCACTACCACTGCGACTGCTACTGCTACAACTATATATATATATATATATATATACATATACATATATACATATATGATACTATAAATATAAATATATATATATATATTGACATGCTTTTCAGGGAAATCTGTCACTGAACAAAGTCACACCCAACCAAACACGCCGTCAACACACTCAAGCCTTGCCTCCTCTGTTACGTCATCGTCCGCTGCGGGCTCGATGTCTAGCCACGGAAGAGGTGGCCCCTCATCGTCCGCTGCGGGCTCGATGTCTAGCCACGGAGGAGGTGGCCCCTCATCGTCCGCTGCGGGCTCGATGTCTAGCCACGGAGGAGGTGGCCCAGCGTCAGTCGCAGATTCCAGCGACTCTGGAGACGCCGTCCAACAGAGCGATTTGGGCGGTTGCGCACATGTCATCCACGCGCGGCACCCTTTCAGCGTCTCGTCGCCAATCCATTTGACGTTCGTTCACCACGGCAGCAATTGCAGGCTTGTTTTCAGGACGAACTTCAAGAAGCGGGTCCCAGGTTTCCATGAGTTCTTCTCCGATGTCTGGCGGTGCGTTTACCAGAAGCCACACACCAAGAACAGCCACGCCTTCAGGCTTGCTCACCCACTGAACTCCTCGCTTGTTTCGCTTTGCAGTCAGCTGGTCGTAATCTACCATGAGCTCGAAAATTGCTCGGCAGTACGACCCATCTGCAAACATGGCCTCAGTTGCGAAGCAAGATGTCATGTTTCTATTTGTCGCACCAAAATCTCGAGTGCCAAGAAGATGAAACAACAGAAACTGATCTGTCACGTATAACAAGGAACCTGCGCACGAGCGTAACTGAACGCGGTTTGCAACAGAGGAGTGCAGTAGATGCCCCGTACCCAAAACTCATGTCCTTTGCTTTCGTCATCGGACGCAACTGCCCAGCCGCCAGCGTGGACCACATTCCGCACATCCAAGTGCCGTGGAAAGCCTGCTTCCATGTCGGCCCGGGTGTCACCTTGCGCGTCGACTCTGCCAAGCGAAAAACGCGAAATCGCTCTCGTGGCAAATTGGTCTCACGAGGAAACTCTTCCACGACATGATCAAGTTCGCGACGTCGTAGCCATTCCTGGCAGGGAGGCTCTACTGACTGGGCACTGACGTATAAGAACCAGTAAACGGAGTTAAGCTTTGACTTCAAATCCACGCAGCGGGCCTTGAACAAGTCCGGAAACTGACGATGGAAAGCGCTGGAGACCACATCCCTGTAGCTCTTGCCTTTCTTTCTCGCGGCGCCAACTGTACGCCATCGACCAACCAGATCCCCACGAGCCATCTGAGGGGTCAGACAGGTCAGAATGCAAGCGAACGCTAATAGAAGAACATCAGACATAAGAAGCCAGAGCAGTTCCGTGCTACATGCTAATTTCCCTAAGAACAAGATTGAAAACATCTCCAAAAGAAAAAGCCCACGGTTGCTTTATCCAACATATTATATATCCTAAACAGTTTCCCTCCCCCCCCCATCCCCTCCGTCATCAAAAAAGGAGCCTCGGCTTGCTGCAACGTAATCTGACGCTTCGCACGAGCGGCCCTAGGAGCATCCATCGATGCGCTTTCAGTCGTTCCAGATCCCGCAGAGCCAGACGACGACTCGCTGGCCGGGCAGGTGGACTCTATGGAACGCTGCCACCGGTCAGTCGTAGTCTCCAGCTGCTTGGACCAGTTTTCCGACGTCTCAGCCGCCGCCTCTGCCATAGCCTTTTCCCAACGAAGAATGACACCGTGCGAATAGACCGGAACCCAACTCGCGGGGATCGGGGTCGACGCCTCCTGATCCCGCGTCGAGGCAGGCACCCTTCGGTCCAACTCTTCGTCTCCTTCATGGCGACTTTGATGTCGAAGCCAATCATGGAGTCGACGCACACCCTCCTGCGCCATACGCTTTCGTGCTGCCTCCGACACGCCGCTGGGAGTGCTCATCGTGATGACACCACTCTTGTCAACGTCGCCCATTCCTTGTTCGTGATGCAGGCGGCGACGCTTATCCTCGCGATGCAGACACGTTTAGTGCAAACGTACAGTAAACGGAAATTGTTTTTAAGATATATAGATACTAGTCCTAGTGAGCTATATCACATGACGACAGAACATCGAGTCATGAAGTTATTAGCAAAGTCATGTGATGTTATCCAATCGTTATGAAAACATTGTCTTATTTTATTATTCGTCCTGCGCCCGGCTACGAAACACCATGCTGCATCCGATGCGGTCTTTTAAGTCAGCCGCCCAGGATCGCCACAACAATCCCTCGAAGGTCTTAGGCAAACGCATTTGGTACAAGACCCTCGTTGTATCCCATCGCTGCGACGCATACTCCAGGGCAGGGTATTCTTCCCAATCCAAGAAAATCAATCTCTCCTCCATGGCATGCAGAGAGTGACACGTCTTTTGTTTAAACACAATTCTTACAACTAATAATTGGTTTAACTCCTGATATTGACTATTGACTACTAACTACCAAATACCACCTGCTACTGACCGACTACCAACTACAAACTGCTGGTAACTTCTGCTTGCTACATACGAACTGCTGCTGCTGCTGCTACTACTACTACTACTACTACTACAACTACTAATAATAATAACAATAACAATTACTCCTGCTGCTGCTACTGCTACTACCGCTACAAGTCGTGCAATGTCGCTCAATTTCTACTGCTGCTACTAGTGCGTCCACCTCAGCGACTGTACAACTCCGACGACATCGACTACGCTACTACTACCACTTCGACTACGCTACTACTACCACTACCACTCCTGCCACAACTATGTCCTACCATGCCGTCTCTTCGGGAACTCAGCTCACAGAGGCAGCAGGATATCTCTAATGTCCGAGGCACCTCTGCAATGTCTCCCTCTTCTTCTTCGTACGCCCCAGACATCTTGCCTTCCGCAGCAGGCGTGGCTGGGCTTTCTGCCTCAGCCTTGATTGCTCGCCGCTTCCGCGGGAGTGGGACCCGATCTTGGTCCTGCTTCTCATCAGGCTCCTGCGAGGGGGAATTGATATACTTAGGGCCAAGGTTTTCACAAGAACCACCACAAAGGAGTCCCAGGCAATCAAAAGTTCGACCCTGCTTCAACATCCCAGAATATTTTATCCGCAGCTGAACCAACATCTGAAGCCCCGGCCATAAAGTCTCCGCCCCACTTGTGTGACGACGGGCTAAGCAACCCCGAGCCCAGAAAATGAATTATCGCCTTGACAGGCTGACGTGAATTCGGGGACCGGTTCTTGGTGGGTCAATGCCCCATGCTTCTCTGAAATACCCTCTGGGTGGACTACGTGTGTTCACACATACCTGCGTGTATGTATGCATGCATCTTTATGTGTATATATACAGATACAAAAAGCATGCACACCTCCATGCAGAGAGAGGGAGAGAGAGAGAGAGAGAGCAACATATATACATATACATATACATATACATATACATATACACATACACATACACATACATATACATATACATATACATATACATATACATATACATATACCTATACATATACATATGCATATATACATATACATATACATATATACATATACATATATACATTAATAAACATATATATATATATATATATACAGACAGGCACACACATATGCGTGCTTCTTTCGTGTCAGAGCAGCCTAATGATATCCCCAAAATAGCCAACGAGTTACCCAAATGGCTAATCAAGTCAGCAAGTCTATAAGGCATTATATACGCACATAAAAATAGCACTTAATAACACCATGCCGCCTGGAAGGCGATGTCCACGATGAGCTTGAAGGCTTCATCTGAAGCGAAGAGGCACTTTTTGAGTGGTTGAGTAGCCTGAAACCATGGCCTTGAGGTCTTGGGCGTTTGGGCGTACGGATATCAGCATAGCTAGCTCCTTTCCCGTGGCCTATGGCCTATGGAATATCTCCAGGGTCGGACTCGGAGGGAGGGATCGAGGGGGAGGGAGGGAGTGAGGGAGGGAGGCAGGATCATTTCGGAAAGGACCAAATGCAGCCGAACAGCCCAAGTCCTGTAAATGTTACAACCCCAAACACTGAAGGGCTTGCAACCGAACCAAACCCGCTGCTTGCAACGAAGACACTCTTAAATTGCTCCGGTCCCCAACCATTCTTCTGCGATTCGGCAGCAGCGATGCAAACGGCGAGGCATCGCTCACGGAAGGCTTTGTCCCTTGGCTCGCTGATGTCAGCGTCCAAGCAAGTATGGTCAAAGTTCACCCGATTGTCATGACACGTTGGTCCTGTTAGTACCGTTCGCTGACCATCGAAAGATGCAGCTGAAGTGCCCGCAGCCGATCATGATGACACCATGCTTTTCGCAGTAGCAGCCCTTTCCGGCGCCGACCACTATCTCTTCGAGATCTCTCCACTCGCCAGCTTTGGCCTCCACGTAGCTTTTCAAGTCCATCTGCCCGAACATGTTGTAAAGTCGCGACTTGCTTGTCCTGCAAAGGTAGGCCAGGAACATCAGGCCCAAAACCCTAAACTCTGAAGAAAAAATGCCCGAGACATTCGCCGAGCTTCTGCAGAAGCGGTTCGAACTCGGGGTTCTTGTGCAACTTCTCCGGTACGACGTAAAGCCTGAGCTGCCAATACAATACATGATCGCATGAGTGTATTTGCTGCAAACAACATAATACAGTATAGCATGATAACCTACAAACATGTTGTATAACATGATACAATATAGTATTATAAAATATCGTGCGCCAAAATCATTGCAGACATCTGGCTTCCACAAGGGCGCCAACCAGAAGACACTACAGACGGGACACAGGCAAAGCCAACAAAAACGTGAACAGTATACACAACAAATAGGACAGGAGCAAGGGCTTAGGGCTTGGGGTTCAGGGAGGGTTTTACATTCCGCCGTGTTCCACTTCTTCAAAACGACATCTACATTAGGCGGATGTATGACTTCCTTCGACCTAGTACACCTTCGCACGTCTTCCAAGCATGGCGTGCTGCCCGCTGCAACAACTTCCATGAATCCTTGCCTTAGAAGCGGCATGAAACCTTGAGCCCTAGCCCACACTGTCGGAGAGTTTGCGGAATCTACAGTGTGCTCAGAGGATCCCGAAGCCATGGGAATCCCAGAGCCACAAGCAAAGAACACAAACAAACACGAAGGATCCGAAACCCCAAACCCAAACGGGCTCCACAACACTAGAACAATAAATCCAAAACACCCAGGCTCAGAACTGCGATAGCCCTGCTAACCTCCTGCAGTCCAGCCCTTAAGCCGCAATGCCAAGGAGCACCGATTCACCCGTAAGGGTCTTGATCCGCTTGAAGGCTTCCTTGATGATGGCCTCCTTAACGCATGCAGTTTACATTCAGTATATTTTTCCTCCTGTTTACAATCAGTTTGAGGCTTATAGGGCTTCAACTGGTGGCTAGTACCCCGTGGACAGGACTACCTGGAACCTCCCTTGAGCAAGCCCGGACATCATGAATAACTATCGCTCATGACCTGGCAAAACTTCGGTGCAGCCGAGAAGCACCATCAGCGGAGAGCGGTTTTCCCGCTTCCCCCTGGTCGTCCCACCACTCTCCGTGCTGCGGCTGCGGGCTGGGCCTGCTTCGGGGGATGGCAACAGGACTTCAACATGATCTCGCACTTGCGGGATTCATAGACATTCGCGAAAAATAACCAAATTGCCGGCAGCCTTTGCCCGAGGGCGCCGCGCGGCTTCTCTGCCAAGTCTCGCTACTTTCAACGCGAGAATCCCATAGAGTGTTCCGTTCCGCATTGCTCGGGGAATTGGAACCCGTAGTGTGTACCCCACTGTTCGAGGAACAAAGTTGCTTCTTGGCTGAACGGGCACACCCTCGGATTGCGACAGCAATGAGACTGCGCAACCAAAATGCAAAAGTGCAAGTAATGTAGTGACAGGAGAGATGGCAGGCCGCTTTACCTGCAACACCAATCTTCGCGTAAACTCGGGTCTTTACTCTGCGCGTCCCTCTACATTTGCAAACTCCGCCGGCGGGCCTGACCGGCTGCAGGGGGGCGGGCCTGCTGCCCTTGCCCGCAGACCTCAAAAAGCTTGATGAACCTAGGTAGGAAGAAGGATCCCTTATGCAAGGACTCTTAATTGGGATTATCCCACCCACCTAAAACGCGGAGCATCAATTCAGGAGAAGTATGAGCCAGGATGAAGCGCATGCCAAGAGTCCTGAACACAAAACCGGATACCCCGCTGAGCCCTGTCATGACTTCCGCAGTTTCACTGTCAGGTTGTTCAGTGACGCTATCAGTATCCTACACAAACTCTTATTCTCTGCGTTGACGCAGACAACGCCAGAAGGCCTCCACGGCCGCACAACGGGGCTGCTGCCGTAGTCGGCGGGAGGTCTCCTAGCTTCCCGCAGGCACTTCACCGATTTTCCCTGGGCCACAACCTCTTTGCTTGACCTCGGGCCAAGCAGCGCCACAATCCAAAGCTGTTTCCCCTGAAGTCCAAGGCTTTCTCGAAGAACTCTCATGTAGGGGCCCTAATAATTTCAATAGGGTTTTGGGGCCCATTATACTGTACGAATAATAAGGATCCCTAGACGAGTATTTGGTAACTAGCTAGGTCCCTATATTATAGCACAGTCTAGTATCGAGCAGATTGGAGCTTGAGTTCTGTGAAACAGGATAGTTTAGCACTGCGTATAGCAGTCAGCGGTTAGCGAGATTTGCGCACCAGGGGAGCTAGAGAGATAGTCCCTTGCTACTCCGTAACCTGAAACTTACATTGACTTGCCTACCGTTAGTATCCGTCGGTTTAGTTAAAACAACCAACAACTCCACTATTGGTAGTATACTGTAGGCATTCGGAGCCCTGCTCTCTCGACATTCATGCAGACACTGCCGGCCCACCTGCGCTGCCGCGCTGGGCTGACGTCATTCCTCTTTTACTCAAAAAGTGCTCACGACCCGGGGCTTTCGGCAGTGGCGCACTGACTGGGTTCTGGGCATTCGTTCAGCATAAATGCTGCAGGTTTAGCTGTAGAATCTCTGGACACTTTTTGCGCGGAAGCCCAGACCCTCAACCCTAACCCGCCTGAACCGAATGAACTGCGTAGGCCCGACCTTAACTCCAAATACCCTACCTTTTTAGGGAATTATATATAGAAATCATATTCCTTACGGAACTATCCCCTAAACCCTAAAACCTAGACCCTAAACCCTACATCATGAACTATCATGGCCCTAACAAGGGAGGTTCCTTAGGGTCCTATCATGAACTTGCCATTGATGCCTCCGCCGGTCACGACTGTAGGGATCGCGAGTCTCTGCAGTCCTGGAGGTCGGCATGGAAGGCTTTACCTACAGTCTCCATTGTAGTTCCTTTTTTGGTCAAACAAAATCTATACATATATATATATATATGAGGATCCTAACCATGAATTTCCTTGTTTGGTCAACCAAAATCTATTTTTGGTCAACCAAAACCTATATTGTGTACATATATATATATATATATTATAGGATCCTAACCATCATAAATTACCTTTTTTGGTCAACCGAAATCTATATTATATATATATATATATATATACATATATCTATATATTATAGGATCCTAACCATAAAGTTTCTTTTTTTGTCAACCAACGTCTATATTATAGGATCTTAACCATAAAAGTGGCTAACCCCAAAAAGCAGCTAAAACGGAGACTAGAGGGGCGGATACTGTTGGGGGCTCGGGGAAGTTTCGAGTCCTAGAGGGCCTTGGGTTTCAGGCCTGAGGATTGCTTCCGAGAGTTGCTGGGTCTCCATGTTCTTCAAGGGTCCGTTCTGGAAGGCACATCACAAAATTGGGCCGACCTGCTGTTGCTGTCGGGGCGTTTTCCAAGTCCCTGTCTCACAAACTTCGCAAGATGCCGTGAGCCTCGCAAAGCCTTTTTGCGACGACCTCGCCAGAATCAAGGTCTCGTACCGCTCCGAGGCATCTCATCATCGAATCACCGAAATCGGTCCCCCCGAAGGGCCGCTGCAATATCATCGTCGTCGTAGGGGCACTGGAAGATGCCCATGTTCCTGTCGAAAAGCTCCTGCTCCGTGTTCTTCCGATCCCGGTTGTCATATCCCAGGAATCTGAGCACCTCTGAGTTGCCTCGCATGGCGGCATGCAGCTTGGGATCCGTTCGAATCTCGGGGGCCGTGTGGACGATGGCTTTGCTGTCCTGACCACTGCGACGGAATACAGCAGATAGGAACTTAGTTGCTGAGTTCATAAGCCCCAAAAAGTGAACACTTTCAGTTTTATCGGGGGTAATATTATCCCAAAAACTTAAAGTGTATCCTCTCAGATACTAAGGGAATAGCATTGAACGATATTCAAGAATAATAGCAGGTCGTCGCACTGGTGTCAAACACTGGCAATCGTATTGCTGACAGTTAAGAGCAGCTGTGGTGCCAGAAACTGTTCTAGTGTAAGGCACAGAGACGCAATGATCACCAAACGGTGTAGACGCAGACCAGTAATATAATGGTTGTTCTGACGAGGGTACTACGAAGCAGTAACGATCAAAAGCAATAGAGACAACAGGACTGGTACAGAAAGCATCTGTCGACGATGACCGCGTTCGTGGAAAATGGTCATGCTAATTGATGGTTGACCAGTAGTAACAGCAGAACAGCAGTATTTATACGCGCAGCAACAGAGCAAGAGTACATTCAAGGCAGATAGCGATAGGCGCCACTCGGCAGAACAATGGTACTGTAGTGGAAATACATACCTAACAGACATGAGACTCCAAAGGCCATGTTCAATGGTGTCGCATGAGACGTATCGACAACATCTAGCAATCTAGAATCTAGCATGCATAGTCTGTGCACGTAGCATGTCAACCAGGTCAACACTAGTAAACAGGACGAAGCAATAATATCGCCACATGGATCAAAATCGCTATCATCGATCCTTGCGCCACGCCCTTGCAACTGGTTTCCCTGTCTACTTTCACAAGTGTTTAAGGCCTAAAGATATCATGCACAGAACAACCATATACCAGTGCTCACAACAGGAGCGTAAGTAGAAAGAAAAGTTTCTGCTAGGACGTCACATTTCCTTACCTTTGCAAGCATCCCCCGAAGCAACCGAATCGGATTAATACTGCAGGTACGCACATACATACGTACATACATACCTACATAGCTACATTAGCTACATACGGAGCAAGCATGCACGCACGCCCGCACCCACACCCACACCCACACCCACACCCACACCCAAACCCACACCCACACCCACACCCACACCCACACCCACACACACACACACACGCACACAGAGAGACACACACACACACACAGACACAGCCAAACACAACAGACACGGCCAAACACACACACACACACACACACGCACAGAGAGACGCAGACACAGACACAGACAGACACACACACACACTTGAACACCCAGTCTTGCTGGTGGCATGTTCACTCGTGGTCAATTCCGACTCATCAGTGAGTTCAATGACTCCGATGAGAAACTTCAAAGAAAACTTTGCCGGTGGGGCTTCAATAGGCTCTGGTTACCTTGCTGATGTTTTACTAAAGAAGAAAAAGCCAAGGATCCTGAAGCATTGCACAGCGAATATGTCAAAGATGAAGCATTGCACAGCTTATATTGCGAATGATGTCACAAAAACACTCTGGCAGGTACGTGGATTGAGCGTCCTCAATCCATTTCACGACAAACTGGAAAGGTCTTCGTTGGACAGTGCCTTCCAGAATGTCCACTGTCCCCCTGCACGATCACTTCTCTTAATCTCAACTTGCAATTCTCACTTGCACTGTCCCGTGGTAGGTTGGGAACCCCACACACACTGACCTCCATTGGAGGGGCTGCGGACTCTTCTTTTTCATCGCTGCTGCCGTACTTCTTTGTCCGAAATTGTACGTACGAAGAGCACAGGCTTCAGTGTTGCCATGGATGTGACCGGGTCCCAGTCATGTAGTCGTCGGCGGTTTTGCTCGAAAAAGAATGCTGCAATCTCTGGTACTCTGCCGGTGATCTCTTTGATGCGGTAGGAAAAGATTTTCCGCGCTTGCAGTATGTTATCTCCAAGACAAAGCACCACGTGTAGAAACATATGTTTTTCTCTGGAGATTCGGTCAGGTGGAATTTCCACTGTCATCCGAAAGCATTGAACCCGCGTGGAGTACCATGGAAGTCCAGCTTCTCCAGCTTTCCGTTTTGGCATGGCTGGCTTTACTACTATGAAGCTTTAACTAAAGGAACCAAAACAGCAGAAAAAGGAAAGCGAGCGCTCATGCACACCAAATAAGCGACTGAGTACTGCTTGCTGCTCGCTCCTCTTTTACGAACTCTGATCTGCTGCACGTTTTAGTCGGTGTCATGAATCCAACATAGATGGCGTCCCTGTCGCTGGTGATGTTCTTCCGAACTGTGCGATAGCGATGTGTGGGAGCAGTACATGATGGCAAGCTCGGGGTTGCCGCGATGTTCTACCTCACATTGTTGACAATTGCATGTGCAGTTGACGCCTCCGAACATGTACCGTGACTCTCGCGCGACTTTCCTGATGACAAACTCCGCGAGCTCTAGCAATTGCACCATGCTGAGTTGATTGACGATGCTGTACAGGGTCTCGAGCTGTGAAGGTCCTGCTTGGCGTGGTCCTTCCTCTTGGCGTTCCCCATCCCATGTGCGTCTCCCCCGGCGCATTGTCGCGAGGTAGCGGCTGTTGGGTCAAGAAAACTCTGGCTTGAGACACGTGGCTTACTACGTACATGGAACCGACACAACAAGTTGAAGATTGTCGAGATGCAGTGCAAACCTGACGCCTTATTTGTAACATCACAATACTCAAACTTTTCTTGCTCGCTCGGTCTAGTTGCATGTGTCCGCTTCTTTAGTCCGTGTGGAACCAACAAAGATGCCGTCCATGCCAGATGTGGTTTTCTTCCGAACTTCGCGAGTACGATGTGTGGACACATGTTTGGACGACGTAGTTGGGGTTGCAATAACTGGCAGCTTCGCATTGTTGGCATGGAATGCAGCACCGAACTCCACCAAACATGAATCTGGTTGCGTTTCTCAATCTGCGCGCCACATACTCTGCCAGCTCCAGCAGCTGCGAAATGCTGAGCTGGTTGACCACCTGGTACATGTTGTTGAGTTGGGCTGTCGGCACATCTGCACGGTGCTCGGCTTCGTCCGAATAGCGCACATCGCGGTCACGGAGCATTGCTGCTGTCACTGATCGAATAGTAATGACTGGAGGACTTTACGAGCTTGAGACACGGCAATCCGAAACATCTAATGCGCAATCCTAAAAGCTTAAGAGCCAAGGAACAACCTGAAATCGCAAAGTGTTGTGGAGACTTCTCTGTTTTTTGCAGTCTCGTCCTGCTTCTGGCACCGAATTTTGTCCACAGCGTTGCGCTGAATCTAATTATGCGAGGTTGAAGCCAAGCATGCGAAGGTACCGTTTGTCTTCTCTGCAAATGTCCTCGATGCGGTTGGTGGTGTAGGCCGAGATGATCAGGCGGTCGGATTTCCATGGGCATGTGCCATGGAGCTTGAATGGACTGAACTCGATTCCGGGCAGTTTGACTTCAAGGTTGCGACCGTGATGTTGTCCATTTGGAGATAAATCAGGTCCGTCGTCTTCTTCAATCCATAGGTGTCCTTGTCTGAAAGTCGAGACCGGAATGACGACGTTGAGGCTTCCTGGCTTGTTGTACTTGTCACGGTGCGTGCGCATGTGCACATTGCCAAGTAAGGATACAGTCGAGAATGGAGTATGGGTGCATGCTCGTACAAGGTATGCTAGCAACGCTGCCGTCCACGGTCTTTGTCTCGTGTTTGTGCGTACTCCAGTGCTGCCGGCGTGGTAGTAGGCGCCGACTGTGTATGACGTTGTTCTTCTGCCTGCTTTTGTGAGTGCTGAAGCTCGAAGGAATTCGGAGTTGAGCTGGGTGGATAGCCTTGGGAAGAGCTCGAAGGGGATGTATCTTTGTTGGAGGAGTAGTTCGCATTCTTGCTCTACTGGATCATCTTTTGCTGTTGAACCTTCGGGGGCACTCATGTCCAGCGGTAGTCCATGTGGTAGTCTGACGGCGTATTCTGCGGTCTCAGAGTCGGTGTCGATGTCGGTGAGCTCTGCGGCGCTTGCAGCTCCATTGGTGCGTTGCTTTTTAGTCATATTGACCCGAAATCCTACCAACGCAATGCTTGAACCAAAAAACTGAAGAAATGTCGTTACAAAACTGAAAGAGCTGAAAGAAACGAAGCTGAGGGGCTAAGGCATCACACTTACTGATACCTGCATGTCTCTGGACTCTGTTGAGTTTTCCAGAAGGCGCGCATATCCCAGGTCACCGTAGAGGTCGTCCAGTTCTTGGAGTTGTCTCTTGGCTACCTCTTCCGGGTAGGCAATGGTGCGGATGAGATGCTTTCTGCTGTGATACCCGCTGAGGCGTAGCTTTGTAGATCCGGCTGACTGGGGGAGTCTATATCTCCAAGGCTCTCGGTGGAGATTGTACGTGATTTTGCGATTGTCCGCGTGAATGTGAAATCCCAGAAAATCGTCACACGCTTCGTCTTCAAGCTGCACTGGCTTCTTGTAGAAGTGCAGAGATGCAAGCTGCTGGATGAAGGGGTTGCGCTGAAGCTCGTCTTCATCGACTACGATGGCTCTGTTGTCAACGTACCTGCGGATCCAGAACTTGTCGTGGAGATGGGCGTTGCTGACAAACTGACCATACATTCGTAGCCATGTGATTTCCGTGGCCACGATTGCACACGTGGAGAGGATGGGGCTGATTTGGTTTCCCATCGAAGTGCCACATGTCTGCTGGAAGACCTCCCCAATGGCTGTGAAAGCGCAAGCGTCGAAGCTGAACTGGATGATGGCGGGTATGTGTTCTGCCTGCACCTTGACCATGTTGGAAATCAGGCTGTGTGTTGATCTGCCAGACTGCGCTGGTGCGATCTTGTTGCGCGGATCGACGGTGATGGTGGAGTTGTGCTCGTCAAGGAACTGGGATGTGAGGAAGTGGATGCTTTGTAGGATGTCGGATTGTGGTATCGAATTAAAGAAGCCGACCAGATCGTGGTTGAGAAATTTCAAGTGCCGCTCCGGGTACAGGTGCTCGTTGTTGTGGAAGAGTTGGTGTATTTCCTCCCATAGTTGTGGCGAGCTGACGTCACCAAAATGGTTGGGCCAGGTTATCCTCAACATCTGTTGTAGTGCTAGAGCCGCGATCTTCAGCAGTTTGCCGATGCACGTGTTGCTATACGCGATGATAGTCCTCCCTTTGGCCCACCGCTTTTTCCGTTTCATGAGGATATATCCATACGGAAGAGCTTTTCGTAGGCGAGGAGCTTGGCATAGTGCTTGGCGACGATCTTGGGGGTGTTGTTCTGCATGGCTTGCTTGATCTCGTCAGGGTCGGCGTCCAACATTCTGAATGTTTGTTTGTCCATCCAAGTGTTGTAGGCTGCTTGGTTGTAGATGTTCGGGCAGTAGATCATGAGGTGCGCGTTGGCGTGGTCCTCGTTGTGCACAATGTAATCGTCAGGGATCATGCCCAAGATGTTCTTTGCTAATCTGTGTGTGAGTCGTGGCTCTCGTTGAAGCTGTAGTCTGTGCTGCTTCCACTCCTGCTCGAAGAAGTCGTCAAAGTCGTCAAGTATGCGTTGATCTCGAGGAAATTGGTGGTGCTTGAGCCATCGCTGGAATTGTTCTTGGTGCTGCTTCTTGATGCGCTGCTTGGAGGAGTAGAAGGCGTTCCCGGCCCCAATGTTGCGAAAAGTCTGGTTTGTGCTGGGTAGTTGTAGGGTTTCCAAGCCCGTGACCACATGTCCTTCATGTACTTGTGCTCGCGGATGTTGCTTGATGAATTGGGCGCACTGACATTCTGTAGGCTTCCAGTGTCTGCCCATATCGGTGACTTTCCGCTTGTGGTTCCAAAGAGCTCGCTCGAGAGAGGGGTGCGTTGCCTCCTGGACCGTCTTGGTTGGTAGATGGTATGGTATAAGCACATGTCGGTGTGTCCTGCTGAGTCGTACCAGGTACTTTTCGAGGTTGGTGCGGTGCGACGCATGCGCAAGTAGAGGAACTTTCAAGGGCTTGTTGTGCTTTGGGATCGATGCGTTCTTGAACTGCAGGACTTTGCGTAGTCTGGCTCGGGCTTTTGATCTCCATGGTTGCTCCATGTGGTTGGCGAGTCTGTAGAGCAGGGTAACTGTTTCTGAGTCATGCTTGCCGCTGCGTAGCTCCTTGGAGGCCTCAAATTCTTGCTTGGTGTCGCTGGATATGGAGTACAAAAAGCTTCCAGAATTGCGCCTGCTTGGGTAGCGCATTGACAAGTGAAGGTCTCTGTCCTTGTACTCTTCGTCGGAGTGTTTTGAAAAGTTGTCGTCCCAGAGAATCTGGCGGGTGGCGAAGATGTGGTTGTTGGTGTTTGGGGACCAAACCATGCGCCTTCTTGACCAGCTCCTTCGTGACATACGGGTAGTTCAGCTTGGGCTGCCATCTCTGAATCAGGCTGTGTTCTTCGGCCCAGGCGTCAATATACTCCGAGTGCTGCGAAAGGAGGATGGTGCTGTAGTGCTGGTAGGTCGGGAATCGTTCCAATATCGAATGGCAATCTCGGTTTTGGGAAGTTTGAGTTGTTGTAGTTGACGAAGTTTTGCGACTCTGTTGTACTCTCTCTTGGCCACAGTGATGTTGGTGGATCCGATGTAGCAAAAGGATGCGTCTCTGGTAGCAGTCGCATAGGCTTGCTTGTTGAGCCTGGGGAATACAAGTTTGACGTACACTGCACAGGGCTGGGAGAATTTCTCGAACGTGTAGAGTTCTGGAACCGCACCTTTTTCGCGGCGATTGCCGCATTCTATGAAAGGTGAATACGAGATGAATAAGTCCAACTAACCACATCAAAACTTCTTTACTAATAGCAGGAACATGAAAAAGCAAAAACTGCCCCCAATCCACTATCTGCTGTAGCTGCTGGAAGATGTTGGCACTTTCTTGATGTGCTAAGGGTCCTCTCAGGATTTTCTGCACGTGTCACACGGCGAGGTAGGTGACGGCGGCGATCAACTGCTGAAGGTTCTTGGGCGAAGCCTTTGGCGCTGTAGTGAGGGACATGGGGAGTCCCCATCGCGTAGCCATCTCCTGTAGCTCGGCCTTGGTGTATTTGGCGCCTTCGAGGATGGTCTGCACGGACTGTATGTGACTATCCACTTCCGCATGCTTTTCTCGGGGGAGGCTCTTCTTGAGGTTGGTGACCCAAGTTGCAATCGATGTCATACTTGTCGGTGGCTCTTGTCCACTGGCACGGATCACGTTGTGGGGCTCGGCGAGGATATCCTCGTTGCGCTGCTTGATGGCTCCCTTTGTGAGGCGTCTGCGCTTTGGTGGTGCAGCTGTTGCTTCTGGACCATCAGTTGGCTCATTTTGCAGTGGGAGGGACTTCTGGGGGGTGACTTCGATGCCTGCACTGCGTAGGCGCTGTTTGTACTTGGCGGTCTGCTCCTCCAGGGCCTGCATGCGTTGAGCTGCTTGGTTGTCGCCGTCGGTGTTCTTGGTGCCGTAGTTGCGTACCTGTGCCCAAGGTTTGATGGCATCCATGATGGTGTCGACGAGGGGCGTAACAAAGGTGATAGCCTCTTTCACCTTGTCAGGGGCTTTTTGTCCTTTGCTTTGGTGGATGGCGTCGATGGTGGCATCCACGTCGATGTTGTTCTCGCGGAGCTTCTTCTGGAGCTGGGAGAGGAGGACGCTCTCGGCGATGTTGCGGGTCAAAATCATGCCGGTGAACTTGCCATGGGAAAGTCCTCGAAGTCCAAATTCCTCCATGCCATGCCTGCAAAGGTGTGCAACGGTGACATCGCGGACGTCCATGCCTGCAAGTCCTTTGGCACGGCTCCAAGCTGTTGGCTCTATTGTCCTCTTCAAGGTTGCTTTGAATACAAGGTTCGTATCATAGTGGTCCGGGTCCTCCGAAAACTGACTTGGGAGTGGTACTCGTGCCGTGGTTGCCGATGTCGTTGGTGTGCTTGTTGCATTTGCTGGCTCCGGTTGTGTATTGCACGGTGGCGGCGGCGGCAAAGGTTGTGTAGACGGGCTAGAGGCGGGCGGAGGCATAGGTGGCCACGACGGTAAGGTTGTTGGCGCTGGCAAAGGTGCCGGAGTCGGTGTGTTCGACGCGCTCCCACTGCCTGACGCCCACCACGGCATATTCGATGTTCCCTGAGGCCAATACCCAGTCCATGCATTCGCCATTGCGTATGAAGGTATCTAGCGATTGGGGGCACCGTCTGAACACTCAAGGCAAAAGAAATTTAGGGCACAACAACAAAACAAAAACCTTGCAGCGACATAAGAGGCATGGAAATCATGTGTGTCTTTTGCTGCGAAGAATGCGGTTTGCGGCGTCGCAGTCGTTGCCGGCACTAAGCCAGTGGAAGATTTGCAGCACTTTGCCGAAGGGGATGTCCAGGAAGAGCTTTCGTGGTGCTGCCGTGGATGCTCTGTTAGATGAGCGAAAGTCTGGCTCTTCCTTGGGGAGCTATGCCTGCAGCTTTCTGGTACTGCGAGATGAGGGTGTTAGCTGTTGAAGGCGGCGTCATCAGCTGCTCGAACGCAATGCATGTAAAGCAATATCTGTTGCGAGATACGCAATAAGCTTTTGCATTCGCATCCTTGAGCACCTCGTCCTCTTCAGTGGCTGCCCGAGCTGTTTCATAGGATCCGCCAAGATGCTTGCGAAGGGATCCCCATGCACGGCCTCCCACGACGATGCCTGCCAGGTTCTTGGCGCTTCGGGTGGTGTTGAAGATCACCCTGGTCAGGTTGTGCTCGTCGATGTCTGATCCCGACATCTCGTGGCCAAGCGCATAGAAGATGTTGCATCCAAAAGCTGCCACTCCATGCGCGTTCATCGGACGCATATTTCGCTCTTTCAACATATTGAATAAAGCTCCCACATCTGTTGCATGCGACCAAAACAGGATCTTGTCTTGCCGAGTTGGTAGAGGAGGGTCTTGCAGAGTGAGATCTGAAGATTGCAAGAAATAGAATCTCCTCATTGTCTCTGGAGTTGGGTCGCCTCCTCTGTCCCACGTGAGGTCATGCTCCAAGAGAACTCCATGGTTGATCCTGAACTCCGCTGCAGTGCAAAGTGCATCCACGTACTGCTTGGTGGAGTCATGTATGGGAAACTGCGGAATCTCAATGTCCTTCCAATTGACCCTGAATTGCTTGAGGCTCTTGTGGAATGTAATCGTTGAAGGCATCCGCGGAGTTTCATACAGCTTGGGGTCGATCTTGGGTCGCTGCGACTGCGTCTTTGGTGCTGTCGAAGTGCCTGTGTTGCTGAGGCCCGATGCCCTGGATCTCTGAGTTGTCCTGGGGGAGTGAGATCTGGATGTTGTCCTGGGAGCGCGAGATCTGGATGTTGTCCTGGGAGCGCGAGATCTGGATCTTGTCTTGGGAGTGTGCGATCTGGATCTTAATACCGCCCGCGGTCTGGTGGTCCTTGAGTCGCTGGGGCTCCTTCGTGAGGGATTGCGTCTTGGGGATCTGGAGTCCATGGTTCTCTTTCTCACCAGCAGGGGTCTGGCGGGTCTTGCACTTGCCGTTGTTTGTAGTGGTACTGGTGGTAGCGCGGGCAATCCCGACGAAGATGAAGGTCTCGGCGTAGGCGGAGCTTCTCCTGCTCCAAGTTGGTCACTTCTTTGGAAGTAAGGACGGGGGGACATAGTGCGTCCCTCGTGCTTGCGGAACGCCGAGAATGGCTGAGCTTTTCGCTTTGCCTTTGCACCAGAGCCAACTGCACTCTGCTCGGTATCCTCGGCTGTGGAGTCTTGCGTTGTTCCCTGTGGGTTCGCCGCCTGCAATGCCTGGAGCTCTTCTTGACTGAATAATAAGCTCGGGGATCTCCTTGTGGCAGCCGTCGTGGTGCGGGCTTCTTTGCGAATTCTTTTCAATGGCGGTCTCCCTTGGTCTGAGGTATACGCTGCAGTTGGAGATGCCGCTGTCGTTGAGGATGCTGCTCCTCCACTCAGTGCTGCAAACGCCTGCAGCAAGTCTTCGGGCTGCGCATTCTTGATCTGTATGTTAATCTCCATGGCGGTGGGACACAGCTGCTAAGGACAACTTATTGGTAACAAAAATCTACCACGAACTAGAAGAAAAACAACAACAAAAAGAATGCTTAAAGACAAGGGTCATGCACTAGCGACTTTACGCGGCAATTAAGCTTAACCTAATCAAGGTCATGCATGCATGTCACTTCAAGCAGACTTCAAGACAATTTGGATTTCAAGCTGATTGCGCTGGTCCTCTTGATCAGCATGTGCTTTCCGGATTCAAGACATTTGCTTTCCAGTCTGTTGATGTTTGGGGTCTCTTAGGAACCTAGCCAAGGATCACGCGTCCCACTCGGGGCACTGTTTCAAGGGATACTGCCTCGAGAGCAGCGGTAATGGCGCCGTGACGGATAAGGCCATGCCCAATTCACACTTGAACACCCAGTCTTGCTGGTGGCATGTTCACTCGTGGTCAATTCCGACTCATCAGTGAGTTCAATGACTCCGATGAGAAACTTCAAAGAAAACTTTGCCGGTGGGGCTTCAATAGGCTCTGGTTACCTTGCTGATGTTTTACTAAAGAAGAAAAAGCCAAGGATCCTGAAGCATTGCACAGCGAATATGTCAAAGATGAAGCATTGCACAGCTTATATGGCAAATGATGTCACAAACACTCTGGCAGGTACGTGGATTGAGCGTCCTCAATCCATTTCACGACAAACTGGAAAGGTCTTCGTTGGACAGTGCCTTCCAGAATGTCCACTGTCCCCCTGCACGATCACTTCTCTTAATCTCAACTTGCAATTCTCACTTGCACTGTCCCGTGGTAGGTTGGGTTCCCCACACACACACACACCCACACCCACGCACGCACGCACGCACGCACGCACGCACGCACGCACGCACGCACGCACGCACGCACGCACGCACAGGCACGCACAGACACACACTCACTCACTCACTTACTCACTCACTCACACACTCACACACACACACACACGCACGCAGACACAGAGACACAGAGACACACAGAGACCCACACACACACGCACACATATATATGCGCGCACACACACGTGTGCAAAGCTGAGAGTGTATGCTGCATGCAGCAGTTCACCTCTTAGAGCAACCATGCCAGCATTAGAGTCGCAAAAAGAGCGGTACTGAAAGCCGTCCTGCTTGAGGGCCTCGATGACTACCTGAGTGGTTGTCAAAATTATGGTCCCTTTCGGGGTCCCAAATATAAGACGGCACCTACTATTTAGGGTTCCCCAAAATGCACCCTAATTTTGACAACTACCTACCTCCAGGTCTGCCTGCAACTTTGGCGAGGCGAAGCGCAGCGCCGCGCCTTGGACGCGTACGGCCAGGAGGACCATGGAGCGATCGCCTTGGAGGCGCGAGGAGGCGAACCTGGGCTCTTGTTAAGGAATTTAGTTTAGGACTTGGATACTAAGTAGGGTTGTATGGTAAATGATGAATGTATTGTGGTTCCCGTATATCAGGGTAACTTAGACTAGATACTGAACAGACTTAACATGAACCCAGGAGCTCCAGGGCAGAAGTATCCTGCCTTACAGCTTCCAAGACGACGTCTCGGTCACCACGCAGGCGGATGGATGCGAACTGGAGTGCGCGCCAGTTTTGCTGCACAGCGGTGAGCACCAGTGGCCGATCGTTCTGCAGCTTTGCAGAGAGTACCTGCAAGGCCATGCCATCGCCTCTCACCGCCAGCCGTGCCAAGGCATGATCTTCTCGCAGATCTGGAGATGCCAGGGCTAAGGCGTGCCAGTCCCTGTGCACGGCCATTCGCACGATCTTGGGGTTGGCTCGCAGCGATGCCGGAGCATACTGCAGCGTCCGCCAGTTGCTCCGGAAAGCGCTTACGAAAAGCTCCAACTTGAAATGCTTGTCCATGCAGACCACGAGCACCAAGTTCAGGCAGCCTCCGGCTGCCAGGTCGGCCACCGACTCCTCCGAAAACAAACCCACTCACTTCCAGCAGTTCCCAACCCCAATTTGCGCAAAGGCCAAGATCCAAAAAGGACAAGACCTGAGCCCGGGGGAAGACTTTGAGCCCGAAGCTCATCCCCTCAACCTCCCCGCATGGACTCCCTGAAACGGATCTCTGTCCAGGTCGTCGGCATCCCGGTCGCCGAAAAGCAGGCGCTGCCGCTGCCGAGCTATCTTCTCGCTCCGCTCCAGTAGCTTTTTCACATCGACAATCCTGATTCCAAACTTGCAGGCATGATGCTTTGCTGAAAGTAACACCATCTGATATTCCTGAAAATACAGTCACACAAGAGAGAGAGAAAGAGAGACACAGACAGACACAGACAGACACAGACAGACCCAGACAGACACAGGCAGACAGACAGACCGACCCACAGACAGACACAGACAGACACAGACAGACACAGGCAGACAGACAGACCGACCCAAAGACAGGGAGACAAACCAGACCAGACCAGACCAGACCGAGCGACAGACAGACATTGAGCACGGACCTTGTCCAACCGGGCGCGACTCATTGAAACTCCGGAGATTCTGCTTGCCACCTGGTCTCAGCCAGGTCTTTTCTGCAGCGATCGTGCGCAGAGGGCCCTGGATGTCGCAGATATTCACCTGAAACCAAAAAGGCTCCGGGACGATTGACGGATTATCTTCGCATTCGTGCCGATGTACTTGCAAACTCGATGCAGAACGTGAAGCAACGAAGTCCCACATTCTGGAGTCTCGCCACATTCACTCCAGCACTACACTCAGATCTGGATTCCAAGGAGGAAGATCCCCGGCCCGAACCTAAAGCTCAGGGTCCCACTTTCATCCCGAGAGCTCCGAGTTTATCTAGACCCTCACCCTCCTACCCTACTTTAGTTGTCCAAAGTGCTACCAATACTATTTTGGGGGGCTCCGTGTTTTTTTAACTGTGGTATAATGGGCGCTGCTAAGGCCCCTACACTACATACCTGCGATTCGGGGCCACATTGAAAGACGCAGAAAAGGCCCCTGTTACTCCCTACCTGCACGGAGCTCTCCTCCGGGGCCGGCTCCTGCGAACTGCATCAACATGACCCGAGGGGGGGGCTTAGGGCTCTAAGTATGTGGAAGGAGGGTTCAGAAGAGGGCCACACAAGAGCGTCCCAAGATTTTCTGAGACTCCCGGCAAGTTCAACTTAGGCAACAGTCTCTGCCGCATCGAGATACACGGAGCCTAGACTCTAAACACTATCACCACCAAAACTAGCCAGTCTGACATGAGGTGTTCGAAAAGGATACAATGCGCCACCAACAACAACGGCTTCCCCCGACCCTGCGCTTCGGAGGAGCCCGAAGCGTTAAACCCTGTCAAGGTCTTGGAAATCCCAGACTAATTCAAAAGCACGAGGATTTGTCGCGACACTAACTCGCGATTACAATCACAGTCAGCGGAATCAGATATTGTAGAAGACTGTAAATATTCCAAAAACTTCGGCATAGAAGTAAAATCATGCTCGTCCTCACCATCTGCCGACGACTTCTTATCTGCCAGCTCGAGGCGCAGCTCTCTCTCCCTCCTGCAGAACAATCCGACGAAGTGACTTGAAGTGTCGTCTTCTAGATGGCATGCATGACAGCTCCTCATCTACCCGCATCTATGACAAACTGCGCAATTACGCAACCTCTCCAAGCCAAACTGTCAGTTTTCTGACGGCTCGCAATCCAACCGCTCTAAATATTTTCCACTTTGTTGCCACTTGGCAGTAATCGACGCTCAGCATGCTTCTTCGCAGGATTTTGGGATACCATACTGTTTCGAGCCTTCCAGATTCCAGCCTACGAATCAAGGCCCCGGCACTGGGAAGTCGTGAATACAGCCCTTCGGGTTCCTTCGTTTTTACGAGAGCTTAGGGCCGTGCCTGACATTGAGGAAGCCAACCTCACACAATTTTCAGAAACTTTAACCCAACAGCACGCCTGGAATGGCACGATTTACGTATTGTCCGGGGACTGTTGGGGGAGATTCGTTACACCAATATTGGTCTCTCCTCCTTCGGGCAGCATCCACTCGGTGCTGCTCAGCGACGAGCTCCTTCGTCTCAATTTACTGTTAGAGAAAAGAAGTCTAGGTTGAAGGGTGGATTTGGTGAATTCGAGGCAGGATTTTGGAATGCAGGCCTCAAAAGAGAAGTCCGTCGCATTGTCCTCATCAAGCTGGGCGCCTTCCTGCACATGCCGACATGCCATGAGGCCAAAGTCGTTGATGGGTGAACAGCTATTGGCACTGGGCTATGAACTGATTGACGGCGCTGGGCCTGGTCGCTGGGCGCTGGCGCCTCCTCTTCTTCTGCGGCCTCGGCCCTTCGGCGCTCCTCCCGCTCGGCCGCCGCGCGCGCGGCCTCCAGGCGCCGCTTTTGCTCGGCCTCCTCGGCGTCGCGCTGGCGCCTCAAAGCTGCCTCCCGAGCTCTCGCCGCCTCCCTGGCTGCCTCCCGCTGGCGCTGCCGCTCCTCCTCCGCCAAGCGCTCCTCCTCCTTGCGGGCCTCTGCCTGCTTGCGCTGCTTGCGGCCCTTCTCGTCCTCTTCCCAGCGGCTCTGCACCAGCAGAAACATCTCTTGCGCATGTGGCTGGCGAGCCTGATCGTGCTTGTCTGGATGCAGCTCCAGTTGCAAGGCCCGCAGCCGCGAGCGCCGCTCGGCAGCCCCACAGAAGTCCACGATTGACAGCTCGCGCACCAGGCGGCTCCGGCGCTCCCGAGCCCATTCAGCAGCCAGCGCTGCAGGCGTCTCCTTCTCGTCCCAATTCACGTGCAAAGGCTTGGGAGGAGGGAAAGGAGGGAAATACTGGCCTGTCGGAGCATAGCCGCCTGGAATTCCAGCGTATCGCTCCCGAGCCGCCCTGGCCGCTTCTTTGGCCGCCTCTTTGGCAGCATCCCGGGCAGCCTCCGCTGCCGCCTCTCGAGCAGCCCGCTGCGCAAGGCGAACTGGGTCTGCATCCTCCCGGGCAGTGTCGCACCATTCGCAAACTTCTTCCGAGTCGCTGTTGTCTTCCAGACACTTGCTGCACTCCCACTTGGGTGCCATGGTGTGCCATGCTACATGGCGCAGAGAGTGCTGTGTTTAACCCACATTCCCGACATGGCTTCTTAGGGTTTTGGGTGTGGAGACCGTTTGCTGGAGCTTGATCAACATGGCAGCTTTTCCCTGTGGCCTCTGCAGATAGTGCAGGGAGTGTTGAATTCTGTCGTCGCAGAAGCCGTGAGCATGTGCCGGCCCGGCTTTCTCGGCATTATTCGATACGAGCAGATGGATACCAATGGAACCTCTCGCTACCAACACAAAAGACTCTGCGATGTGTGTACCCGGATGTCTCTCATTATTCCCGCTGCTTTTGCCATGGGTTACGGCTACGGGCTTGTGATAGCATATATGGAGTGCCCCTCGTGACACACGATAGATGCCACATCACATTCTTACTGAGCGGACAGGGCAAAACATGCGGGGGGGCTCGGTGACACGGCGTCACGTGCATCTCTGAATCCGACATCCGAATGGCTCAAAAAAGCTATATAACGCCCTTCATCACGCTTCAGAAACTATAATTGGGCTTATGGCAGCCCATGTGACGCATGCTTGCAGAAAGTCCACCTGAATCTGCTCCCGGATCGGGACTCAGTGAGAGCTCAGTCTGAGGACTGTTCTACAAGTCGGGTTCAGGTTCTACCGGAGAAGTGACCTCCGTTTACGCTAAACCCACTATGACTTTCCTAATCGGCCTTCTGACCCGAAACAGCTCTCATTCAGAGCCCGCAGACCCGACGAATGCGAAAAGAGCCCATGCCTTGTCGACGGCCAGGCGCTGAAGCGCTCAGTCCTTCAAGGAGCGGCACAAGAAAAAAGCCCCACCCCCGGGTGCATTCCTCAACAGTAGTCGTTGCCGAGTGCAGTCAAGAAGGGAGCCCCGAATGAAGATTTCGTCGTCTTCATCATGCATACTACTGTGCGACCATTGCCACTACAAGACCCGTGCTCCTGCGAATTTTTACCATTTAAATATAGTTGGCTAAAAAGGCCAAGGATCCGTCTCAGAATGTTTCAGCAGCTCGGGTCTCAAGCGCATGCCCACGAAACATCAAACCAAGTATTTCACTCACCACGACCCAAGAAAAAAGACACACGACACTTGTCGCGCAGAGATGCGGCTCCTGCCGTGCCCGCGCCCGCCCGTCATGGCCCAAGCAAGGCTGTAGGGCGTTCAAGGCAGCTTAATTAAGTAGAGTTCAAGCCTGTCGAAGTAGCTTCGATAGATGTCCTACAGCGGTGAGTCTACATCCGGCTCGGAGGCGGCAACTTGCGGACAGCGCTAAAACATCTAAAACATGCACTGCTTGAGCAGTGATTCTGGCAGCAGAATGGAGCGTGTTCATAGTTGTAGAGCGATGGAACGATCAGGTCGTCCATCAATCAAAATTAACGTCGAAGTTCACGGAAAGTGCAATGCTGCAACAATGCAGAGCTGGGCTTACGCGTTGTTGCCGATGCGGTGACACGTTCCATTGATTGGCACCTGATACATAAGCCCGCAACCTTGAATCCTGTTGTTGCCTGAGCCCAGAGAAGCCTAAAACCTTAAGCGAGCATGTGTCCCAAGCTGTTCGCGTGCTCATCCCGACTCCACCGAAGCCCCAATCCTGCAATGCAAGCATTCCCCATGGACTCTTGGTGGCACCCCTAAATTCTATGATTCTAAATTACTATAATACTTAGAGTTACTAAGGCCTTTGTGGGTGTTTGGCTCCCTGCCCCGGCTGCAGCGCAGTACGCTCGAAGGACCTCGGCTAAAGAGACCCTCCGCCTGCGACGAATGCGACGCCGACGATGCGACTCAACTGATAGAGCGCATTGATTCCTGCATAATACCGGTACAGTACTAGGTACTACTTCTAGTTCTGTTGGTCTCCTAGTCTCAGCGGCTTGGCAAGGCTTTGTGCCTGGGCTGCGCGCCTCTTCTTCCTGGATGGCGGAACCATCCTCCTCGCTTCCAAGCGCGGGATAACCGACCTTGGATGCACCCATCACGACAAACGTCTTCCTGCATGTGTTTAGCACATCTCAATGGCCGGAGGCCCTCGAAATGCCAAACTAGGGGCCCCACGCCCTAGGCCCTCAACTGCGAGATCCTGAGCCCCGAAATCGAACTCCCAATGCAATAGCGGAAACCATCTGAAACACCAAAGGGCTCAGTGTCTGGGGCCAGCGATAGCGGCAAGTATTGGCGATGAACAATACCCTCTTCGGCCAGAAGTACCAGATTACGAGTTCATGTTGGTGGTTGTGGTGGTCGGCCCTCCAGTCCCATCCAGTGCCACTGCTCGACTTCGCGCATTGATACGGAGGATTTGCCCATATAGTGGGGGTGAAATCTTGTAAGTTCGATGCTGCCATGTATACAGTGCCTCTGGCAGCAACCCTCCTCATCATCACCAGTGCATCCAGAATCAAGCCCCTGAGAGCCCTCTCAATCGACCGCCCAGAGAATCCAAGCTCCCCAGCCTAGTCGTCCGGCAACAAGACCCCGAACCACAAAACGTGCAGAGCACAAACGCGCATCAAGCCCCCAAAACCACGAAGAAACCAAATACCTGTCGAAAGGGTGCAGGCACACGGTCCCGTTCAAGTTCCGTACCTTCCCATCACCAGAAACAAGCCTGTTTGATGTTAAGTTGGGGCGTTGCCTCGAGGGGAACCCTAACTTTCACCCACCCCAATCATAGCAATAAATATTCATATTGCACATTACTTACACAATATATCTTCAGTACAGTCCATTGCTATATATGTTGCCAGAAGGGCACCAGCCGGCCAAGTCCGCCCAGGTGGTAAGGCAAGCAAAGGTTAGCGAGGTCCTCCAGGGCGTCGCAAGCTTTGGCATGGAGCTCAGAGATACAAAATATCATACTGACATGAAAAAGCAGGAATGACAATACTACTAATACTAATAATAAGTATTCTTATTATCGTGTAGGGAAGGTTGCATGCAGGGGCTTTCGCATCTAGACTTTTCGAGACTTCAAGGCAGACCGCTCACCATTACAGATGTTCCTGCGATACCCTACACCACGACAGAATCGCCTCCGAACATGATACAAGTACTCTCGTTGTACTTATGGTACCATAGATTTCGTTGGTCTTTGGCACAGCAGCTCATTGCCTCCTTTCCGCCTCATCGCATCTGATCGCACTTCTACCAGGCACATCACCCGAGGTCCAAATAACTCCAGCATTCTCAAGGCCTCGAAATACCCTTGAGCCTTCGCTGTGACAGGCCCTAAACCCTAAACTCTAGACTCTAAACCCTAAACTGGAAACCTTAACCCCTACGTAAACCCTAAAACTCTATACCCGATCCGAACGGCCAAAGCCGGGCCCCCGGACGCTCATGGGATGCCCAATAGTGCTCAACTCCCAGTCGACTACTGCCTTTGGGAGCGTTTAGGGTTTAGGGTTTCGGGTTTAGGGCTTCGGGTTTCGGTTTAGGGTTTCCGGTTTGTGGGGTGCAAGGGTCCTCACTTAAGATTTTCTGCTACATTCTCGGGGCTGTAGGATTTGTTTGAGGGAAGCTTCCTTGAGGGAGTCGTTTGGCGAACAGGAGAGAGAGACCCAGACCCAATCCTACTGCATGGAGCTGCAGAAGACAAGCTTAAGATGTAGCTTAAAAAAAGGGGCCAGAATAGTATAGGTAGTTATTAAGGCCCCTAAATTATACTCTCTTCTTCGTTTCTCTCTTGCTTTCTCTCTGTCGCAGGCTTCAGGTAGGCTCCGACCGCCGAAGGCTCCAGGTCTCTGAGGTGTTTTGGCTTAGAGCTGAATGCAGTGACTCCAGATCTCGGAGAGTACAAAGGGCATGCCTTGTGTTGGAAATGGCCATAGTTTTCCAATCCCTTCAAGCACTGGTACGCCGCGGTTGCGATGGACATGCCGACACTGGAGGCCAAGCTACCAACACTTTCGGCTGGCCGTCCGGGGAAAGGATGAGATTGTCGGGCTTCCAGTCGCCATGGATCACACAAGACCTGCATCTAAAATACAAACTCCGACAGTACAGCCGAGAAGGCTGCAAGGATTAGGATCCTATCAGGCACAAGTTGCTGTGTTCGTCAATTATAATTGAAATCTGCTAGCCTTCCGGTACCCTGCGATGGCTGCAAGCCTAAATGCGCGGTACTAACTCAAGTCCCTTTCCAGTCGGTTGGCACAGCCGGAGTCCAAACAGGTACGGCTGGCACTGCGCTTGAATGCACCGGACGCAATCAAGTGGCCGCGAATGCAATGAAAACAGTGGTCTGAACTGCCGCGCCTGTCGGGAGGCATGTTCGCCTCAAAGAGCCTGACAGCGAAGTCTGCTTTGCAGTCTCGCCCAGATTAGGATGCCTCTGGCCGTCTGAAACACATCACTGAAGCCCTTTTGAGCCCCCCAACTGAATCAGCTCGCTGATGCGCTGCATGGGTGGGATGTGGCCGTCTGAGCCCGACACCTGCCCGAGTCACAGTTGGCGCAGCGCCTCTTTCCTATTATGATCATAATCCTTATCTTTATGATTGTGATTATTTTCTATTACTAATATTATGATTATGATTGTGATTGTACAATTATGATTGTCGCTATTATCATTATTTGTCAGTATCATCATCCGTATTACCGTTGGTCATGATTATGGCTTCGTCTTTTATGTTCATTAGTATTTTCAATTTTTGCTATTGTAATGATGATCAATGACGGTCTCAGAAACCGAACAAAAATCTCTCTAATATCCGTTCGCCGTCCTCTCCTCCCAACAGTCCCTCAATTGCGAAATTTCACCACCGCCGGCAAGGGTTGTTGAACCATGTTGATGATGATGATGATGTTGGTGATGATGATGATCATGATGATAATGCCACTGGCATGACAAGCAGTGCGACTAGCAAATACAACGATGATGGCCAGTCCGGGAATAATGAATATCACAACTCCACCAAAATAAGAGTAGCCCGAAAAAGACCTCCGAAGGGTGCCTGAGCCTCGCTGGTCCTCTTCATGGTGCGGATCTGACGCCTCGGCGCAAAAGCGGGGTATGTAGGATTTGGAGCCAGTATGCCGCAGCCTGTTGAAGGAAATCCGGTCCGGAGTTGCGAAATTGATTGGAAGGGGTTCAACTGTCCAGCTTGTCCCACGGAATACTGACCTGCCCTTCAGCAACGGACCTTATGGTGCTGATGCTTGAGGCAGTTGAGCCTCCGACGGCTCAGTGGGTCGCTGGGAATACGAAGACTGGAAAACTGGAAAACTGGCGAATTGGGCTTCATCGTAGGACTTCTCGGGTTGGGGTGATCGGCGAAGACTTTGGAAAGCTGACCCGGAACGATGTCGATGTGGGCAACAAGCGAGCTTTCGAGATTTCCTGACAGGCAGCGGCTATCTTAAGCGCACCCTGGGGTGGATAACTGACTACGAACTCTGCAGATTCCAGAATCCCGCACCCCAAACCGGCATAGCAGGAAAGGGATGGCTTTTGCAGCCCAGCGGCTCGTAGAAGCCCCCTACCTTGCCATAGGGCTTCCCTGCCACAGGTGTGGGGAGATAACTGGAGGAGTCGCTCTGCAGTGCGAGTATGAAAGCAGGGTCCTCAAAGAGCAGATCAGACAGCTCCTTAGCAGCCCGAATCCGAACAGCCTGCAGGCAACAAGGCATGAGAAGACTCCCGAAACTCACCTGAGTCTTAAGAGGCATAGATCCGAAGCTATGTCAGAGAACTCCTTCGACTTCAAAAGCACGGCTACAGTGAGATGCGAGAACTCTTGGGCAGCCAGAAAGGGCCTGAGAGGAGTCCCAGCTTGTCGGGGTCGTAGCTGTGAAGCCTTGGGCCGTTCCAGGGTCTCAGCGTCATTACCGAAGTTTGCGGCTTTGAAGACAGCAAGGTCGAGCGGCATTGGGATCTGGTGAATATCAGAAAGTGCGAATAACGCTGTCCAACATTTGGACAGCCGCATTCCTGTGTTCCAGTGGAGGCAAGCATGCATGCTAGAAAGCGTAAGTATGGAATGTGGCCGGGGAGCTTGGCCAGGCTCTGTACAATCGCTTCCATAGCGGACCTTCGCCGGTCCTGTCACACTTCACAAACACGAGAGTTCTTCGAGTAGGTGACTAGGTCTGCATCATAATAACACAAAGCACCGTGACCGTCGTCCTTGTAGCAACCTGAATGATCTCACATGAAAGCAACGAATCACCCTTCATGATGCCATCATCATAGGGCGCTCCGCGCGGCTTACGCATCCCGGCCTTCGGAAGCTTCAGGAGGCCGTTGTCCGGGATGTGTCCCTGGATTGCATCATGTCAGAAGGAAAGACTTGTCTAACTGAACGGCATGCGACCATCTTTTACAACTTCAAGCAAGTTCGGCTGGTCTCCCTAATATTGCTCTCGCGCACAGCAGATGTCAAAGCCAAGATTGGAACTCCAAACTGAGCAGCATGTGCTCTGCGCATGCGTTTACGTAGAGGTCCCTAATGGTCCTAAAAGGGGTGCTGAGACGCGATATCTTCGCCCATCACAGTGCCTTGACAAAAGACATGACGTAAAAGGATGTTCCAATGACCTGCACAGCAAGAGCCATGCTGCGATCACTGACACACGACTGAGCTCCCGTTCTCCCGCTCGGACTCCACTGTCACGCGCGCACGACTTTAGCGCCTTGGAATCCTCACACAGCGCATGGACAACCGGCACCTCGTAGCCGACCTGGCCCGGCAGCTGAGGCCGAAAGGCTGTCCGGCTGTCGTCCACTTGGAGGTTCATGGGTAGTTATAAGTAGGGTTATAAGTAAGGTAACTGTACTTATAACCCATATTAGGGGACTTGTAACCCTACTTATAACTACCCATGAACCTCCAAGCAGGTGCCGACGCAAGCCCTTTGTTTCATTCGTTGTTTAGGAATCACGAAAAACGAACGTAATCTTGGATTGGCCAAATCGCCACACAGCCGTTCGAAGCTCACGGTGCAATGTTATACACACTCCCCTCCACGTCCATCTTGGGCCTGCCCCAAAGCCTTCATCACGCGGTACTCTCGGTCAACCGCGTGGGCACCACGGATAAGCTTCCCTGGGCGGCACGCGGCACTTTCTTGTACTGTGCTGGTAGAAGTCAGTGCCATCACATCACTAGTTGCGGGTCATTCTAATAGACTTCTGACCGATCCCCCACACCAGCTCGGCAAACTCAAGGCATCATGCTTCAACATGCTTCAACGGTGCGAGCCGAAGGCTCTAAGGGTTTAGATTACGTGAAGTTTGGACTGTCGAGCTGAAGTGCCGCTTGGACACCTGGCGGCTGCTTCCGCAGCACATATCTGGCGGGCAATGCCAGCTTTCCGGTAAGGCTTTGGACTTCCGTTAACTCCCGTCGACAAGCGCAACTATAGTAACTGGACAGGGTGCAAATGGCTCTACTACCCAGCAGACCAGTTGTGATGGAATGTCCCAGTATGTGCAGGTCATCGCACGGAGCTTGATCGAAAACTTTCTGGTTCTTGTGCGATAGAACAAGTGTCAGAACCAGTTCCAGCCGACTGCGAGCGCATGCCGGCCTCTGTCCGCCATGGGTGTCCAAGCAGTAGGTGGGATTGGACCTGAGCCCCGATATAAGAACTGAACTACCCTGTAGACTCCGCATGCATCAGTTCCCTTTGCGTTTGGTGCTGGGAGTCCGACAGGACATTACGGGACCTTTGCTCCTGGACGAAGCTGAGGCCGCGGCTGTCCGTAGCCGAACTTCTTCACTTTCAGAGGTCCGCCCTCCACGCCAGGCAGGCCCTAGCAGCCCGTTATCCACTGTGCACAGGTCGGGAAACGTTGAGATGAAAGGCCGATCGCCTTGCCCTGCCTGGGAGATCAAGTATCTTGCCAGCGCCGCCTCATCGAAACGGAGTCTTTCCTGCCCAAAAACGAAAAAGCACGAAACAAAAAGCCAGGCAAGCTCGGCCGGCGAGCCTCCACCTCCACGGTATCTTGGCCAGGGTTTGCCATGGGCCGTGGTTCTCGCTTTGCCCTGTATCTGATCTGGCTGCTGAATCAGGCACGGTTCTTTCCGCCTAGTCGTAGGCCCAAGCTTGTTACAGCAAACAAACGTCAAGATGGTAGCTGGAAGCTGGCTTTCAGTGCTGCCGGCTTGATGTAGATCTACTTCTAAAGGATGTTACGCTCGAGCCGGAGACATCGCAAGATCGAACCAATGTTGGCATCATGTTGCAGGTGTTTCACAACAACTACAATCGTGTTCATGAATATTGCTGTCGCTGTCCCTGCATACGGTGGTACCGTACACTGTCCACTAGGCGAGTCTTTGGCACGATCGGCTCCGAACTGTTGCCGACCGACAATTAGAACACAAACTAAGCTTCTAATAAACGCTTAAGCTCCGGGAACGAGAAACAAGCAACCTGATGCTCCACCACTGCGCCTCGTTGGCTTCCAGCACCTCGCCGTCCAACCGCATCTAACTGGCAGCTGCCAATCCCTGTACGCCCTTACATCCACGGTGTAACGCTAGACCTGGAGGGGACAAATTGAATGCAGATGTTGGGGGAGGGGGCGGAAGCCAGCAAAGCATGCATCGTGAATGTGGGTATCTGTCAATACACTAGTCTAGTGGCGGCGGACTTGCACCAAACCGCTGGTCTACTACAGTTCTGGAGCCTGCGGCGCTTGCCGTGGGCTCTTTTGCATAGCTGGCGAGAACCAATTTGTCAATGTTAATCATCACACGAGCAGGGGACACCGACTGAACTTGCTCGACACTAAAGTTTCACTGTAGCTGCCAGAAGCACCCGGAGGCAAAGTGCGTGAGAGGGAATCACGATCGCCTTCTTGCAGCGAGCGACTGCTGACACCTGACATTGTCAAAAAGCGCATGACTATACTGCTAGCTCAGGAAGGATCATCAATGGCTGAAATAGCAGAATCGCTTCTGCCAAACCTTTTCTGCAATGAACCTTGCGGACGTGCTTGCTACGGTCCCTTTGCAGAAAACCATTTGCGAATGGCCAGGACGACATTGGAATTCACGCGCTCGTCTTTCTTTCTGCACTGGCTCTGAAGCAAAGTCATCTATGTTGAAACTCAGGAGGCATATATGGCATACTCCAGGCACGAAGCAACTGTAGCCGCGAGTACTTCCATCACAAAATACCGTCGTGGCGACGGTCACTTTGGCCCATGACTAGAGTTTGCCTCGCCTCCACGATGCCTGCATGTCAGAGCATCTGCATCTGAACTTGAAGCTAGATTTTCGATGGCCAGGAACAGCCAGTGGCATGCTTTCGAATTGGGAGAGAGCGTCGAAGGAAACCTTCCACAGCAGTCAAGCCACAGAAGCCCAAGCAAAACTGAATAGACAGGAGACCTGCTCTGCACGTCAAGCCGGCACGCCTATCGGCCTTATTATGTCTCCCGTGTTTCTTGTTGGAGCTGCTCGGCTTAACCTGCTGGCTTACAGCCTTTGTTTGGCTCCCGCCTTTGCAACTCTCTGCCATAGAGTGTGCAGATTCTTTCCCTGCATGCGGAGACGAGTCGGAACACTCGTTCTCCCAATCCGAAAAAGCAGGAGGCCCGTCAGCATCCGAGCAGTCGTCGAAATGCGGCCGTTGTTCTTGGGTTGAGTGTGATTGACTGGTCTGCTGGGCCTTCCGCTCGTCCACTCGTGCACACTCGTCAGACTCGCCAGCATCGTCGGTCTCGTGCTTCCGGTTGGAGTCTGAGTCCACGGCGCTCCTGCCTGGGCCCTTGGCCCTCAATGGCGTGGGCACTTCCAAAAAAGGTGTTTGAGTTGGTCGGCTCGGTGGCTCCAGCCGCTGGCTTCATCTTCTTTCCAAACGCCTTCCGTACTGGGGTCGACACTATCGCGACTTTGAGTCGCGACAGCTCTTCCTGCTGGCAGCATTTGCGGCTTGGAGTTCGGGCAAACTGCTCCAACTATGACACATGCACTGCGACTGCAACAGGGCAGAGACAGAACTGCCTGCACAGGTCGCCCTGCCTTGAAGGCCTCCAAGGCCTCCACCTTTCTTTGGAGATCCTTCCTTTGTCGACGTGCGATCGTCCTTCGGGAAGAGCTCGTGCAGGTTGCTTCCCCCAGCTCCTCGCGCCACTTCTCCTCAAGTTTGTTGCCCAACTGCTCGACCATGCTGTACTTCACCATCTTGGAGGCCATGTCGACGAACCCCTCAAGCAGAAAACCGGTGTAAACATGCAGAGAGGCACACATTTCAAGAACGGCAAGCTTGTCAGGCTCGTACTGAGCGTCTCTGACAACGTCAACAAAATCTGGCGGAAGCTCCGGCTGGTCATCAAAACGTTTCGAGCCTACGAGGGCTTCTGCAATGTTCTTTTTGAGACCATCAGCCTTCTCCCGAAGCCACGACTTACGGAACTGTGTCAGCCTCACCATGTACTCGCCATGTGTGGTGGACGTGACTTGCTGTGCGTCCGCCATCATCTCACAGACATCCCTTGCCTTGGCCATGAAGCCATCAACGCAATCTTCAGCCTTCATGGCTCGGCTAGGCGGTTGGCCAGCACAGCGTTTATCCTCACGTGAGTCGACACCACGTGGTGTACCACAGTGTGCAAGTGTTCTGCCACATTCAATACCAAATCCCCAACCGCGTCCTTCAAGAGTCCCTCCTCGACGAAAACACGCTGAATGAGGTTCACGAAGACCTGTGGCCTAGTCAGATTGTCCACAGTGTATCCGCGAACAAAAGTAGCCACCGTGTCCTCCACCTCACCGATCATCCGCTCTCCTAGCCAGTGTGGATTTCTTGAAAGCAGCTCCTGGCGAAACTCTTGGATCATCTTGGCAACACGCGGGGCAATGGTGAGCTCGCGGTCGGCTGCCTCTGTGCTCATGAATTCGGCACGCGTCTCTCCAAATCACTCCTGATATCGTTGATGGTGCTGTTGAACAAGCGGAACTGGTCGGCCTCAGTTTCAACCTGTGCTGGCAAGGCCCGGAGTTCGTTTCTGATCTCCGCCGTCTTCTTCCGCACGTCCTCCCGGATCTTCGGCAGGCACTCATCCGCCCTGTCCTCCTGGATCTTGGCGATCTTTTCCATCAGACCCCGGGTGCCCCAATACTCTCCGGGAAGGTTCCGCAAGCGCTCGCAATTGAAGATCTTCCTCTCCTTGTCCCATAGATCTGCCCTGCTCATGCCCTCATCAAGATCCTTCTGAGAGCGATTCACCACGCAACCAAGCTGCAGTCGCACGTCCGTCTCTCGTTCCATCAACACCTGCAAAGGATACCGGTACATGACAGCCCACATGCATTACTTCAACACAGACGACAAGACCTCGAAGTTGTGACGTTCTTGTGTGACGCAAATCGGGCCCACCTTCTCCACGATATCGGAGGACTCTGCACAGGCAGCATCGTCGCACTTTGTGACCACTCCGAGCGTACGAATACCCTGAGGGTCGTACTTCCTCGCGAGCTTTACCACCTGACAAAGACAGGTGACACCTGTATCACTTGAGCATCAAGTGCAGCATGCCGAATACAGTAAAGGCTCATGTTCGGACAGATGCCCCTCGCCTCAGCGTTTCTAAAATCCGACATCGCAGGAATGACGCAGAGAATGACCATCTCGTGTGGCTTGATGTACTCTTCCACCAGAGACACGGTCACCTAATTTCCAGGCTTCAATTGCATATCTAGCAGAAGGAAACAGCCTTGAGAAGCTCGGATTCGCCTCGTGTATGTCCTCCATTCGATCAGCATTGTGGGTCACGCCAGGAAGGTCAATCAATGAAAGTTGAGGTCCCTCCTTGCGCACCACCCGCACTAAAAGCGCCTGGCTCCAGCTCATGGCATCATGAATGTGAGACTGAAAAACTAAGTACACGGAAGAAGCTCTCTCTCTGTGAATCTGTGCCTCTGTCCTTGCAGATGCGGTTCTCTCGTATCCGTGCGTCAGGTTACATCTGCGTGTGTGTCGGTGTCTGAATCTGTGCCAACCCACCCGTCAAGCCTGAACTCTAATCACTGGTGCGACCTGTGAAATAGCCTAGCCGATGTCCAACTGCTCGAAAACCAGTGCCACATGCTGCGCATGGCATCACAAAGCATAGTGACTTGGCGTGAAAGGACAGGCTTGGGCATTCGTCATCTAGCTCTCAAAAAGCCTTCTTGGAGATGAAGTCTGCACCAGTCGCATGCTCCAAGGTCAGTTTCTTGATCGTCTTCTCGACCTCCATCACGGAGCATGGCGCCTCCTGGGCTGCTTGTGTCAATGTGACCCTGCAGGTACGCAACACTTGGCATGCTGAGTCCGAGTTGGGATTCGGTGCGGTTGGTGCTTAGGCAGCGACATCTGCGAAGCTCGCATCCATGGACACAAGAGCGAAGGGCTGGTCAACAGCAGGATCCGTCAACATGGTCAGCACACAGGGCATTCTTGTGCAAGCGTTCTGAGCACGGGGGAACTGGATGCCGGAGATGCTTTCGAGCAGTGAGGACTTCCCAGCAGATTGCTCACCCACCACGACCACACCCGGCAATGGAATCTGCACTGCATGACACACGTGGCGCACTCTCTCGAAGAGCCCCAACTTCTTCGAGAGCTCTGCCATAGCATCTCGTAGTTCCTCGTCTCCAAGCTGGGTGCTTCGGCTGTTTCCTTTCAGTTCAAAGGGGTGGTGGTTATGTTCGGGAGGTGAGATACAGCGAAACACTCCCCCGGCGAGTTGATTTGTTGTGTAGACTGTGTAGACCAGCTGCTTGTCCACCGTGGGCGTCGACCACCAAGATGTCGCACAGAATGCCGATGGAGCTTATGCACGAGAGACCGATTTGGTTGTAAAGGGCTGCGCGGCAATCGAGCAGTACACAAGATCACACAAGTTGGCGCTGTGCGCATGCTCGCATCAGGAAGAGACAACAAGAGCAGTCTCGGTCCAGACACGAAGAAAATCATGTCGGAGACGCTTAGGTTGAACTCTTCGGGCACCGTCAACTTCAGAGAATGATGACCGCGACCTCGGGTCCACAGGCTGCAAGCATCGATTGCAAGGATTCAAACGTTCAAGACAACCTTCATTGTAAATCTCTAGGTTGAAGATGACTCCAAAGCGTCATGTGCAGGCACAGTTCACTTGTCGACAGCACATGTGGCAAGTAGCAGAAGCTTCTGGAAGCCACACATCTGACCTGATCCCTCATGTCGGTGGTCGAAGTCTGGGATCGTGGCGCATGTCCGGAAAGTTCAGTGCCTGCTTTCGGGCTCCGGTTTAGGGTTAACTTTATACCCTAAACCCTAAAGTCTTTGGCTTAGCGTCTTTTCGAGCAAGCTGTGGATGAAACCCCGATGGAATCCAAAGCGATGCACCCGAAGGATTTGGATCTCGGCCGTGAAGATGTTGCGGTCTTACATTAACTCAAGTCCAATCCCTGAAATCGAACCTGGAGTTAGGGCTTTCCGTGGGCTATTCTGGACGGCAAGCCCAAACATCATCCAAGCTTTCAGCGTGCAGCCTGCCGGTAGGTCCGCGAGTTGCGACGCAGCTGCAACTTTAGCTTCCGCCGCCCCTCCTGGTCAAGCTGCTAGGCTTTTGAGGCACTGAGAGCCCCCCCCCCCCCCCCCGCCCCCTGTCACCTCCGCAGCCACTGACCGGGAGGGGTTTGGGGTCTACCCTCCATTAGATACAGCCCCAGTGAGCCTCCATCTCCATCTCCTCGAGGTCCGCACTGCTCAGGCAGCTGTGCCTGCCCATCGGTTCTGACAGCTTTCCAGTTATTCCAGGTGCAAACACGAGGACTGAGGACCTTAAGTTTAAGAAGCTGCGGGATAAAGTACCTGCCTGGCCAGCCACGGCATCAAGGTAGCCACCACGTGTATTCCGATGTCCACTTGCATGACCCAGCCCAAACAAACGAAAACCCTGAAACATGCTGAATCACGCTGCGCTTTAATCCTATAGTAGAAGCCGGAAAGTTGGAACATCATTATCCCCATGCGCTTAAGGTAAAGTATAAGGGATCCTAGCACAAATCATCCTAAATCCATGTTCCAGCCTTTCTGGCTTGTACTATACAAGACACTGCGCCCAATGCCTCCAGCGATCTCTCAGTTTCAAATCACTCAGTCAGTCTTTGAAGTCAAAAACATCTCAGAACTGAAGCGAAATGGAAAAGCCCTACAGAAACCTAGAATCAAATTCCCATCTAAGACCTGACAGCCCGGAAGCCTTAGTTAGCAAAAGTTACACCCCAAAGCCTAAACCTTCAAACCAAGGATTCGTGCTGCAGCACCTTGTCTGGACAGGCTAAAAGGGAGTTAGGATTAGGGGGACCCTTGGGGATATAGACCCTCTCAATGAGGCCCCTTTTAAGAGAGCCAGAAGTAGGGTTCAGAAGGGGTACCCTTTAAGGGGCCTCCCTAATAATACTAACTATAGACCGGCCATGGGTCTTGCAAGGAATTCAGACATTCGCTTGTGAACCACCCTCTTGTGACTGGCGACGGGCGGCTACAAAGCCGTACCACTGATGCCTTTTAGACCTTCCCGAATTTCGCGGCATCCACCGAAATTTAAAACCCAAATCGAAAAGAACAAACTTACCAGTCCCGAAGCCAGGCTTCCCCCCTTGCCGCCCTGATAAAGCCATGTACCTCACCTTCTACCACTACCAGTTACTACCCCCTAATCCCTGACCATTTGGAAACCTCACCAAACCCTAGACCCTACACGCTAAGCCGAAGACAAGATCCTGAACCCTAAATCCTGAACCCTAAACCCTAAAACCCTGAACCCTAAAACCCTAAAACCCCACAACCCTAAACCCCACACCGAAACCCCTAAAACCCCTAAAACCCCTAAAACCCTAAAACCCTAAAAACCCTAAAACCCTAAACCCCTAACACCCCAAAAATTATCCCCAGGTTGCCACCTCGAAGAGCTCCTCCGAGAGAGCCGAGAGAAGCGCGAGCCACAGCTGACGACGCTCATGTCCGAGCCTGGGGCTAGGGGTTTAGTATTTTAGGGCTCAGGGGTTTAAGCTTTAGGGGTTTAGTGTTTAGGGTTTAGGATTTAGGGTTTAGGGGTTTAGGGTTTAAGGTTTAGGGGTTTAGGATTTAGGGGTTTAGTAGTTTAAGGCTTGAGGTTTTGGGGGTTTGGGGTTCAAAGGGGCCCAAGGGCATCATGGATTTGGGGCTCGAGCCTTGGGATAGGGGTTTTAGTAGTTTAGGGCTTAGGGTTTAGGGCTTAGGGTTTAGGGTTTAGGGTTTAGGGCTTTAGGGCTCAGCTGCTTTAGGGTTCCAGGGTGTAGTAGGTTAGGGTTCAGGGGTTTAGGGCTTCAGGTTTTATGGACTTGGGGCTTCAGGGCTTTAGTTACTGGCGTTCAGTTGGGAACATCCTACACCAAGCCTAGGCCACGCATACCATCAAGCCCCCACACAAGAAATCAAATGCTGGCTCAGCACTGTCAACAACGTCAGGGTACCTTCGCCTTGTTCTTGCTGAAGCCTTAGAAGAGGTCTCCCGAAACATAGGAAATGTAGAAAAAGCCTTCCATACGAGGAAATCTATCTATCAAGTCCCACGAATCCCAGACAAGCCCACAGCATGCTTGGCCCCCCCCCAGCGACGGCTACCGGCACCCTGAGTGACCCACAGGATCGAGCCGACCTGCAATCCCGGAAGGCTGAAAATGGACTTCAGGGCTTACTTGGAGGTTCAGGGGTAGTTATAAGTAGGGTTAAAAGTCCCCCAAACATGGGTTATAAGTATAGTTGCCCTACTTATGACCACCCATGAACCTCCAAGTATGGCCTAAGCGCCGTAGGCTGTTGGGTGGCTTTGGAGCTTGGGGATCGAAGCAGTTGCTAATTTTGCGGGCTGAGGGGGGGTCAGCTGAGGGGGGTCCAGCGTTGTTCGCGGTTTGGGGCCACTTTGGAGTACGAACGGCAGCAATGACGACTACTGCAAAAACGGAATTGACTGTACCGGTGCCTTGAAACTATGATTTTCAATCAAGCTTCGCTTCCAGAAGAAGCTCAAGCTGGTAGCTACTGCAACGGAAACGTCATCTTGTTCAAATTATCTTTGTCAGTGTTCTTATGCCCCCAACACTGCTGCCACCAGTGACCCATGGAACATAGAAGCCTAGCTAGCCAGGGAAATCAAGGAAGATTTGATCATACAACATTAAAAGCCCTAAACCCTGCTACGAAGCATCTAATATAGGGGCCTTAATAATTAGAATGGGGTTTGGGGGTCGATTATACTAGAATTATAACAAGGAACCCCGAAATAGTATAGGCAAATTATTAAGGCCCCTATATTCAATACATATTTATAGCAAGGAACCCCCAAAATAGTATTGTGGTAATTATTATTAAGGCCCCCCCCTATATTATTATGATACCAGTCACCCGGATTAAACTGAGAAGACCGACCTGCAAGGTGATGGGGTCATCCGTGCCAGTCTTCCGCGTCCTCACTTGAGATCACGATAAGCCCCTCCTATACCAGGTAATATTATTATTATTGTTATTATTATTATTACTATTATTATTATTACTATTCTTATTATTCTTATTCTTCTTATTATTCTTATTCTTCTTATTCTTATTCTTATTCTTATTCTTATTCTTATTATCATTATTATCATTATTATCATTATTATCATTATTATCATTATTATTATTATTGTTATTATTATTGTTATTATTATTAGCAGTAGTAGTAGTAGTGGTGGTGGTGGTGGTAGTAGTAGTAGTGGTAGTGGTAGTGGTAGTGGTAGTGGTAGTGGTAGTGGTAGTGGTAGTGGTAGTGGTAGTGGCAGTGGCAGTGGTAGTGGTAGTGGTAGTGGTAGTGGTAGTGGTAGTGGTAGTGGTAGTAGCAGTAGCAACAATCATCGCGTACTAATACAATACACATAAGAATAACACAGTAATGAAAATGGGCATAATAATGAGAATAATACCAACAGTAAGCAGTAACCCGCGTACTGCTACTACGGCCTAGTACCAGCATGCCGTCCACCATAACCTCCATAGTTGTAACTTGTCGCTGTTGCAGAGTACTCGATGATACCTTGGAGTACTAACTCAGTTTCCTTGAGGGCCCACCTCGTTGGCAACCATCCATACCATCTGCAATGCTTGCTCTCAGTGTCCCTCTCCTGGAGTCCCTGAAACAACTGAACGTCCGGAATGCCAAGTGTAAAGTACAAAGTGTTGGACTCCCTCGTCTCATTACGAATTTCTTCGATACCGGCCAGTTGTATGCGGGTGCTCAGGCCAGTGACAACCGGGGACCGGACCGGAAGACGAAGTTCGGGGCGATGAGATCTGCAAAGATCAACGGTTCAGCAAGAGATTGTTCAAGACCCGACGCCCTCCACCCTAAACCTTGGAAGAACAACTGGGAGGTCCAAACCGTCCACTAGCCCGACACCGGGAAAAACCGCAGCAAGAGAACCCAGTATCCCGCTTCGGGTTCCTTGTTAAGAGCGACGGGCATTGGAAACTCTTGTTATTCAGGCTCTGTCCAAAGCCGGTCCAAGGCTACCCCTGCTGGACATAGACAAAAATCAATGGACTGGGTTTCTACAAGTTGAGTCTATAGGTTGAGAAATTGTTATGCCAACTATTCGTAGGCCACACTTTGGGCCTAGAAACCCCGATGCTGAGTCAACCAAAATCAGTCCTCAAACTTTGGCGCCGCCAGCCGTGGCGCACGCCGGGCCGAGCGCGCCGAGCGCGCCGAGCAAGTGGAGCGACCGGAGCGCGGTGAGGGCCGGGCCTCATAATTATCAAGGGTCTCAAAAGGCCGGATCCTAAGCGTCACTACTTGGGGTCATGTACACTTGCGGAAGCTCATGTCGATGGCACTGAAGCGGAAAGCGAATAAACAACGGCACACTCAGGATTGGAATAAAATAGGCATAATTAGCAGAAAGAGTGGCGAAGATGAGCATCAGCAGAGTGACCACACCTTTCGCACTGCTGACAAGTATCCTTTCTGTTAATGATAAACACGAAAACACTAACACTCGAGCTGAACACTGGAAGCATCCGCATCACGGGTGTTTGCACGCTTTGGGTAGCTGCTGCAGAGCATAAGGCATATTATCGTACCAGCGGTGGAATCCCAACTGTCACGTGCTGTGACGGTGATGGTTGATACGTTCAGCTTTCCCCAAGTGAGGAAGGCCCACAGGTTTTGGCTCTTCTCGGAGGTTCATGGGTAGTCATAAGTGGGGTTATAAGTCCCCTAATCTTATAACCTTTCTTATAACTACCCATGAACCTCCAAGTAGGAGTCGTAGGGCCAGGGCTTAGGGCGTGCAGGCCAAGCCCCACATCGAAGCACTCCCTTACTCAAAAAAGCTGAGCTTGCACACGGAGCTCCCGCCCGACGAGGCCTGCGAGAAACACGAGTCGGCTGGCTTCCTGACCTAGTTGCCTTAATTAGTTGTCATGACTGTTGATGTCCTCTCAGTTCTCTGTTCTCTGGAAAGGCATATTGCTGCTACTGCTACTGCTGCTACTACTGGTGCTAGTGCTGGTGCTGGTGCAAGTGCCATTGCTACTAGTATGACTGGTTCCATTACCATTACCATCGAAAGTACCAGTTCCATTGGTGATCATTTCTATTGCCATTACTATTACTATTACTATTACTATTACTATTGGCACTAACTACCACTACTACTACTACTCCTACTACTACTACTACTACTACTACTACTCCTACTACTACTACTACTACTACTACTACTACTACTACTACCACTACTACTACTACTACTACTACTACTACTACTACTACTACTACTACCACTACTACTACTACTACTACCACTACTACTACTACTACCACCACTACTACTACTACTACTACTACCACTACCCCATGCACACGAAACTACGTGAGTGCAGGGGTGAAGCTTGTCCACTACTTGCGTGCATACATACGCACACACACACACACACAACTATGCATATCCGTATGGACATGTACGTACGTACATCTTGGGGATTGAAGGTGGCTTGGTGCGTGCTCAGGCATGATTAGTTCGTTCACGGCGTCGGCTTTCCAGTGCAAGTGTTGTCTCTTGGGGCTGAACCCGAAAGTACTGAAGCGCAAATGCAGCAAGCAACACAGCATCGAGACCCATATTCCTGCTCTGTGGCAGCTTGAGACGTTTTGGGGTGGTGACTTCAAGGAGCTGAGGTTGGGCATGCCTGTGCATTGCAAGCAACGAAGGGATTTCGAGTAAACAAGTTGACGAGGGCTATAATTAATTACTCTGCAATATCCCTCAACAGAAGATGAAATATTTAAAAGCTTCCTGAAAACAAGCACAGTGCACCAAGGCTTAGTAACAATTTCAAACCCGCGGACCCTCGAAGGACTTGCCGATGCGTCGCCTGAGCCCAACATCTTCTCGACTAGGGACGGCAAGAAAAGACTATGGCAAAGGGAGATCACGTTGTTTGATCGTTCAATTCATCGCAGAAAGGTCACGCAGAGCTTCGAGCAGTAAGATTGAGAAAGAGTAGACAGAGGGATCACAAAGGGAGTCGTCATGGTCCACGGTCGAAACAGTGGTTGTCGCAGTGATAGTCATAGCGCTGCTGGTATGTGGCAGCTATGGCAGCTACGGTACCACTACAACGACACGACGACAACGGCTACGACTCGGCTGCGGCTGCTGCTGCCTCTGCTACTCCTCCTCCTCCTCGTCCTCCTCCTCCTCCTACTACGACTACTACTACTACTAAACTACTGCTGCTACTACGACTATTACGACGTCTATTATGCCTACTACGACTACTGCCAAGACGACTGCTACTACTGGTTCTGATATTGTGGCGATGAGGACGACTGCTGTTGTAAGCACAGTTCCTTTGGATGGCTCTTTTGCGGAAACTACCCGTGATCTAAACTTTGTTCTGCGTGCTGTGTGCATTTCCGCTTTCTTGCTGCGACTGCCGGGCTGGCTTTTACTAGGGTTGGATTGGGGTCACTGCCGGCGGACAGTATCCAGATCTTGCTTGTTGTGCTTACGGTAGACTTACGGTGACCGGCCCCGTCCACATCCACAGACACACACACACACAAACACACATGTATGATCATGTATGTGTGTCTCTGTGTCTGTGTGCGCGCATACATACACGTATACAGATAGAACGGAACAGAGAGAGAGAGAGAGAGAGGGAGATGTACATGTACATGCATCCAAACTAGTGCTTTTATCACGCGTCTGCACATGGTTGTTCAATACACAGTTAGTTGCGCACGCATACACGCGTACATGTATACAGGCATACATGCATGCATGCATGCATACATACATACATACATGACTTGCATACGTACATACACACGTACGTACCTATGCATAGACAGATTGTGAAGCCCAACCTGCGAGGCTAGGTCCTTTTTCCGCGAGGGTCTCCCTCCACCGGCTATCATGGCTTCCAAAGCCGTCTCCACTTTTCCAGGTGGACCTAGGTCCTAGGTAACATATGATCCCCGAGCCTTACATTTCAGCCTACGCTGGGCTCTGCATGGTTTCTCGTACAAAAACTCGCGAAGTCAATGCACATCACCATGTTCATCTTTGTTCAGCCACCTGAGATTTTATGCCGGTAGAAAGGATACTGTACGAACGCCACAGGTTCTTGCTGCTGACAAAGATAGCCATCAGAAAGAACCGGTGCTGCAGGAACTTGCTGATAATCATTGTGCATGTGTCTAGCTGAATAACTTTTGAACGAGCCTCACCTTCGGTAGAACTCGAGCAACCTCAAATCGGACTGAACATGATGAAACTTGCATTTCGAAATTAGTGTCAACAGACACTCGACCCAAATCATCGATGTGTACCGAAAGAAATTAATCATCAGCATAGCAACAGCAGGAGCATCAACAGGCACCGTGGTCTCGAAAGAATGGTCCAAACCGAAACAAGGTGGAGGCGACGGGCTCGCTTGAGTCAGCTAGTGCATTTGCCTGTCAACAAGTGCAGGAAATGCGGTGGTGTCCGCCACAGGTCAACACAACTATTGAAAAGTGGCCTCTCTCGGCAGGCGACGACACAGATCGCGCAGCCGCCGCGGTACACGCGCTTCGAGGAGCAGATACATCTCTCGTTGTGTGCGGATCGTCTGCCCCTAGATCCCTAGAGAATCACCTCTCAACCGCTGCTTAACCAAATGCCAGCACGAGAATGCAAGCCTGCCTGCGCAAATGGTTGCTCACAAAAAGGACATGCATGTACAAAGGACATTTACATACACACATTAGCAGAAAAGAGTGCTTTGTATGAGAACCTACACACAAGTACGCTCAGGAAGAGTAAAACAAAACAAGCACCACCGCAAACACACACACACACACACCGACATACTTCCTTCCAAATATACATATATACATATACATATATATATATATATATATATACATCTACATGCTTACGCATTTGTGTGTACGTACCTACATCTCTCTCTATATATATATATATATATGTGTGTGTGTGTGTGTCTATTTAATTTAAAACTGATTTACAGATACATGTATGCGTGTAACTCCACGTATACAGCAACATGTGTGCGTAACGCGAACCAGGGTCTAATCGACCACACTCCACATGCTACATGCGAGCAGCCCACCCATCACGTAATGTGCGTTCTGTGCGCATGCTATTTATGTGTATATATGTATATATATATATATATATATATATATATATATACATATATATTTATATACATATACATATGGGTGGTTGTCAAAATTATGGTCCCTTTTTGGTCCCGAATATAGTACGGAACCTGTTATTTAGGGCACCCAAACAAACCCTAATTTTGACAACTACCCATACGCGCACGTATGTGCAAATGTATGCGGGTAGGCCTCAACACACACACACACATGCGCTTGTTCATCGTCCAAACCATTTCATTTATCAGGACCTTTGCGTGGCATGCATGTATATTCATACGCATGTAAATATATGCGACCATGCGGTCTCCCTAATACAAGTCCTCTGTGTTCGAAAAACGGGCGGACACGGCTAGGCTAGGCGGTCGCCACATCAACTCGACATAAGCAGCGCGATCGATAATCTTCTTAGCAGCCTTAGCGTGGAGTACTTGTGTTTTCTCAGAGAAACAACTGCGCTGAGTGCGTAATGATGCACATGCACACAGTTTGGGAAGAGCACCAAAAGCACAAAGACAAACGCCATGAAGCTGACGGGAACACGATACCCAGGTTAGCGTAGATGAAAGATGAGGGCCATTCCGTTGGCATCCTTTCTCAACTCCTCTATGATTTCCCATACAAGTATTTGCCTGCTCAGCATACTTGTGAAATGTGTCTCTGGACACACAACTTGAACCCACTATCAGGCGATCTCTGAGGCCGTCTACGGCCTCTGAACAGGTCCTCCGGATCCTGGTGAACCGACCGCGGCTGAAAGCTTCAAGGGTTTAAGCGTTCAGGCTTTAGGGTTTAGGGTTTGGTGTAGTAGCGACTGATTCGGTTTTCAAGGACAGCAAAAACAATCTCCTGCAGTTTGCGAGCGAAGACAAAAACACCACAAGACATGGCCATAAGGCCGGGAGGGAAGTGTGGCTTGAAATGTTGGAGCACGGATGGTGACCATGTTAACCCCTTTGCGTCGTGCACCCAGGTTGATTATGCTGAGAGTTCCGATTTGGCTTAACAGGAGTGATTGATAAATTGATGCTGCTGGCATCTTGTATGTCGCACGGAAATGCATCTTCAGATCATCTTCGGGGCAGAGCCGTATGCTTGAATGCACCGTAATTGCTTCCTTCCGAGACTAACAGGCCTTCGGCGAGTTTATCACAATGAAGACTGCAGGCTTGGACTTGTTTGCTTCGGGACATTCGATTGCGTTGGCGATTTCTTTCATAGACCGCCCTGGGCCTGCAATCTGCTGAAGGCTCATCGATGCGGATTACCGCCATGGGATGCAATTGAACCTCAACACGCGAGCAATCCTTGCGAGTCGGCTTGCTCCTCATGCTGCCCGCAAGCCAGCATGCTATCACTGCTACCACTACTAACGCTACGAGTCTACGAGCACTAGCACTACTACAACTGCTACCACCTCCACTACGACTACAGCTCCGACTACTACGACTACTGCCGCTGACTCCACCAGCACCACGACGACCAATAATACTTGGACTGCGACTGCGACTGCGACTGCGACTGCAACCGCGACTACGACCACGACTATGACGACGACTACTACAACGAATTGCCAGTTGCTATTACGACTAACTACTACAACGACTACTACTACGACTACGACGACTACTACGGCTACTACGGCTACTACGACTACAACGACTACAACGACTACTACGACTACTACCACTACTCCTACTACTACTACTACTACTACTACGACTACTACTACGACTACTACTACGACTACTACTACTACTACTACTACTACTACTACTACTACTACTACTACTACTACTACTACTACTACTACTACTACTACTACTACTACAACTTTTCCTGCTCCTACTACTGCTGGTGCTACCGACCCCTGCCGCTACCGCTACTGCTGCTGCTACCGTTACTGCTGCTGCTGCTACTACTACTGCTACTACTGCTACTATTACTACTACTACTACTACTACCACCACCACCACTGCGACTACGACTAAACAGCGACAACGATCGGCACCGCCACGATGCGACAAGACCCGACGACATCAATCAGCACCACGACACGACGCAGCACGGCACGACGACGACGGCTGGCTGCGTTGGAAATTCAACCAAACTGTAGGAATCCCCGAAGGTGGTGGACCAGGAGCAACTACTTGCCAGGAGAGCAACCAGACATTGTCATCTTAAGCAGTAACTATAGCCAGAAGGAGTTGTTGTTGGAAGTGTCGTTCTTGCTGTCTTTTCCTCAGTTTGTTTAATACCTATCTATCTACACCTGTCGACATCTACTTGCTTGACTTCCGCGGGAGCGCAACTTGTGAACTCTTGCCAAACTCTGCGGGGCAGAGCAAGTTTTTTGAACTCTCCTCGCCCTTTGCTTTGAGTGCAACCTCCCAGGTTCCGGTAGCTGATGTGCCGCGCCGGCAAATGTCTGCATGCCTCTGAAATCGAAATGCTTGACTCGCTCGCTCTCCCTGGCTGACCACGTTATAGTAAGTGTATCATTAGGGTTTAGGGTTTAGGGCTTTAGGGTTTAGGGTTTAGGCCATAACGTCAGACAACAGGGAACCCGTCCACTAAAGCTTGCCATGTTAATGACGTCGCGCAGTAGCTCTAGCAGACGTACCAAACAACTCCGAGACCCGAACTGTAACCCTAAACCCTAAACCCTAAGCCTGTAAGGCAGCTCGTGAGCCGGGGAGATTGGGAAAATGCTTCCCTCGGGGCCCGAATCGCTCCGCGAGTCCCGGCAGGGAAGAAAGGGGGGCGAATGTCTCGGAGCCCAGAAAAGCTGAATTGTTGTCATGGACTAAGCGTTTGAGGGTTTAGGGGTTTCGTGGATTGAGGGTTTGAGTTTGAGGAGTTTAGGGATTTCTTAGATTAAGGCTATAAAAATGCAGGGGCTCAGTTTTTAGGCTTTTCCGGTTGCGGGGGTTCTCGCGAATTGCAGGGTTCGAGGTTGAAGAATAAAGGCCAAAACAGCTTCAGTGAGAGTCTGGGTTTTAGCCCAAAATAAGGCCCCCAGGCCCCGAGGAGATTTTAGCTTCTACCATTGTACTGCAGGAATCGAGGGCAAACACAGACATGTGAACCCTGAACTCTAACGTTGCTCCAAAGCACTCTGACTCTTGAATGGAGCTGCCCGAGCGTCATGAAACATTAGCAATGTAAACAACCCGCAAAGGCCTGCAAAACCAAACTCGGGTGCATGAAGCTCTTACTGCAGTCTTGACCTTGGCCACATACGAGCAGACATAGACCCTAGACCCTAACCCCAAGTAGAAAGGCCTCGAGACATGCCTGTCTGTGCACAAACGACAAGGCTCGCACCTTTGGGTCGGGTGTTTCGGGGCCTTTCAAGATTTCCACGGCAGCCAGTTCAGCTTGTCTTCCTCTGTCATGCCTCTGGTCCTCTTTAGGAAGCGGAAACCCTCATCCGATAGATATCTCTTGGTTTGGCATAGACCCACCATGCAGACCGCAGAAGCCAGAAATATCAGGTCGTGGCATAAGAACTGGCGCGACAGGCCCGCACCTCACCCCTGACACCTTCCCTCGTGCGAGCTGCCGCTGTTAGTTTGGAACTCACAGCATCCTGCTGAAAAAGCTGTCAGACAGGGATTCCCATCGATGATCAACAGCCTAGTGGGCCTCATGGCGCAATTGTTTCTGCTGTCATCTCGAAGAACGGAACAACTTGGAGATATCAAGTACAGTCTGGGTAGACGCCGGCCCACCGAAGCTTCCATGGGTCTCCCTGAACATGGTATAAATGCTACCGAGGTTAAGCACAGTGTCACAACCGCCAGCCAGAATTCGCATGGCTGCGTGTGGTAACAGACTTACGTTGTCAGCCCTGATGATTTGAAGTACGAAACAGCAACAGATCAGTGAGCCTGGGTACACGTAGAACAGCAGGAACAGCAAGCAGAAGCGGCAGCAACAGGAGTCACGACATACGGCAAGGGGACCAGGGACTCATCAGCGGTCGTTGGCACGGAGGAGCGCAGTATAGAGTAGCAGTACCAGGGAGGAGGAGGAGGAGGAGGAGGAGCAAAAATGGGCAGCTGTCACACTCAGCATTCGTAGCAGACGTCGCATAACTAATCCGGAAGGGGCACGGGTTTCCGAAAGGTGTCCTGGTGGCAGTGCAACAGTCTATTCAGCTCAGCCCTATGATACGGAATTGAAGAAGTGGCAGCTCCTTCGTTCGCCGGAACAACAGGTGTCTACACACGGAATTAAGCGGCGACATACGGAAGTTTTGGATGACCGAAGGAATGAGGAGGCAAGACCTGGGCGCAGCCATAAAACAATCCCGATGTTCAAAACCACCGAGAGCTGTGCATCTCAGGGGCTTTGAGACTAGTCTCAGGCGGCATATCTGTGCCCAAAGAACTGGTCAGTCGTGGGCCAGACATGCAGAGTAAGTCGCCCCTGCTCATTCATGATTGGCCTCGGGTGAAAAGCCACACAGCCTTTGCAGGTGTCGAATCAAAGTTGGCTAAAAGCATTGCCGTTTTGTCAACTTTCCACCTTACTGCAGCAGGACGCCACAGGAAAAGCAGCTGCTCTGGCTGCACGTGAGACTTGGATTATTATCAGTCGGCATCTCTGGTTCGCCCGGGGTACCAGAGCGTGCCAGAGCCGTGAACCAACTCAGGCAGTGAAAGCTCGGCGACTCAGACGCCACCGTGAGTAGCATCTGAGAACATGAGAAACGTCTGTTAAAGTAGCACAGGGCATCAGTGTCTGGCAGTGCTTCTGATAAGGACTCTTGCATGGGCCCCTGCGTCTTCATACACTCCATTCGAAGAGCTAGCTGCCGCACAACCCCATCCCAAAAGCACCACGAACACTTCCATAAGAAGTTGCCTTCCAGTCCCAGGCTTCTGCTCCTTACCATGCCTAACCCAACCGCTTCCGGAATGGAGCCAGCCTTTCCTGGACAGGAAAAGAGTGAAAAGACTCTGAAAGAACTTCAAGGTAGAAACAGCACGCAACCCTTTGATGGGCTCCGGTATGGGTGCTCTGCTTCATGCGCTGATGGCACCTCAGGGTTGCACGGCTGATGACAAGAATCAGAGGCCCAGATACCCTCTTGCAAATCTGCAGATGGGTAGTTGCTAAAATTAAAGTCCCTTTTTGGGTACCCTAAATAATCGGTGCCGTACTATAATAGGGACCCAAAAAGGGACCATAACTTTGAGAACCACCCAGATGAGGTCACAACTCTCAGAGCAACTCTGGGCCACGACGAAAACAAGACGAATCGTCCCCACGGTCTTTGGAGTCGAGCTTTTCAAGTCAGCCCAGGGACCCCCGGGAGGATCTAGAAAGTAGATCCCCTAGGTTGGGGCCCTATACTACTAAGAATACTTTATAGGAACCTCCACTAATGGATCTACTTTTTGGATCAGCCTAGCGGTTCTTTGGTGGTGTTTGAAGGCTTTGTTAGACCGACCTGTAGCTCTCTTTGCTTTAAGACCCTTTGCGGGCTTTAGGTTTTCAGGGTGCCCTCTTAGGTTTTTCGGGCTTTTAGGGTTTAGGGTTTTGGGGGTTTAGGATTTAGGGTTTGTTTTTTTTGCTCTTGTGTGTTTAGGTTTTGGCTTGCTGCGGCCAAGCCACTTCTCTGTTTGACGCCTGCAGGGACTCTGCAGCGAGTGCCGCTCCACGTCCGTTCAAAAAGCCTCCAGGCCTTAGAAGGCCACCGTCGTTTGCTTACCAAAATTAGGACAGCGTTGAGGCATTAGAAGTGGCCAGGGACCGTCATGCTTTCTCTTATCATGCATTATAGAGTATAGAGTCTTTGGAGCTTGACATTTCAACCTGCCTGTCCCTCTTCCAACTGCAGCCCTGACCGAAAGCCGCCATCATCGCCGGAATTGAGATCCCATCCTTCTCAAACCGTCCCCCTTCTGTGCTTGCCACGCCACTCGTCAAGCCGGGATCACCTCTGGTTACTACACGCTTGGAAACCCAGGCAACATATGTAGCAGTAGCTGTAGTAGTGACGATACCAGTAGCAGCAGCAGAAGTAACCAGCAGGCATAGTCCCAGTCGTACTCTCAACCCTCATAGTGGTGGTTGTCCACGTCGTCGTTGTACTAGTTTTGTTAGCAGCAGCCCGTGGTACTACCACAACCACTGTCTCTGCCACTGCTACCACCCTCCTCCTGCTGCTAATATTAGAAGGAGCAGTAGCAGTAGCAGAGTAGCAGGGTATCAGAGTAGCAATATCAGTAGCAGTACCAGCAGTAGCAGCAGTCGTCGCAGTAGTAGCAGTAGTAGTAGTAGTAGTAGTAGTAGTAGTAGTAGTAGTAGTAGTAGTAGTGCCGCCACGGCTCAGACGTTTTGGAAGTTTCGCGCTGGCTTTCGAACAGGCTCTGGATTCCAACCTTGCGTTGCTAGAGGTCTCAAACAGGCCTCTCTCCGAACGACTAAGGGTTGGTTCCTCACGCTGAGCCATGTGCCATGTGCCAACAGTTTGCGTCTGAGCCGCCAGGTCCCAATTCCTGGACCCAGTACCCTGTCTCAACACGGGCCCACTGGGCAGGCGGTAGGGTTTCCACTAGCCGCGTGGTGGAGGGAGTCACTCGGCTTGCATTGTGACGAAATAGCGGATGGCGCTGCTCCCAGTGCACTCACAAAATTATTCTCAGATCAGGAAGAATTCTTTCAAGCATGTTTGCCGACAGGTGGCTGCCAGACAGCAGCCTGTCTCTTACCGAGGTCAGGTTCTGACCCCAACTCTGCTCAGGCGCATGGGTAATTGCCCACCGAAGCCAGAATTCAAGCAGTCTTTTGCACCACGCTCTCGAGCAGGACAGGCCACCAGGCCTCTCAGAGTACTGTCATGGAATGCCGGCCACCTTGGCCAACAACAATGGTCGGAAGTCAAATCATGGCTCTCCACTGAGGCGCAACTTACCTGTGATGTGTTAGTTCTGCAGGAGACCCACTGGCAAGCTACGGCCGAATTTAGTGTTGCAGGCTGGTACTGCATCTCGTCTGCATCAGCTGCTGATCCGAAAGCCTCAAGGCGCAAGCAAGGGGGGGGCAAGGCCCACAAACAGTCACCTGCAGAGGCAATGCCTAATGACGACAAAACGACCCCACCCCGCAAGGAGCCTTCAACTACTCGCACGGACGGGGTTATGGTCTTCCTGTCCCCACACATACTGCCCAAAAGTGTGCGTTGGCAGGAACATGTCATAGGCAGAGCCCTGGAAGTCAGGTTTGACTGGCACGGGGCCCGAATAAACCTGGTTGCTGTATATCAACATGTCTGGTCACCGGCCAAGCAGGTACAGACTAATCGTCAGGACAGAGCACATGTCCTGAAGGCCCTCAGCAGATGCGTGCAACGCGTGCCGCACAGGGATACGCTTATCCTGGCAGGAGATTTCAATAGCTCCTTGCAAAAGCAGCCCAGGCTGGTTGGTTCTGAGATCATCTGCCCACAGGAACCGAGGCCTGATGAGCCAGAGCTCACCAATTTTCTGCTTAATCATCACACGTTTCAGCAAGGGGACACGCGCACCCAAATTGACTTTGTGCTTACGAGGGAGGTCTCTGCTGGTGGCACTGCCAAAGCCTCTACGCCGCTGGCAGCTGTCCCGCTTGGTAGCTGGAAGAAAGGAGGACACTTACCCATAAGTGCAGCTGTCAAACCAGTTAGGCACTGGAACCTGCCAGCTCCTCAGATACAGCAACATCAGTATGACACCGCTGCTCTGCAAACGGCTGTCAGGAACAACACGCAGCCAGCTCAGCAAATGCTCGAGTGGGTCAAAGCAAATCTCACCCCGGACATGCAGCCGGCGTCATGGGATCGCCTTCTTGGCGAAGCCACATCAAGGTTTTTCCCTAAGACCCCGGTGGCAATGCCAGATAGTCCGGAGACGCGCCTGGCCAGACGCATGTGGCGCTCAGCACGTGGGAGCAATGCTCACTCTGGAGCGGAGCCATCGCCGGAAGATGAGGCCCGGCAGGCGCTGTATGCGCAGCATAAACAGGCAGTCAAGCAGGCTCGCAAGGACCAGACCAAGCGATTTCTTGCTGAGGTTGATCAGGCTCTGAGCCAGGGCGATCAACACCTGGCATATCAGACTCTTAAGCACCTTCGGCCGTGGAAACCAGCTTTGAAAGCTCAGCTTAAGGACGAGCACGGCTTCCTGCTCAGTCCTGCGAACGAACACCCACAGCTCCCATCTGATTCGGGACGTCTCCCCCTTGTGCCACAGACCAAGTTAGCAAAACATATTGCCTCGATCCGACCTGGAAAGGCAGTTCCGAAAGGAGCGGCGCCGGCAGCAGCATGGAAGCTCTGCGCTCAGCCGGTCTCTGCGGCGCTTTCACAATACTGTTCAAGCCTGACGCAAGATCAGTCACTGGATGACGATCTGACTCGCGCAGATCTTTGCTTAATCCCGAAACCGGGCAAGCCAGCTGACAAGCCTTCACAACTCAGGCCACTGGGCATTCTTCGCCCGGATGCTAAAGGACTGGCGGGCACGGCCAAAGAGCTCCTGGAGCCTCTCACGCTACCATACATGAAGCCCCTGCCCCAGTTTGCGTACCTCCCTGGCAGAGGTCTTTCGGATGCACAGAGCAGAGTAGTTCAGCATTTGAGGGAAGCAAGACAGCTCTGTCGCAATGCGAATCTCACCCGAGCGGATCAGCAGCGAGGACAATGTCCTGTAGGTCTTGTCGGCGGCATCACCTTCGCTCTAGACCCATCGCAGGCATTCGACACTGTTTCTCGCAGCGAGATCTTGTCCCTGCTAGACGAATTGGGAGCGGATCCCTCGCTTCAGAAGCTCATACATGGGCTCCATCATCGGTCCAAATACAGGCTTCATTCTCAGGGGACCTACAAGGACGTGGAAACTACCACAGGCATCAAACAAGGCTGTAAGCTAGCCCCCACGTTGTTCTCTGTGCTCACAGGCCGTCTCCTTAAACGGCTGATAGACACATTTGGCTGGGACAATGTCCGCAGATACTTCACAGGATACGCGGACGACTTCACCATGCATCGCACCATTCGCAGCAAAGCCGACGTGGACGCTGCTCACAGGATGATCCTACAGCTTCTGTTGGAGGTGGAGAAACTGGGACTACGCGTCAACCCGGCCAAATGTGCCATACTAGTCAAGCTCAACGGCCGATCGAGAGGCGGAAGCAGTGCTTCAGAAGCATACCTGCTGGCTTCCTGACTCGACGGGCACGCTACAGAGGCACTGGCGACTGGGCAGGCACAAGTCCTTCCCAGCATACAGACTTGAGGCGCAAATCAAGTACTTAGGCATCCAAATTTCCTATGGCAACTTTGAAATGCAGACGCTGCGATTTCGCATAGCAGAGGCTGCCAAAAAGCTCCAGCAGGTCAAGCGATTCGTCTACAATCGCCGCACTGCGGGGCCAATGGCCAGGCTGAAGGTCTGGTTCACCACCGTTTGGGCTACCCTGGTCACGGGCCTCCCTGAAGTCGGCCTTAGGGAGGAGACGGCCAGGCATCTTAGAGGCTGGTACGCACACAAGATACGCTCAGTCCTAAATCAGCCTGCCCACGTAGGCCATACACCTACAGCAGACCTGTACCGGCTACATGCAATCCAGGACCCGGTGGCTAAAATCCAAGCCAGGATGGCTTCAAGACTCAAACGGTTGTGCAAGAGAGCCGCCCAACCCGAAGCCACTACTGCATCCCACTCCCAGTGAACCCAAGTGAAGAGAGGCCCATGGACCAGGCAGAGTCCCTCAGGGACGAGCCCAGCAGCACCCTTACAGCCGTCTGAGCCGCACACATACGGCGACGTCACGCAGCTGAACCACGTCGTACAGGACCTACACGACATGCTGAGAGAGGTGGAAAACCTTCCTGCGAGCACCGAGGCCTCACAGCAGAGGCTGCACGACTGCCCTCACTGCGGCTTGGGCTTTGTATCTGCGCATGGCCTACACATGCACGTCACGAGAATGCATCGCGAGCACGTACAGAGGTACATTCCCCCCTCCTTCGATCGCAGTCGGCATTCCAAGGACGGTCTACCTGTCTGCTCTGCATGCGACAAGGCTTTCCACCAATGGAAAGGCCTACGTGACCACCTCTTGTCGGGGGCCTGCAAGCAGCCGGACCGACTGCGCCAGATTTCTCTCACCACTGAGGAACAGCTGCAGGGTCAGGCCCTCCAAGGCCTAGCGACCTTTCGAGCCGAGGTGCAGAGTTCGCCAAGCAACAAACTCAGCACCATTGCAACCCGGCCAGAAGCCCAACAGCTCAAGCATCGATGCATCTTGTGCGGCTTTTGGACCCCGGACCATACCAAGATGAAGAATCATCAACGTCAGGCCCATGCACAAGCATGGCGGCGAGATGGTCCGGCAGCACTTCAGCTCTGCAAGGCCTATTGCTTGGGTGGCACAAGGTGCAAGGCACGGACAAGATGCGGGAACAATGTTCCAGGCCTCATCCCAGGACCGCGGTGACAATGTCCCTCAGTGGCTTTTTTGGGACTGCGGACGAGCCGGCTGCTGCGGCTGCATCAACCGCTGTCGCCATGGCACTGACGGATACCGTCAACGGCGCTCTTCCGCCAGGCCTGTATTCTCGCATGCGACACATGGTGAACTCGCGCAACACCTGCTATGTCAACGCGACCATTCAAGCCTTACTAGCTGCGCTCGACTCTGTGTCAAATGTAGCGGAACTGGGACCACTGGTCCAACAATGCATCAACCCGGAAGCGGATCCAATGGATACGAGGTACATAAACCCTCCAAGCCTATTCGCTCTCCGGTCACTAGTGCCTAGATGGCGATTCGACGGCCGTCAACAAGACGTCTCCGAATTTGTCACATATACGCTAGAGCACAACACGGGGACTCTGCAACCTGCTCGTTGGGAAGGACGCACTAATGGAATGCCGGAACGAGAAGATGACGGCCTCACGCCGTTGCTGTTGCATGTTCCAGCGCGCCCTGGCACGGGCCCCAGACATCCTGCCAGTCACTGTTGCTAGATGGATGGACGGCACAAAACGACGAACCCCGTTAGACCTGCGCAGGCACATCTCACTGCCGTCTTGGACTGAGGGACAGGACCGGCAATGGCACCAATACGCAGTCATTTCGGGAGTCTTTCACATAGGAGCCGAGATACACGCCGGTCACTACCGGTCATTCTGGATTCATCCCAACGGAGGTGCGCTGTACGTGGGTGATGATGGCACCCGCCCGTACCTAGCCTCGGCCTCAGATCGCAAACATGTTATGGAAGACTGCTACCTCCTTTTCTTGAGAAGACAGGAGTGACTCTGACTCACCCTCAAGGGGTGAGTGCTGGCCCTCCAAACCTAGGAATGCATGCACCAATAGGGTGCCTGTGCGTGGGAAGGCCGGACCCCACAATAGGTGGGCATGGCCCCCCCCACGTCAAGGCCAAAGCATGCTTTGAGCATGCGCAGGCTTACCCGCAGCTTTTCAGGCTGACCCAGCATGGCTGACAAGATTCACAGCCCGGACCACGAACGTGGACGAACCGCCTCCTAGCTCCAGATTCATTCATGGGAGAGCCATCTGAGCCATTTGGGGTCGATACTCGACGCCAGACCGCCGGAAGTGGCAAGCAGCGGCAAGGCAGAGCCCTGCACGCCCTCTCCAACGCCGAGCTCACTCAAGGCTTTCTGCTACATGAAGAACAGCTTGCTCTACTACAACTCCAAGCTTCGCTGGTGTACAAGCTCCCCACGGACGCCCCGCTCGCACAGGCTCTGTCCAAGGCCGTGGCAGCGTGGCAGAAAAGCCACACGCCGGGGAAAGCGCACCCACTGGGTTCATGTGCACACTTTACTGCGGGAGCAATGCTCGTCCAGCCAGCCCAGTCTCAGCAGAAGCCGCCGGGCATTGACACCGCACAGTTCAAGACCTTCATCAAGCTGGTCGAGGACTTCGGCGAATCGCCGCATGAGGCTGTGGTGCATCTGGTCGCGCACTGCTCAGCTCGACAGAATGCTTTCAAGACACATCTAATCCTCGACTTCCGTCCGGTTCTACACTCCCCGCTGGCACAATACGCCTCGCTCATCGCCGCCCTTCTGGACTCCTATGAGGGGGAGCGCCTCGGCAAGAAGGCGCCTGGTGGCCTGGCTCGGAAGGCGAGAGGCAAAGCTGGCTGAGGGGGTGGTGCCAATGGCAACTGCAGGCAGAAGCCTTGCTCACTTAGGCACGTTTTCTATCATTGTCACAGGAGCAATGCTCGAAATTGCCTTGCTCCCGGAGTGCGCTGTCAGCCATATGCTGTACCACTCCTCTGCACCATAGCATACAACCAGGCCAACAAAGTCTGTGGAAAAAGAGCTGTCATTCCCCGCACCACAAATATCGAAGCAGCTTTGCTACCATGTATGGCATGCGATGGGCGGTGCCAAACCTAATGTCACGCAGCCTTTCGGTTAATCCGGCTCGCACCCTGAAACTTCCCAGCCTCATTGCAGCCAGTATGCCAGGGCTGCGATGCCAGATCAATCTCGACTACTACGATGCGCAATGGGACATATAATCAGAGAGATGGGCCTGGACAAGCCTGCAACGACCGCCATGTCCTCAGCAACTTCGGATGACAAGGAGCGGAACGTGACAACCAAGGAGCCAACCGCTACATCACTACCGTCTGGTCGTCAACGACCTCCGACGCCACCCCGCTCACCGAAGAAGTGCCAAAACACGGTGAATAAGATTCCCAATTCGCAATAACGCCTTACCTGAGTCTCGGGTGCCTACAATGAGCGGCCCTCACACCAAAGGTGGTCAATGACCTCCTGCACCACGCTGCCAGGATTTGAAAAAGTTACAGTACATGAGGGACTGCTGAAAGCTGATGCCTCCTGCTAGTTGTCAGGCCCTCTCCACTGTGCCTGTGCTCTCCATGCAGTCGGACACCCACGGATCAAGCCTGAGCCCAGCCTTACATCGCTCCGTGTCGGGCATGGCTGCTAGTTCCGATGCCGCGGCCCTGGATAGCCTTCACATCCGCTTGGGGCTCGACCAGGACCCACACCGCATGACCACGGCGATTGTGGCTGCCAATGCAGCCGGAAACACAGGGAGTACGCGCCAAGCTCCCAGGCATCTGGGTGACCCGCCCGCCAGCCCTGTGGATGATCAGTCACCGGCGATTCCAGCTCAGAGTCAGCCCCAGCCTCTGCCCACGCAGACTTCGACTGGCCCGCCAGAACCAACACACCCTATGAGCAGCGGCAGGCGAGAGGGCCTGGAGTATGACCCGCACGCCCGATTCAGAGCGATGGCAGAATCGGACCCCTTCGACACCAAGGGCCACGTGCTTCAGTCTGGGGATGCATTCGTGGCTCGCGATCTGGCACGGATTCCCAAGACGGATCTCGCAAAAGCTCCATCGCAGATTGGACCCGCAGCCTTCATACTGCAGCTGAGAGGAGTCGCGGGGGACATGCAGGCCTACCTAGAACGATTTCTTGAGGAGTGTCCTTTCCGGAGGCCCCCGCCCCCTTGAAGCTGCTGGGACAATGTCCGCCACTGTCAACAGAATGGCGACAATGTCGAACCAGCACTGTGTCGGCAGGCTCTTCACTTTCTCCATGAGCCTACGGGCTATCACGCCGCTGTTAACCTAACACGGCCTCATTCTTTTCAGACGATACTGCAATGCAGAATGCAATCGCGGCTCGAAATAATAGGTCAGCTGTCACGCGCTTTTGCTGTCGTATGCACAGAACCAGACGAGCTTCGGCAACCTGGCACTCAGCTCCTACATTTTTCTGTCACTAAATAAGACTGTGCATGCCTTGTTGGCTCTCAGACCAGATAGCCAATCTGGACGGCCTGGTTCCAGTACTCCCAAGAAGAGCGTGCACGCGATGTGGCGGCTTCGCAGCAGCTCGGGATGTATCCCCATGGACCTGGATGGGTCAGACGAGGAGGCCCCGGAACCGGCACAAAAGTGTCGCCGCCCGACCCTCACGCAGCCAACCATTCAGCAAGCTCTTCAGTCAGCCTCCCTGTCGGCACAAGAAGAAACGACACAAGAAGAGGAACGACACGGCTCTGTCTGCTGTCTGCTCGGCGTTGAGTTTATACGCCCCACAGGCGCAAGCGCCGGGAATATGTCTTCATCTTCCTCCTGACATGAACGAAAAGGAGCACAAGTTCACTCTGTGTGCCGTGGAACAGGCTGCGGCGGACTACCTACATCGCCGATGGGTCACCTTTGAGCAACTGGATGCCCTACTGGACACTATGCCCACCACCTCGGCCTGTCGCAATGCATCGGTGGCACTGCCACAGTCTGCGGACCAGCAAACGGTCACATTGGGAGCATACCAGCAGGGGCCAATGGCCGGTTTGAGGACATGTTAAAGAACGGGCTTCACTAAGGGTTCCTACCCACAAAGACTGTCGGACACTTTTGTTCCTGGGCACGGTGTGTCCTGGGGTCTCGAGCCTGCACGTCGCGTGTGCGTGACGGCTGTTCCTGTACATTAACTGTACTGCACTAGCTGTGTTACTGTTCCTGGCAGAATGTTTAACACCCCGCCTTCGGAGTTAGCGAAAGTTCCTCGACTGAGGTGACTCCGACTTTTCCTTGACAAACAGTAAACACGCTGCAGTTCCTTTTCACTTGCAAAACAAACACTGTTCCTCATTGCAAACGTATGCGCACGTTCACTCGCAATCCTCTCCAAGGTTGCTCGACTGTACAAAAGACGTTCCTGCACTTTACCTAGATCACCACAGAAACAAAAAGGGCTGTGCCACGGTTCCTGTGTCCTGCTGCTTCTTTCCTCGGCTCTCTGGCCTCAGTACTGCTCGTGGTTCCTTTGCTTCACTGGAAGGTTACTTCGCCTTCCTCTTCGCTGTCTTTAGCTTCCTTCTGGTCTTGAAGCTGTTCCTTTAGCCACTCTTCTTTCATCTTTGCTTGCGCTTTGCACTTTTCTTTTCCTTGCTTGTCCTTTGACGCTGCTTTCCAACCTGTTTCCTTTGATCCTGAATACCAGTACCACTGTGTCTTGGCTTCGTTCCACTTCCACTGGTATTTCCTGTTCTGGAAACTGTAGACTGCAAACCAGTTTCCTTCAAACTCTCCTTTTCCTTTTCCTTTCATGAACGATGCTTCGTTCACTGGTCCTTTGGCGGACAGTTCTGGGTCGTCCTTGTCTTCTTCCTTCTGCTTGTGCTGTGTGACGTTCGGTGGCTCCTTTCCTGTTGCTTTTCCTGTTCCTTTTGCTTCTGGCTTCTCCTCTTCCTTTGCTGGTGTTGTGTCAGGTTCTGTGGGTGCCTGCGACCCGGCTGCTGATCCTCTGCTCTCAAGCTCCTGTGTAAGGCTTGCAATCCTTTCTTTATCCTCTTTGCGTTCCTTCATCATCTCCTTCATCATTTCTTCAAGCTTCTGGATCCTGTCTGCTTCACCTGATCCTGTTGCTGTTGTTGCTGCTGCCTTCTTTTCTGCTTCCTTCTTGGCAATGTACGCTGACGCTGCCTTTTGATCTTCCTCTCTTTTCTTCCTGGCTTCCTTCTCCTTTCTTTTCTTCTCCTGCTCCTTTCTTTCCTTCTCCTCTTTGGCTGCTGCGGCTGCTGCTTTCTCCTCTGCCTCCTTTGCTGCTGCTGCTTCGGTCTCCTCCTTTTCCTTTGCTTCTCTTTCTGCCTTGGCTTTGGCTGCTGCTTCTACCTCTCGCCTTCTCTCGGCGGCTGCGGCTGCTTCCTGCCTTGCTGCTTCCTTGTCTCTCTTCTCCTGCTCTTCTGCTGCCGCTTCCAGAATCAACCTTGCTTTGGCAATCTGCTCCTCTTTTGCCTTCTTCTCCTCTTCTGCTTTTGCTTTTGCTTCTCTCTGTTCCTTTGAGATCCTGTCCTGTTCTTCCCAGTATTTGCGATCATCTTCATCTCGAGGTCGAAATCCTGTGCTTTCTGCTCTTGCCTTTGGCTTTCCTTTTCCTTTTCCTTCCTTCTTTCCTTTTGTTCCTTTCTCGTGCTTGTACGTGTAGTCCTTGTCGACCCACTGCTTTTCTCCTGTAACTCTGTGTTGCCTGTAGATCTCGCCGTTCTCGGAGTATTCCTTCCATTCGCTGGCGTAGTCGTAGGGGTACGGAAAGAGCTTCTTCTCCTCTTCCTTTTCCTTGAGCCTTTGCTTGCTTTTGGCGTTGATCTCCGCGATCTTCTTCTTTCTTCTCTCTTCCTTTGCTTCCTCACTTTCTTCTTCCTCTGCTGCTGCTGCTGTTCCTTCATCGGGGTACTCCCCGGGATCTTCTCCTCCAACGTAGCTGTTGACGTAGGCCTCGTTCTCGTTGCCGGCTTCCTGCTCTCGTTCCTGGATGCCCTCGAAGTAGCCTCGGTCCGAATATTCCTTCCTTTCCTGGGACGTAGGTGACGTAGCTCTCGACGGTGCTGTTCCTTGTCCGTGTCCTTCACGACGTAGTTCACCTTCTAGTTCTCGGTCCTTGGCTTCTCTTTTCCTTTGTTCTTCTTCGTCTTCTTCCTCTTCTTCTTGTTCCTCTTGCTGCTGCTCGTAGAAGTCCTGCATCATCTGGTTCAGCTGTTCCTTTACGGCGTCACATGTACCTAGGACGAAGGCCATGTGTTCCTTGACTTGTTGCCGGTCTCTGTCGTTCTGTTCGGCCATTTCCTGAACCTGGTGCTTGACGTCGTAGATTTGTCCTGTCAAGGACTCCACACAACCAGCCACGTGTTCCTGGCTTTTGCGCAAACGCGCAGCTTCCTCTGTGTTCTTCCTGATCGACTCCGCGATCAAGTTCCTTTCATCAGAAGCGTTCCTTAAGGCTGTCGCCGCTTCCTTCAAAATCTCAAGTTCCTTGAAAACTTCCGCTGTGTTCTTGCTCGAACTCGCGCTTGCTTCCATGGCTGCTAAGGTTCCTTGGCTCTGTCGTTCTAAGGTTCCTTGACCTTCTGCTACCGGGCGAACTAGTTCCTGGATACCTGAGCGTTCCGCGAGTGTTCCGCAGAGTTCCTTGAGCTGCGAAAGCATCTCACGACATGTTGTTCCATGCGCTGTTCCTGCAGACGTTCCTAGCTCACATGCACTCGTGTCACTGCACATGCCGTCCTGCTCACATGCACTTGCACAACAGAAAACATGTTCCTGAAAGTCTGGCTGAAACTCTTCTTCCTGAACACAACTCTCAAAACACTGTTCCTTGAAACTCTGAATCTGAAGACTGTCTGAAATACCTGAAATTCCTGCAAACAACAAAGCTGCAAAAGACAAAGTTCCTGGGCTCTTGATCATTCTTACAACTGCTTTAGCTTGTGTTTGGGCCTTGTGTTCCTTGAGCTCTTCTCTGCCTACTGGTTCGTTCTCGCTGGTTTGAAAACCTAGCCAGTGCAACAACAGTCTGATACGTTTCGCTGAAAGGGGCTTGGTACCTATGTCGGCTGTGTTCTCCTTGGTTCCTACTGGGTGAACACTAATTGTTCCTTCTTTGTGGAGGTCTTGAAGAAAAAGGGTCCTGATCTGCAAATGCTTGACTCTTCCTACACCTTGCCTTGTAATAATTCCTCTAGCTGCAGAAGAATCCATGTACAAGTGTACCTTGCATTGTTTCCTGGTCAAGAATTCTACTGCTTCCTTCAACAATATAGAATCTGACGCTGCTGACGCTCCTGCGTAGTACTCTGCTTCACCACTGCTCAAGCTAACCGACTTCTGGTTCCTAGAGAAGGAGTAAATGCACTGACCGTCTAGGCAAACAATTCCTGAAGATGTTGAGCGCCTTGTGTCCTTGTTTCCTGCCCAATCTGAATCGCTGAAAACTTCCAAAAGGTGGTGTTCCTTGGGCCTTGTTCCTGTAAAGTCGTAGTTACCATTCCTGATGGATTCATGGAGATTACTGAGTCCTCTAGGCGTTTTCCTGTACACTAAATGGTATCCTTCAGTTCTCGACATGTACTGCACTAGGTGGACTAAGTGTTTCCAAGAACCATGTGTTGGTTCCGACATCTTGGAGGCCAAACCTCTCACGGCAAACTGCACGTCAGGGCGGTCCTGACTGACATACAAGAGTATGCCAACGCTTTTCCTGAACGATGCTGCTTGTTCCTGGTTCAAGGTCTGAGTGTTGTCCTGTTCCTGCGACTCTTGGGTGCACGGAGTTGGCTTTGAGGCTTTGCTGGTAAGCTTCAGTTCTTCCTTAAGCTTCACAAGATACTTCGGGTCACTCGTGATGTGGAGCTCGTGATTGTGGTAGCTGAATTTCCTTTTAAGGAATCGGATTGTCTGGTGTGACTCTCCTACCTCAAGTTCCTGCTCTGTCAAGAAGGGGCCTTCAACCTTTAGCTCGTAGGTTTCTCCTAGCTTTCCTAGCTTGGGCTCTAGGTGCCTTGTTTTCCCTGCTGCCTGAATGTCATCTACATGCACAACAAGTATGCTGTTCCTGTCGTCACGAAACAAAGTAGGGCAAGCTTTGCTCCTATCAAAGTTCTGCTCTTTGAGGGTTCCTGCAAAATGATCACTCCATAGTAGTGCTGCATCTCGCTGTCCTGGAAGTACTCTCAGCAGTAACAAACCTTCGTTCCTACAACTGGGGTCCTGGTCGCCAAACAGATCCACATATTCCTTCGGGAATTGACATGCACATCGAGTCCTTTGTGGGACCTGCAAGAATGCGTCCTTGACATCAATGGAGTACAGGGAATGTTCCTGTTGTAATCCCAAGATCGGGATAAGTCTCACCAACGATGCGCTCGTAGCTGGGCTAAACGTGTCGTTCCTTACTTCTGCTCCTTTGAACTCTCTCGCTACTAACCTAGCTCTCCGCATCCATCGGCCGTTCCTGAATCGCCAATCGAAGACGAATTTCGTCGTCAACCACTTTGTTCCTTGGTTGCTCTCTTCTTCTTCTGTCTCTCTCTCCTCTTCTCTCTCGAGTTCTTGCAAGGGTTTCCTTGCCAATGCCTTCATCTCGGTGAGTCTGTTGATCTCTGTGAGCATTGCCTCACGATCCAGTTCCTGCAACTGGGCTTCTGCAACTTCTGGAGGTCCAGAATCTTCGCTCTTGAAGATGTCTTGTTCCTCATCGGAATCGCCAATGTCCGAATATGAATCTTCCCAGAAAATGTCCTCTGTACCTGGTTCTGCTTCAGGTAGTTCTTCATCATTGTGCTCAAATACTCTTCCTACGTTGAACGGAGGGTACTTCTTCTTCGGAGAATCAATCTTCGGGATCTTGGAACCTGTTCCTACATCATCAAATTCCATTTTCCTAAGAGGTGCTGGTCCTCTAGCTGAAAGAAGCTCACTTGCCATTGCGCTGTCTGGGATGAGTTCTTCTTCTGAGGCTGCGTCCATTTCCTTACTGCTGCTACTAGAAGACGTTGGGTCTGAAGCTGCTTCGTCGTGTTTGTTTTGGTCGTATTCCTGCTCAAGTTCTTCTTCTGCTTTTCTCTTGCTCTGTGCCTGCTTCGCTTTGCTCTCTAGGTAGGTTGTCCTAGTAGGTCCTGACTTCCCTGCAGAGTCCCCGCCTTGGATGACAATCGGTCCTGCGATCGGTCCTGAAGGTGCGGAAGGTGCCGAGTCCTCGACCGACTGTTCCTGAGTTGCTCCATCCATGACAGGTGGCGCCTCTGCAATTGGTCCTGGAATGTTCTTCCTGGGAATGTTCCTTGTTGCCAGTGTAGTGTGCTTCACTTCCCAAGTGTGAATTCCTACGCTACTTATTCCTTTCACGTCGAAGTGTTCCAAGCAACGTTTTGCGCTACGGCTTGTCTTGATGCCGTCCATGTGCCATGTAATGAAGAGGTTGTTGTCTGTTTTTCCTAAAAACACTCCTCTCAACCAAATAGGGTCACCTTTCCTATTGCCACGTGTTCCTGAACGATTGGTCAAAACCAAAAGTGATTCGCCAAATTCGGCGAGTTGGCCCTCATAAGGCCTTCCTGCCATAAATTCATACGGAGTCATTCCTGTGGAGGAATGGCGATGGTACCTGTTCAAGGTCCATGCCGAGTGCCTGAAAGCCCAACTGAAGATTGGATGAGTATGAGCAATATATGTTCCTGTTCTGTGTTCAAGGTGCCTAATCAGGGTTGTTCCTTGTCTCCTAATGGTCTGGATTGCTCTCTCTGCCATGCCGTTGGTTTCCTTCTGGCCACTGACTGCATCCTGCAAGACTGTTCCTAGACCTAAAGCTGCTCGCTGCTTCTGGATGACCTGCTTCAGCTTCATCATTGTTCCTTCGTTGTCTGCCTTCAAGTTGATGGTTCCATATCCAAGCTGAGTACTCAAGTAGGTCACTCCTTCGCAAAGGTGCTCTACAAGATCTTTTCCTTTAGATGCTGTCGGGATGCAGACCATGTTCCTACTCCAAGAATCAACACACACAAGACTTACTGCCGCTGGTGCCTCATCATGACTTGTTCCTGTAAAACAGAAGTCCATACAGAAAGTTGGTCTTGAAGATCTTTCCTTCTCTGGGTTCTCACGAAGGTGTGGAGACTCTTTTCCTTTGCATGCTACACACGTCGGACACCACGATGCATAAGGTAAGTGTGTGAGATTATGCACTGCAACTTCCTCCGGCTTTGGCTGTTTGGGTACCTTCAGAGGTTCAGCTTCTAGAAACTCTTTGTACTTCTTCTGGCCTGAAACAAGTTCCATATGCCTTTCTGCTTCCATAATGGATCTACTGAGCCTTCTGAGAATCTCTTGCTTAGAGCCAGCTTTTGAGACTCCTAGTTCCTTGCACAACTCTCTCAGGGCCTTGAGGCTGTTCTGCTGGTTGTACTCATGACCGTTGAATGTAAAAGACAATTCTCCTGCAAGTTCATGCCTGTGTGCTGGTGCTTGGGCCTCTGAGGTCTCTTCCTGTTCTTCTTCCTGTTCTGGGATCGTGTCCAGTTGGTGAACCTTCTGCTTTGGTCTTCTGGCCTTGGGGTTCACTGGTTCAATGAGTTCGAATACACTACGTCCTGTCCAGGATAAACCTCCTAGTGGTTCTGGGTCTCTGTGAGGCTCATCCAAAGTCCAGAACTTGTCATCCTCAAAGAAATCCTTATTGATCGGTTCTTCTCCATACGTGTACCTGTCTGGCTTGAGGTTCCCAATGTCTACTGGAATGTCATTGGTATCTCGAGGATTGAACAAAGTCTTCCTCAACGAGTTATGGTACCTCGTGAGTGTAGTGCCATCCATGCTGATTGACCATGCATCCTCAGTGTACTCTTCAAACATCTTTCGATCCTCATCTTCCTTGGGGGTGCCTATGAGGTTCAGCGGAAATTCCTTGAGCGATACTAGCGTAAGCGTGCGGTACTCCTTACTACCATCGAAGATTGTTCCAAACGGTTCCTCAAGTTCCTCAAACATGATGCTGTGATGCAACAAATACCACTGATCATCATCCTCAATAAGCACTGCTCGATATGCGAACTTTCCTGGTGGAAACATCAAGTAAGTATCAACGTGTTCTGAGGTTCCTAGGCTGAAGTGGACTTGGTAAGGGTCTCGCCAGTTGGTCCAACCAACACGCTGTTCTTCAATGAGTTCCTTCAAGTTCTCGCACAAGTACATAGGGATAGGTTTTGCTTCTGCTTCCCAGTTGACTGCTCTCACAAAGGCTTTTGTTGTAAGTGAGTTGTTGTTGTAGTTCACTGCGATCTTGGTTGTTCCTTCTGTTAGGAAAGTGCCTGTTGCTGTTCCATCTCTGAACTCCCAGCCTTTCTTCAACAGTTTACCTACTGCCAAAAGAGGGTGCACAACCGATGAAATCAAGAACACTTCTTCAACCTTCACAATGTTTCCTTGAACATCCCGAAACTCAACTTCAATGATCCTTTGATCTGAAACCTTGATCCGAGATCCTTGTGCATCTCGCAAAACTACCTTGGTAGTGTTGGGTGCCTTTCTTCCATACTTCTTCATCCACATCGGTGCCAACGAAATGTCGGCTCCTGAATCCAGCACGACCTCGATCTCTCGACTTCTCGCGTTCCTTGCTGCACGCGCAAACCTGGTGATGGTCCTTGAGGGTGCTGTTCTCTCTACTCTGTTCCTTCTAGGAGGATGGTGACATCCGTTCTCACATTCCTGCATGTTTGGGTGCCACGGTGTTTCATGACATCCATTGGGACACTCAAAGTAGTATCCACGATCCTGAGTTCCTATCGGAGTTCCTTCTAGATGCCATTGCAACCATGTATCATCACTCACCTCATCACAGTCCTGAAACTCATCATCTTCATCACCAATCCAAAACTCTTCTGTCTCACTCCTCTCTTCCTGAACTTCTTCACCAACAACCCGCAAAACTCTTCCGAAGTACTCAATCTCTATCTCTTCAGAGTTCTCACTCAGTGCGAATTCCTCCGGAAAGCTTGTGGGCTCGTCTCCCATGTGGTACATGGAGACCATCCTAATCACTGGTCTTTGGGTTCCTTCCTTGGCTTGGCTTTGGCTTGTTGAGGTCTTGTTGGCTGACGAAGGGGCCTGAGTAGAAGTACCTGTAGTGCTTGCTTGCTCGCTCTGGTTTTCAAGGTCAACGTTCCTGGCCTGGTAACCCATGTCACGCATCTTCTGTCTGCACTGTGCTTCGAAATGTCCATACTTATGACAGTAGTGACACACTCCTGTAGCTGCTTGGGCTTTGCCTTTACCTTTTCCTTTGTGTCTGAAGAAACCTCTTCCTCGACCTTTGCCTTTTCCTTTGTAACCTCTGAAACCTCTACCTCGGCCTTTCCAGTTGCCTCGACCTCTGCCTTTGCCAAAACCTCCGAAACCTTTACCTTTACCTTTGCCTTTGCTGTCAAAGCCGAAACCTTTTCCGAAGTCCTTTCCACCTTTCTTGCCTTTTCCTTTACCTTTGCCTTTATGGTGAACATAACCTTTGCCATAGCCTTTCTTTCCTTTGTACCATGCTTGGTTGATATCCATTGCTGCAAGACCACCATGGTCATCACCTTTGTCGATCAAGTCTGTTGTGGTTCGGTGAGGTGTTCCTTGCTGGGCTGCTAAAGAGTTAGTCCAACGCTCGGTTGACTCATAGTTCACAAGGTACTGACGAAGAGTATTGTACTGTGTCTTCTCATCCATGTTGAGCAACAAGTGCCTTTTCACGTCAGGTTTCATACCTTGAATAAGAGTAGATACTTTCAAATTCTCCTGTACCTTTTCTCCAGTAGCCTTCTCGTACTTCTCGATGTGTTCCTCATATTCGAGGATATTCTCAGCAATTCCTTTGTTGTGAGCGAATTTGTAGTTGAGAATGTTGTGAAACAACTCCAACGATCTCGCACGATTCGTTGGTTGATATTCCTTGAGTAGCATACGGTAAGCTTCCATACCGTTCTCCTCAGCTACATGCTTTACAACTCGGTACGGCCTTCCTTTAGTGTATGAACAAAGAACACTGTACAGGCGTCTGCTTGTTTCCTTTGCTTCTGCAGACATCTCAGCCATCTTCACTTGCTTATCATCTTTTAAGTTCCTTTCGGCGATGTCCATGATCTTCACCATGTTGGAATCCACTGCTCCAAGCCAGATCCGCATCCTGTTCCTGAACTCTGTCCATCCACTCTTCTCTTCTTGCCATGTTCCTGGGGAAAATGCTTCGGGGCTTTTAATCAGCTTGTGCAACTCCACTTCTCCAGGCTTTCTTTGTTCCTTTACTGCTTTCTCCAGAGATGCTCCTATCTCCTCAAGTGTCGTTGCTGCATTCGTGTGGGCGTCTGCCAACGCTGTTTGCGCTGTCTTCTGCTGTTCCTGAACTGCTGTCAGGGTTTCCTGGAATGCTTGTGTAAGTCCTGCTTCTCTTTGACTTCCTGAAGCTGCTGAGTTCCTGATCTCCTCTGCTAGTGTCTGTATTCCTTGTAAGGTCTGTGCATTGATCTCGGCAAGTGCCTTCAATGCATCCTCCATTCCTTTTGCTGCTTCAAGGTTGCTGTACACTAGTGCTGCTAAAAGTAGCGACTTGCACTGCTTCCTGCTCACTGCTTGTGCTCTCCTTTCTCCTCTTGTCTTCCTTTGGTGCTTTGAGCGGTTGCTTGCTCTTGCGAAAAACACACTAGAATAGTACGACAGGGTGATCCAAGTAATCAGTCCCATTGGGGTTCCTAAGAACACTGCTATGCGAATTCCTTGAAATACAACTCTGTTGGAAATGACTTCCTGAACTATCACATGCACGACGTCGTGAAACTTCTTTCCTACAGTTGCTAGCTTTTCTACGAAACTGTGAACATGTTCCTGTACAAATTTCCTCAGTACTTCTCGCTGTTGTTTTACTAGGTACCTAGGGGCGTAGCCTGACTCAAGGCTCTCACTCTCCTGGTTCTCGGTGTTCTGGTTGCCGTTCCTGTTCTCTTCCGTGTAGTACTCGCCGGTCACGCTAACGACGCTGTAGAGCTCGTTCATCACTTGGTTCATGCACAACAAAGCGTACGGTACCATGACTTTTCCTATCTCCACATAGTCCTTAATCGTGTACGCGTTCGTGTTCCTGATCGTGTTCACGTTGGTGCCGTCGGGGTTCACGCTGCACTCGTTGTAGCCTTGCTGGTAGTACTCGCCGTACACGTCATAGTTCCTGTAGCGGTTCCGGTGCGTATTGGGCTTCCTTCTGCTCGACCACACTGCCATGAGCTCGCTCTCGTCGCTCTCCACGTAAGTGAGTTCCTTTCTCCCACGGCTCGCATCCTTGGAGGATAAGACGTCTCCAAGGGCAAGTTCTTCCTTGGTCTCCACGTTGTTGCCAAGGGCCTGCCACGGTCTCACCGCCATACTTCCTGCTCCTGGGACCAAGATCATCCCGCACAAAGTTGCGAGGCTTCCCAGTGCGAAACCAACCAGCAGCACCATACATGCTGCCAAACCGTAGCACTTCATGTTCCTTTTCTCTCTCTCTTCCACCAACACTCGGTCGGGGTAGCAATCGGCGCAAGCGTCAAAGTCTCGCGCGTTTCCTGCTGTCACGTTGTGGTTGCGAAGGTGTCCACAACCTCTGCGGTGGTACTTTGTTCCTGAACGGACTGCGATCCTGAGCGTGGGCATGTTGAGCACTGTCTCCGTCTTCTTGGTGATCTGCTCATTTGCGCGCATCTGCTTCCATCCGGCAACGAGGCAAACTGCCATGGCGCCGAGCATCATGGTTCCTATGGCTACGAGTAGCATCATCGCTGCCAAGGAGGTTCCTGGAGGCAGCTCCGCTACCATGTTAAAGAACGGGCTTCACTAAGGGTTCCTACCCACAAAGACTGTCGGACACTTTTGTTCCTGGGCACGGTGTGTCCTGGGGTCTCGAGCCTGCACGTCGCGTGTGCGTGACGGCTGTTCCTGTACATTAACTGTACTGCACTAGCTGTGTTACTGTTCCTGGCAGAATGTTTAACAGGACACAGACTCACCGTTTTCCGATGGCGACGTGCCCCCTCAACACGGTCGTGCACACCATGGCGGGACGCCATCCACGCACTACCCTATTCCTGGCACGCAATATGGCCTCTGGCTTGCACACCGGCAATAACCAAAAAGGGGTGAACAACCTTCTGATCCCTCTTTCCAACTTCGAGGGTGGCCATCTCTTTGTGGAGGACGAAGCAGGAGACTACCTGCTGGGCTCCGTCGGACCTAGAGGTCATGTTCTTCCCGTGACCCTGCCTTACCTCAGCTTCGACGCCTCAAGACGACATTTGGTTCTGCCGTGGACAGGACGCCGTCTCATTCTCGGTACTTATCACATTCGGGATGCGGACAAGCTCTCCGCACATTCAGCTTCAAACCTGCAGTATTTAGGATTCGAGGTGCGACGCACAACTGCCAGCTCCCCAGCTCTTAGCGGCAGCACAGCTGACTTTTAACAAAGGGTCGGAAGGGGGGCAATGCCCGGCAGTTTTTAGCTCAGGTTTCGGGATCCGCTGCTTGTCCTCTCATACTAGCAGGACGAGAGCAAGCCCATGGGCTCTATCGATTTTGACATTCAGCTTCGGCTGACATCACCTGCCCATGAGTGTTACTGGCTTTGAAAAGACTGAGGATGCAAACTGCACTCAAGCCTGCAAGAGACACCTGACTATGCCAGTCTACGCCTGCCACTGCCGACACACTGCTTTCTGAGGCCTGACACCACCCTCCCAGCTGATCCTGCTGGCGCTGATCCCTGGCATAGATCGCCATGGACTGGACCAGTGCCCCTGCCGCTTGCACAACCACAGTTCTGTCACCTTTCTGCCTTCAGAGCGACAAAAGCTGACGAATGCCCTTGCTGCGCAGTCAGGTTCAAGACCACTGACAGCATAGCACCGATAGACTGACACAACAGCATGCAAAGCCCAAGGCACCAGCTTTCCTAATCTTGCGCATCTCTCTCTAAGATTCCCTCTCTCCACCCAGCCTGGCTACGGGTGCGGCGCTCTAAGAGCCCGGCATTTGGGCATGGCAGCCACACCGATCACGCCGAAGCCCTTTTTGGTGCTCAGCGACAGCACACTGCAACACTTGCTATGGCAGGGGGCCAATGGCCAATCATACGGCATCATTGACATGGACCAGGGTGCAATGCACGGCTATGTCATCTCCTGCCCGGGAGCGACCCTTACGGCTGAGTACACAGGTGCCAAGCCTCCTAACCCGGCAGTGTTGGAAGTGCTGGCCTGGCAGTTCATCCGGGTCCTGGGCGAGACGCGCCCTTATCCAGAGGAGAGCCCAGCATTGATCAGCTTCCTCCGCGACCACTACTACGACGAGGTCAGCGTGCGCATGATCCCCATTCGCCAAAGTTTATTGGCCCACAAGCAGAAGGCCTACGACTGGATCGCGGAACTCAGGGACCAATATGGCCTGGGCCGGTATGAGCTCAGCGATGAGACCATCATGAGCCTCCAAGGCCCCCATCCTCTGGTCGATCAAATCTACAACCAGAACAACTGTCACTTTTGGCCAGCGGTGGCAGATCAGGTCATTGGTTTACTTGTGTCCCGTTCAATCAGAACGATGGGACGCTTGAAGCCCAACGCGATCCATGTCCTGGTTGTCTGTTCATGGAACTGCAAGGGGGACAATGTCCACAAGGAGATGAATGCTACGTTTGACCTGTGTAGCGCGGAGACACTGTCTGAAGTTGGAGCGGTGGCAGCCCGCCACACGGGCAAGGCCGGGGCATTTCGGCCATTCCTCGAGCCGAACGCAAGTCGCCGACCAATGCCCCGCACCATGTTTCAGACGTACATGCATGACGATCACCCCGGTCCGAAGAGCATGTGCCGGGAATTTCTCGCCGATTTCGAGCGCACCTTCTGCAACGACGAAATCTTGCTCGAGACCCTTCAAGTGCACGCTGGGGACAGCGGTGAATATTTGATCAAAAGCCTGAGGCAACCTGCTCACAAGGCTGATGTCTTCAGGTACGTCTATCACTATTACCATGGTGGTCTGTACCTGGACATCAAGATGGCACTGCGCATGCCTTTCGATGCAATTCTAGGGCACCTAGCCTCAGAATGGGACAATGTCCAAGTTAGCAAGAGTAAGGAGCTGGGGCACTGCCCAAACGGCGTGGAAGGTGTTTTGCCCCGGGAATGCCTGATCATGGGTATTGGAGTCAAAAATGACTCGACCACATCTTCCAAGGCATCATCTATGGTCAGCCGCGCCACCCTCTGATTCTCTGCGCTATCAATCACGCGTTCAGCAAGCAAATCCTCACATCGGTCGCCAACCTCGACTACATGATCTTCTGCAAGGAGCTTTGGAAGCTCCTCACAAATGACATGGGTCCCACCCCTCTCCCGGGATGGAATCAGACTCGCCAATTTGGCCCGGTGTACCTGCTTCGCGAGCGCCATTCGGCCCAGCTCACCAGATCCAAGGAGCTCGAATCTGATGGTCACTACTTTGAGACAAGCAAACAGGTTCGGGTTGCCTTCACCCGATGCTGGAGCTGGCGCAAGGGCTTCAAGGGAGACCCCAGGGCAGCTCAAAGAAATGAGAACTCCCTCATGCAGAGTGTGCCCCAAATTGTTTCGGAAGTCATTGAGGCCGGTGGCGATGCCTCCGCAGCACCCCATTCGGCACAGGCGGGAGCAACGCTCACCAATGCGGGAGTCAGAGTTGTTGGGGAGACCGTACTCAGCAGCCTTGAGCGGGGTGACTTCGACGCGATCATGGCAGCGGTCGAGCGGGAGCCGCAGTACAGCGGCATCACGGCCGAAGCTGTCCTTCGCAACATTTCCCGTGGCCTGTGTCTCCACCCTGAAGACCAAGACTGGCTCTCTTGCCGATACTGCGAGCGCCGTGGCCAGCGGCTGAAATTCCCAAATGAGTTGGGAGTGACCCACCACTTCCTGCAGTCCAAGCACGACCGATCCGTGGACAGCCCCCAGGCACCAGCATGTGGTCGCAACGCCCGGCCGAGCCTGCTGGCCCTCCATCTGCTGCGGCGGCAAGCCAAGCCCCACCACCACCGGAATGACGGCGGATCGCCCACCCCAGTGGCGACCCACAGCGTCGGTGTCAAAGGCACGCTTCGGGCTAGGCCTTCCCCCCATTCCAACGGGCCCTAACACACCCGAGCAGGGCCACCGGCCTCTAGCCGTGAAAGAAGAACCGGGGGTCAATGACCAGCAGGCAGAAATCAGGATGAGACGCCGGCCAATGCCGCCTCCACGCTGGGCTGGACAGAGGACACTGTGGGAACGCCGGACTCTCCTATGCCTCCGGCGAGCACACCGTCTCAGCAGCAGCCATCTGCTGGCTGGACAAACCCGCGATGCACCGTTCAATGCATTCTCGGGCCAGGCTGCGACCCCGGCAACTCCCACACCTGTGGCCTCTACTCAGACGAAGCCGGCTCCAGCTCACCGCCTTCCCACCCAGGAGCCCGTCCCGCATACTCCAGCCCCGAACACCACCACCATATCACCTCCCCTTGTGGATGCACCCTCCACACGAGCGGAAGTCAAATACCAGGGCCCGGTCACTACGACCAAGCTGGTGGAGTATAGTGTCAACCCCTCTCCGGAGCAGGAGGCCAGTCAAGATCAGATTGTTCACATTTGCCAGTCCGACCAAATGCTGGAGTGGGTTCATGCCTTCGCGACCATCTCTATCATGAAGGAACAGGCCATTGTGGGTGGTCTTACTGCCTCCGAGCAGGTCTACCTTTGGACCAATCGGTTTCGGGCGCTAGGAAAGGTGCCATGGATCTTTGCCCCGATCAAGAAAGTCGCCACTGACAAGGATGCCAATTGGCTGGACATCACACAAGCGCGGCTTATGGTCGGGGCCAATGGCCAGTTCACACTATCAATTGGCCAAGATGAGCGCTACACCGAGCTCAAGTCCACCACGACCTACTATGGCATAGTGCACGCCCTATTCCAGAAAATGTGGGATCATCCGGACATGAATGCATTGCTCGAGACAGACGACAATGTCGAGATTGTGGCCTCCACCTTCAAATGCATCTATGACCAGTCTTCCAGAAAGAGTGGAGGCCAAAACCGAGCCATTTTCTATCAGCCCCGGGACGGACACATTGTCCGCAAGCTTCGCATCGAGCATAACAAGGGCGACACGGCCACCTACCAATGGCATCGTCAGCGTGAGCTGCGAGAGCAACGCGAACAGCGTGACAAGTGCTCTGGTGAAGAGACACAGTCCCACACAGACAAGCGCTACCGGGACGGCGACTCCTGGACCCGAGGAGGATGGTGGAATCGTGGCTCGGATTCTGGAGCCAGTGGCAGCCGCTCCTGGCATCATGAGCCCTGCTTGCATCCAACGGAGCCAATGGCAAACCCAGCAGTAAATCGCGGAGGCCATGCCTGTTTTCACTTGCGTCTCTTCCAAGACGGACTGACGGCCCTTCTGCCGGATGCCGCCGCTGTCAGTCGGAAAACAAGCCCTAGCCTGCTGCAAATAGTGCTACTGCCGCTCTGCCTTCAGCATTGAAAACGAGAATTTCGTCTCAATCTTCAGGTACACAAGACAATCTGGAGCTCGATACCCTGCAGCCTGCAAACTCGCTTTTGGCTGACCACTGCCAGTTAGCTAAAGCCTGTAGGCCGCAACCACTCAAAGGTCTTTCGACCTGGGCGGATCAGCTATAGGGTCTGAGTCAGTTTCACACCAAAGTGAGTGCACCGCGGCAATCGCCCGCTATGCGCTGAGCCCGCTCAGTAGTAGTAGTAGTAGTAGTAGTGGTAGTAGTAGTAGTAGTAGTAGTAGTAGTAGTAGTAGTAGTAGTAGTAGTAGTAGTGGTAGTAGTAGTAGTAGTAGTAGTAGTAGTAGTAGTAGTAGTAGTAGTAGTAGTAGTAGTAGTAGTAGTAGTAGTAGTAGTAGTAGTAGTAGTAGTAGTAGTAGTAGTAGTAGTAGTAGTAGTAGTAGTAGTAGTAGTAGTAGTAGTAGTAGTAGTAGTAGTAGTAGTAGTAGTAGTAGTAGTAGTAGTAGTAGTAGTAGTAGTAGTAGTAGTAGTAGTAGTAGTAGTAGTAGTAGTAGTAGTAGTAGTAGTAGTAGTAGTAGTAGTAGTAGTAGTAGTAGTAGTAGTAGTAGTAGTAGTAGTAGGAGCAGGAGGAGTACTAGTAGCAGTAGTAGTAGCAGCAGCAGCAGTAGAAGTGGCTGTGGCAGTGGCAGAGGCAGTGGCAGTGGCAGTGGCAGTGTGGCAGTGGCAGTGGCAGTGGCAGTAGCAGTGGCAGTGGCAGTGGCAGTAGCAGTAGCAGTAGCAGTAGCAGTAGCAGTAGCAGTAGCAGTAGCAGTAGCAGTAGCAGTAGCAGTAGGAGTAGGAGTAGGAGTAGGAGTAGTAGCAGTAGCAGCAGCAGCAGCAGCAGGAGCAGTAGCAGTAGCAGTAGCAGTAGCAGTAGCAGTAGCAGTAGCTGCGTGGGGGATTGATCTCGACTAGGTTGCTGCTCTCCCCACCAGAGCTGTAATGAATATAGGTGTGGCTGGCTTGCACTCTCCACAGACTGGACCCTGTCTCTCTTACACTTCCACACGTGCAATCCTATGCAGGCAGAACCGGCGGCCGTTCCTTTTGCACTCACTGCCGGCGGCGGTTCGTCTGTGCAACGGGATAGCTCTGATTGCTCAGGATAGAAGACACTTATAGCACTTAGCTATGGGCATTGACTTGAGCCAAACGTTGCGTGGGCGGTCACATAGAAAGGTAAAGATGAGGGACGCGTAGCGTGCCCCCTTAGAGTCGAGGGACGCGTAGCGTGCCCCCTTCTCTTGCACTTTACACGGTCTTGCTCACAGCTCTTATAGTGACACCTTAGAACTTGACAAGGCATCGCAGTCCGTTCGCACCCCCCATGAGTTGCGTCTCCGACGCTGCTCACCCGGAAGATGGCACGATAGGACAACAGAAAATGTTCCGCCGCAACGTTGACATTGAAAATCAGAGCTTTGCATCCCAATTAGAAACGTTGTGACACTCATCTACGTCAGTAACGATCCCCTGAAATGGCAAACGAATCAGGCGTCACCGAAGAAAGAAGCATTCGCGATGGCATTCCATGGGCGAAGCTCAGAGGTCACGAACTGATAGGCGAGGAAGACCAAGCGTTGATTCATCTCCATCTTCGCGTGGTCGCAGGATCGCGGTCCCAGGGCCGGAGGTTTTCCTCTGGATACTGTTCCCTTTGCTTTCCTTTGTCCTTGCCTTTGTTTCGGCCTTTGCCGGCGGTGTAGTCATAGTAGGTGTTGGCGTTCCAGCCTCCATGCTGTTCACCTCCGGTTCTCTCACGCCCTTTTGAAGGTCCCTTGGCCGAAGAAGCGCTTGCACGTTCCTCCGTAGTGACAGGCGTGTCCAGAATGGAAGTACCACCTGGAGGGAGATAGTCAGCGGCCGAAATGTGGTGTAGGGCTTCAGTACGCTTGGTCGTCGGGTTTTGCTGTCTCTCAGCCTTGGATCTGTTCAATCTGTCCATGAAATGCGCAGGCATTTGCACATTGTGGTCCACCAGCAATCCGATGGTCTGGACTGAATGATCGGCATGAGTCAGCAGGATACCGACGGGGTCGATGTACAAGAAGTCCACCGGTCCAGTTGGCGTTGGTCGTAGCACTGAGAATTGTTGGTGTCCTGTCACCATCGGAATCACCTCGCACAGGACGTTCAGGCAACAAAAGTGCATAGCCTTCACATCTTCATCCCTTTGCTCTTCAAGTACGTAGTAGGGTTGAAGTTGTCCCTGCCAATTCCCATCATGTTGGCTCCCCGTGTAAGCAAAGAAAGCATCTGATTCGTCCGGAAGCGCTTCAAAGTGTAAGTCCCGTTGGGATCGTACTGCTTGAGGTTCTCTGGTTCCTTGGCAAAGCGAATGATTTCCTCATCAGTCACATCCCTGCTCACACCTGTCTCTCTGTCCACTACAGCCAATGATCCCCACTTTCCAAGCACATCATAGCGTTGGCCAAGTGCGAAGTTCTCCTTCATCTGAAACAACGGCATAGTAGCCCACTTCGCGAAGCCTGACCAAGCCTTGTAGATGGTCCTGCATACCACGAAAGCCATATACGAAAGAGCGACCATGTTGGCGTCGATGCAATGGGCATTTCGCTTCCCTGAGTAGTAGGATGGCTGCATGGCGGTACGTGCGAGTTGTAGCTCAGGATCGATGTTCAAAGACTGGCCGGTAATGAAGACGGGACGGCGTTCCTGTGCAACTGCATCTGGTACTGCGTCATCAAAGTCCTCTCCTGGCTCTATGTCCATTTCTTCATCAGGTTCCTGTTCTGGATCGTCCTCCGCGATGACAGATGGTTCTGGGATTTCCTCAGGTTCCGCAACGGTCTCTACCTCCATGGCTTCCTGCTCCTCTTCGGGCGCCTCAGGCACTGCTGCTGCCGCGGCTTCCATTGTCTGAGCAATGAAGTCACTGGGGATCTCCGTAGGAGTCTCCCGTTGTGGAGAACCTTGGTAATATCCGCTAGAAACGAACTGTGACCAGCAAGACGTGCATCGGGAGAAGCATGCTGGAACGATGTTGTAGCATGCCGGGCACACCCTCATTCTCCTTCCATCCTCGTCTCTGCGTAGGTCTTCGGGTCGCCAATTCTTGATGACAAACTTGATCCCTTTGTCCATGTAGTGATGCCGAACCGTGTTCTCCCTGTGGGACTCCAGGACAGTCGTAAGGTCTCGAATGATCTGCTCCTTGCTGGTGTCGTGGGGTCCAGGAGGCATCTCGCAAAGCAATTCCATGATCTTGCTCGGCGTTCGGTATCTCTCGAACTCAGGGAGCAATGGTGATGCATTGTAGTCCAACACCAGCTCTTTCTCCAACCGTTCATCGTAAATCTTTTCCACCAGAGCGAAAGAGTGTGTATCTTGAGGATCCGGGACGCAAAACCATACCTCCTTGACGAACTGGAACGGTATCGTTCGGCCAACGATCATGATGCCGCTGTCTGTGATACGTCCATCTTCTCGTGCAAGGTCCTGCGATGGGACATGAAGGACCGCCAGTGGCATGTGCTTGGCATCTCGTCCATGTACCCGCATCTTGGTCGTCGCATTCCGGTGATCGAACGGTGCAAACACCCCCCAATAGCTGTGGAGTCTGCCGCCTTGGTTGCCTCGAAATTGGCGCCTATGGTCGAAGTCCCCGTCGGGGTCCTCCGAACCAGGCATGATGCCTTGCGTGACAATGGAATCCAAGTTGCGGCATGCCGTAGCGTGGAACGCGCCTCCAAGACGTTGCAAGAGGGTCATAGATGGAGATATTGCGAACCTGTTCTTGTCCAACTGAAGCAAATTGTTCTGGGGATCTGAGTGCGCAGAGTGACCACTTGTAGCCCGAACTGCCCATGGCTTCACCCAGCCGTTGCAAACGTTCAGGTACCTCTGGTTGTGCCGGCAACGATCATTGTTCTGGATCTCCGTGATCTGGTCAGGAACCGATACCAACATGTTCGAACCTGCTGATCCAAGAGTTTCCGTGCCGGGGTCCTTCACTCTCACTCCCAGGAACTGCAACCGAATCTTGGCCTTGTGGCGTTTCGTGGCTGCGAGCATGTTCCCTTGGAACAATAGCTGAAGTCTTTCATTGTACACTCTCTTCCTCTGTTGCTCATCGGTCCTTGAGACCGCTTCGGTGATGCGTCTGCTCTCATGGGTCCATAGTTGCTCATGCCTCACCAAGTCCTCGATCAGCACCCACCCTCCTTCATCACATCGAATGACGCTGCTGAATGCCACCTGGCACCTGTTGTCAAGCCATTCCGAGCCTGGGCGCCTGGCGATTCTGTGACGCAGGTCCGATTGGATGCATGATAGCGCCCAATCCGCATTTATTCTGCGCTGACGGGTGATGTTGCGAAGGACAACTTCGTTCACGATGTCCCATCGATTGTTGATGAAGCTTGCACCCTTGGTCGGGATCAGGTCGAGAATCCCGCACCGGATTGGCCTTCCGCCGCCGATGCATTCGTAGCCTGCATTGGTGTAGCCCTGAGTGGTATCGTCATAAGCAAAGCTAGGACGGTCTCCTCGTTGAGGTAGGCGTCGGTCGCGATGGTCCGAAAGCTGCTCAATGAGGTCCACCACCCGCTGGCTATTCTCTGGTCCTGATTCCTGCAGTGGTACGCCACAAGCATCATGTAGGCCCCGACGGTTCTCCACATCCGTGCAGAGATTGTGTTTGTTCTCATAACGGATCAAGACCACATCACCCCGTACGGCTTCGCCTCCGCGTCGCGGTCGGGCTTTGGCCTTGGGTCGTCGGTCCGAGGATGCAACACTCACATGGTCTGTGGTGTCAACGTCCATTGGCTCAGCCTCTTGTGGAGGTACTCGACGTGGATATCGAAGAAGGCTTTCCTTGATGATCTGGATGCCTCGAAGTACCAGATCCCGGGTTGCAGCATTTTCCGTGCAATTGGACAGAGTGTGTAGATCACTGCCACAAGCGATACAGAACGTGAGGCGGTCGCTTCCGACCGACATTTCGCCCTGAGCGAGTACTCCCACATAGTCCTGAAGCTGCGCGACAAATCCTTCACGAATCGCCTGCCTGGGATCAGGGCCTTCTGCACCTTGTTCTTCTTCGGGTTGCGCATCCACATCTACATCCTGTGCAGGTATTGGTGGAGCAACGGAGAACCCTGGATCGTCCGTGACGTTGTCAGCGGCCTGTGTCTCGTCGGTTCTCGCAATCTCTACGGGGTAGATATCACCATCGACGATCACTGTGAAATCAATCACGAGGTCAGCGGACATGTTGTTGACGATCTCAGCGACTGCTTCATTCTTCTTGGGCGGTGTCCTTTTGCGTGGGGAGTCAACCGTGATCAGCTCGATAGCTTCGGCCGACGCGTAGCGGAAGAATGATCTTTCGATTCCCCTCACGCACGCATTTGCTCCCTCAAGGCCACCCCAATTCGGAAAATGACTTGGGTGTCTCATTGCAATTGTAAGAAGCCCGAGCGCCAGCTCCACCGTGTCACCCAGGAGTTCCTCCTTGGGCAAGGCTGACCCTCTGTAGCATTCTTGGCGCTCCTCCGGAGTCAAAAGCATTCTCATGAAACCAGCATAAGCGCAGTTCCCGGCATCGTAGTAGCAGATGTAGCATGTCTTGCCTTCGGAGTCGTATCCTCTGTCCCATGCCAACTGTTTGGCCTTTCCCCATGCCGCGTACTCGATGGCCTGACTGGCTGTGATTCGGAGACCACCGTAGTGAGAAACCGTCTTGCCAATGTCTTCGTAGACCACTTCTGCACAAGCTTTGAGGAACTCCTTGATGTCCATTCGAGGGTCCACGAATTGAAGCCTCAGGTCATAAAGGTGCTTTGCGCAAGCCAAGGTGTACTTCTGGGACGCGACCAAGTCATTGAAGGAGCCGATTTGATGCTGCATCTTCAAGGCTGAAGTATGCGCGCACCCAATGCAGTGTCCAGGATACCCGTTTCCAGTCGGCTTGAAGAAGGCCTGTGCGTAGCACTCAGCCAACTTCATTGCGTCACATCCAGAGCAATAGAACGTTCTCCCTTTGACATAGCCGGTGTTCGGGGTCGCATAGGTGTCGATCCGGAACCAATAGTGCCTGTTGTCGTAGTAGGCTTCGGGGACGGTCATGGCGATGTCAAAGTCCTGCCAGGTGACTGTGGACGATTCAGCGACCGTGTCACCCTGGGCACCCGACCTGATCTGTTGCTGCTGTTCTCCCGTAAACCATGTCTGCGAAATCCTGGTGGACGTCTTGACTTCACTCTTGTCCTCCCAAATCTCGACAAGCGACGGGTGAGCGACTGAGTCGGCGCGGACAGTTTCGTCCCATGAGCGAACTTTCGATGCCTCAACAAAGCACGTGGATACCATCTTCTCGCAGAACAGCTGCTTCTCGTAGATAGCGAAGCCCAATTTGAACCTGACCCGATTGTCCGGTGCTGGCACCTTTTCGGCTGACAGTGTATGCACGCCTGACGACGCATGTTTCATCTGGCTGTACATTCTTGACCAAAACGAAGATCCATGAATCACCACGCATGCTCGGGCCCGCAACTCCAGTTCAATATACATTCCCAGCGCGTGGAAACCGTTGAACAGAGAAGCTTTGTGCTGAAGGTAATTGCTAGCTGCTCCAACGAACCGTAAGTCGTGATTGATGTTGACAATTGGAGGGCGCGTGGTACGCTTCCCTGCCGCAATGATAGGGTCAACGTACGTGATCTTGAGCTGTCGCTGCAAGTCAGTGCGAATTGCTGCTCCGTCTCCGACCTCACTCATCGGAAAGGACATGTTCTCGATGAGGATCGCCTGGAGAGACAGATGGTAATGCAATGTGACGGTTGCAAGCTGCTCTTCAGTCAAGCCATCCAATGTCGCATTCACAGATTCCAACGATCCTTTTGTGACTTGGAAGTTGTAGTTGGCACCTGCGGTGATCGACGGGCTCACAATGTAGACCTCGCTCCATCCATGCATGCCGAGGTTCTCTCTCACCGTGTGCGTTGATCCCCTGGTCCTTGCAACCATGTCAAAGTCCTGGACGAGGATTGTGCACTGAGAGCGCATAGTCGCGGCATCAGGTTTGCCACCCATACCCAAACTATTGCGAAATCCGTTCAGCGTGTTCATGGTGTTGATCCTTGCTTCTTCCGGAATTTCATCGTTGTCGACAAGATCGCTGTCTGCCTCGATCATCACTGCCGAGGTAAGCATTGGAGGAGAAGGAAGATGCACGCATGATACCAATGCCAATGCATGGTACAGCCGTGAATACATTCGTAACCACACCTTTGTACTCAGCTTCACGTAGACCTTCAGGTTGAGACCCTTGTCATCATTTTGAGAGACGGAACGGATCCTTGCCAAATAGGTCACCAGTCTTCTGACGTAATGCTGAATCGGTGTGGTCCCCACGTCGTGGTTGGCCACAAACTTTGGCGTCTCATCAATGGTAGGTGGGTACTCGTCTTGATCACGGGTCGTCGTCAGCAAGATCGAGCGACAGCCCTTCTCATCGATGTTGACATAATGGTACCAACTTTCCTGAGCGCCAGCGGGGATTGGAGCTTCCTCCCATGTCGGTTGCGATGGTTCCTCTTCCGGTTGCGAAGTCGGTTGTTGTGGAGGAGGTGCCGCAGAAGATGACGACGCCGATGCCGTTGCCTCGTCCGTCCTTGCCCTCTTTGGTCCGTGGCTAGGGGTGGCTCGAGGTCCGGCAGCGGATCCTTGCGATTGTTCCGGCGTTCTTCCATGCTCAGGGTGCACGATTCCTTCCGGTTCGAGGTTGCTTGCCGTAGGCATCGCAACTCTCCCCGTTGAGTATACCCAGCTAGGATGCCGTTGAAGGTTGGGCGGAAATAGGCCATCATCTTGCATAAGCGGATTTGGTGCCCTCATCTGTTGGAATTCCGCTTCCCATATGCCCAATGTGGCGCGTTTGGTAGAGCAGTCGACCACGTACCCAGATTCAACTCCGCATTGATTCCAGGTGTAGCCACGGAACGCGTCCGGCAATTGGAAACCGTTCTTGTCCTGAGCTGCACATACAGCATCCACATGGTGCTTGAGGAAAGCGTACGTGGTGTAGTCGGAATCAGGGAGCACATCGTTAGACCATCTGTAATGCGGGAGTCCAGTTTGTGGATCGACCCATGATACGTAGGAATGAAGCACGTGGAGACAGACACTGAACGCCTGGAGTGAGTTCATCGCAAAGGCGAGCGGATGTCCCATGCCTTGAGGCAATGTGCGCATCATCAAAGCCAGCTGGTGAACGTTGATTGGCGTAGCGCCATCGTTGCTCGCTGCGCATTCCTGGTTGTAGGTCCGAAGTCCATACCCAGTGTGCTTTGCGAACATGTACATCAGCTTGCACACCCTACATAACGTAGGCTCTCCCAACAAGTCGGATTGGTCAGGTGCTCTGCCTGACATGGGCAACTTGTGGTAGTAGTCCTGATTCACCGTATACCATTGTTGAATTCTCGTGTCTGTCACGGTCTGGTAGGGCGTCTCCACGGAGTTGATGAGAACGGCGAGATTGTAGTACACGTCCGCGCTGACGATGTTCCTGGTCGCAGTGTTCAAGTCGAACCGAACTTGTTTTCTTTCTTGTTCCAGTTCAACCACAGCCAACTTTGCATCATCGCGGATCACTTCCTCGTCCACCATAAATCTTGTGATGGCACTGAACTTCCCTTCGTAGTCAGCAACAATGTGTTTGAGACCTCCACCAAACTTGATGACCATGGCGAGTATCTCCCCATAGGGCTTGTCCATGTACTCCTCCGGGGCAGCAAATATGCAAGCCTTGAGGATTTCTCGGACTCGAATGGAAAGATCCCCTCCTGGCGACAGATTTGCACACGTGAACAGCAAGACCAACGGAGGTGCTTTGAAAGCTGCCCATGTGCGAATGAGATCATTGTCGACCACTTTGTCTTTCGTAATCTTTGGCGGGAGCGAAACGCTCTGCGACGAGTCCCCAGAATACATCTCCAGGAACTTGTGGAACTTCAGAAACGTCCGCAGCATCCCACCAGATGGGAAAACTTCTTCGTGGTCCACTCCTTCGAAGGCCAGCTCGTAGGCATTGTAGCTTTCAGCCATGGCTCGGGGTTCGGTCCTTCCTCCGTAGGAGAGAAGTCCCTACACCCTACTCGACTTCACGGTTCCGGGTTCTCCGTAAGAGGCACCCTTCCCCGATCCGTCCGGTCAGACCTTAGTTGTTCCTTAGTTGGGGCTGTCTAATAGCCCCTTCATCAGCGTCTACACACTGATGTTGCTGCCATGCAATGTCCTCAGATTCATGTGCATCGTGACTGACACTGACATGAGCTCGAACAAGGCTGCGAACATTCCTCGCAATCGACCGCCATGAAACATCAATGCGCTGCGACAAACTGCTCTTCGATTCATGGTCCAAGCAATCATCCAGTCTCACCATCAAACGATCCGCTTCAGGCATGTTAGAGAACATGATCCTGCGTCCACCACCATCGCCACCAGCACCAACATGGTCATCAATCTTAACCTTCGTCACCTTGCCACTTGAAACAAGAGCATGCAACTCTGGCCAAGACCAACATGAACATGAAGAAGGCATGTCAAGCGAAAAATAGACGTCGGAAAATTCCGCACACTTCTTCAGCAGGCGTTTGAGAGATTTCAAGACACTTCTGAAAACCTTGTACTTCCCACCGGAACGTTTCTCACCCCCCACGCAAGCCCCTTCACTACTTCCAGGACCAGCACCTGATCGCAAAAGCGATGCCACGAATAGCACAGGTGTGCGCAGGTCATTCCGGCACGCATCCTTCATCGCACCGATAAGGCTGTCCTCATCGGCCTTAGAGCCAATCAGCTCCTTGCAAGTTATGCGAGCGCATCCCTTAGTGGACTTAGGCACGGCGTAGCCATTACCCAAGCCACAAAGGTCAACAATCATGCGGTCTGGCTTTCGTCCACCAGTCTTCGACGGCATGGCTACCAATCTCCCATCGCCCGTTGCCTGAAATTTCAAGGCTTTAAGCAATCTCCTGGAGATTTGGCTAGTCAACTCGCATTTATCAGATCGATCCTTAGCGTCCGAATCGGTCATGTGCAAATGTTTGGACGAGCACACGTCAGACGACTTAGGATGCAACGCGACGTTTGCGGCAATGTACTCCCATTCATCCTTGCAGTAGCCGAGCTCAACGGCGGTTCCGGGAGATACAGGATCCCGAAAGGTATAACGTTGCCCGTGAGTGCATCCTTGGATCTTGATGCTCTTCCACATGGCATCTTCCTGAAGTCCCTTGTACTGCTTGGTTTCCTGGACTGGTACTCGAGGAGGTACTTCGATGATGATTTGGAACCCCCATGATGCCGCTCTGCGCGCAATTCTTTGGACGACCTCCCCCCATGGGTAGTCTGTCCGCAATTTGGCCCTTTCAGGGTTGTCAGCGATTTTCCGACTCAGCCACGAATTCTTGCCTAACACCCCTGCACCAATGAAGATCACGGAGTTAGGGTTGTTTTTCCTTGCTTCCACCACATCGAAGAGGTAGGCACACATGGCGTCGTCAACTTCTCGCCCCATACTCAGAACATTTACTTGCAGCCCAGGGTCATAGTGAGAATCGGGAGCATGCTGCGCAATGCAATCCTTGCCTGGAGCATACTCATTCCACCAGTTCTCCTCATCGACTCCTACCAATGTCCACACCGTCACTGCCTTTGGAGCATCTTTGATAGTGATACGGTATTTCCACCGGCTGTAAGGATTCTTGTAAGTATGGACCAACCCTCCATCGTGGTCGAGGAATTGGATCACCAGGCCCTCCTTGGGTTTGTTTTCGGCGAAATTGACCACGTGAGGCACAATTGCTCCATCATATCCTTGATATTCCCTTTTCTGTTCAGCCGCATCATGCCATACATCCTCGTACACCGACGACCATTGGTCATAACCGAATTGAGAGGCTTGACTTTTGGACTGGCCGTTGAAACAAAGAGGCAATGTAAAGCCCTGGTACCCCCCATGGATGGCACGCGCCAGTGTGACAACCACCGCTCGCCATTTGGCGGGCAGGGCGCGCACATAAGACTGGCCCAAAGGCGGTTCAGGAGGAGGCAAAAACGGCGGCGCAAGGACGTCCGCAATAGCGGCTGGGCGCAAATGCCCCCGTATCGGATGGTACTGAAACACAGCACGCTCCACATAGCGGTCGAACTTGCCCGGTTGATCAAGGATAGCAGCACGGTCCTCCATCTGGTGCCACTGCCCTTCACGAAGAATCCAAGTCGACCGAAGGTAACGACCAGGCGGCAACGCGGAAGGCGGCCCCCGCAACATGCGCGGGAACTTGACAACCAGGATGGGGTCCACACTGTCATGTTCTTGCAAGCCTTCCTTACTCGACAATCCAGCGCGATACAACACCTGAGGGAGGATCGGCGTCTGCGTGTAAGGAAAACAAGGCACCTCGCTCTTGAACGAGTAATGCTGTTGACCCTTCTCATCCGTGCTTTGGGTATGAGTAGGGCGCATCAGATCCATGATCTCTTGGGAGCCAATGAGAGCCGGCGGAAAAATGTTGATGAGCTGACACGCATGTGTCCAGGACACAGAATCCTTGAACGACTTGGTGTGTATGTCCGCGGACATCTTGGCAGTGACCTCATAGGCAAGAGAAACGTAACCTTCCTGAAAGATAGAATGCATCCAGCCAATGCAGATGCCGTGGGTACGTTCCAAGTGACGCATAGTCGGATTCTTGCCCGTGCGAATCACCCCGATCATGGTCTGGTTGTCGTCGTAGAAGACGAAGTTGGGGTCTTGCCCCCCAAGCTGCTGCCACAACGTGATAGCAGGCAATCCAAGACGTGACATGGCAAAGTCGGCCGCGACAATCTCGGCCTCAGGTGTGGAATGACTCAAGCACCCCTGCCTTTTGCTAAGTCCCGCCAAGGGAAATCTTGTGTGAGAACCTTGAATGTGCAAATGAGCACCGGAGGTAGATTTCAAACTTTCTCCACAACCTGCATAGTCCGCATCTGCAAACAGCCCGATGGACGAGTCCTCCAAGGAGTTCCCGACCCATCCAATCATCATGTGATGTTTGGACTGGTGCACATAGGCCATGAGATGATGAAGAAGAGCATCCTCCTTCTTGGTCCATTTCGTGATCTTGCGTGCGAGATTGTTGATACTGCGCAGAAGATCAAAGCGGCAAATGCGCGCGGCATAAAGCAATTTCATGAGAATGCTTGCTGCCTGCGGAGCAAGTGCGCCGCGATTAGCCTCGTTGATCTCCTCTTCCTCTGGCGCCTTGGGAATAGGTGGAGGCGGAACAAGCCGACCGTCCTTATCAACAGGCATGGTGTGTCCACACCACGTGCATCGATGGCTTTTACCTGACTGTGCCGGAGCGCGAGCTGGGTGATTCTTAGTCTCCTCAGCCGGACTCGGCGATGGTACCGTCTTGAATTTTGTCGGATCGAACCCAGTCACGTCGCAGTACTTCTTGACTGTCATGTCCAGGTACGTCTCCATGTCGTAGGTAACGGTCTGCACCTTCGTTTTGTCATGCAACGTTGCCTCGCCCTTGGAGATGCGACAACCCAGATACAAACCTAGTGGCGTTTCTTCTTCCAATCGGAGTTCTTGGCGCAGCATGTCCCAACCCTTGGGTAGATTCTCTTTGGGTCCTGCCATCTTGAGATCATCCACGTAGATGACAAGTAAGAGCTTCATTTGCGGGTGGAAATACAATGATGGCCATTCGTCGCCAATCGGCTTGAATCCTACTTTCTGTACCGCGGTGTGGCAATGTTGTTCCCACATGGTTCCTGCGTCAGGATGTCCATACAGAGCTTTGATCAGGCGACACACAGGTCTACGGAATTTATGCCGTTTCGCAGATGGATGCCAGGCTTCATCAGGCAATTCAACCCAACATGGAGTTCCCGATAATCTCGCCTGAATGTATGCTTGGATAGCATCCGCCATCTGGACATCGTTGCCAGGAAGGCATCCGTAATAATCTGCCCACCGTGAGGCGTCAAACGTAGCCGGGGAATTCCCCAAATCCTGAAACAATGCGGCTTCCATGTTCTGGTCTTTGACCTGATCACCGAGTAGTACACCTCGCCCTTTGAACTTCCTGGCAGGATCGTCCTCTTTGAGCTGATAGTTCTTCTCGTATATCAGTCCATGTACTCGCGCCATATGTACTTTCTCACCTTTCTTCTTTGCCTCAGCGACGACGTCGTCATATTCACGCGTAGTTGAGAAATCAAACACCTCTTGGTCCCACAATCCCTTCCATTCTTTCATGAAAGCTTCCATGGCCTTGGGGTTGTTGACCATCTCCTTGCGTGTGACGGGTCGAGTGACCATGGCATTGAAGCATGATCCTCCTGCCTGATTCTTTTCCCGATGTACGTTTCTGTGAGAAGTCGTACACGGCATAGACGGAATCCAGTTGTCATCCATGACCATGTGTGCCGGAACGGCCGGCACGACGTCTGCCAAGAATTGTTCTTGTGTGTATTGATCCACATAGGATTGTGCCCAAGACCATCCATCGTCGTCGTCAATGGACACGTTGAGTTGCAGATCAATTTCTTCACATGGAACAATCTTGGGAAAGATCATGTTGTCCAAAATCTTGGTGACTATCTTCTTCCCTATCACAGCCTTCTTCCGGTCTTTCTTGGCAACTCGAGCTTTGTCTCGCTTTTCTTTCTTGTACGCTGCCTTCTTCTCCGCTTCGCTCATTTTCTTCCATGCTTCCGGAGAATAGGAATGGATAGGTCGCCGTGTAGGAAGAGTTCGTCGACCGTCGCTTCGGATCTTGTATGGAACTCCCCTTTTGTCGATCTTGCAGGCTTCACCATCATCGGTGAGGTATACAATGCCGTCCCCTTTCTTCCCCGTACTCCAATGTTCAATCTCCTCGGGAGCCAACTTCTTTTCTTTCAAGATCTTGATAATCTCTCCAGGTTCTTCGATGTCTCCTTCGGGGATGAGTCTACCGGTTGGACCGACTTCGCGGGGCGATCGTCGATCTTTTCCAGTGACCTTTGGTTCAGAAGGAGGCGGTGCTGCACGTAGACCTAGTTCTTCGTCTAGTTCTTCGAGTCTTTTGTCTCCTATAGCATCAATAGCTTCATGTTCTGCTGACTTGAAGACTTCGCCAGACGGCTCCGTCTCTATGTCAGATGGATCTATGTCCTGTAAGTCGGGATCTTCTCCGGGATCCGGTGGAGGAAGAAGACCATCTTGATCATCATCATCCCCGTTGCCACCATTTCCTCCAGGCGGACCGTCATCCCCGTCATCGACGTCTTTTATCTCCTTGCCAGCAAGGTCAACGTTGTCCCTTAGTCCCTCAATGGTTGAGTTCATCCTCTCGTACTCGGCTTTCAGGGGAAACGTTATCTCCTCTGGGAAGTAGATAACTTCTGTCTCGTACGGTCTCATCAACTTTCTGGGAACAGATGCGTCCATTGACAAGTTCGCATTGGCAAATTCCTTCATGTCCCACACGCGATACTTCTTGGACCATCCTTGACCAGCAGTGATGATGTATCCGGCGAAAATGCCTGGGATCCCCTTTGGATCGAACTTGTTGCCATATGTCTTCGGCCTTGTATCCGTAGGCTTGAAGAAGACTTTGGCCCCAAAGGGTATGGCTTTTCCCTCGAAGTCCTTTCCAGTCATACGTTTCCATGCTGAATCACCATCGCCCTCCACGTCTTCGATGTTGAGGTTCTGCATCACGCAATTCAGCGCAAACGACCAGTATTGGGCGGGTAATCCGGCGTGTAGCATGGATGCTGCGACTGTGTTGATCACTTCTTGATTTGATCGTTCAGCGAGTGAATTGTTACTGGGTTTCCCTGGAAGGGAATGATCTATCACGATCTTCAACTGCGCCATAGCTGAATCGAACTCTGGTGCTTCATCACTATACGCCATATGAATCTTGCGTCTTCCCATTAGGCGTCTGATGGCCATGACGACCTCGTCAGTGCTCCTTGAAGCCGTGGGAATCGCTGCGATCATTTTGGTGGCGATGTCTCTGATGACTAGAACTTCGCGTGCTCCATCATCGAGTCCGATACCTGCTTCGGCGGCCTTGCGCATATCGAGGAAGTCGAACGTCACAAGATCTCCCCAGTGTTTGATCACACGTTGAAACGCACCTCGTTGTGTCCGCAAGTGCTTCATCTTCGCGCGTATGCACGATTCGCAATATGGGTTGCGGTAGCGATGAGTACACAGATGTGCCAACGTCTTAGCTTCGGCTTTCAGTGTTCCGACTCTGGCCTTGCGGCTCGGCGCACCGTCGCCTTCTACATCAATGATCACCTCATCGTCACCGTCCAATGGAATTTCACCCACTCCTTTTCCTTCGTCGTCGTCCGGAGGTCGACCGGCCTCGGACTCTGGCACTTCTTCTATAGGAGGTTCTTGGGGTTCAGGATCAGGAGGTCGTTCATGATCGTCACCTTCTTCTTCTGCTTCAATCTCGCTTGGTGCAGCTTCAGCGGCAGCTGCGACACTGACGTCAACATCACCCGCGGTTAGCACACTCTTGAAGATTTCGGTGATCGCTTTGGCCTCCGGGTCATCATGAACAAGTGACTTGGAACTCCCGGCTCGAATGTACGGGATGTCACCGTTCACGAACAGAGATATCCTCTTGCCCTGCGGGTTGATCATGAATGGTTCCCTTCCGGGTGGCCACACAAACCCGTAGTTGAAGTTCATGCATCTCTTGCCTATGGAAAGCACCGATGGTGTGTCGTCCAACACGTAAGCGTTGATCGGTTCCTCGAACGACTCAGTCTGGAAGTTCGACACGAGATCGGTATCGGTGATTCCATTTGCTGTCTGAAATGATATGGGCTCTGGAGTCACGAGTGTCTCGAGACTATGCTTCTCGATCTTCTTCTGAGATATGAGGTCGTGGCCACACCCAGTGTCCATGAGAAACTTGATCTTCTTCTTGAGGATGACTGGTTGAACCATGCATTTGCATACACCTTGATTGATGATCCGCTTGCTGTGTGCAGCATCGAGTTCACGCTCAACGATGGAATCCTCACCGTCGTAGAAGGAGACTTCTTCCACCCGAGACGTTCCTGGGATTCGCACGAATGAAACTCGATCTCCACATTGATCATCATCGTCGTCAACCATGTCTCTCATGATCTGTGCCCTCAATCTCGCTTTGTGCTTGGCGAATTCCAAATTCACGGCGCGATCCTCATCGTTGACAAGCGCTTCCATGTCGACGTACTTCACCTTCCGCTCTTTGTCCTTCTTCGATCTTCTAGGACACGAAGAAATGAACTTCACGTCATCGGCGAATGTCACATTACGCTTGATCCCTTTTCGGGTCGACGTGGTCGGTCCCGAGGATTCGTCGTCTGTTGAACAATCCGAATCAGCGTCGCTGTCAACGGATGGACAATCTGACTCCTCCTCATCTTGTCTTGAAGATCGCTTCCATATGCCGGGGCTGATGGATTCCACCTTCGGCACAATCTGATGGCGGGTGCCGCAGGGAGCGCCTTGGCCTTGGCATTCGGCTTCGCTGGAGCTGCCTTTGCTTCGGATTTGGCTTTAGCTTTTGCCTTTGGTTCCGGAGCTGGGGTAGCTGCTGCCTCATGCTTGAAAGGACAATTCTCTCTTGAGCACGAGCCTGTGTTCTTGAACGAGTAGCATATCCTGTTTCCTCCTCCTCCAGATGGACTTGGAGTTCTCGTCCTCGGCGTAAAAGGTCGCTCTGGAGTCTTCTTCGAGTGACTGAATGGGCACTTGTCACCATTTCGACACCCTGCATCTGTGAAATGGAACTTGCAGCGGATTTGCTTCTTGCTCTTGTCACCTCTGTTGTCCGCTGACTCACTCCTCGTCTTCTTCTTGGGTTTTGGCTTGGTCTTCGCATGACTCTTCGCTTTGCTTTGAGGTAGTACAGGTGTTGCTTTATCCGGCTTGGTCGGCGAAGCCTTGACCTTTGCGGATGGAGCTGCGTTAGGCGTTGGTTTCTCAGGTACCTTGGCCGGTGCAGCAAGCAAATCCTTGCCCTCAAGCATCTGGCGCAAGCCAATTTGGGTCTGAGTGAGATTTGATTGTTCTCGTCTCCGCATGATGGTACGGTCAATGATCTTCATCAGATTGTCGTACGATCGGTCTTCATGATTGTAGGGCAAGTGTTCGTAGTGCATGCCCAACTCCATCTTCATTGCGGGCGAGTCCTTGATCTTGCTGTACAAGCAATCACGGAGAGCTGTTTTGGATGGTATGTCTTCTGGCCTCATCCGTCCCAGAACTTCCAACCACGTCTGCTTGAACGTATGAAGCTTGTTGTCGCCTTGGTACTGGAGCTTCACCAGATACTCGAGAGTGATGATCATGTCGAGACGATCATGCGTTCGAAAGCTTTCATACATCATCGCAATGATTTGTCGTCCTTTGATGATCTTCCCTTCGGGCCTGCTGATGTAATCGTTGGCCTTCCGGTTCACCTCCAGGTACAGGTCAGCAGATTTGTCACCACCAGCACGTAGCATTGCGACCATTGCGATCCCCAATTTGACGTCTACGCTCTTGAACTTCTTGTGGGGTGGAGAATTTTCCTTTGCCCTTTTTTTTTTTTTTTCTTGGCCCTTTTTTTTTTGGGGGCCCTGGGCTCCTGCGTTCTCCGTATTTGCCGCATGCGTAGTAGTAGTAGTAGTAGTAGTAGTAGCAGCAGTAGTCGTAGCAGTGGTAGTAGTAGCAGTGCTAGTACTAGTAAGGAGTAGTAGTAGTAGTAGTAGTAGTAGTAGTAGTAGTAGTAGTAGTAGTAGTAGTAGTAGTAGTAGTAGTAGTAGTAGTAGTAGTAGTCTAGTAGGAGGTATAGTAGAAGTAGTAGTAGTAGTAGTAGTAGTAGTAGTAGTAGTAGTAGTAGTAGTAGTAGTAGTAGTAGTAGTAGTGTAGTAGTAGTAGTAGTAGTAGTAGTAGTAGTAGTAGTAGTAGTAGTAGTAGTAGTAGTAGTAGTAGTAGTAGTAGTAGTAGTAGTAGTAGTAGTAGTAGTAGTAGTAGTAGTAGTAGTAGTAGTAGTAGTAGTAGTAGTAGTAGTAGTCTAGTAGGAGGTATAGTAGAAGTAGGTGAAGTAGCAGTAGTAGTAGTAGTAGTAGTAGTAGTAGTCGTAGTCGTAGAAGTAGTCGTAGCAGTGGTAGCAGTAGCAGTGGTAGTAGTAGTAGTAGTAGTAGTAGTAGTAGTAGTAGTAGTAGTAGTAGTAGTAGTAGTAGTAGTAGTAGTAGTAGTAGTAGTAGTAGTAGTAGTAGTAGTAGTAGTAGTAGTAGTAGTAGTAGTAGTAGTAGTAGTAGTAGTAGTAGTAGTAGTAGTAGTAGTAGTAGTAGTAGTAGTAGTAGTAGTAGTAGTAGTAGTAGTAGTAGTAGTAGTAGTAGTAGTAGTAGAATATTAGTAGTAGTAGTAGTAGTAGTAGTAGTAGTAGTAGTAGTAGTAGTAGTAGTAGAATATTAGTAGTAGTAGTAGTAGAATATTAGTAGTAGTAGTAGAATATTAGTAGTAGTAGTAGTAGTAGTAGTAGGTAGTAAATAGTAAGTAGTAAGTAGTAAGTAGTAAGTAGTAAGTAGTAATAGTAAGTAGTAAGTAGTAAGTAGTAAGTAGTAGTAGAGTAGTAGTAGTAGTAGTAGTAGTAGTAGTAGTAGTAGTAGTAGTAATCCCCTCCCCCTTTTATTAAAGGACCCCCTAATTATAAAAACACTTTTCCCCCGATCCACCCGGAAGTAACACCGCCCTTTAAACCCTAATTTGAATTAAGGGGAAGGTTTAGGGTCTATAGATTGAGGGTTTAGGGGGAAGAATTATAATTGCATGAGTCAGCAACTGCTCAATTGAGCCGCATGAAAAGCTTTATTAGCCAAGCCTTTATTGAAGCCTATTTTTTTAATGCGTATTTACGGATTTAGTGTGTATTTGCACGGATTTGTGTGTTTGCACGGATTTATTGTGTATTTGCACGGATTCAGTGTGTATTTGCACGGATTTAGTATGTATTTGCACGGATTCACGGATTTAGATGTATTTGCACGGATTCCGTGTGTATTTGCACGGATTTGGTGTGTATTTGCACTCACGTCCTGTGTAGTTGCACGAATTTAGTGTGTATTTGCATGGATTTGCACGGATCGTGAGTATTTTCACGCAGTATTTGGTGTCTAATTACAGGGATGTAGTGTGTGTATTTGCACAGATTCCGTGTGTATTTGCACGCATTTACTGTGTGCCTGGTGTGTAGTTAGAGGGATTTAGTGTGTGTGTCTTTACACGGATTTAGTGTGTGTTTGCATGGATTCGGCGTGTATTTGCACTTCGTATGTCTTTGCACGGTTTAATGTGCATTTGCACGGATTTGGTGTGATTTGCAACCCTTATAATAGCGTTTCTTAAGTCTCCAGAGAGCCCAGAGCTTCAGGTCACCCCAAAATCTCGATTCCGGGTGGGGAAAGGGCCCAAATGACACCCCCGGGGATTGTGCCCGCAGCCTTTGCGAGGAGGGCTTTGGAGGCGGACGTTTACCCATTAGGCCATGGCCAGATAGTTCTGGGGGCTGGCGGCTGCCTCCCTATGAAATTTGGACACGGTCGCAGGCCCAATTCTGGCGGTGTCCCCGTGGGCCCTTTCCCCATCCAGAATCGAAATTTGAAATGACCAAAAACCGCCAAGAGCACAACCAAACCCGCCGAAAACCGCGCAAACCCACCAAAACCATCCCCGGTGCAAGTTCCCAACATCAACAGCAGGTTGCAGAGGTTGAACCAGCAGGTTGCAGAGGTTGAACCAGCAGGTTGCAGAGGTTGAAACAGCAGGTTGCAGAGGTCGAAGCTGCAGGTTGCAGAGGTTGAAGCAACAGGTTGCAGAGGTTGAACCAGCAGGTTGCAGAGAGGTTGAACCAGCAGGTTGCAGAGGTTGAACCAGCAGGTTGCAGAGATTGAAGCAGCAGGTTGCAGAGGTTGAAGCAGCAGGTTGCAGAGGTAGGTTGCAGAGGTTGAACCAGCAGGTTGCAGAGGTTGAACCAGCAGGTTGCAGAGGCAGAGGTTGAACCAGCAGGTTGCAGAGGTTGAAGCAGCAGGTTGCAGAGGTTGAAGCAGTAGGTTGCACAGGTTGAACCAGCAGGTTGCACAGGTTGAACCAGCAGGTTGCAGAGGTTGAACCAGCAGGTTGCAGAGGTTGAACCTGCAGGTTGCAGAGGTTGAACCAGCAGGTTGCAGAGTTTGAAGCAGCAGGTTGCAGAGGTGAGCCAGCAGGTTGCAGAGGTTGAACCAGCAGGTTGCAGTTGAAGCAGCAGGTTGCAGAGGTTGAAGCAGCAGGTTGCAGAGGTTGAACCACAGCAGGTTGCACAGGTTGAACCAGCAGGTTGCAGAGGTTGAACCAGCAGGTTGCAGAGGCAGAGGTTGAAGCAGCAGGTTGCACAGGTTGAACCTGCAGGTTGCAGAGGTTGAACCTGCAGGTTGCAGAGGTTGAAGCAGCAGGTTGCAGAGGTTGAACCTGCAGGTTGCAGAGGTTGAAGCTGCAGGTTGCAGAGGTTGAAGCAGCAGGTTGCACAGCTTGAACCAGCAGGTTGCACAGGTTGAACCAGCAGGTTGCAGAGGTTGAACCAGCAGGTTGCAGAGGTTGAACCTGCAGGTTGCAGAGGTTGAACCTGCATGTTCCAGAGGTTTGGTGGGCTTGCGCGGTTTTGGGCGGGTGTGGTTGTGCTCTCTTGGCGCTTTTGGTCATTTCAACATTTCGATTCTGGATGGGGAAAGGGCCCAAAATGACACCGCAAGAATTGGGCCTGCGACCTCTCCCAAAACTACTACCAAGGCAAGGTGCGCAACCTTTCGCAAAACTATCTGGCAATGGCCTAATGGGTAAGTGTCCGGCTCTAAAGCCTTCTTGGCAAAATTCGTGGGCTCAATCCCCGGGGGCGTCATTTAGGCCCTTTCCCCACCCGGAATCGAGATTTTGGGGTGGCCTGAAGCTTTGGGCTCTCCGGGGACTCTCTAGAGCGGACTGGGTGCACATCCGGCTTGCGTGGGGCAGGTTGCAGAGGTTGAACCAGCAGGTTGCAGAGGTTGAACCAGCAGGTTGCAGAGGTTGAAGCAGCAGGTTGCAGAGGTTGAAGCAGCAGGTTGCACAGGTTGAACCAGCAGGTTGCACAGGTTGAACCAGCAGGTTGCAGAGGTTGAACCACAGCAGGTTGCACAGGTTGAACCAGCAGGTTGCACAGGTTGAACCAGCAGGTTGCAGAGGTTGAACCAGCAGGTTGCAGAGGCAGAGGTTGAAGCAGCAGGTTGCACAGGTTGAACCTGCAGATTGCAGAGGTTGAACCTGCAGGTTGCAGAGGTTGAACCTGCAGGTTGCAGGGTTGAACCAGCAGGTTGCAGAGGTTGAACCACAGCAAGTTGCAGAGGTTTAACCAGCAGGTTGCAGAGGTTGAACCAGCAATTTGCAGAGGTTGAACCAGCAGGTTGAACCTGCAGGTTGCAGAGGTTGAAGCAGCAGGTTGCAGAGGTTGAACCAGCAGGTTGCAGAGGTTGAACCTGCAGGTTGCAGAGGTTGAAGCTGCAGGTTGCAGAGGTGGAAGCAGCAGGTTGCAGAGGTTGAAGTTGCACAGGTTGAAGCAGCATGAAGCAGCAGGTTGCAGAGGTTGAACCAGCAGGTTGCACAGGTTGAACCAGCAGGTTGCACAGGTTGAACCTGCATGTTGCAGAGCTTGAAGCAGCAGATTGCAGAGGTTGAACCTGCAGGTTGCAGAGGTTGAAGCTGCAGGTTGCAGAGGTTGAAGCAGCAGGTTGCACAGGTTGAACCAGCAGGTTGCACAGGTTGAACCAGCAGGTTGCAGAGGTTGATCCACAGCAAGTTGCAGAGGTTTAACCAGCAGGTTGCAGAGGTTGAACCAGCAGGTTGAAGCTGCAGGTTGCAGAGGTTGAAGCAGCAGGTTGCAGAGGTTGAACCAGCAGGTTGCACAGGTTGAACCAGCAGGTTGCACAGGTTGAACCAGCAGGTTGCAGAGGTTGAACCAGCAGGTTGCAGAGGTTGAAGCAGCAGGTTGCAGAGGTTGAACCAGCAGGTTGCAGAGGTTTGGTGGGTTTGCGCGGTTTTCGGCGGGTTTGGTTGTGCTCTCTTGGCGCTTTTGGTCATTTCAACATTTCGATTCTGGATGGGGAAAGGGCCCAAAATCACACCGCAAGAATTGGGCCTGCGACCTCTCCCAAAACTACTAGCAAGGTGCGCAACCTTGCCAAAGACTATCTGGCCATGGCCTAATGGGTAAGGGTCCGGCTCTGAAGCCTTCTTGGCAAAGGTCGGGGGCTCAATCCCCAGGGGCGTCGTTTGGGTCCTTTCCCCACCCGGAATCGAGATTTTGGGGTGGCCTGAAGCTTTGGGCTCTCTGGGGACTCTCTAGAGGGGACTGGGTGCACATCCGGCTTTCGTGGGGCAGGTTGCAGAGGTTGAGCCAGCAGGTTGCAGAGGTTGAACCAGCAGGTTGCAGAGGTTGAAGCAGCAGGTTGCAGAGGTTGAAGCAGCAGGTTGCAGAGGTTGAGCCAGCAGGTTGCAGAGGCTGAACCAGCAGGTTGCAGAGGTTGAAGCAGCAGGTTGCAGAGGTTGAAGCAGCAGGTTGCAGAGGTTTCAGAGGTTGAACCTGCAGGTTGCAGAGGTTGAAGCAGCAGGTTGCAGAGGTTGAACCTGCAGGTTGCCACATGTGCTCTTCTGCACTTGTGCAACCATGAAGCATTGCTATCATCAACAACAACATCATCATCATGTTCTTCATCATCATCATGTTCTTCTCCTGGACCATGATCATCGTCATCATTACCATCACCACCACTACCGCCATCTTCATCATAACAAGCATCACCGTAATCGTCATCATCATTTTCATCGTCATCATTTTCATCATTTAATTACTTGTAGAACCTGTCTTTCTAGGAATTGAGATAACAACACCCCCCTAATTATAAAAACATTTTCGAGTTTTTATTTAGGGCGAAGGGGGGGGGGGCCCCGACCCTTTAATATTAGGGGGAAGGGATTAGAGTAGTAGTAGAGTAAGTAGGAGTATATAGTAGTAGTAGTAGTAGTATAGTAGTAATAGTAGTAGTGTTAGCAGTATGTATTAGTGGGAGAGGGGCAGTAGCAGCTGGATTAGAAACCACCGAAATGCCCCCAAGGGAAAAAAAAAAAAGGGCACAGAAAAAAAAAAGAACCACAAAAAAAAACAAAAAACAAAAAAAAAAAAAAAACAAAAAAAAAAAACAAAAAAGTCAAGAAAAATGGAGCCCCCTTCTTGTGTCCTGAAATCGTTCAGTGCTTCGACATCAGGGAATGGGTTGAATGCTGGTGCCAGCCATAACATCCAGTCCTCATGATTTGGATCGGCTGATGCTCCTAAGACATTCGCCGTGCATACGGATCGCCAGTTGTTGAGGTGAGTGAGAGTAGGCCATGGAGGAACGGTCAGTTTGTCGGCCTCCCTCCTGGAAATTCTCACCTCCGTGACTTCAGGATCTGCGTCTCCATCAGGATCACGCGCATGAGAGCCAGGATCCGATTCAGGTTTGCCTCCACCGCTTCTCTTCTTATCATCATCATCATCAGGCGGGTCTGGAGGATCATACCCCGTGCCGGTTCCTTCATCATGCTCTCCATCTTCGTTCTCGTCGCCAGCTTCGCCACCGTCATCGTCTCCATTATCCTCCTGAATCGTTTCAGCGAATAATCTCCACTCATCACGATCAGCTCTGAGACGCTGTTCGGCTTTCTGGGCCTTGAGTACTTCGCTTCGCAGATCGGCAATCTTCTCCTCGTACCGTTCCGCGACCTCTTTCTCGATCTGACGTCTCCTTGCTTCATGAATGGAATCGTCGTAGGCAATAGGGGGACCAATGAGGTCGTTGCCTTTCGTAGATGCGGTGATGCCGTCGACACCAACAGGTCTTGAGGAGCTGGCAGATGCTGTGGACTTCGATCCCAACATCCCGCGATCCTCCAAGAGTTCGCGTAGCTGTCGATCACGCACGGCTGCCGCATCACCTTTCCCATGAAATCCGCTTGGTATGCCGAACAAAGTGGCTGCACTAGGCGTGGAACGCGCAAGTGCTGGGCTGCTAATACCTGGCACGTAGTGCTCGGGCATTGCATCCGCCACGATTGGCATTGAACTGCGGCCAGTGAAGAAGTTTCCACCGGTGAATGGAATTCCATCCATCACAAGCTTGTCCTTGTCCGATTCCGAGAATGCGAACTTCTCTTTGGCGACTGGACTAACTTGACTTGGGGACCGTATTTCAGGGGATCGTACCTCACCTCCTACGGAAAATGCAGGCACTACTTCCTTTCCTACGTGCTCCCAGCCAGACTCAGTAGTCCTTGAAGACATGGGCATGCTTGAAGGCCGTGTCGCTCCTCCATAATTGGAGTTTCGCGCCGCCTCCAATTCGCTGCGTGTCCTCGCTTGAAGATCTTCTTGTGCTTTGAGCGTTTTTCTGAGTTCACTCAGCTCGTCGTGCAAGGTAGGCAATGCTCGCCTTGCATGATCTTCATTCTGATGAAGTCGGTCCTCTGCATCTTGCATCCTCCTCACAGCCATTTTGCGGTACTCTTCCTCTTCACCAAGACGTTCGCGAAGCCGAAGTCGTTCTTGATCAATGGCTGCGCTGTTTCCAGCTATCCCTTGGATCTCGTTCACGGCCCGCAACTCCTGGTTCTTGACCAAGTGGAATCGTTCCTGCATTGCTTGTAAGGCTTGTTCCGAACTTGCTGTGTTCGAACGGAGGAACAGGTTCTCTCTGGCATGTTCATGAAGTTCATGAGTCAGACGCTCATACTCACGTGCCATAAGCTCACCATCGCCTTGCGCTCTTGCCTCCAACTGCACAAAGTTAGTGGCTGCCGCCGTGCGGAACACGTGTAGCTGTTGAGCTAACTCCTCGGCAACGGCATGTGCTTGACGTTGTTGAGCAGAGTTCTGTTCATCCATGCGAAACAAAGCTGTTTCATAGTCTCGTTTCATCTCCTGATTGACATTGTTGATGTGCCTCATGGCTAAGCATGCATGGTCACGTTGTCGTTCCAATTCTTCAATGCGAATTCCAGATCCTTCATCTTCTTGTTGCATCTCCTTGATCTTGTCCATCAGGGTCTGAACAACTCCTTCGTACTCTTGCATCTGACTGCGATAGTACATCTGCTGCGCAAGGTTCGATGCTTCGAGCTGTTGCGAAATCGTCAGTTCCTGATAGGCATTCGGACCATCGGCTATGGCTGGCGTGGTCACCGATGACGCATCACCACGTGCTGGGATAGTGTCCAGAGTCATATCCAGATCGTCAGCATCACGTGGTTGATTGGTAACCATCCGATTCCAAGTCATGGATTTGTCACGCCCACGAGTAGCCGAAGTCCTCGATCGTGCTGAAGAGCTTCTCGAAGATGATGGTCTTGACTTCTTTTCCAAGGTCTTGACTCCTTTGTCCTTGGCCCTGGACGTAGTCCGAGGTGCCTGAAAACCAGACGCTTCGGCTCGTCGTTCGGGAGCCTTGCCCGTCCTCGAACCTGTGGATGTCGGACGCGAAGGCGTAGATGCTCTTGGTAGACTCTTTGCTTTCACCTTGGGAACTGCCTTTGCAATGGCAAGCGCAGAAGATTGACCTTTGTCATCTTCCGTGGAGCTATCAACGGATTGCACCACTGTGTCGTCAGCTGTTGACTCACCAACGGCTGGCGCTGCCACATCGGCACCGAAAGTCATTGTCGTATCTTGGCTTGATCCCGAGTTCATTGTGGTCGTAGTAGATCAAGTAGTCGTTGCTGTAGAAAGGCAGAGCCGCGTACGGCTGATAACCTGCGTGGGGGATTGATCTCGACTAGGTTGCTGCTCTCCCCACCAGAGCTGTAATGAATGTAGGTGTGGCTGGCTTGCACTCTCCACAGACTGGACCCTGTCTCTCTTACACTTCCACGCGTGCAATCCTATGCAGGCAGAACCGGCGGCCGTTCCTTTTGCACTCACTGCCGGCGGCGTTTCGTCTGTGCAACGGGATAGCTCTGATTGCTCAGGATAGAAGACACTTATAGCACTTAGCTATGGGCATTGACTTGAGCCAAGCGTTGCGTGGGCGGTCACATAGAAAGGTAAAGATGAGGGACGCGTAGCGTGCCCCCTTAGAGTCGAGGGACGCGTAGCGTGCCCCCTCCTCTTGCACTTTACACAGTCTTGCTCACAGCTCTATAGTGACACCTTAGAACTTGACAAGGCATCGCAGTCGTTCGCATTAGTAGTTAGTAGTAGTATATAGTAGTAGTAGTAGTAGTAGTAGTAGTAGTAGTAGTAGTAGTAGTAGTAGTAGTAGTAGTAGTAGTAGTGATAGTAGTAGTAGTTGTTGTTGTAGTAGTAGTAGTAGCAGTAGGAGTAGTAGTAGTAGTAGTAGTAGTAGTAGTAGTAGTGAGTAGTTAGTAGTTAGTAGTTAGTAGTTAGCAGCTGGTACTTAGTAATTAATACTTAGTGGTTAGTGGATAGTAGTTAGAAGTTAGTAGTTAGTAGTCAGTTCTCTGTAGACAGTAGTTTGTAGCCCGTAGTTTGAAGTTTGTAGGTGGTAGTAGTAGTAGTAGTAGTAGTAGCAGCAGCAGCAGCAGTTAGTAGTAGTTCGTGGTAGTAGTAGTAGTCGTCGTCGTCGTCGTAGAAGTAGTCGTAGCAGTAGTAGTAATCGTAGTAGTAGTAAAAATAGTCGTAGTAGTAGTAGTAGTAGCAGTAGCAGTAGTAGTAGTAGTAGTAGTAGTAGTAGTAGTAGTAGTAAGAGTAGTAGTCAGTAGTTTGTAGTTAGTAGTTTGTAGTTAGTAGCTAGTAGTTAGTAGCTAGTAGTTAGTAGTTAGTAGATAGTAGTCAGTTAGTAGTTGGTAGTTAGTAGTTAGTAGTCACTTAGTAGTTAGTAGTTAGTAGTTAGTAGTTAGTACCTAGTAGTAAGTAGTTAGTAGTTAGCAGTTAGCAGTTAGCAGTTAGCAGTTAGCAGTTAGTAGTTAGTAGTTTGCAGTTTGTAGTCAGTAGTCAGTAGTCAGTAGTCAGTAGTGTGTAGTTTGTAGTTTGTAGTTTGTAATCTGTAGTTTGTAGTTTGTAATTTGTAGAAGGGGCAGTAGTAGTTGTAGTAGTAGTTAGAAGTAAGTAGTAAGTAGTAGTAGTAGTAGTAGTAGTAGTAGTAGTAGTAGTAGTAGTAGTAGTAGTAGTAGTAGTAGTAGTCGTCGTCGTCGTCGTCGTCGTAGTAGTAGTAGTAGTAGTAGTATGGTTTATTATCAGTATTACATGCGATGATGATGCGATGATGGTGCGATGCTGATGCGATGCTGAAAAGACTGCCTCCTAAAGTAGAGCTCTTGTGTCACAGCTCCGGGGGAGGGACCGCAACTCATTGAACTCAGAGAGCTGTCGACCTGATCTAGGGCTTATAGGGTTTAGACTAACCAGGGTTTTAGGGTCTTTAGGGTTGGTTGTCTTTCAGCACCTTTTTCCGTCTGGCCCAATCCTCTTAGGGGCCGGTGCTTGAGTTGTTCGGGCTGCGGACGGGTTTCGTAGGGGTTTCTAGAAGGTGATAAGGCTTGATCAGCTGTAATCTGCCATGATTGGGAAAGCAACATTTTAACTGTACATTCCTGCCGTAGGAACCTTAAACTGAGCTTCTCAACAACCCCAAGACCGTGATGCTTGAAGGGTCTCCATGAGGCTTTTGGCTTTGGGCTTTCATGACGCTTTTCTCCGACCGCAGCCTAAGCTACCGTCCGAGAGCCGAAAGACAGGCCAGTGCAGGTCATTCTTGACCCTTCGACAGAAGCTGACCTGCTACAGGATCGGTACTCTGTTTCTTCCTGGGCTTGCGCCATGCGTTAATAAACACGCTGGCGCTCTGGGCCGACCCGGTCGCGAATCAGCGAAGCGACGAAGGCGTCGGGTTTTGTAGGGCCGCTTGGCTTTGTCCTTGTCGGTCCCGACAAGACAGCACAGGGCGCAGCTCTCCGCTTTCGCAGACTTCCATTGCACCCAAATTTCTTAGTCTTCTAGAGTCTTTGGGGTGTAGGCTTTGGGATCTTCGGAACTTCGGGGCGAAGATAGAAGCCTGAGTAATTAGTAATACTATGCCCCAAGGGAGCCGATTATGCTTACAGCGCAAATTACCCCCAAAACCTTTGCCGATTACTAAGGCCCCAGACTACCTGCGGCTTTCTTGCCGTCGGTTTCGCACGGACAACTTCCGCCGACCTGACCGATGAATACTCGGCGGTAAGGTTTACTTAGAGGCCCGGGGGACTTAGTAAGTCTGTTATGAGTAGACTTATCATTGGGGTACTTCAAACTAGGGTAATTATAGCTCTACTTACCACCTACTTACTAAGTCCCCTGGGCCTCTAAGTAGCGGTGAAGGGTGTAGGTTCAGGGTAGACAATGTTGTGGAAACCCCTTGTAGAAGCCCTTTGCATTGATAAGCCCCCTGCCTGAGATCAGCATTTGGATTGGCATCCCACGCTGGAGGAGAAGGAAAGTACCTACCACGGCAAACAACATTCCGGACCCAGCGCCCGCTAGTGACCAACAGCTACTGGTACACTCCGAACCCTAAAACCCCAAAATCACCATCCTCCATGACCTGAGACCCCAATCCCTCAACCCCCTCCGGGGCGCCGCACAGGCAGCCAAAAGCAACCGCACGAAGAACCGACCAAGCTTAGGGTTTAGGGTTCAGGGGTTTAGGGTTCCCAGAGACTCCAATATCCTTGAATTAAGGAATATACCTTAAACTATAGCAAGATCCCTATTATGATTTAATATTGTTAACAGCGGAAAGCACGGACTGTTTTCACACTTGAGCCATACGGTAGCGTAGGTAAGACTGTAAGACAAACGTATGAACAGGATAAAAACACCCCCCGCGCATTGAAGCGCAGCGGAGGAGGCGTATCACTAATCTACGCTACACACAGGCAGCACTCGCTTTGCGAGGCTTCCAAAAGAATCTGAGATGCTAGCTCAAATCACTCCACTGAGCAGGTCAGCAAACCAACCCGTCAGGGCGGTGATGCATGGGCATGCCGATGCAAAAGGCTTTGGATGGATGAACCGGCACGTCAATGCGGTGAGCTGCAGAAAAACGGATCAAAATGCAAGTCGCTGTTGCGCGCGACTCGTGCATCTCCTGACACGGTGCCCTCAAGACGCGGAGCACCTTCCGGTGTCGGATGCAATAGGCTGGTATGCCCTGTACCATGCTCCATTGGAGTCCTGGCGATACTCCTCCCATCCGCGCAGGAACCAGGCGATTTGCTCAACAGGATGTTGAACCAGAACCTCCCGGTCGGTGTAAGCGGGAATGATAAAAGGCACATCAGTGGGCGATAGCTCCTCAAGGTAACGGGCACGGAGGACTCCCCAATACCAAGCATCTGTGCGAGTGCAATTGCGAGGCATTGGTCGGGATGGATCGAATCCGTTCCCGTCTTGATCAATCCATTCCCTTAGGCGATCAGCTGGAAAGCCGGGGAGAGTGACCGTCAGGTTCTCGAGTTGCTGCTCAATCGCCTCATCGCACAGGCGCAGGTGACGCAACCTGTCGTTCGCGGCCTCTTGAAAGTCTCGACCACCACCATAGTCATGGCGGCGCGGTGAGCGAGTGCGAGCACGCCCTCCGGCGGCTGAGGCAGATGGTTCATCAGTGGATGACCCCGCAGGGGCGGCAATTGGTGCAGGTGCATCACCTACAGCAAAACCTCTAACCTCGCCACGACCGGCAAAATAGCTGTCCCACTCATCAGCAGTGATGTATTCCTCAGGCGCACGAACGGCGTCAGCCTTCGGAACAGCTTTTGCAGCAGGTGGGTGCGGCGGCTGCACTGGCCTATTAGCACTGGGCTTAGGAGGAGGCGGCGTGATGCTTCGGGCAGATGCCGGCCTTGCCTTCGTCTTTGCAGCTTTTGGAACAGAAGTGCTTGCTGGACGATCCGTAGATGATGAAGCTGCACCGCCAGGTGAGCGACCTCGGCTCGGAGGAGCCGGTGGGGGCCGAACACTGGGTGTTGCTGCGGGCAGCGACGAGTCAGGACCAGTCCTTCCGGATGGTGACGGCGGTGGAGGTGGCACACGCATGGCGCCAATGGGAGTGGCACCATGTCGGACCATTCGGTCTTCCACCTCGCGATTGATCCAGCCGCGGGTACGCTCAACACTGAACCGCGTACCGCCAAGTAGCTCGAGCATCTGTGACCTGCCCATTGTCCCCAGGGATGCTGGGATTTGCAACGGAGTCTGTCCGATTCCGACCTGCACAGTCACCCTTTGCTGATTGCGCTCTTTCTGGGTGAGAGCATACTGTGCGTTGTTGCGGAGCATGCCGACTAGGTCGGCCATGATCTCAGGAACAGTACCGGTCACGGTCTGGTACTCGACGCCGTCATGGCGGAGGATGCTGAAAGGACGCACACGGCGTACCTCAGAGGCAATCTGAGTGGCTCGGATCAACACTGCGATCTCGGGGACCAGGTAAAAACGATCCTGGAAACAAAAGTAGCAGTGGCTGGCCAGCTCAAGAAAAATGTTCCTCTGATAGTTGTACTCCCCGCGAATCACATCATCGACAGGAGGAAAAATGAGGGCAGTGCGTGCATCGGATGTGTGAGATCCTGCAAAGCCTCTCTTAGCCTCCGTCCCCATTCCTGGGGCGGGAAGTCGCAAGCGCGCGAACATCTCGATCTCGTCGAGTGAAGTAACCGTCATCCCCTTGGAAAACACATTGAATGCGCTGAAGGGTTCGTACTTCAAGTTCTGGCGCAAGGAGCCATGCGTTCCCTCTGCCGCTTTCGCCACCATTTTCTTGCACTTTTCTTTAAGTGTCGCGGCGATGCTCTTCTTCACATCGGCACCCTGACGTGTGTGCTCGTGTGGGCGCGTGTTGATGGCGGCCTTCGGTGCCAAATAGTGGAGGCTGTGGTTAGCTCCACCTTGCACGGCTTCCGCCCGCAGATCAGCCAGCTCCGCAATGTGGGAGATGTCGCTCGGGTTGAACAACTTCCGCTGGCAGCGGGGGCAATGAAGATAGCCGTCAAGCATCTGAGACCTGCACCTATCATCAGGGCAACGCAGCTTTGGGAAGCTGACGTTGAGGCACACTGAGTAGTGCTTGCGCTCCACACGCGACGGGCGCTCGGTGGTCAGCCCGATTGGCGAAAAGTAGACCTGGGCATCCAAGGTCCATTCGCACGGAGTTCCCTCCAGCGGACTACCCTGCTCAAAGCAGATGGTACGACCATCAACATGAAACTGCTCAATCTCACGCAAGTGCGAGGGCTTCTCCATGTCCATGAACATACCCAAGAACTCAACCCAGTCCAAATTTTCATTGTGGATCGGGTAACAGAGATCAACGTAATCCATGATGCAATTAGCGTCAGCTTCCGCTGCGCGTTCGATGAGGTCTTGGTTGAAGACCGGCAGGATTTCCTGACGCTTGACATATGCATCGCGGGCTTTGGACACCCGAGCTCGCGTGAGCACGTACGAGCGGTTAAACCATACAGGTTTCCCGGTTCTGCGATCGTAAGCAAACATAAGGTAGCGATTGGACAACCAATCTGGGGTCTGCAGAACATTGTTCTTTGTCAGGAGAATGCGACACCCTTCCAGGCACGCGAGCTGGAGGTCGATAGCGAATTCAACCTCAGCGCCAGGTCGCAGGCCGGCGTTGTTTGGCCTTTCCCACTGAGGGAGGCAAGCCATCATGGTGAAGGCTCTCCCCGTGCTTCCGCCGAGGGTGACACCGCCTGGGATGAGACCGGTGCTAACAATATTGGAAAAATTGCTCCAATACGTTGCATGGTACCCGATCGGATGCATTCTGACCCAGTCGTTGTGGATGTGGCCAGTGACTCCCACAGGAGGACGCGTGTGCATGGTGGGACGGTAGTCGTCACACAAAGCATAGCTGTCACTGTGCATATCCACAAGATCAGTCTCGTCAGAGATGAGATCGCGGCAGTGCCCCTGGAATGCACGGATTCCATGAATCTCAGTGTGGTCGATGAAGTGGAGGACGCGCAACTCAAAGCGTCCACTGTCATCTTTGTCGCGGTTACCGTACTTCACGACTTCCATGACGTCTTCCGACCGGAGACCGCGCCACTGCTTGCCCAATTGCTCTTTGAAGTGGTCCCATTCGACCTCCCGCGTTGCGGGGTCGAAGGTCATCATGGGCGGTGGCCGCCGTTGTGCCTGTGACTCTGCACTATTCGCGAAACCACGAAGGAAAAAGCTCATGGCACTGCTCAATGCTCGCCGCTTGCCATCCGTCATGTAGCGATGGCTTGGGGCAAAATCGGGGATGTCCTCATAGCCCCACCATTCGAAGAATGGCTCGAAATCACCAGCAGCGTCTTCCGACGGCTGAGCGGTGTCGTCAGGATCCAGGTCCATCACGACATCCTCTTCATCGTCAGTCTCGGCTGGCTCCGAGATTCTCCTGTGCTTGGCAGGATCGGGTTTCGACTTGGGCGTCGACCCGATTCGGCGAAGTGCCTGCGAGTACCCGACTGTGCCTTTGGGAAGACTGCGGTCATCTTCCGATGCCGGAACCTCTGGGGGTTCGTCCCACACCGTGGGGATGCCGTCATTGACTTCCCTCTCGATGGCATCGTCATCTGGGATAAGCACATTGGTGGTATTGATGACATCTCGTGCAACCATAAAGGCAAAGTCCTCTTGCGCCTCAGGGTCGACGGCGACAAGGTCGAGAGGCAGCTCTGACCCAACATCACGGCTAAACAGTACATGTTCAACCTGTGTCACCTCTTCAGAGCCTTCCGGCTTGAGTTCAAGATCATCCACCGGCTCAGGCATCATCATCAGAAGAGGGTGGTCGAGAACGATCTGCTCATCCTCTTCCCTGGCTTCCGCCGGGAGCTCAGGTGCACGGTCCAACGGCTCGAGGATGCGCTGACTTGCAGGCGGCACCGTGAGCGTCTTCTCGGCCTTCCCAAGCTCGAAGTGATTGCGAAACACAATACTTCTCTGATTGGCAACGAACTCAGCCTTCCGGCGAGTGATGATTCGGTCGGTGGAAATGGCTCTGATGAGCGCATGCCACCACTGCAATGAAGCAGTCACATTCGGGTCTGTGACCTCGATGTGGAACCCGTCGGGACGCGTGGTCCTCATCAGGAGGCTTGACGGATCAACGACGCAAACGCCTTCACTCTGCATCTGCCGGGCGTACTTGCCCATTTCTTCATCATACTCGTTGGGCAGGTTGTAAAAGCGGCCGTTGTCATCTCCCAAGAGAACCGTCAGGCCTCTGACACGAGTGTGCTTCCGCAGCTCGATAAGGCGACGGACGCTCTTCTCGACCATCAGCCGCTGCTTTGCGGGCCAATGCTCGATCTCGTCCAGCTCGCGCTGCGGCCTTTTGACCCACTGGCTCGTCAAGTGCCAAGTGTAGCCAAGGTAACCGTAGTTACCATACACATCGTTGCCGGCCCATGAAACCACAAGCTCTACCCCTTCCGGGGGAGCGGAGGCAAGGTGGGTCTCGATCACGTCTACGATCTTGTCGAGACCTTTGCCCCACTCCATCAGGCATGTGACTTCCCCGAACTCTGGGTTCGCTCGGACTATGTCCTGCATCATCGGGAAGATAGTGGTTTTCTTCACACACCGTTTTCCTTGCATCCAGCACAATGCCAAGGATGAGTCCCCGGCCACAAGAATGTCGGTGCCGTCGAAACCACCGGCTTCCGCCGTGGGGGGCGCGGAAATCCTGCCCAAGGCTGGGCTGTAGAGCCCGTCCAAGAGAGCTGAGCTCGCAGGAAACAGTGGGAAGGTACCGCTACCCTCTGACAGAATGTGGACCCTGTGGCAAATGTCATACATTGCCGTTTTATTGATGGCATTCTCGAAGTTGACACCCCACCCGAGGATACCCAAATCCTTAATGTGCTGAAGGATGAGGGCTGACCATCCCGTCAGGGAGGTGTTGCGTTGGTCCTGCATGTACAGGTTGCCCTGGCGGCAAGCATAGTGACGGAACCAGGCCTCGTACAATGCGGTCCAGGGTGCATTAGGCGCATGCACACGCATGTCGCGCCATTCCTTCACCGTCATAATCCCAAGGAACATCTCATCACCGTCGGCGTCAGCCCCGGGTTCATCAAACACCTCAGCAAGGTCGGTGTGCCGAGCAAGGTGGGTGACTCCGGCCATGGCGTCAGCCAGGCGATCGGCACTCTTGAGTGCGGCACGATACGCCTGAATGCGTTCCTCACGATCTGCCGTTGCATATTGCAACCCCTCATCAGTCGGCATACCCTCCCGGGCTGCGATTCCCTGTGCAAGAGCGTCACGAGTGCTCTGGGCAGAGGACATGTTCGCAATGGGAAGAAGCGAAAGAGAGGACGTTGGGGATGCTTGAATCTTGAGCGCAACAGCTACAACGTGAGTCTGATTTCTCTCTGATTTCTTCGGTTCATGATCATCAAAAACACGACTGAGAATCGTAGTAAGGGTGCCTTTGAAGTAGTGTTGGGACTCTGATTTCTTGGCACTATCCTTCAATCCTCGTCTCAAGAATTCAACAAGACTCTTCGTGTTGGAGGCTAGCGTGTAGTGGGCAATGACTTCAGGCTTAAAGTCAGCAGCTGCAATCATCGGCTTAAGGTGAGTTTTGCTAAAACCATAGCCATCAAGTACCCTCTTGACACGCTGCCATCCCCAGAACACGCTGTCCCTGGGCCATGTAATGATGAACCTCGCTTTGTACTTCTTAAGAGCATCGGCGATGTCAACAAACGAAGCCCAAGTCTTGGAGAACATGATGCTGTTGAGCTCGTCCTGATCCTTGTCTGTACCCCCGGATTCCGCTGATGGAACCAAAGAAGTACAGAGGCGCCAGCCTTGTGGTAATCCCTGGCTAACTGGATGATTGCCTTCCTAGTCTCAGGAGGATCAAGCTCACTAGAATTTCTAATCTTAATCACCTTTGTATCGGGGCTATACCTTATATCAACGTCACAAGCAGAATGAGTCCCCTGCGAACAATCCACAACGAACACAATCCTTTTGTATGCGGCTTCGGGCCTCGGCGTCTGCCGGGCGATCGGATCGCTGGTGGCCGCTGCCGATTTCCTTGCAGGCAGCTTGTGCGGTGCCACACACATCAACTGTAGTGCTCTATTCCACTTCTCAGCACTAGTGAATGGTTTTGTAAGGACATCCGCAGCCTGGAGCAAGGTGTTGATATAAGCAAGTTCGTAATGCTTTCGTTTGAACTGCTCTGAGATCCAGCCTAGATTGAGGCGTTGGGTCTTATCAGCATGCCGGAATGCGGGAGACTTACCTGATTCAAGAATGCGAATCGTGGCCTGGTTATCTTCAAGAACAACAGGCTGAACAGAGTGAGGGACCGACACGATCAACCCTATATCGGTATCATTCCTGGTAGGTGCGTTGTCACAGTCACCCCCCGTGTTCCTGATGCCATCGATCTCACGATGCAGGTATGCCTCTGCTTCCGCATGGCGGCGATAGTCCCTGACTGATCTACGGTACACGCAGATGCCGGCTTCATATTCCTTATCAAGGATCTCATCAAGCATGTCCCTTTCTTCCCAAGCCACATCTGATTGGTATGCAAACCACTTACCTTTCTCAAGGAGCCAAACATTACGTATGGGGTGCGAAGTGAGATTATCGGGTGGTGGAATCACCTTAATCTTATTGTACACATCCAGCACACGCCCGTCGTCAAGCTCTTGAAGGCCGGTGAAAGTGATCTTTCCAAACTCGGGCAAGGGAGTAGTTTTAGGAACAAATGGTTTGGACTCTCTCGTCAGAGGAGTGGGCGATTTCGTTGCAGTATCCCCCCCGCGTTCAGGAGCACACTCCAAAGTGCGGATGAAGGAAGGCCTAAGGCTCTCAATGCAACATTAGCACACACAACCTCTGCTTCAGTGGAACTGAGTGCAGTGCTCGTTTGTTTCTTGCTAAAAGCGGCAAGAGGGTAGTAGGTGTTGGGACCAACAAGTACCAGGATTCCTCCGGACGTAGATTTGTTGTCGTGCTCACCAGCATGGTCGCTGTCAGCGAACAACCAAAGCTTGCATTCAGAAGGCTTATCTCCTATAAAACACTTCATGGTATAGTGCTTGGTGCTGTTCACGTAGCACATAAGCCTATGCAAAGCCTTATCACAGTCGGAAGACCACTTGGTGACCCTACTAGCCAACCCCTGAACGGCCCGAAGCAGATCGTATCTGGCCATTCTTGCTGCAAAGAGCAACTTCATGAGGACTCGACTGGCGATGGGAGCCAGCCTGCCTTTTGCTTCGGCCTCAGTTTCCACTGGGCGAGCGATTTTATCATCATAAAAGGGTGTGCTGACCTTCTTGAGATTGTGGTACTCAGGACCAGCAAGTTGCTTGTACTTGTCAATGGCTTGTTGCAGAAAGGACGACATGTCATAGATGACCTCACGAACTTTCTTGTACATGCAACCTTGATTGTCACCCAATTGGTTGATATCATAGAACGCTTGTTTCTTAGCTTCCTTCTTGGCTTCATTCTTATCCCTGACGCGTTGCACAGCGGCCATAGCACTGGCGCGATCATGGGAACCAGAACAAATATATGTGGTACCTGTCCACAGCTCCCCCCGCTTTGCGCGGTTACCATTATCATCCCACAATTCGTGAACTACATCGGGTTTCCCAACATCAGTGAGATGGGTACACCTGTGATGCCCCAGCCCATAAGCTGAAGCTTCCGCTTCGCGGGGTTGATAAAGAGCTTTGCGAGGCTGACAATGATGTCGAACCATTACACCTTCTTCGGGGAACGATTCAGTGTAGTCTTCTTTAGCTGCAACACTAGCAGGCTTCGCCGCCGGATCGGGAACAGTCTTGTCAAAGACGTGGGCGAAAGGATGGTCGGCCTTCCTGAGGGTGGAAGTGTTGGTGATGTGATCACAACCCAGATATCTTCCGACCGGGGTAGGCGTATCCATATCGATCTTAGATCCGATAAGTTCCCATCCACGGGCCATGTTCTCTTTAGGGCCCGCCATCTTGAAATCATCAACATAAACGGCGAGAAGCAGCTTCAACTTAGGATGAAAGAACACTGAGGGCCATGCTGCTGAAAACACAAGCTGGAACCCTACCTGCTTCAGCATGCGCTCGCAATGCTGTTCCCAGAAGCCTCCACTATCAGGGTGGCCATACAGTGCAAGGTGAAGGCGGACAACAGGATCCTTGTATTTACCAACCCACTCCTTGGGCCATCTATCTCTAGGGAGACGAACCCAAGTGTCAGCACCCTTCAAAGTGGTTTGGGTGTAGGCCTGTTTCCCATCGGCCTGTTGACACTCATTTCCAGGAGCGTGACCATAGGCATCAAGGGCCTTTCCTGCTTCCATGGTTGCGGGGCTGGACCCCAACTCAGAAAACAGTGCGGAGTCGGAGTTTTCGTCGCGCACATTATTCCCCTGAAAAACCGTCCTTCCCTTGAACTTCCTCAAAGGATCATTAGCAGGCAATTCACTTCCCTTTTCCACGCATATTTCGAACACCTTCCCCACATGGGCCTTCTTACCCTTTTTCTTAGCTTCTTTAGAAACCTCTTCCCATTCCCGAACAGAAGCCATGTCCCAGGCCTTCTTCTGCATGAGCTTGTTCCACTCAACATCTAACGCAGCTTGGGCCTTGGGACTGCTAAGAATCTCCTTTCTGCCCACCGGTCTGGCAACCATAGCCATAAGCTCATTGATCTCTTCGAGCGACGTGGGGCAGTTTGGCAAACTCTTTTCTCTGTGCTCAGGACTTCCGTCGAGCGATACTGGCATCGCGGGAAACTCGGGGCGTGACCCGCTGACCTCGCCAGAGGCAGGAACTTGTGGGGTGATAATAAACTCGGTTTTACCGATCCACTTGAACGATGTCTTCTTATTACGCCTCCGAACGTTGCGCCAATCGTCCTGATCGTTGACAACATCAACTCCACCGACTGGGAAGATAACCGAATTGCGGACCTTGCTAATTTGCTTAGGGTCAACAGGGCAATCGGTAAGATCAGGTGAGAAGAGCTCTCTTCTAGGAACAAAATGGAACCTAGTGAGTTTGTTCCCCTCTATCTTCCAACAGTCTTTATCAGGCAATGCGGCGGCAGAAGGCTTAGCACTACTGCTTGCTGAGCCACCAACTTCTTCGTCAAGCTCTGCAAGAGCAATCTTTCGTGCTTCATCATCAATGGCTTTCTCTTTCTGTCTCTTAGACAAGTTAACCCAGATGGAACTAGGTATGGAATCAGGTTTCTTGGATCCCCTTGTCCCCCCGTATCTTCGGCCAATCACGCCACTTGAATCATAGAACCTTCCACCTTCCGGTAAAGGAACAATCTTGCCGGTTTTGGGATCAATGACTTCATGGGGCTTGACCGCCAGGTCAGCGATAGGAGGAGCGGCATCATCGCCAGCTTGCTCATCCTGTGCTTCAGCATCCTGGTTTTCGAGAGATTGGGACACAGGGCCTTCAACAGCCTCGGACGAGAATCCAGCCTGAATGCGCTCGTATCTCTCCTTCATAGGAAACGTGAAGTCTCCCCCCGGAATCTTGAACTGGTAGGCACTGATGGGATTCAGGCACTCATGAAAATCGTTACGGTTGAGTTCCTTCAAAGGTAACACCACGATTTCTTTGCGCCACTTCATCCCAGGTTGAAACCTATAGCCAAGGAAAACACCAGGTTCGGAGGTAGGAGCGAAACGTTCTCGGTTCTTGCGAGTAGCTTTGGGACCGACCCAGTAATCGATTCTACACCCAAACGGAATAAGCTCTCCCGGGAACTTGTCCCCGAATCTTTTGAACCAGGGTGTGTACTTCACATCATGCACATGACTGATATTGAATGCGGTGCACGAATGCTCCAACGCATATGGCCAATATACATGCGAGACGCCAGCCTGCAGAAGGTTGGTTCGAGTGCCTTCGGTCACAGACCGGACTTGCCTTTCGGCAATCGCATTTGACTAACGCAAGTAGGCCTTAGACTTCTCGTGACGCCACTTCATGGTTTTCGCAGCAGTCTTGAGTTCAGGAGCGCGATCACTGTAGAAATTCTTCACTTCATCCTTTGGAGATGTGAAATGCTGAAGTGCAACAGTGCATTCTTCAGCTGACTTGAGAGCTGAGGGGTAGGCATAGCAAAAGCCTGTTGCAACGTCCTTAATCACCAGCGCCAGCCGGGAGTCCTCTATGATGGTGTCCTTGTCCCGATAGAGCACGATGTGGTCTGCTGTAACGTGGTCACCAAAGTCTTTGGCTTCAATAGTACGCACCCCTCCCGTCGCATATGAAGGAGGTTTGTACATCTTAGCCCTTTGACAAATATCACAGAACGGATTCTTCGGCTGATGCGACATCATATGATGCAGCGACTTAGCTTCAGCTTTCAGGACTTCTATACCCCGTTTTCTCTTCTTCCCATCGCCCTCGGACTCCCCATCTGGGGCGACACCGGCTCCGTCAGAAGCGCGAGCTGCACCCGGATCATCCTTAGGCATGTCTTCCAGATCAGAACCTTCCTCCTCGAGGATGCGATTGAGGTAATCCATATCGTCTTCGTCATCATGACCACTTCCTTTCGATGTAGGCGGAGGATCAGGTTCTTTGGGTGGTTCAACTTTCTTTTCTTTTTCAGGCTTACCCTTAGTCTTGACCTTGGGCTTTGCACGTAGTTCAACCCCTTTCTCAACTGGAGGTGTTCCGGCAACAAGGTCATACAAGGACGTTTCCTCGTCACCGGGTTCGATCAAAGACGGAGCTGAGACCTTGGATGGCACGTTGAAACCATACTCTTTAAGTCTCGCAAGCTGTGTAGCATCAAGCTTGTGCACAGCACGATTCACGTATGACGTGATGCTCCATCTGTCACCCTTCCAGGGACGGACACAGTGGTACGTCTTGGGATCAAACGTAATCATACGATGCTTGGACTTGTGAACTTTGCCTTTCAGCTTACTGCCGTCAGGCGTGCGAACAGAAGCATAATCTTTGTTCTCCCTGCTGATTTCTTCATCATGAATCCAAAGTTCGCCTCCCTCGAAGTCACCCAAACACATAGTGTTGTTCTTATGTTCACGATGATTGTGAGCATCTTTGTGCACCTTGACGCTGGACCCGTGATTAATGCACAGTGAAGAGCTGGGGCCCTTGGCACCATGATGTTTCAGATACTCATTGAGGAACTTCATTAGCTCCTTGTTCTGGTGACTGCGGTTAGTGATGCCTTGCATCCCGCCGTGCGAGAAGGCTCCGAGCACAACATACTCGGACTTCTTAGAGGACTTTGGGTCCTTGGCGATGATAGACCTCTGCTTCTTAGAGGCCTTGAAAGCTACCTTGTTTAACAAGGAGTAACATGATGCATGTGAGAAGTCGCCAGACTCTCGAAGCTTCTTTGCGATAGCCTCGGATGATTCTTCCGGCGCTGGCCTTCCGGCCGCGGAGGAGCTTTCAATGATCTGCGTCTTACCAGGACCGGACGAGGCCCGTCGCGCAGGGACGCTGATGTTTTCATGCCAGGACTTCAAGTACGGCACGTTATCCTTAACGTCCATATAGACCTTCTTCCCTTCGGGAGTCTTAAGGTACGGTCGTGAATTAGCCCTCCAAATGAAATCGAATCCCTCTTCCATGCATCGCTGTCCTATTGAAAGGACAGATGGGGTATCAGGAAGAACATATGGTTTGACCTCAATCCCAATGGAGTCAACAGAAACATCACACTGTTCTGAAGCGGAGTTTGGCCCATTTGCAGTCATCATTTGAATGGGCGCAGGTGACTCGTAGGCCTTAGCCTGCCCAAGCTCCCGCTGGGCGATGAGATCTTGCGCACTGCCAGTATCAGCAATCCATTCGATGCACAGACATGGCGATTTGCTGCTGGCGGGTGCGGCACAGTTGAACTTCAAACCAACCGGTATGCAATGCTTGCATCCAAACTCAGTGTTGCACTTGAACTTACACTGCGGTCTACAGCCCTTGACCTCATCACTGACAACAGCTTGCAACATCTTAGCGGTTACCTGAGCTTCCTTCACGGAATCAGGATCGGCTTTCCAATGGCTGTTGGCGGGATATACTTGGCTATACTCCCTTGGCTTATTGCGATCATCGAGGGGGTAGAGGCCATTCCCTTTCGGAATTTGGTACGTGAAACTTTCAGTAGTGTCGTTGAATGACACTGCGGCCAGTGCGACATGATAGTGCGGGGTGCAAACATCGACATTGCTCAACATATCCTTCCGGAACGTGAATGCATCGGCTTGGGCTGCTGAGCCAGCCAACATTGCTCCCAATAAGCAAACTGCAGCGGGAACGGAGGGCGCACCACCCTTGCGACCTGAGCCACGCGAACCCTTCGAGCCTTGGCTAGACTTACTTGATTTTCGGCTGCCGCTCTTTGAAGAGCTCTTGGAGCTAGATCTGGAGCCTTTGCGGCCCTTACCACTTTTCTTCTCTTTCTTCTTGTGCTTCTTTTCCTTCTTCTCGCCGCTGCTCGCTCGTGCACCTGAGCTGCCCGGGGCGGCTGCAGCAGGTTGGCCGTTGTGGAGGAAGTTACACTTGTCTCCACGATTGCAAACTCCTTGCTTAAAGAACTTGCATTCCTGCTTTTTGCCTTTACCTTTCCCTCCCGGGCTAGGGGTTCTAGTAGGCGTACGACCTCCGGCAGGAGTGTGAGAACGCCCCCTAGGTTGTTGGTGCTTGTACGGGCAATTGTCTCTCTTGCAACTTCCGGTCTTGACCCAATCAACGCAATACCCTTTGGGAATACGCTTAGGGGCCGGTGCGGCAGCAGGCGCAGTAGGTACACCTGTTTGCCGAGCAATGCGCTCGCGGTTCTTCTGCAATCGCTTGCGTTTCAAATGATTAGCAACCGCGTTATACAGGAACTGATAGGACCTTTGCTCGCTACCTTCCAGTGCGCGTTCATAGACCTGGATGTCGTGATCGATTTCCTTGCACTTCTTCACCTGTCTATGGAACAGGGGTTCAAGCACGCTGTTGTCTGGAGGATTGGGAATCCCTGATAGCACCGTATCCCAATTTCTAATGAAGGTGGTGAGGTTTTCGTTGACCATGATGCAATTCATCAGGTCCCCCATGTCATACACAGAGCCATGGAGTGCATTGGTAGCAAAGTGGTTGTGAAGACGACACAGCAACTGTCTTCCTCTCACCAGCCTTCCGGCGTGAGCTTCGGTCTCCTTGAAGGTATCAGTCTGCCTAGCGAAATCACCCTCAAGGATGTTGGTGAGCCCAGAAAGGATCTTGGCATCCAAGGTGCTAAACCCCTCCGGGTCGCGAAGCTCTTTCTCGTCGGCGTCCTTCTCCCAGACCTTACTGAGCCAGGCATGCGCCTTGTCAGGCGAATCCGATGCAGCGACAATGGCTTCACGGACCCTTATGCGCCAGTTTCTATACTGCTCAGGCTGGGGAAACTTGGGAAACACGACTTTCTCAGCCTCTTTAACCTTGGGTTTGGTACTCGAGGAACCCTTTTCTTCATCATCATCCTCTTTATCAGACTTCTTAGATTTCACCATCTTCTTGAGCATCTTCAGAAGAATCTTGTTGTCGATGGAAGAAGACGATGAATCCGACGACTCATCTTTCTTGTGCTTTTTGGATTTCTTGCTCTTTTTCTCCTTCTTACCGCTCTTTTCAGGCGCTTCAAGTGGTTCGCCAGGAGGAGTATTGATCGGAATGGGTCCTAGACCAGGAGGCCCGGCCTGTTCCGGTTCATTGCCCAATGGGTCAGCTTTGGCTTCCGCCAAGCGTGTTCTTAGCTCGGCATTGTCCTTTTGCAGCATCTCCATGTTGAGGGCTTGAATCCTCATCATCTCTTGCATCTCACCTTTGAGGCGAGAGAGCTCGTTGTCACGAGCTGACACGTCGGCTTGATTAGCCTGCAACCTTCGATTAGCCTCGGTTTCCACCTGGGCGACAACATTTGCAGCTGTCTGTTCAGCGGATAGGAGGCGCTGCCTTAGCTGCTCAGCTTCAGCAGCGGCTGCTTCAGCCTCAATTTGGTACTGGGCTACGGCCTGCCGACCAGCATGGATGTTTTGATCAGCCTGTTCTTCAAAGGCTCTGGCTTTTGACTGCAACTGTGCATGCTCAAGCCTCAGCTGAGCGACTTGACTCATGGCACCTGTTTCCAAAGCGAGAATTTGCTCCCTGTTTTCACTTTGGATATTGCGAACGGCTTCAGCGTGTCTTGCATTTGCTGTGTCCATAATCAATGCAGGATCCGCACTGATCAGAACGTTTTGCTGATGCTGATACAACTGATTCACGACAGTTGGAACGGAGGTGTGCGATGGAGGCACCGGAGAATAGCCTACGACTGTGGGTGAGGGCTGATGTGTCAGCGACGCTCGTGATGGCACGTATGCTGGTTGAGGTCCAAGAGACCCAACATGCGAACGTAGCGTCTGCTCAGTGAGAGCTACCCGACCCTCCCGGGCGGTGACAACCGGAAGCTCTGCGCCCAGATTCGATCTCGAGCGGGCGGACTCCGTATCGTCATCACCTAGTTCGGAGATAGGCACACCTGCAGGATTTGTGGGAGCTGTGGTGTCCATTGCACTACGAAGAGCTATACAAGCTACGGCTGATAACCTATTGTTAACAGCGGAAAGCACGGACTGTTTTCACACTTGAGCCATACGGTAGCGTAGGTAAGACTGTAAGACAAACGTATGAACAGGATAAAAACATTTAAGGACTATTCCTCGGTTAGGGTATATTGGAGTCTCTGGGTCTAGGCCTCCCGACAAACACCCGCATGCTAGATCCAGGCACTTCGAATCGTCAAGCGTCTTCTGGCAAAATCTATTAGGCCTGTTTGGGGTTTAGGGGTTAAGGAGTCTAGATTCGGAAACGATAAGTGTTGACTCTGGGATGGAATATAGTTGGAACCCACCTGTCATTTGTAGAACTTCGAATCAATAAGTTTGAAGATGTGCCTGTTCTTGGAGTTGATCACTTGAGATACGGACTCAATCCGATGGCGAAACTACTGGCCTATTCTTAGAAGAGGATGGGCCTTGGGGACGAAGAGGGCAATAGATCCAAGGGTAAAAGGAAGGACCCTTAATAAGGACCCCTAGGTATATACCCTTAATATGGCTATTCTATACCCATTATATAGCCCATTATAGGGTAGGGGTCCCCATTAAGGGTCCCTCCTTTTTCCCCTTTGAATAGAGAAAGCTCTTTCAGAGGAGCCATGGCACTTACGGATAGAGGCAAGGCCTAAGACAGTCAGTGCTACCAGTCAAGTTCTGTCATTGTCGCTGTAACCATCTGGGAGTTTCCGAGCATAGGGGACCCTAATATAGTATCCTACTTAGTAGGATCCTTATTATAAGGACTCCAAGATAAGATTCCCCATATTTCGGAAACTCTAAACCCTTATAGAGCCCTTTAAAGGTACCCGTATAGTGCACCTTTAAAGAAAGCCTAAAGTACCCTTAGTTTTCGGAAAGTCCCATGTCAACGATCTGCGGGAACTGAAAAAAAACATGCACCATGGAGCAGGACGTTTCTGACCATGCTTGAGAGCAAGGCTTGACGTAGCGGCCCTAACAATTAGAATAGGGTTTGGGGGTATAGTATACTGTACTTACCCCCAAAACCCTATGCTAATCACTAAGGCCTCTACATTACGCGATCTTGAGGTTCAGCTTCTCTTCAAACCACCTGTGAAGGACTGGCTGGCCCAACTGTCTGCAACCGACAGGATGTTGATACACCGCCCACAAGCCACGACGTCTGAGAAAGTGCCGACCACCGGGGACAACTGTGTGCAATCGTGAAGCGTATCCTGCCTTCCGTCATGAGGACATGGTGGACTGCATGTTGCCAACCAACTCCTCCACCATCGACACTTGTCGGATTGAGCCGACAGAGGATGTCGCGCATTGCGGAGTATCCACAGAGTCGCGGCCCGGGCCACAAGCACCCAAAGTCCAGCCCTATGTGCCGACAGTGTTACCAGATAACCGGGCGTCACCGCCTCGGCTGCCACGGCCTCGGAAACCACACTTGGCTCAACCGAAGCTATCATGTCTCCAGTACCATCCTCTTCAACCATCATTGCCGTCACAGTGCACTCATTCAAGTTCTGCACCTCAGAAACGTTTGATAGTGCAGCCGTCGTCAAGCTCTGCGGGGAGAGATCGTACTCCCACGCTCGGAGGATGTGGCGCAGGTTCACCCAACGGGCATCTCTGCTTCAAGAAGACCGCATGGCTTTCTAAATGGCAGCCACGTGAAAATGTTCTCACATGCTGTCTGGAAGACTGGTTTACAGGGAGAGCGCAGGCAGAAGTACCTCCAGGTTAGCATCAACCACAATCACCGCCGTCACTGCCTGCCGGCTGACATTACCTCACAAAAAGCTGACAGCACCCTAAGCGCTTCCAAGCTGGTCCCCCAGGCCAGTACTAGGCGGGCTCTCCACCGCTTAACGTCTGAGGTCGAAAGAGATCCGGTGATATCCGGTGTTCGATGAGATATGGTCGTCAGCGAGCACAGTACAATGACAAACGAACTGGCCCAAAAGACTAACAATTCGGGACAAGAAGCCTTTACCGACCGGTGCAGTTCCTGGAGAATGTATGGAACCGCAGCCTTCGACAAAGTGTAAAGCCTTGGTTGCCAGTGCCTCGGCCTGCGATTGGCACGCACTTCCTCTTGGCTCCTGATACTGGGCACAGGTTCCATGTTTCCCTCATAGCAGCAGCTCGGCCACTCGCTAGGAGGGCCCTCACTGAGGTGGTCGGCGCGCTCCTAACCTCCAACTGGGCCCCGGAGGGCAGGAGGACCCACACAGTCAACATCCATTGAAACCACACGGCGATAGTGCATCGTCACTGTCTGCCGGTTGACATTCTGCATGTCCCGTGCAGATCCCGGACAGAATCTGGAACCGCAACCCTCGAAAAAGGAATGCCGAGACTCCACCTTGCCAAAATCGACAGATGTACCGCAGGCTCACCCGACGGGCACCTCGAGACTGGAAGGGTCACCCGGGTATCCTCTTAGCAGATGTATAATGCCATTCCACAAGTCTGGAAATGAGACTTGACTCAGAGTACGAAACTCTCTATGCTTGCACAGCAGCGCAGAAACTCCACAGAATCATGGTCTACGTGACAGGCATCCACGGTCCAGCCGGATGTGCCCAGATCGTTACCAGACCACCAGAAGTCACCGCACGCACCAACCAGCAAGCCGTGTAGACATACGGGATTCATTTCAGTGCAGCATCTCAAGTCCAGCAATGAACAAAGCACCTGAGCGCCACGAAGAAAAGCCGAGGCCGACCAACAGCTTGTGCGACCACCTCCTCCTCGTCGCGGCAACCGAGACTGAGCTAAGTGCTGCAGTGCCCTGCATCGCAGTATCATCTCGTTCAAGGAGATGGTGAAGGGTGGAACACGATTAGGAGGAGATGGCCGAAGAAGTCATCCTGAAGCTCTGGAATCTGCCAGGAACGATCGGCAATCTTGGTGCCTCTAACTGATCTCGCACTCCATGTATGGCTTTTTACGGCACTCAAAAAGATGAACCTGCGATCCTGACTGCTGAGGGTTTGGGATTTCGGGATTCCAGGCTTCTGGCTGGCCACCATGCATCACGGATGTTCGACGACTACTTAACGCCCCATGATGCTTCCGAAGAACGTCTGTGTCAGCCCAGCGCACGAAATCCCCACCGAAAATGTCTGAAAACTTACACCCCGAAAGCAGACCACCGACCCCAAAAGCCCCGCACAACCAAAACGAAATCCCCAGCTCTCTCCCAAACCCTAAACCGTAAACCCTAAACTCTAAACCCTAAACCCTAAACCCTGAACTCTAAACTCTAAACCCTAAACCCCAAACTAAAAACACCAAACCCTAAACCGTCTCCCCCGACATGGCCCTGGAAAGCGACACACGGCCAAGGAGTGGGCCCGGATCTTCGGCTCGCGGCCTGAAGAATAATCTAGGGGCCTTAAGAGTTAGAACAAGGATCCCTGTAAATTTAAAGGGGTCGTTTTTTGAAGGATCTATAAGGGATCTATATGAGGGTAGGAAAAATAGGGGCCTTAAGAGTTAGAACAGGGATCCCTGCAAATTTAAAGGGATCTTTTTTTGAAGGATCTATAAGGGATCTATATGAGGGTAGGAAAATAGGGGCCTTAAGAGTTAGAACAGGGATCCCTGCAAATTTAAAGGGATCTTTTTTTGAAGGATCTATAAGGGATCTATATGAGGGTAGGAAAAAATTGGGGCCTTAAGAGCTAGAATGGGGATCCCTTTAAAGGGGTCTTTTTGAAGGATCTATAAGGGATCTGTATGAGGGTAATATAGGGTCCTTAAGAATTACATAGAATTAGAATAGGGCTCCTTTAAACGGGTTCTTTCACAAGGGCTGCTGTAAGGGAACTATTTAAGGGTAGTATGATATCGGGGCCTTTATCCATAGAATAGGGTTTCGGGTCCCGTTATACTATAATTATAATAGGTACTTGTTAAGGCCTCTATATTAAGCGGCTAAACGGACGCGGGTAGATGGTGATGCGGATGCCACTGACGATGAGGATGACGATGACGATGATGATGGCAAAGGCCCGATGGTGATGTTCGTCATGACGGCTGCACGACGATGCTGATGGCGATCAAGACTCTTTAAGCAAAGATCAGGAAGGGTTTAGGGTTAAGGGAGGAAGCTGATTAAGCACACTGTGAATGAGGGCTCACCTGATTGTGAAGTATCCGGTGAGAGTCAAGGTGATGAGGATGATGATAGTGGAAATCCGATGCTGACGCCGTTGATGCTGTTGACGATGAACCGTGATGATGCCGAGCTTGGTGATTATGCAGAAGATGGGAAAAATGCGAAGGCACGAAGGTAGGGAGACCAATGACCAGCAGCACCAGCAGCACCAGCAGCACCATCCCCATCCCATCCCCATCGCCATGACGAGCATCCCGCAGATTTCCTGCTTCTTGACCTGAACGGGTTACCACAAGGGATACTATTCATGGTTCTTAGACTATAAAGCTTGCTAGAAGGGTTACTGTAAGAACTGAAGCTTGTCGACCGACTTCGGCCAGCTAGAGAGCTCTGCGCGATGGCCAGCAAATCCTTCGGCGATTAGTGCTTAACTAGGCTGCGCCCTAAACCCTAAACCCAAAACCCTAAACCCAAAACCCAAAACCCCTAAACCCCTAAACCCCTAAACCCTAAGAGACACACACAGAGAGCTGCACCTTCACACGGAGAGCAGCCTGGATTCGGAAGAGCGAGGCCACCTCGCGACCTTTGCATTAAGAGCCCTGGTTTAGGGTTTAGGGTTTAGGGTTTAGGGTCCATGCCACAACCTCCAGGAAACACCGACTCTTGAAGCGGTTTGAGGCTCATGGGATGCATGTTACGGATCCCAGTTGCGGTCTCTGGCAAGCATCTCCGGATCTACGAAGCTTTCGAGGCTCCGGGGCTTCGAAACAACAATTTTGAGAATTTAGGAGGGGGGCTTTCGGAAGTTGAGAAGTCTTAGTCGTATGCTCATGCTCCTTATGAGGGTTCTTTACAAGCAGGATCCTAGTCTTACTCCTTGAGAACTTTTGGCTCGGCTTGCCCGGCCTTGACGTTCTTTAAGAGCCCTTGCGAGTTCTAGAAGCGACCTGTACGGGTTCTACAATACAGGGCTGCCTAATGAGCTTCGGGGTTTGGTTGACTAACAATTTTTGTTGCACACGGGCCGGCAGGGAATACAAAGACGAAATATCCAGACCCCGAAAATTCCTTTCCACGATTTCCGACCCGTTTTCCAACCGAAACAGTCGCGGGCTCAAAAGCCTCCGACGTAAAACACCATCGTAGCAAGGCAGGGTTTAGGGTTTAGGGTTTAGGGCACCAGGGCGTTGTGCAACCGAAGCACGGGCCTTGGACTGTTACTTGGGGTTCCAACAGGCAATATCTACATTACCAGGCTGATGCCACGTGCTAAAACATCGCTAAACCCTCAGCCCCAAACCCTAAGATTCCAGCCCCTCGCTCTAAGACGCAACCCCGTCACTAGCTGTGCTGGTCTAATAGAGGGGCCTTAGTGATTAGAAGAGGGTTGTGGGGCCCATTATACCATAATTATAATTAAAAAAACCCTCCAAAATAGTATAGGTAGACCCCTTTTTCCCGGCTGCCTCCAGGGCACCATGCTCCCCAAACGCGAAACCCGACAAAGCCGGGCGGGTGCCTCCGTGCTCCGCTTGCTGCCGGCCATCGCGCACGCCCAGGAGATCGAGCCACTCCCCCCGGGGCCCAAGGATTTGCTTCGTTTCGAGGGCCACTTTAGAGTTGAGAACTGAGAGTTTAAGCGGTTTAGGTTAGCAGCAGTAGTAGTAGTAGTAGTAGTCGTCATTAAGGGCTGCTAGGAGGGGCACTCCTAAGTAGCCGAGCACTGGTGGTGTTGTTCCGGCGGTGGAATGTCGGCCCCAAGTTCGGTATGAGTAGGTTGCTCGGTAATCTGGTCACGGCTACTTTTGCGGTTTAGGGTTTAGGGTCTAGGGTTTAACGATGTTTCTGATCATGGTCCTTTCTCTGTCCATGCTTGGAGATGGTGGCACTAAGATTGAACTTCGTCAACTACTTGGAGGGTCGGGGGACTTAGTAACTGGTTATTTTAGGGACTTATAAGTACCCTAACCCCAATTAGGGTCCCTTTCGGGGTACTTATAAGTCTACTTACTACCCACTTACTAAGTCCCCCGACCCTCCAAGTACTGTCCTTATTGCAAACCTTTTGATGTTTTAGTCCTCTTTGCAATTTTTCGGCTCTATGAAAGGATGCTCGAGCTCATGGCTGTATCCTAGTAACACGGTTTAGGGTTTAGGGTTTAGGGTTTAGGGTTTAGGGTTTAGGGTTCAGGGTTTAGGCTTTGGCCTTTCGGGTTCTGGGCCCCAGAGTTCTTTGCCGGCTGGAGCTTGGCTTCGGGGGCCCCTGGAAAAGCCCCAAACTCATCTGAGAGAAAAGGTTTGGGGCTTAGGGTTTCAGTCCTTTGCACGCCAGGCTCCTTGCTGTGGAGAGCTCTTCCACTAGGAATTCGGGGTTCGGGGCTTGGGACTGCGGGATTCAAAGCTGGGACTGTGGGGTTTTTGGGCTCATGGTCTCAACTTTCAAAACCCCTACTCTAAGCTTCCCTAGCCCCAAACCTCCAAACACGATCTGATATGGGTCTGAAAAATCAGTAATATCATCCCTCGTCATAGTAGGCGCTATCATCGGCCCCGATACTACTATACCGCCTTTTAGTAGAACGATGATTGAAATAATGTGTTTAATGCTCTCAAGGGCTTTATATGAACAAAAACAGACATGAATTCCTAAGGAGCCCATAGACTGCAAAAGCCCGGAAAGCCCCACCCCAATCGCCGGTCAAATCGAGGAAGCGGCCCGCTTGCCGTTCCGGCCCTCAAGCTGCGAGGCCGGACGATCACATCGGTTCAGGGTTTAGGGCTCAGGGGGTTTAGGGTTTTCGCTTTGGGGTTCAGGATTTAGGGTTTAGGTTTTACAGTAGGGTTCAGGGTTTAGGGTTTGGGGTTCAGGGTTCAGGGTTTAGGGCTTAGGGGGTCCAGGGCTGTGAGGGGGCTGACGGGGTTGGGGCACGTGGCTTTAGGGGGCCAGGCTCTTGGCGTCGGGATTTACGGCTTAGGGTTTGGGGATGAAGGTTTCGGGTCTAGGGGAGTTAGGATTAGGGGGACCCTTGGGGATATAGACCCTCTTCAATAAGGCCCCTTTTAAGAGAGCCAGAAGTAGGGTTCAGAAGGGGTACCCTTTAAGGGGTCCCCCTAATAAGGTTTCGGGTCCAGGGGTCGATGCCGGGATATCGTTGTAAGGCTAGGGAGACTTCGGGTTCGAGGCACTGCGCAAAGGCAGAGCTATGGCCTTGAAAAGTAGGAAGCTCTCAGCTTCCAAAATGAGCAAGTTATCCACAACTAAAGCTACACCCAAACCCCATAGCCAAATCCCACAGACCCGGACAGGACAGCTTAGACCCTTAAGCCCGGATGCCTTTAGCTTTTCGCACGCACGGGGCTTCGAGTGTTGAGGGCCTCAAGATTAGGGAAGTTAGGGTTCAGGGAGAATCCATATGACGAAGTTAAGTGACTTGCTCGAAAAAAGCATGAAGATGTCGGGTCTTTGGCACGCTCCGCTTCTCCAAGAATATCGCTTCTCACTGCGCGCAGACCACTTCCCACTCCCCATCCTGTCAAAGCCAGTCCTGCCGAGCTTAGAGTGCTTTCACCCTTCTTCCGGGTCCGGGAGGTGCCGAATCTGCAAAACGCTCCCGCCCTTCTACGGTATTCCGCACCCCGGAGGGTGGTCTTCCTAGCGGCGCATGGGTCATGCCGCACTACCCTTAGGATCCCCTAGGATCCCCTAGGCCCTCACCTCTCAGCTCGACTAGGGGCCTCCAAAGCTGCTCCACCGTTGCATGCGCCCGTCTATGAATCTGCGAACCGCAAAGTGTCATCTCATGTCAGTGCAAACTGAAAGCAGCAGCTCAAACCGTCGGAAACTTCTCTTGCGCCTCTCCTGGTCATCGTCACACTTGACTCCCGTCTGGACTGGGCCCCGGAGGGCTGGGAAGGTCAAAGCACTCACTGCACTCCTCAGTTCACTCACACTCCTCAGCAGTCCTCTGCCTCTACTCACTCAAAGCTGCACCGGCCCAGCCCGTCACGTCCATCACCCGTCCGCCGGCTCCGCTTCGGGGCTCTGGGGCACTGCTGACTTCGCCGCCGACTCGGCACTGGCACTGGCACCACTCACTCTTTTCTCTTCGGAACCCCGGAGGGCCATGCTTCGCGCGCTCAAGCGAGAGTCCATCACCTTTGCCACCAGTCGCTGGAGCGAACTCCGAGCTCTTGGCCGCAGGTGCGCCGTTCTCGCGCCCACCTTGGCACAGTTTCAGCAGGACTTGCCCTAAAGAAGTACTTCAAAAGCACCGTGCTGCCGGAGGCTGAGGCCACTGCACGTCCTCTCCCTGTAAGGAGCCGGCAGCGAGGGCTCCAATCCTTAGGCGTAGGTGTCCACTCATGATCTCTTGCACAGCTCCCTTCCTTCACTCTCCCCTCAAGCCGGTGCGGTCTCTGAGCCCTCCGCGCCATCCGACTGCAGGACATTCGTGCAGGTACTTGCATTATATATAATATAATATAATATAATATAATATAATATAATATAATATAATATAATATAATATAATATAATATAATATAATATAATATAATATAATATAATATAATATAATATAATATAATACAATACAATATAATATAATATAATATAATAAAATATAATATAATATAATATAATATAATATAATATAATATAATATAATATAATATAATATAATATAATATAATATAATATAATATAATATAATATAATATAATATAATATAATATAATATAATAAAATATAATATAATATAATATAATATAATATAATATAATATAATATAATATAATATAATATAATATAATATACATACATACATACGTACATACATACATACATAGATAGATAGCTAGATAGATAGATAGATAGATAGATAGATATATATATATATATATGTATGTATATATATATATATATGTGACTGCAAATCTCATGTATTATAGAGTATGTGCTATATGTAATACCAGTATGTATGTCATGTTGCCACCACGGCCACTATGCTGGGCAAGACGCTCTTCCATGCGTGACCAAACCAAAGGCAGCTTCCAAATCTGCTCGAGGATGGTCGCCATCGGAACTGCCATGAGCCATGAGCGCTGTCTGATGCAATTCTTCCTGTCGCCTTGATTCCGAAAGTCTCGAAATACTTCAGATGGCCTGGTCCGAGGGCATAGCCGAACTTGAGATGAGAGAAGTTGCGGCACTCCAGCGACGAAGATGGCTCTGTGCTCAGATGTGTCATCGATGGGCAGCAACAGAAAGCTGGCAACCTCCATGCAAGACCTTCGTGACGTCGCGGCACTCCACTTGGTGCATGCCGAGTTACAGTCCCACGGTACACAAGCATGCGTTTCAGAGAGGTGCCAGAGATTGCCAGGTTTAGCACATGTGTGGGTTGCCCATAGAAAGCTGAAGTTGCCATGCCTGTTCCAATGCTCGAAGACATTGCCTAGGTCTGGACAAACTGCACACGAATTGCACCTGAGAATGTAGGAACACCTATGATAACACAATACTTTGCAGGCTTTACAGTGTCGGGAGTTTCCGAAATTCAAGGTACCTTGTACCTTATTTTGGGGACCTGATAGAAAGGATCCTACTATTAGGGCACTAGATTAGGGTCCCCTATTTTCGGAAACTCTCAAAAATGTCTTTCTTCTGATGTCACACGGTAAAAGCAACCCTGTGGTCTTCCGTCATGATGTCACAGCTCGCAACAGCCACCCAAGAATTTCACCAAAGCCAGCTCTGCATTTTGGGGTTTAGGGTAGCATTCTGACGCTGACTCCTAGCATGGCAGAAATGCCCGTGAGTGAACTCCATGGCGCTGTAAAGGATCCGTGCCCGTTCTCCCATGTGATCTTCCCATGCACCTAGCCGGGAACCACCGGCTCTTGAGGTCCAAGCCAAACATCACCTAGGCCTAGAACTGCTACCAAAAGGGTACCACATCCCCTGTAGCAAAACCTCAGCTCCGAGGCTAGGCATACATGCAAAGCAACCATTTCCAGACCAATTCGCCAGCCAAAACCTACACTGTATCTGCATTCTTCAGCCACGAGCATCGCGTCTGAAAGCACTACATCGCCCTTGCCCGACCAAGTACTTCACATTAAAGCCGGGGCAGCCCCACGTCCTCTACTTGAACGAGGGCATGCTACCGTGCGATGTCTGCCGGCTATGCACAACGCCTCGCCGTATCAGATGATTCACCAAGCTCATATGCCACAAACTTGATTCTTCTCCGCTCCGATGGTTTGTGCCTCGATTCCCATCCCCGGGCCCCATACGCCCCGCCGTTTCTGTCGAATAGTTCGTGAAAGTATCGGCATTGCATATCGTTCCTGTCGTATCAACAGTGCATTGATTTATGTCATATTGCAAGCTTACAGCAAGACTTCGCAACGGTCCTCGTGAGGTGAACATGCATCTGGTCGTGACATGGAGCTGGCCCAAGACATCCCCAAGCACAGCTCCTTCGCGACCAGAACAACACGACATTGCGTGGGAGAGCACCATGGAAAGGATGCCTGGAATCCTGGAAAGCTTGACGTAGTTGTTGTTGCCAAATTGTGGCCGCATCCTGCACATTTCCCAGCCTATAACCAACAACGGGCACATCAGTCGCTGGCGACGTTACCATGCATGATCTTCGTGTGTTTACTCCACGTGATCTGCACCGGACTGTGTAGTACAGGTAGAACATCTCGATATCGCAATGTTGAAACTACCTTCAACGTCTGCGACAGACCGGACAAATCTTACTCGGCCGGTGACTTGCAAATACAAGGTCCAACACAATCTATGTCGGCTGCTTTCACTTTGGTTCAAGCCCTCCAAAACCACGTCTGCTGCCTTCACACGATCCAGGGCCCCGGAGGGCAGAATCACACAGTTCAAAGGGGTGAAAATGTGAAGAATCCACTTGGTACCTGCCATGTGCATTGTGTTCGCGCAGGTACAGCATCTGCCCCAAATTTTTGTGGGGCACCCCTCTTCGTTGAGAATGCAACTCACCGAATGGACTCGGGAACGCGGCAATGTACGAGAACAGCATGCCATGTGACGAGCGGACAACCCATAAAGTTAGGCTGAACGTGCCAAATGCCAAACCCCTTCGCACGACTCGCTGGATTTGACACCTCAAACCCGCAAGGTCTCCAAAAAGACTTCGTGTCAAAACCAACGATCGGCCTGGGATGTAATGGGTGTCGGTCGATCTGTGACAGAAGCCAAACTCAGCTGACTGCCATCAACTGCTAGCACAGTCCAAAATAATTCATATCTGCTGCTGTTGCTGTCACTTCGACTTAGCCAATTCAAAATCACGTCTGCGACTGTCACATGATCTCTGGCCCCGGAAGGCAACGTAACAGAGCGTCGCGGGTGCGAACTGCTCGTCCCATTTTTGCGGCAGGCTCACGGCAATACGTGCGGTGGCTGAAAACTGCAGAAGGATAGCCACACATGCAATAAATACCCGTTGCAATTAAAGCCAGGGTGATTCAAAGACCTGGAGCCCACAGTTCAATAATATTTTTCTTTCGGTTTTACACCAAACACTGTGTTAGAAGTTAGAAGAGGATGCAATGACTGCTCTGCAAAGTTTCTTTTTCTTTTCATTGTGCGATAAGAACAAGGCGTGCAACTCGCACTGGCTGAATTCCTGACAACTTCCATGCACGTCACGCTACGAATGGCAACTGCGTGTGAGCTCCTCGTAGTCTTCTGCCCACAACAACGACTTGCGGGGATGCAATGCTCTTATTAGCAATCGCACTTACACAGCTCTTGAACACCATGCCATGGGATGAACTGCACAACACGAAAACCCCATAAAGTCTGTTTGACAGGTCCCAGAACCTTTCGGTAGGATTTGCTGGACTTGATACGTCGTACTGGGTTGATTGCTCGGACTGTAATGTACTGGGTCGCCTTGCGGTCCGTTACAACTGTCAAACCCATCCATTTGCCACTCGTAACGGTCCAGCACAGCTCATATTTTTTTTCACGTTGGCCTAAGCCCCCAAAACCACGTCTGCTGCTTTCACAAGATCTAGGGCCCCGGAGGGCGAGTCAAAGACTTTTGCTTGCATCCAACATGGCTGTTAAGCTTCGGAAGCTGCAATGATCGTTCGGAAAACCAATGTTATGATATTTGGCATGTCGCACCAGTGGAACCAATGCCCTTAGAAGCTGCTGTGTCAATGCTCCTGCATGTAGTAAACTCCACAAATGCACACTACGAACAAAACTCAACCTTTCTGTGTCGGAGCCCTCATGACTTCCCACGCAACCGAATACACCCGCGAGTTCCGAAGGCCATGTGATGAAGAAACCTCATGGATAAACTGTTGCAAAAAAAGAAGCCTTCGGGACTTGATCAGTTGCGTCGAACCCGCAAAATATGCTCTCACTCCTAAGCCCGCAAAACCACGTCTGCTGCTTCCACAAGATCTAGGGCCCCGGAGGGCGAGTCAAAGAATCTTGCTTGCATCCAACATGCCTGCTAAGCTTTGGAGGCTGCAGTGGGTGCTCGGAGATCCAACGTTATAGTCTTTGGCATGTCGCAGCCCTTGGAAGCTGTTGCGTCAATGCTCCTGCACGTTTGTAAACTCCACAAATGCACACTACGAACAAAACTCACCGCTTCTGTGTCGGAGCCCTCATGTCTTCCCACACAACCGAATACAGTTCCCAAGGCCATGCGGTGAAAAACCTCATGGATAAACTGTTGCATAAAGGAAGCCTTCGGGACTTGACTAGTTGCGTCGAACCCGCAAAATCTCAGACTAGAAATCCAAAGGGCGCGACAAGGACAACTTCAAACAACAACCATTAAACTAAACGCCCGGAACCTGACAGGTTTCGCTGAAATTTGTGAGATTTATCAAGCCCAACCATCGGCCAGGCGCTGTCTGCAAGCTCCAACACAGCTGATGTCTGCGCTCCCAAGTTGGCCCAGGCCCCCAAAACCACGTCTGCTGCTTTCACAAGATCTAGGGCCCCGGAGGGCGAATCACAAAATTTTGCTTGCATCCAACATGCCCGCTAAGCTTTGGAGGCTGCAGTGATTGTTGGGAAAGCCATGTTTTAATACTTGGCATGTCGCATTAGTTGAAGTAATGCCCTTGGAAGCTGCCGTGTCAATGCTCCTGCATGTTAGTAAGATCCACGAGTGCACACTACGAACAAAACTCACCGTTCCTGGGTTCTGCAGACGCAACCCAATACACCCCCGAGTTCCCAAGGCCATGTGATGCAAAAACCTCATGGATAAACTGTTGCATTAAAGAAGACTTCAGGACTTGACTAGTTGCTTCAATCCCGCAAAGTCTCAGACTGGAAACCCAAACACCGCGACAAGGACAACTTCGAACATCTTCGAACAACAACCACGTGCCTAAACGCTCGGAACCTAGTGGGTTTCGTGGGGTCTGTGAGATTTATCGAAAGCGCTGATGGTTGTGCTTTCACTTTGGCCGAGGCCCCCAAAACCACGTCTGCTGGTTTCAGAGGATCTAGGGCCCCGGAGGGCAAGTCAATGAATTTTGCTTGCATGTAACATGCGCACAATGCTCCGGAGGCTGCAATGATCTGCAGCGAGTGCTCTGAAAAAACGCTGAATGCTTTTGCTGTAAAAACAGTGGCGCGTACATGCTGCATTGGCTGAATTGATGCCCGTGGAAGCTGCTATGTTAATGCTTGTGTATGGTGGTCAGCGCATACGTGTACGGCGCGAACCAAAACCCATTTTATGGTCAGGAACACGGCATGGTTCGTGAACCTGTATGCGCCCTGCAAGCGAGAAACATGCCCTACCTGCGGTATCACGTTGATGCTCATGCATGATGTGGGTCATGACTCATGCACTTTGATCAGTGCTTTGAGGGTGTGTGGGGTTTAGGGTTTTCAATGTTTTATGCTTCTGCGGTACTCGTCATGCGATGAGGCGTGCAACAAGAAATCAGCATGAAATCACATTGGTACGTGACAGAGCCTTCGGGAAGATTGGACATGTCAAAGTTGAAAAGTTCTCAGAACGAAACCTCACAACAACCACCTACCAAGGCAAGGACTTCGTCGAGCAACCTGGCTGTTGAACATTGTCAAAACCCATCCATCTGTCACCCGCTCGCAGCAAAGGTCCAATGCAGCTTATGTTTGCTGCGTTCACGTGTCCCAAAGCCCCAAAACCACGCCTGCTGCTTTCACAATATCTAGGGCCCCGGAGGGCGCGTGTAAGCTTGCTAGCACTCAACATGCGCGACTGCCATGATAGTTCTGAGCAACTTGTAGCGACCGTGCTGTCAAAAATAGCGGGTGCATGTCGCACTGGCCAAAATAATGCCCTTGGAGGCTGCCGTGATAATGCTCGTGCACGTTAGTTAAGTCCCAGTCCCATAAACCCGGATTCTGTGGGGTGTATGAGCGAGCAAACTGATGGATTGGACTTTAAAACACTGCGCCGCTCGTGGACGTTGTACAATGCGATAAACCGCGCAACAAGCAACCACAATGAAATCCAGCTGGCAGGTCTCACAAGCCCTACTAGATTTGCTAGACTTGGCACGTCGAACCTGTGAGGTCGCAGAATAAACACTCAAAACAACCACATGCCACGACAAAGACTTAGTCGAGCGATCACTGGCCAAAAGGTTCGGAACCCACTGAGTCCCGCACAGCCTGTAAAGTTATCAAATTCATCCGTCTGCCACCCGCTCGCGGCCAGGTCGCACGCAGCTAGTGTTTGCTGCTGCTTTCACTTTGGCCCAAGCCTCCAAAACCACGTCTGCTGCTTTCACAGGATTCAGGGCCCCGGAGGGCAAGTCAAAGACTTCTGCCGACATCCAACACGTGCACAATGCTCCGGACGCTGCAGTGATTTGAAGCGACTGCTCTGAAAGTACAAGAAGGCACGTGCATCTTGCACTGGCTGAATTCAAGCCCTTGGAAGCTGCTGTGCTAGTGCCTGTGCATGCTAGTCACTATGAATCAAGCGCATGCCTTCTGTGTCGGAGCGTCGCCCATGCGTCTGCCCAGGAAAGCGAGCCTTGCGTGAGAGCAAGTCTTTTTCGGAGCAGGCAAGGTTAGGACCTAGCACTGTTCCTGACCACCAGGCCATGTAATGAACAACACGTACAATAATTGGACTCTCATGAAGTCAGACTGGCACTTGAAAGAAGCCCTCACAAAGTTTGCGGGGCCTGAAATGTCCAACCCGCCAGCTCTCAGAATAGAAGTCTCTGTACATCCACCTGGTACAACACGGGCATAGTCGAGCAACCACTGGCCAAAATGCTCGGAATCCCGCTGGTTCTCGTTGCGGCCTGTGAAAACTGCCAATGCCATCCATATGCCACTCTCTCCAATATGAAGTGACAAGCTTGCAACCACAAAAAGCCCATCTATACGATAAGCTGTTTCGGTGGGAGCGGGGTGGGATGTGCCCAAGTCAAGATGGCCTCTGGCTTTGGAAAGAAGCTGCGCAGGCTGCAAGCACGATCTAACAACTCGGTATGCCATGTATCCCTGAAGTCTGTTGTTAAGTGCATGGTTAAGCCATCCTGCCACATTTGATCAAAAGCTCTGTCATGAAACTGGCGATCAACGCCGTTCACAAGGAGCATCAACCTCACATACATCAAATCCGACAAGATAATATAGAGTCGTACCTTATATACAATACCATATGATATACTAGAATGGTTGAATATAAGATGATATCGAATATCTGCGTCTGCATCGCCCGGGTAACAGCTGGAGCCGACTTCTGCCAAGCCCACAGGGCAGATATCCAACATCAAGCCAAATCTTTAAGAGCCCCGGAGGGCCAACTCACTATGTCGTCCAAGTGTAACGACATCACTCAAGACTCATGCGGGCAAGCGAAATCTGCGCAATGAAACACTTGCATGGAATCTGTACGCGCATCTGTGCGCCAGAACTGAGGCTCATAGCTATGCATGCCACACCTGGCGAGTGCGTCATCTCACCAACTTCCCGTCGAAGTTAGACATCGAGGATGAGCACACATGCTTCAAATTTTGCCATGACCCGCGCAAGGATGTCCGGCTGCAAGCCAGAAGCAAATCGATTTCCGATCTGATCTGGCAGCTCAGCACACTTTACCCCAGATGACTGTACTCCCCAGCTTCTGATGCAGAGGTGAAACCTGTATCCACGATTGAGGGTGATCTACGCATCTTTGAGCCGTGCAGTCATGTATTTGCTCATGTGGAGCACGCATGAAATCAAGACGACCAACACTTCGTCTCAACAACTACCGGCGTGTAAACAAGTGTGAGTATGATATGGGGCTTGCCGAAAATAGGGGACCCTAATATTGTACCCTAAATAGTAGGATCCTTATTATAAGGACCCCCAAATAAGGTACCCCTAATTTTCGGAAGCTCCCATATGAAGGCAAAAGGCACAGGGCGCGCAAGTCGGATCATCAGACCGGTGGTCGTGGATCGCGTCGCAACGGGGGGTTGCAGTCTGATCAGCTCTCTTGAGGATGCTATGCAACGGATATACGCTGTTACGTCAATGTATGCGTATATGTAGGTGTATATGCATTTGTATATGTATATGTACAGGTATGTGTATACATACGTACATATATATATATATATATATATATATACATATACGGCCATATGCACGACGTGCGCCGGAGCTCCAACGAAGGTTTCCATGTGGTTGCTTGCATGCGAGCTGGGGTCAGCCAAATTGCCTGATATGGTTGATCCGGACCATTCTCGGAGATGCCGATGTGAGCACGTCAACGTGCGCCAAGAAGGCCATCATGCCGCGTCCCGAGCGCGTCGGACCCTGGATGTATAGTATACCGCGGATACCACACCCGTTGCCTCAAGAGCTCTGGGCATCCCAGACGTGTAGAACCACTACTGTAGACTCCATCGTTTGTCTGGAGACTAGTTCCCGACAAAGACCGTGCCTCTCTGCCCACGAGTTGGCAAGATACTGACGCATGTCTGATGTACGTCTCTGCAGCCGGTGCTGCACCGACGAAGGAGAGCATCGGGAAGAAATACACGGTGTGCTGGTGTGCTAAGATGTAGCCAACACGGTCCGACCGATAGTGATCTAGACACGTCGCCAAGAAGCAAACCAGCACCCAGGATTTCAGAGTAGACAACATTGGTCTGTGACGGTCGGGCACATGGCCCCAAAAAAATCTCTTTCTGTAGCATGCGTAACACATGCAGATACTCGTGAGCACTATGATCTTGGCTGACTAGCGCAATGCCACACCACGCAACGACGACGTCACACTACCGGAAAGAGACCAAAGTCGTCAGATGGATTTGCCAGGCATGACATACTGAAACTATCAGGTTGGAGAATAGCACATCCACAAGCTGTTGTGGCCGGGTTCTCTGCAGTGGTGGATACGTTCGAGCTTCTGCTGGCCTGAGCAGTTCATGAAAGCCCTGTAGAACTGCCAAAGCCAAAGATCCATGCTCGTATCTTCACGTCGAAACAGCCCAAGGCATATGACAAACCTAGCAACTAGCACTTGACAAACTCGTCGGGGAGCACACACAGGGCTGGCGAAGTTGGGATGGAGCGTGTAACTGATTTCCGATCTGGAAGCACGAAGGCATGGAAGTGCTCAATTCCTTCGGTGGTGTCCGCTTGGCTTAGACGAGGAACCAAAGGCCTCAACTGTCTGAGATTCTACCCGGTAGCCTACCTGCCGCATCTCTCTCCCCTACACGTGAGTCCCCCAGCTCATTCTTACCCACCTCTTGAGAGACGCATGAAGCTCAAGAGCCAGCAATCGGAAACCGACATTTCCAGTTGACCTCCAGGCGAGACGTCGGGGCAAGGTACCAGAGTGAAGCGAGAATCGCATCCAGGAACACAGGCTTCTGGGAAAAGACTATGCTGAAAGCACCGGAAGTGCACACCACCTGTAAACCTTTTGTCCTTGAGAACACACCCTGAGGTAGCTTGCACCGAAGAAGAGTTTTACCTGGTGTTGCCAAGCCAAGGCTTCGATACTGCTGATAAATCTCAAGCCAATTTCTTGCAAATAACATCCCGCTGCTGACTTGAACGATCCCACTTGGTGCTTGCAGCTGCTTTGTGAAGTCAACCCATCAGAACCTCGGAAATATCGATGCGAATGTGCCAACGTAGGCAAAGAGGACAACCACCCCGGCAACTGAAAGACCAAGGCATGACGCATGTTTTAACATCAGGGAGAGGCTGCTCCTGGAGGAGGATCCAGGTGAGCACACACTGCAACAAAAAACTCGGGGATACGAAAGGTTCAGGAGAAGCTGCTGTTGCCGTACCAATCGATAGCAACGTCATCGTGCGAAGTTGAAAGCAACGTGTCTGGCTCGATGTAGGCATGCGAGATCCGAGAACCCCAAATCCTGGACGCATACTAAATCTTCAAGAGCCCCGGAGGGCAAGGTTACCATGCCATAGAAATATGCACAGTGCTCGTGGCGATGGAAGCCTTGTGCACGTGCCGCATAAGCCTGAATGGCAAGTGCCGTAATGCAGTACACATATACATATACATCTACATCTACATCTACATCTACATCTACATCTACATCTACATCTACATCTACATCTACATATACATATACATATACATATACATATACATATATATATATATATATATACATATACATATACATACACATATACATACACGTATACACATACATATACATATATGTATATACACTTATATATATATATATATGTGTGTGTGTGTGTGAATTCATACTTATCTATGTATGTTTATACATATACATACGTGTATATAAAAATATATGTATGCGGACCCATGTACATTAGCATAATGGGTTTAGTGTCTAGCGTTGCAAGCATGAGCTCGAGCAAAGCACGCGGATTACACTTCGGATCTTTCCGGACCTGTATGTTCGGCGTGGGGATGCCGCAAGCTGTCCATTGATGAAAAAATGTCAACGTCGAGGGAACGGAGTGCTCGGACATGATGGCACAACGCCGTGCTATAGACTTGCGACCACCACGGCGCGCGATGAACTACAGTTGACACTAACGACAGCATCAAGTCAAAAGAAAATGCTCACAACGAAAATCCACGGCCGACACTGCCCAACCTGTAAGGTTGGTGCTATTGAGGACCAAGATCCCCTTCAGAAATGCAACCAAAAAATACACGGTCGAGCTTCCACCCCACGAGCCGATGTACTTGACAAACTCTTCGAGGAGGTGGGGTGAAATGATGTCCAACGCAATCTGGTGGAAAGTTTCTACACTGCCATGACGCGTTGTGTAAGCCAACCTGATTTCCGATCTGCAAGTTTGTCATTTCGCAAGGAAGCGGCTGAATCAACTGAGAAATTCTACCTGACACATGCATCAAAAGGGTCCCGGGCTCCTATGGGCTGCTTCACACCGGCTTGTAGTCTTGTCTGGTTCCGTTGTACGTCAGCATGGAGGCTGCATGAAACCAAGATCTCATCAGGGACCTACACAGAACAAAGACCACGACATCCCCAATGTTCACGACGGCTGCATGCTTCAATTCTTGTTCACTGCGCCTTTTGCCTCGCCTGCTGAACTGCCCCATGAATGTAGACTGCGGACGACGTCAGGAGCTTCGCGAATAATAGTTGCTAATGTTGCTGAAACTCAATCGGCCAGACGTTTCACATGGCATCACCCACCAGCCTAAAACTCAACCTCACGCTCCTGAAAGGCCTGGGTGAACTTCGACATCGAACCGCCGGACATGCCATGGACATCACCGACAACATAGCAGTCTCCAAGCTCTCCCACAAAGCTGAAAGACTATCTCATCACACATGCGGTGTTCGAGAAGCGGTCGCTCTGAAAGATCTATGTCGTTGAGTCCATCGGAAAACCTATTCGACGAAGTGACATCGTAGAATGTTGCTTGTGAACCGGCATTCGGGGGGCACATGCCGAGGACAAGACAGGTCTGCTGATGTAGGGGCCTTCACAATTGGAACAGGATTCTGGGTATATGATACTACAATTATAACAGGGAACCCCCAAAACCCTATTCTAATTATTAAGGCCCCTATTTTACCGTGGCTGTTTGCAGGGACCCCTGTTAGACTGAAGGTCCGACTCATCTCGAGTTCGACTGACCGCAGCTCCCATAAAGCGCCCCGGAGGGCAGAGCGCCGATGCTATCGAAGATGAAGACATCAAGGAGCTGTGACGACCTTCGAGATCTGCTCCGTACGGGTCACGATCTGCGCTGAGGAACTTGAAGAAAATGTTTCGAAGTTGGCCGGAGCGGGTGAAGGTGGAAGCATCGATGAAACGTGCCTGATTCGGTGTTTTGCGTTACACTGCACAGGCACAGTATGCAGTTTCCACATAGGGGCTTCTCCCGTTTGCCAGCCACTTTCCGTTCTGAAAGTCTGCACTGGTGTCTGATGAACTGCACAGCCAGAACTCACGAAAGCTTTCGGGAAGGCTCGACCTGATAGTGCTTCAAGACGTACACCCTCTTGAGGAGCCCAGGTCTCTGCAATGCCGCATGTCGCGAAAAGGACGTGGTCGAGCACTACATTCGGAATCGCCTCGATATGTTCACTGTCCGACGACTTGTTCGAGAATCGAAGAGGTCAAAAGAAGTGGAAACATCCTCTGGAAAGTGGCTGCTGCGGGGCAAGGTGTAAGCATGTAGAGTTGCACACGAAACATCGCACGCACTTGACAAAGATACTTTACAAGGATGCGTCAACTGTCTGACATGCTGATTAATGCAAGCAGCTGAAGAGTCTGAGTCGTTTTATGTCCTGCTGCACACCGACTTGTAATCTGGTTCCGGTTTACGAACTCTTGGACGCTCAATCAAAGTTCAAATCCCATCAGGGAACATCAATGCACGAACAGCCCGATCTGCACCCCGTATGGCATGGGAGCTTCTAACCATGTTTGTTGGCCCTTCCCATTACCTCGACTGCCGTGCGAACCTCAAACAGTGAAAGGCGATTGCTCGGTGATGATCCACAATTCCCGTCCCACTGGTGTAGACCGTGGTTTCCATCGAAAGCTCCGCGATAAAAACCGATGCTCCGGTCGTTTTTCACCAGAACTTGAACTGACATTGCGAAGACAATCACCCGCCAGCCCTAAAAACCAACCTCGCCCATCTGGAACACCTGAGCGAAGGTAGAGTTCTCCGAGATCTTCCACGAAGCTGTAAAGCAACGGGATCCCACATGACGCCCTTTTGCAAATCCCGCTGTAGTGGTGCGAATCGATGGCAATCTTACCGCATGTACTGCTAACGCTCTGGTGCACTCCACTACCAGTTGCTCATCTCGTGCTTGAGACGGCTGCTACTCCCGAGTTAGACCTGCAGTAGAGGGTCCGACATCTGTCAAAATATCTCAATATAAAATCGACAAGTGCCCCGGAGGGCGGACATCCGCCGTGTACTGTAGATATGAAGAGATGTGCCGGCGTTCGAAATCTGAACATATCTGCACAACGCTGTCGAGGAGGCTCTGCTCGCACTGATGGCTGCTGATTTGCTGCGAAAAAGATGCCAAACTCCCGGGAACAAGTGGCGGTCAAAGCATTGTTGCTGCACCTTGCCTGATTTGGTGTGTTGCCTTACACCGCACAAGCGGCGCACGCAGTTTTCGAAAAGGAGCTTCTCCGGTTTGCCACCATCTTTCTGTTCTGAAAGTAGAAACTGGTGTCTGAGGATCTGCACAACAAGAACTCACACCGATACCGACGAAAGCATTCGGAAAGCTAGACCTGACAGTACTTCAACATGTACACCCTCTTGAGGCCCAAGGTCTCTGCAAAACCGCCTGTCGCTGACAAACAGTCGGAGAACCACAAATGTCTAAAGAAGTGGAACCGTCTTCTGGAAAGTGGATGCCCTCCAACAAATCGTTAGTGGATGCTCTGCCGCGGAGTGTAAGACCACTGATTTCGAAATGAAGGCTTGGCCTTGCTCCAAAACGCCGCACAATTCGACAGAGATACTTGACAAGGATCCAGATGCCTCAACTGTCTGACATGCTATTTGATGCAACCATCTGAACAACTTAGACTCTGTCTATGGACTTGAGTCGTTGAGTCATCTGGTTCCGTGTGACATAGGCCTGGAGGCTGCATCAAACCAAGATCTCATCGGAAACTAACACAGGACGAACAGCCCAACATCCCCGATCTTCACGACGTACGAGCGCTTCGGATAGTGCTTGTCCACTGCAACTGTTGCCTCGACGGCCGTGCGAACCTCCGAAAGTGGAAGTCCATTCCTCTGTGATGATCTGCAACCACTCATGTAGATCATGGCTTCCTTCGAAAGCTGCACGATAAATGCCGATGCTATGGTCGCTGCTTTTTACGAGAGCTGGAGTTGCACAGACAATCACCTACCAGCCTGAAAACCAACCCCGCCCGTCCAGAACGCCGAAGTGAGCTTCGACATCGTGAGCGCGACCCTCCGACCAATCATGTTATGGACTTGACCGACGACGTCACACATGCGATGTTCATGGAGATGTCGCGCCCGTTTGCTGTGGCCAAATAAGGAACCTTGCTGTAGTGCCGCGAGTCGGTAGCAATCTTATCGCGTACTGCTCGTGTCCTGGAGGACTCCACTACTTACCCCGGCAACTCTCAAGCCCAGCGCAAGGCCCGACTGGTCTCGAGCTGACATAGAAGATCCGACATCACTCAAAACAAAGTCATCGACAGGCCTCGAGACCGGAGTCACACTGCATCCAAACGTGTAGACATCAAGACGAGTTCTTGCGAAATGGTGGGGAGATTGCCTTGCTTGCACTGACGGTTGCCGACTTGCTGCACCTGTCGTGGCTTCAAAAAGATGTCAATCTAGCCGAACCCCTGGCCGAACCTGTGACATTGTATGCATTGCTGCGGCACGTTGCCTGTTTCGGTGTTCTGTCTGATGCTCCACAGCAAAGTACGCAGTTGTCGAAAAGGAGCTTCTCCGGTTTGCCGCCATCTTTCCGTTCTGAAAATAGACATTGCTGTCTGATGATCTGCACAACAGGAACTCACACCGGCAGTCACGAAAGCATTCGGCAATATTGACCTGACACTACATTCACACGCACCCTCTTTAGGCCCGTCATCTTTGCAAAACCGCCTGTGGCTGCATGAATATCGATTGTTGCACTGAGCACATTCTGAGACCACCACAACCACATCCACTGATTGCATACTCAGAGCCTACATGCTCGACGAACTCTTCGAAAAGTGCAAGTTGAAACGTGTCTGGAAAGTGAATGCTCTCCGACGAGGTGTTGAGGCAACTGATGTCCGATTTGAAGGCTTGGGATTGCTCAAAGCCTTGCACACACTCGACAGACCTACTTTTACAAGGAACCAGATGCCTCAACTGCCTGACATGCTTTTTGATAACAACATCTGAACGGTCCAACTTTTTCTGCAATGTGCTGCACTACACAGGTTTGCATCGTTGAGTCATCTGGTTCCGTTTTACACATGCATCAAGTTCATATCCCATCAAGGACCAACGCAGGACACACAGGGCAACATCCCCAATCTTCACGACGTATCTCGAACAGCGCTTGTCCACCATGCCCATTGCCCTGACTGCCATGCGAACATAAAACAGGAGGCGATTGCTCTTTCATGATCCACAGCTCCCGTCCCACTGATGTAGACCATGGTTTCCATCCAAAGCTCCGCGACGAATGCCGAAGCTGAAATTGTCTGAACTGGCGGTGGGAAGGCGATCACCTAAAAGATCCTAACAGCCTACAACATCCTACAACCCAACCACACACACCTGGAACACCTGAGTAGACTTCGACATCGTGACATCAACGCTCCGTCCAAACATGCCACCGACTTGACCGAAGAGATAGCACCATCCGAGATGAAGCTGTAGCACCACGACATCACACATGCGATGTTTATGGAGATGACACGCTCTCGCTGTGGCCCTATGGGAAGCCCCGCTGTAGTAGTGGCGAGGGCTGATAGCATATGATCTGAACCATTCCACCACTAATTGTACATCGGCAAAGACAAGGTCCGACTGATCTCGAGCTGACATAGAATATCCGACATCCCTCAACAAAGTATTCAAGAGCCCCGGAGGGCGGCGTCACAATGTCATCCGAGTATAGACAAGAACTGTTCTGGCAACAGCAATCTGCGCACTGCTGGGGAGGATGCCTTGCTTGCAGTGACGGCGGTGACTTGTTGCATGTGTGTCTGCCCTTCCGTTCTGCAAATAGACGTTGGTGTCTGATGATCCGCACTCGGCACTCACGAAAGCATTCGGAAAGCTCGACCTGACAGTACTTCAACAACTACACCCTCTTGACGCCCAAGATCTCTGCAAAACCACCTGTCACGGAAAGGACGTAGTCGAGCACTACATGCGGAACCGCCTGGACCAACCACGACCACACCCACTGATTGCGTACTCACAGCATGCGTGCTTGACAAACTGTTGGAGGACCACAAATGTCTAAAGAAGAGGAACCGTCCTCTGGAAAGATGCTCTGAGACAAATCGTTGGTGGATGCTCTGTGGCGAGGTATATGACAACTGATTTCCAAATTGAAGGCTTGGGCTTGCTCCAAAACATCGCACACACTCGACTTTACAAGGATCCAGCTGCCTCAGCTGTCTGACATGCTGACGATGCATGCATCTGAACACTTATACTCCTTCTATGAACTTTTATCATTGAGTCATCTGGCTTGAGGTTGCACCAGACCGAGATCTCATCAGGGACCAGCGCAGGACAGACGCCACAACATGCCACAACATCCCGATGAAAAATGCTTGTCACCGTACCCGTTGCCTCGACGGCAGTGCGAACCTCAAAAAGTGGAAGTCAATTTCTCTGTGATGATCTGCAACCACTCATATAGATCATGGTTTCCGTCGAAATCTGCGCGATAAATACCGATGCTATGGCCGCTGCTTTCTTACCAGAACTGTCGTTGCGCCTACAATCACCTACCAGCCTGAAAACCAACCTCGCCCAGCTGGAACACCTAAGCGGCCTTCGACATCGTGACATCGACCCTGCGTCCAAACATACCATGGACTTGACCGACAACATGGCGCAAGCTGTAAAACCAAGGCATCACGCATTTCATGGAGATGTCGCCCTCTTGCTGTGGCCAAATGGGGAACCTTGCTGTAGTGGTGCGAGTCGGTAGCAATCTTATCGCATGTACTTCTCCCGCCCTGGAGGCCTCCACTACTAGTTTCCTGGGCAACTCAAGCTTTGCACAAGGCCCGACTTGTCTCGAGCTGACATAGAAGATCCGACATCACTCAAAACAACATCATCGACGGTCCTGGAGGGCGGAGTCACACTGCAACCAAACGTGTAGACATCAAGACGAGTTCTTGCGCACTGGTGGGGAGAATGCCTTGCTTGCACTGTGTCGTGGAACTTGAAATCAAACCGCCTGTGACCGCCTGAATATTGTTGCACTGAGCACATTCTGAGACCACCACAACCACATCCACTGATTGCATAGTCAGAGGCTCGACAAACTCTTCGAAAACCGCACACGTCTGAGCAAGTTGATACATCCTCTGGAAAGCGGATGCTCTACAAGTGTAAGCCCATTGATGTCCGATCTGAAGGCTTCGGATTGCTCAAAACCTTGCGCATACACACACACACACACACTCGACAGAGAAAGTTTTACAAGGAACCAGATGACCCAAATGTCTGATATGCCTTCTGATAACTACATCTGAACAGTGCAACTTTCTCTGCAATGTGCTGCTATACACGGGTTTACATGGTTGTGTCATCTGGTTCCGTTTTACACATGAATCAAGTTCATATCCCATCAAGGACCAACGCAGGACACACAACGCAACATCCCCAATCTTCGCAACGTATGCGTCCAGCGAATAGCGCTCATCTGCCGTATTCATTGCCTGCACGACCGTGCAAACCTCAAACAGTAGAAGGCAATTGCTCTGTGATGATCTGCAGGTCCGATCCCAATGATGTAGACTGTAGGTTTCATCAAAAATCCCGCGACACATGCCAAAGCTGAAACCGTTCTTCTGCTCCAGAACTGACGTTCCGAATGCAATCACCTGCCAGATCCCACCAGCCTAAAACCCAACCTCGCACACCTGGAACACCGACATCGTTACATCAACGCTCCGTCCAAACATGCCATGAACTTGATCGACAACGTAGCGCTCTCCGAGATCTGCAACGCTGTTGCACAACGGCATCGGACATGCGGTATTTACGTAGATATCACGCTCTCGATGTGGCCCTATGGGAAAACCCGCTGTAGTAGTGGTGCGATTCGATAGCCCATGCTCGGAATCACTCCACCACTAGTTGCGCACCGGCATAGACAAGGTTCGACTGATCTCGAGCTGACATAGAATATGCGACATCCCTCAACAAAATATTCAAGAGCCCCGGAGGGCGGGGTCACGATGTCATCCGAGTGTAGACAAGAACTGTTCTGGCAACAGCAATCTGCGCACTGCTGGGGAGGATGCCTCGCTTGCAGTGACGGCGGTGACTTGTTGCATGTGTGTCTGCCCTTTGCATTCTGCAAATAGACATTGGTGTCTGATGATCTGCTCTCGGTACGAACGAAAGCATTCGGAAAGCTCGACCTGACAGTACTTCAACAACTACGCCCTCTTGACGCTCAAGATGTCTGCAGTCACAGAAAGGACGTAGTCGAGCACGACATGCGGAACAGCCTGGACCAACCACGACCACACCCACTGATTGCGTACTCACAGCCTGCGTGCTTGACAAACTGCTGGAGAAACACAAATGTCTAAAGATGTGGAACCGTCCTCTGGAAAGAAGATGCTCTGAGACAAATCGTTGGTGGATGCTCTGCAGCGAGGTATATGACGACTGATTTCCGAATTGAAGGCTTGGGCTTGCTCCAAAACGTCGCACACGCTCGACTTACAGGAATCCAGATGCCTCAACTGTCTGACATGCTGACGATACATGCATCTGAACAACTTACACTCTATGGACTTGTATCCTTGAGTCATCTGGTTCCGTTTTACATTGGCCTGGAGGTTGCACCAAACCGAGACCTCATCGACCACCAGTACAGGACAAACATCACAACATCCCCATTCTTCACGACGTACGAGTGCCTCGAATAGTGCTTGTCCACCGCAACTGTTGCCTCGACGGCCGTGCGAACCGCAAACAATCGAAGCCTTTTGCTTTCTTATATGATCTGCAACTCCCGTCCCACTCTTGTAGAACTAGTTTCCATCAAGAGTTCCGCGACACATGACGAAGCTGAAATCGTTCTTTTTCTCCATCCTACCAGCCTAAAACCCAACCTCGCATACCTGGAACACATGAATGGACTTCGACATCATTACATCAACACTCCGTCCAAACATGCCATGAACTTGACGACAACGTAGCGCTCTCCGAGATCTGCAACGGAGCTGTAGCACAACGGCATCAGACATGCGGTATTCTTTGTATGCGAAACCCGGCTGTAGTAGTGGTGCGATTCGATAGCCCATGCTCGGAATCAGTCCACCACTAGTTGCGCACCGGCATAGACAGGGTTCGACTGATCTCGAGCTGACGTAGAATATGCGACATCCCTCAATCAAGTATTCAAGAGAGGGCGGGGTCACAATGTCATCCGAGTTTAGACAAGGACTCCTCTGGCACTGCAATCTGCGCACTGCTGGGGATGATGCCTTGCTTGCACTGACGGTTGCTGACTTGCTGCATCTGTGACATCTGTGACATGGAACTTGAAAAGGAAGTCGAGCTCGCTGGAACAAGTGACGGGAAAAGCTTTGTTGCAGCACCTTGCCTTACTTGGTGTTTTGCCTTACGCTGCACAAGCGATGTACGCAGTTTCCACACACTGGAGCTTCTCCGCTTTGCAGCCATCTTCCCGTTCTGAAAATAGATAATGGTGTCACGAAAGCATTCGGAAAGCTCGACCGGACAGTACTTCAACACCTACACCCTCTGGACGCCCAAGATCTCTGCAAAACCACCTGTCACGGAAAGGAAGTCGTCGAGCACTACATGCGGAACAACCTGGACCAACCACGACCACACCCACTGATTGCGGACTCACAGCCTGCGTGCTTGACACACTGTTGGAGAACCACAAATGTCCAAAGAAGTGGAACCGTCCTCTGGAAAGAAGATGCTCTGAGACAAATCGTTGGTGGATGCTCTGTGGCGAGGTATATGACGACTGATTTCCGAATTGAAGGCTTCGGCTTGCTCCAAAACCTCGCACACGCTCGACTTACAGGAATCCAGATGCCTCAACTGTCTGACATGCTGATGATGCATGCATCTGAACAACTTAAACTCTATGGACTTGTATCCTTGAGTCATCTGGTTCCGTTTTACGTTGGCCTGGAGGTTGCACCAAACCGAGACCTCATCGACCACCAATACAGGACAAACATCACAACATCCCCAATCTTCACGACGTACGAGTGCCTGGAATAGTGCTTGTCCACTGCAACTGTTGCCTCGACGGCCGTGCGAACCGCAAACAATAGAAGCCATTTGCATTCTTACATGATCTGCAACTCCCGTCCCACTGTTGTAGAACTAGTTTCCATCAAGAGTTCCGCGACACGTGCCGAAGCTGAAATCGTTCTTTTTCTCCAGAACTGACGTTGCGAATGCATTCACCTACCAGATCCTACCAGCCTAAAACCCAACCTCGCACACCTGGAACACATGAATGGACTTCGACATCATTACATCAACACTCCGTCCAAACATGCCATGAACTTGACGACAACGTAGCGCTCTCCGAGATCTGCAACGGAGCTGTAGCACAACGGCATCAGACATGCGGTATTTTTTGTATGCGAAACCCGGCTGTAGTAGTGGTGCGATTCGATAGCCCATGCTCGGAATCACTCCACCACTAGTTGCGCACCGGCATAGACAAGGTTCGACTGATCTCGAGCTGACATAGAATATGCGACATCCCTCAACAAAATATTCAAGAGCCCCGGAGGGCGGGGTCACGATGTCATCCGAGTGTAGACAAGAATTCTTCTGGCAACCGCAATCTGCGCACTGCTGGGGAGGATGCCTCGCGTACCCTGTCGGTGGTGACTGGTTGCATGTGTGTCTGCCTTTCCATTCTGCAAATAGACATTGGTGTCTAATGATCTGCTCTCGGTACTAACGAAAGCATTCGGAAAGTTCGACCTGACAGTACTTCAACACCCACGCCCTCTTGACGCTCAAGATCTACCAGCTGTCACGGAAAGGAAGTCGTCGAGCACTACATGCGGAACAACCTGGACCAACCACGACCACACCCACTGATTGCGTACTCACAGCCTGCGTGCTTGACAAACTATTGGAGAACCACAAATGTCTCAAGATGTGGAACCGTCTTCTGGAAAGAAAATGCTCTGAGACAAATCGTTGGTGGATGCTCTGCGGCGAGGGTGTGACATCTGATTTACGGCTTGAAAGCTTGGGCTTGCTGCAACACGTCACACAAAACCGACAGGGACACTTTGAAAGGATCTCGATGCCTAAACTGTCTGGCATGCTATTGATACATGCATCTGAACACATAAACTCGATGGACCTGTGTCATTGAGTCATCTGGTTCCGTTTCACGTTGGCCTGGAGGTTGCCCCAACCTAACAGCCTGAAAACCAACCTCGCACACCTGGAACACCGAAGTGGACTTCGATATCGTGACATCGACCGTCCGTCCAAACATGCCATGGACTTGACCGACAACTTAGCGCTCTCGGAGATCTTCAACTGTGTCAACGAAGCTGTAGTGCAACGGCATCACGCATGCGATGTTCATGGAGATGTCGCCTTCTAGCTGTGGCCAAAGAGGGAACCTTGCTGTAGCGGTGCGAGTCGATAGCAATTCTATCGTCTGTACTGATCGTGCTTCTACTAGTCGCGCTTGTGGAAGAAGAAAACCGCCAATTCGAACTTGGTCAAGACAACTCTCAAGCTGGACATAGAGTATTCGACATCATCACTGAAAGCAGAACCTTCAAGAGCCCCGGAGGGCGATGTCACAATGTCATCCGAAGTGTAGACTTCAAGAGCTGTACTGGCACAACGCTGGGGAGGACGCCTTGCTTGCTTTGCGATGAACTGCTTAATATGTGATACTCGGGAATGGGCAAACACAAGGGCCGAACACTGACTGGAGCTACATCGATGGTTCTCCACATCTGCACCATGCTGGGAAGCTACAGGACGGGGTCCAGCAAGGTCCCGTGGAAGCCTTGACCATGCGCTGTGGGACGCATTTTGGTCTTGCTGGCTACCATGCTCGCGATTGGTGCCACGAAGTAGGAAAAGAAGCTGCTTGTGATCACCACCATGCGATGAGCTGCGAATACTTTGCTGAAGTGACACTAGCAGTCAATGGTGCTGACTCAGGCTGGACCAAACAGCTTGCACATCCTTTCGGGGTCCAAGAGCTCAAACCCACCCACCGGACAGGACGTAGTCGAGGACCTTGTTGGCCTACATGTTCGGACTTGCGACTCGATTTCGTGGCAACTCGCTCTGCGACCATAGCCAAGCCAATCTGTCAATTTCAATCGTAAGAATACCCGAGAAGCACGTGTACTGGACAAACTGCACTCTCGTCCGGATAGCGGATACTCTGAAAAGCTGAAAGGTCTAAGCACGGCCGCTGTGGGACCGCGTCGGTATATCTCAAAACTTCACGCACACGCTCCACGGATCTACGTGCACAAGGAACTACATGCCTCAAGTGCGTGAAAAGCTTCTCCTATGCGGGTATCTGAACACGCTAGCCCTGCTCTTTACATAAGCTTATGTCTTTTGAGTCATCTTGATATTTTCTTGCACATTCTGGGAAGCTGCATGACAGATTCGACCCGGGACCCGCGCACAAGACTTCAGGGAAAGGGATGCATCAAAACACATCCACGACCACAGCCTTCTTCCAAAAGACGGTGCTGACACATGGCAGGCATGGAGTCGTCATCGACACATACGACACATGGAAACTACTTCCTCGAGAATAGCCGAAGTAACAACTTGCGCAGAAGCCCATGAATGAAGCCTGCCGCCATCGTGCTCTTATAAACCATGTGAAAGACCGGCCCACAAACGGTTTCCAACCCGTGCAGTCGTTGCCTGCGAATGTGTTGTAACGTCCTGAAGAATACAACGAATCAACTCAAGACTTGGGAGATTCTGGTGCGAAGATGTCGATGTAGCATTGCCTCCGCTGCTGTGAGAACCTCCAAATGCCAAACGCATCTGCTCTCTGGTGCTTGGAACCTCCCTCCGATTACATGCATGTAGACCCAGAACGCCCGCGGAAATCTTCGCCACACACCGACCTCTGATATTCACAAGTACTGACGTTCCAAATGTAGACCACCTCCATTCACCGGCTTTAAAGACACCTCGCACACAACTCTGACATCGACCCCCCCATCATGTCGTGGACCTGACTGAGAACATAGCATCTATAATCTATTTCGAGATTTGCCAAAAGCCACCAACAATGGCATTGCACGTACGAAGTTCATGGAGAAGTCGCCCGGCAAGGTCCCCATGTTAGGTTTCGTCGTAGCGGTGCAGCTCGAAATTAGCATACACGAGACGGCTCCGATGGCGCGCTTGTCTTCGGGGGTTCGTCACACGGGACTTGGCAAACACGATGTGCAACATAGCTCGAGCTACACATGCAATATAGCTACACATGCAATATCCCGCATCACTCAAGGCAAATCTTCCAGAACCCCGGAGGGCGAAGTGTCCAGGGACACACACACACTTCCCCCACACTGAGTTTTGTCTGTTGTCCGCCACCATGCGCACAAGCAATTCAAAGCATACCGATGTCTCAGTCTCTGCAGTTTCTGCTACAAGGCGATACCACCAAAGCCATACCAAGCTGAGGTGGAGGTATGTGGAATGCGCAGGTGGTCTCGTAGAACCATGAAAGCCACGATGTAGCACAAGGAGCAATTTGTGCACACAGTGGTGTGTGATGAACTGCTTAACAATGAACACCTGATGAAGTCATACTGGTGCTTGTGAAAGCATTCATTCGAAAGCTGGACCTGACAATGCAAACGTGCATGGCTGAATGCGAAACGCGTGCGCGAACTTGTAGTCGGATATCTCTTCGAAACTACCTGCCACGAAAAAGATGCAGCCGAGCACGTGCTTGATGTCGAGAACCGGCTGGATCTTGCTACGCTGACCACAGGCCCACAGATCGCGACCATAAAAACCAGACCCAGTCTCCTGCGACTTTCTGCATGCCAAGCCGGACATGCTAGAATACTGGACACATTGCTTCAAGAGCACCGAGGTCCGCGGTCCGCCGAGGTTTGGACATCGTTTGGAAAGTGCGTCAGGTCCACTGAATTGAGGTCTGAAACCTTGATCTTCTCAGGACTTTGTTCACACGGCGGGTCTACACACGCAAGATACCAGATGTCTCAACCGGTTCGCAGAACAGTCTCAGTGTTTCCTATGTGCTGCTATGCCGTACACGTGCTTGCATCGTTGAGTCATCCTGGTTCCGTGTTATTGTGCTCATGCCTGGAGACTGCTTGCAATCCAAATCCTATCAGCGACCAACGCTTGTCTTGACATACACGCAGGACGCGGGGAGGCGGGACAGGTCTGACATGTACATCACACCCTTCATCACAGCCGTGCTCGAAGAGAGTATACGAATATGGCGCATGCCAGCGCCTTCAATGACACATAATGTGGAGTTCATGTCCTTCTGGAATTCTGAATCTGGTGCACGTAAAGCCTGCCCTGGTGCTCCCAAACGAAGGCTGCGACTGCTTCCACAAAACCAGACGTCCATGCACTGCCAAAAACTGCATCTGCTCCTCAACAAACGAGCTTCAAACCTGCACAGCCTCGTTGCGTGCAACCGCTTTGTGACGAGGTCCTGAGAAAAAACCTGCCAAAAAGAAGCGAAACTAAGCTCAACCTTGGATTGCGTTGAACGATGCTTGCTGCCTGTACCCATTGCCTCAGCTGCTGTGCGAAACTCCCAGTGTACAAGCCCACTGCTCCTTGGTGCTCGGTACCTCAAATTCATGTCGCCCCATCCTGCCCGCCGAAAATCTTCCGAACAACATCGTGTTCACCACCTCCATGTACTGGACTAAACTTTCACCCTCCGTCTGGACACCGAGAACATCGTGCTACTTTCGAGATCTCTCTCAAAGCTGTCTAGCAAAAGCATCGCATGTACGAAGTTCATGTAGTGGTCGCCCAGAAAAGCCGGTCTTCGTGGGTCCATGGAGACAAAACCTGCTGTTGCAGTACGATTTGCTGAAGTGGTACGCCTCATTGATAAACTCTCATGGTACGTACTGCACTGCGAGACACTGCTGGTGGTACAGCTAGCTGCATTTGAGGACACGTGGGACGGCTCCGATGGAGTGGTTGCCTTCGCCGGACTTCGCAAACACAAGCTACAACCTAGCTCGAGCTACATATGCACGATCCTACCTCAAAACCAAACCTTCAAGAATTGCGCGGAGCGATGTGAAAGCGTCATCGAAAGCGAAAACACCACCAAACTGTACTGGCCTCGCAGACTGCACAAGCTGGGAAGCATGTCGTTGTGTTTGTGCCGCAAACGTGGGACACCTGGTTCTGCTGTACTAGCAGCACAATGCCGGGTCTAGTGTTTTGCTTGGTAGCATGAACAAGCAAAGCATACCGATGTCGAAGTATGTCCTGGTTCTGCTGCACGGCGGTGCCACCACGCAATACAAAGCTTACGCGGTGGGCTCGTAGAACCCTGTAGGCCACGATGTAGCACACGGAGCTGCGCGTTAACACATTGGTGTGTGATGGATCTGTGATCAACTGATAAGCTGGACCTGACAATGCAAGACTGCAAGGCTGGAGTACGAAGTGCTTACAAGATCTTGAGGCCCTCTTCACCACCTGCCAAGAAACTCTTCACCACCTGCCAAGAAAAGAATGTACTAGTAGTGGAGCACCCGCTGGCACCACCGACTGGATGTTGCTACACTGCCCACAAGCTCAAGCATCGTGACCACAACAACCAAAAGCCATCATTATGCGACCACAACATAAAGCTCGTTCCTGACATGCCAGAATACTTGACCAACTGCTTTAGGAGCAAAAAAGTCCGCGCCGAAGTTCAGTTCAATTCTGCGAACCCTCCGCCATAATGCGAGATGTGCGAACTGAGGTCTGAGAGCTTGTCGTTTCATGAGTTTGCAGACGCGGCGGATCTACACCTGCAAGCTATCCTGTGCAAACTTGGCATATTACATCCTACGCTGCTGCCGTACACGTATATGGAACCCTGGTCAAACTCTTAAGGCCCCTATACTATATGTAGCATAGTACCCGCTTTGATCCCTTATCGTAACCTTGCATCGTTAAGCCATCTGGCTGCTCGAACCTGTAGGCTCTTCGTCTTGACATGCCTACGGGAGTTTCCGAAACTAGGGGACCCTAATATAGTACCCTGAGTAGTAGCATCCTTATTATAAAGACCCCAAAATAAGGTACAGTACCCCTAATTTTCGGAAACTGCCATAGACAGGACATCGGGGGAAGGAGTACGTCATGTACATGGCATCCTTCACAACAGCCGTGCTCGAACAGACGATGTGAGAATAGAGGTTGTGAAGGTCTTCCATGGCACACAATGTGGACATGATTTCCAGCAGAAATACTGCAAGGTAGCACCTGGTGCACGTAAAGCCCACCCTTGTCGAAGGGTCCGTGCAACTCAACAATAAATGCGTCTGCTCGGGAACTCCATCATGAACGATATGTCAGAAGCTGCCCCCACCCTGTAATAGTGGTATAATCGGAATACAATAGTAGGGCCCTAATGTAATCCTTATAGTCACTATTACAGGGTGGGGGCAGCTTCTAAACGATGTGCAAGATTGGTGATCAACAAACGACCTTCAAAGCTACGCGGCCTCATCGCCTGCAGCTTTTTGCGGTGCCGTGCAAAAACACACGCCAAACCAACCTCGGAGATGTGCCGTGCTAGCATCTCGCATAGTGGCATAGTACTGCAAGAAGACAGCCGGACTTCATTCTCAACCTTCATGAAGCATGAGTACTTAAAACAATGCCGGTTGCCTGTACTGATCGCCTCAGCTGCTGCGCGAAACTCCGAGTATCGAAGCCGACTGCTCTATGGTGCGTGGTACCTCCCATCCCACTCCATGTAGTTACGGCATGCTCACTGAAAGCTTCGGGACACACCGTGCTCACCACCTCCATTCACCGGACTGAAGCACATCTTGAACACTTAAAAAAGGAAGAGAGCTCCGACTTCCACCCTCCGTCTGGACATGTCGTGGGCCTGACCGAGAACATCGAGCCACTTCCGAGATTAAAGAAGCATCGCACGATCGAGGTTCATGTAGATGTCGAACAGAAAAGCATCTGCCTTGTAGTAGTACGACTCATTGATAAGATCATGGCATGTACTGCTCTGCGAGAAACTGCTGGTGATACAGCTCTCTGCGTTTGAAGACATGCAGGACGGCTCCGACGGCGCACTTGTCATCGCGGGTTCGCCACACGGAACTTAGCAAACACAAGCTGCAACCGCCAAGATCCCTCATCACTAAACACCAAAATCCTCGTGATCCCCGGAGGGTGAAGTGAAATTGTCATCGAAGGCGAAAAACCGTCAAAAAGCTGGACTGGCCTCGCAAACTGCACAAGCTGGGAAGCGTGTCGTTATGTTGGAGCTCTAAACCTGGGACACCTAGTCCTGGCATACTGGCTGCTTGGTGAAGAGTTTGGCGGCTTGCCTTGTAGAAAGCGCAAGCAAAGCACACCGACGTCGAAGTTCCTCAATGTTTCTCCTGTTTCTATTTTGTACGGCGATACCACCAGGCCATGCCAAGGTCACATGACGCACCTGGAGGTGCACCAATCGGGGCCTCGAAAAACCTGCAAGTCACGATGTAGCGCTCGGAGCTGCTCTTGAACACAATGGTGTAATTTGAACTGCACAGCACAGAACGACTGATGACGTCATAAAGGTACTCGCCAAAGCCTTCGCAAAGCTGGACCTGAAAATGCAAGACTGCAAGGCTGAAGTACGAAATACCTACCGGATCTTGAGGCCCAGCATCTCTTCAACGAAACCGGCCAAGAAAAGGACGTACCAGTAGTGGAGGCTCCAAACGTTGAGAACAGACTGGACGTTGCTACACTGCCCACAAGCCCAGGCGTCGTGACCACAACAACCAAAGCCGTTCTTCTGCGACCCATGACGTTGCCATAATACTTGGCCAACTGTTTCTACAGTTGAAACAGCCTTTGGAAGTTGATCTGTGCAAGACCCTTCCATTGAAGCCGAGACTTTGCACAATAACCGATCTACATCTATATACATATATATATATATATATGTATGCGTATAATATATATATATATATATAGACACCTGTTTATTCATTTATGCGAGGTACCACATGCCTCAACTGTGTAACAGCCTCCATCTAAACATATGTGCCGCCGTACACGCACTTGCATCGTTGAGTCATCTGGCTCCGATTGCTCATTCCAGGAGCCTGCCTGGAATCTAAATCCTGTCAGCGACCAACGATTCGTCTTGACATGAACAGAGGACATCGGGGAAAGCGACCGGTACTCATGAGTGCATCGCATGCTTCACATCAGCCACGCTCCAAAAGACGATGCTGACCACAGGGCATGTCAATGTCTTCCATGGCACATACACCACATGAAAATCATTTCCTTCAGAGACACCTTGAAGTAGCACCTTGCGTATGAAAAGCCTTTCCTGTTGTTCCTTAGCGAAGGCTTCTACTGCTAGTACACAACCAGAGGTCCGCAAACTTCCAAAATATTCATCTCGCTGCTCAGGAACTCCGTCACGAACGATGCACGACTCCATGACAACATCATCGCTTGTACTCTCCGCAGGACATCGTTTCTGTGACACATCTCGACGAACATTTTCAATGGAGAATGCTTTGGAAGATTTCGATGTCGTGGTTGTCTTGACGGGTTCGCCGTATCAGACTTATCGAACACAAGCTGCAAACTAGCTCGAGATAGGCATGCAAGATCCCTCATCGAACCCCGGAGGGCCATGTGAAAATGTCATCGAAGGCGAAGACATCAAATTGCGCAACGCCGCGAATAATGCCTTGATTGGCTGGAGCATTTCTGACTCATCACTCTTGTGCCGTAAACCTGGGGAAAATACTTCTGGCTGCACAGTGTGGTCCTGCCCGCTAGCATGCACGCAAGCAAAAGCCATCAAGCATGACCAAGAGCTACCAAGCTTACGCGGAGACATGTGTGGACCCATCGAGGATGGATTTGCAGGATGCTGCCATGAAGCCACGATGCAGCACACGGAGTTGCTCGTGCACACAATGGTGTGTGTGATGAACTGCACAGCACTGCACAACTGCAAAGTCATACACGTGGTTGCGACAACCTCCTGTCAACGCAAGACGGGAAGGCTCTGGAACACGAAGCACTTACACGATCTTGAGGCCCGGCATCTCTTCAGCAAAACCTGCCAAGAAAAAGGACGCTCTAGTTGTGGAGCACCTGCTGGCCCCAAATGTCGAGAACCGACCGGAGATTGTTACAGTTCCCACAGGCCTACACGTCGTGACCACAACCAAACCCGTTCTTCTTCCACTTCTTGCATGCCAAGACATACTCCTCCGGCCTGACATGCCAGAAAAGTTGACCCAGGAAAACCACCGAGTTCAAGGTTGGAAAGCGAAAACTCTGCCATGTTGCGAAATGTGAAATCCAGCTGAGTTCATCTGGAAGCTTGGTCTTCTCAGGATTTTGCGCGGCGGATCTACATGTATTAACGGTACCAGATGTCTCAACTGTGCAAGAGTGGCCTCTCAACAGTCTTACTGTTTCCTATGTGCTGCTGAATTCGTACTTGCATCGTTGAGTCATCTGGTCCCGAATTACCGTGCTCATGCCTGGAGGCTGCTTTCAACCCGATGTTACCAGCGACAAGGACAACACTCGTCATGACGATCACACAGGACGTTGGGGGAAAGGAGTCATGTCATGTACTTCACGTCCTTCACCACAGCTGTGCTCGAAACGATGATGCTGAAAAAGAGCATGTCGAAGTCTTCAATGACACACATAACGACATGGAAACCACCTTCTTCAGAAATACCATGAGGTAGGACACGTGTCCACACGAAGCTTACGCTGGTGTCCCCAAACGAAGGCGTCTGCTGCTACCGCACTTCCAAAGAATGCACCCTGCTGCATGGGGACTTCGTCTTGAACGAAGCGCAAGATTGGTGCTCAACAAAGGAACTTCAAACCTGCGGCAACTCCCTGCCTAAACTTACTTTGTGAGGTCCCGGGAAAAATCAAGAAATGTCTTCGAATGTGGCGACATAGTAAGGCAAGACGACAACGATGTACCTGCATGAAGAATGACTGATTGAACCATGATTGTTGCCTCAGCTGCGCGAACCCTCAAAGTGTAAAGGGCGACTGCTCTACGATGCTCGGTACCTCCCGACAATTCATGTAGCGACGTCGTGCCGGCTGAAAGCTTCCCAAGGGTCTCTCTGTCTTCATGACAACTTCGTCGTGCGCGTTGAGAGTACTGCTCTGCAAGACATTCTGCTGGTGACAAACATCTCGACGAACACTTGCATTTAAGGACACGTGGGACGGTTCCGATGCCGTAGTTGTCTTCACGGGTTCGCCGCATGAGACTTATCAAACACAAGCTGCGAGAGTCCCGAGGGCGACGGTGGGCGATGTGAGAATGTCATGTCGAAGGCAAAGCCATCAAACTGCACAATGCTGGGAAGAATGCCTTGATTACCGGAACAATGCTGACTCCTCGAGTTTGTGCCGTATACCTTTGACACATAGTTCTGCACCCTGGCTGCGCCGTGCCGGGTTTAGCTTACACGAGCTTGAGGCACAGCATCTTTGCAACACCACCTGCCAAGACACGGACGCACTAGTACTCCCACATGTCGAGAACCGACAGGATGTTGTTACACTCCGCACAGGCCTACACGTCGTGACCGCGACCACAACAACCAAGCCTGTTCCTCTTGTTGCATGCCAAGACATACTCAAAATATGACCAACTGTTCGATGAGCAAGGAAGTCCGCCGCAGTTCAAACTTGGAAAGCGACACCTCTGCCATGTTGCGAAATGTGAAAGCCCGCCGAGTTCATCTGAAAACTGGTCTTCACCGGGTTTTGCACGGCGGATCTACATGTATTAACGGAACCAGATGTCTCAACTGTGCAAGAATGGCCTCTGAACAGTCTTACTGTTTCCTATGTGCTGCTGGATTCGTTCTTGCATCGTTGAATCATCTGGTTCCGAATTACCGAGCTCATGCCGGCTGCTTGCAACCCGATGTTACCAGCGACAAGGACAACACTCCGTCATGACGATCACGCAGGACGTCAGGGGAAGGGACAGGTCATGTGCTTCACATCCTTCACCACATCCGTGCTCGAAACGATGATGTTGACAAAAGCTGATGCTGAAAAAGAGCTTGTCGATGTCTCCAAACACACACATAAAACCACCTTCTTCAGAAATACCATGAGGTAGCACACGTGTGCACGCAAGGCGTCTACTGCTACCGCACTTCCAGAAACTGCACCCTGCTGCATGGGGATTTCGTCATGAACGATGTGCCAACCTGCTGCTCAACAAACAAACTTCAAACCTGCGGCGCCTCGCTGTCTGAACTTACTTTGTGAGGCCCAAATACACCAATCCAAACCAATCACCTCGGAGAAATGTCTGCGATTGTGTCGACGTAGCACGACATAGTACGGCAACACGACAACCATGTATCATGCTTTACAATCATGAGGCATGACTGCTTTGAATCATGATTGTTGCCTCAGCTGCGCGAGCCTCGGTGTGTAAAGGGCGAATGCTCTATGATGCTCGGTACCTCCCGACAACTCATGTAGCGATGTCGTGCCCGCTGAAAGCTTCCCAAAAGTCTCTGTCTTCATGACAACTTCGTCGTGCACGTTGAGAGTACTGCTCTGCAAGAAATTCTGCTGGTGACAAGCATCTGGACGAATATCTGCGTTGGAGGACACATGGGACGGTTCTGATGTCGTAGTTGTCTTCACAGGTTCGCCACATGAAACTTGACCCCCACAAACTAAATCCTGGCTCGAGCTAGACATGCAAGATGCCTCATAACTCAAGACCTAACCTTCAAGAGCCCCGGAGGGCGACGAAGGGCGACGTGAGAATGTCATCGAAGGCGAAGCCATCAAACTGCACAATGCTGGGAAGAATGCCTTGATTACCGGAACAATGCTGACTCCTTGAGTTTGTGCCATGAACCTTTGACACATAGTTCTGCCACACTGGCTGCACCGTGCCGGGTTTAGCTTACACGATCTTGAGGCCCGGCATCTTTCCAACCCCACCTGCCAAGACAAAGACGTACCAGTACTCCCACATGTCGAGAACCGACAGGATGTTGTGACACTTCCCACAGGCCTACAAGCCGTGACCGCGACCAAGCCTGTTCCTCTTGCTGCATGCCACTACATATTCCTCGGGCCTGACATGTCTGAAAATACGACCAACTGTTCGATGAGCAAGGAAGTCCGCCGAAGTTCAAACTTGGAAAGCGACACCTCTGCCATGTTGCGAAATGTGAAAGCCCGCCAAGTTCATCTGAAAACTGGTCTTCACCGGGTTTTGCACGGCGGATCTACATGTATTAACGGCACCAGATGTCTCAACTGTGCAAGAATGGCCTCTGAACAGTCTTACTGTTTCCTATGTGCTGCTGGATTCGTTCTTGCATCGTTGAATCATCTGGTTCCGAATTACCGTGCTCATGCCTGGAGGCTGCTTGCAACCCGATGTTATGAGCGACAAGGACAACACTCCGTCATGACGATCACGCAGGACGTCAGGGGAAGGGACAGGTCATGTGCTTCACATCCTTCACCACATCCGTGCTCGAAACGATGATGTTGACAAAAGCTGATGCTGAAAAAGAGCTTGTCGATGTCTCCAAACACACACATAAAACCACCTTCTTCAGAAATACCATGAGGTAGCACACGTGTGCACGCAAGGCGTCTACTGCTACCGCACTTCCAGAAACTGCACCCTGCTGCATGGGGATTTCGTCATGAACGATGTGCCAACCTGCTGCTCAACAAACAAACTTCAAACCTGCGGCGCCTCGCTGTCTGAACTTACTTTGTGAGGCCCAAATACACCAATCCAAACCAATCACCTCGGAGAAATGTCTGCGATTGTGTCGACGTAGCACGACATAGTACGGCAACACGACAACCATGTATCATGCTTTACAATCATGAGGCATGACTGCTTTGAACCATGATTGTTGCCTCAGCTGCGCGAGCCTCGGTGTGTAAAGGGCGAATGCTCTATGATGCTCGGTACCTCCCGACAACTCATGTAGCGATGTCGTGCCCGCTGAAAGCTTCCCAAAGGTCTCTGTCTTCATGCCAACTTGGTCGTGCACGTTGAGAGTACTGCTCTGCAAGACATTCTGCCAGTGACAAGCATCTGGACGAATATCTGCGTTGGAGGACACATGGGACGGTTCTGATGTCGTAGTTGTCTTCACAGGTTCACCACATGAAACTTGACCCCCACAAACTAAATCCTGGCTCGAGCTAGACATGCAAGATGCCTCATCACTCAAGACCTAACCTTCAAGAGCCCCGGAGGGCGACGAAGGGCGACGTGAGAATGTCATCGAAGGCGAAGCCATCAAACTGCACAATGCTGGGAAGAATGCCTTGATTACCGGAACAATGCTGACTCCTTGAGTTTGTGCCGTGAACCTTTGACACATAGTTCTGCCACACTGGCTGCACCGTGACGGGTTTAGCTTACACGATCTTGAGGCCCGACATCTTTCCAACCCCACCTGCCAAGACAAAGACGTACCAGTACTCCCACATGTCGAGAACCGACAGGATGTTGTGACACTTCCCACAGGCCTACAAGCCGTGACCGCGACCAAGCCTGTTCCTCTTGCTGCATGCCACTACATATTCCTCCGGCCTGACATGTCTGAAAGTATGACCAACTGTTCGATGAGCAAGGAAGTCCGCCGAAGTTCAAACTTGGAAAGCGACACCTCTGCCATGTTGCGAAATGTGAAAGCCCGCCAAGTTCATCTGAAAACTGGTCTTCACCGGGTTTTGCACGGCGGATCTACATGTATTAACGGCACCAGATGTCTCAACTGTGCAAGAATGGCCTCTGAACAGTCTTACTGTTTCCTATGTGCTGCTGGATTCGTTCTTGCATCGTTGAATCATCTGGTTCCGAATTACCGTGCTCATGCCTGGAGGCTGCTTGCAACCCGATGTTATGAGCGACAAGGACAACACTCCGTCATGACGATCACACAGGACGTCAGGGGAAGGGACAGGTCATGTGCTTCACATCCTTCACCACATCCGTGCTCGAAACGATGATGTTGACAAAAGCTGATGCCGAAAAAGAGCTTGTCGATGTCTTCAATGACACACATAAAACCATCTTCTTCAGAAATACCATGAGGTAGCACACGTGTGCACGCAAAGCTTACCCTGGTGTCCCCAAACGAAGGCGTCTACTGCTACCGCACTTCCAGAAACTGCACCCTGCTGCATGAGACTTCGTCACGAATGATGTGCCAACCTGCTGCTCAACAAACAAACTTCAAACCTGCGGCGCCTCGCTGTCTGAACTTACTTTGTGAGGCCCAAATACACCAATCCAAACCAATCACCTCGGAGAAATGTCTGCGATTGTGTCGACGTAGCACGACATAGTACGGCAACACGACAACCATGTATCATGCTTTACCTTCATGAGGCATGACTGCTTTGAACCATGATTGTTGCCTCAGCCGCGCGAACCTCAATGTGTAAAGGGCGAATGCTCTACGATGCTCGGTACCTCCCAACAATTCATGTAGCGACGATGGGCGACGTGAGAATGTCATCGAAGGCGAAGCCATCAAACTGCACAATGCTGGGAAGAATGCCTTGATTCCCGGAACAATGCTGACTCCTTGAGTTTGTGCCGTATACCTTTGACACATAGTTCTGCCACACTGGCTGCACCGTCACGGGTTTAGCTTACATGATCTTGAGGCCCGACATCTTTTCAACCGCACCTGCCAAGACAAAGACGTACTAGTACTCCCACATGTCGAGAACCGACAGGATGTTGTTACACTCCCCACAGGCCTACACGCCGTGACCGCCACCACAACAACCAAGCCTGTTCCTCTTGTTGCATGCCAAGACATATTCCTCGGGCCTGACATGTCTGAAAATATGACCAACTGTTCGAGCAAGGAAGTCCGCAGAAGTTCAAACTTTGAAAGCGACACCTCTGCCATGTTGCGAAATGTGAAAGCCCGCCAAGTTCATCTGAAAACTGGTCTTCACCGGGTTTTGCACGGCGGATCTACATGTATTAACGGCACCAGATGTCTCAACTGTGCAAGAATGGCCTCTGAACAGTCTTACTGTTTCCTATGTGCTGCTGGATTCGTTCTTGCATCGTTGAATCATCTGGTTCCGAATTACCGTGCTCATGCCTGGAGGCTGCTTGCAACCCGATGTTATGAGCGACAAGGACAACACTCCGTCATGACGATCACACAGGACGTCAGGGGAACGGACAGGTCATGTGCTTCACATCCTTCACCACATCCGTGCTCGAAACGATGATGTTGACAAAAGCTGATGCCGAAAAAGAGCTTGCCGATGTCTTCAATGACACACATAAAACCACCTTCTTCAGAAATACCATGAGGTAGCACACGTGTGCACGCAAAGTTTACCCTGGCGTCCCCAAACGAAGGTGTCTACTGCTACCGCACTTCCAGAAACTGCACCCTGCTGCATGGGAATTTCGTCATGAACGATGTGCCAACCTGCTGCTCAACAAAAAAACTTCAAACCTCCGGCGCCTCGCTGTCTGAACTTACTTTGTGAGGCCCAAATACACCAATCCAACCCTATCACCTCGGAGAAATGTCTGCGATTGTGTCGACGTAGCACGACATAGTACGGCAACACGACAACCATGTATCATGCTTTACATTCATGAGGCATGACTGCTTTGAACCATGATTGTTGCCTCAGCTGCGCGAACCTCGGTGTGAAAAGGGCGAATGCTCTATGATGCTCGGTACCTCCCGACAACTCATGTAGCGATGTCGTGCCCGCTGAAAGCTTCCCAAAGGTCTCTGTCTTCATGACAACTTTGTCGTGCACGTTGAGAGTACTGCTCTGCAAGACATTCTGCTGGTGACAAGCATCTGGACGAATATCTGCGTTGGAGGACACATGGGACGGTTCTGATGTCGTAGTTGTCTTCACAGGTTCGCCACATGAAACTTGACCCCCACAAACTAAATCCTAGCTCGACCTAGACATGCAAGATGCCTCATAACTCAAGACCTAACCTTCAAGAGCCCCGGAGGGCGACGAAGGGCGACGTAAGAATGTCATCGAAGGCGAAGCCATCAAACTGCACAATGCTGGGAAGAATGCCTTGATTACCGGAACAATGCTGACTCCTTGAGTTTGTGCCGTGAACCTTTGACACATAGTTCTGCCACACTGGCTGCACCGTGACGGGTTTAGCTTACACGACCTTGATGCCCGACATCTTTCCAACCCCACCTAAGACAAAGACGTACCAGTACTCCCACATGTCGAGAACCGACAGGATGTTGTTACACTCCCCACAGGCCTACACGCCGTGACCGCGACCACAACAAATCCTCTTGTTGCATGCCAAGACATACTCCTCCGGCCTGACATGTCTGAAAATATGACCAACTGTTCGATGAGCAAGGAAGTCAACCGAAGTTCAAACTTGGAAAGCGACACCTCTGCCATGTTGCGAAATGCGAAAGCCCGCCGAGTTCATCTGAAAACTGGTCTTCACCGGGTTTTGCACGGCGGATCTACATGTATTAACGGCACCAGATGTCTCAACTGTGCAAGAATGGCCTCTGAACAGTCTTACTGTTTCCTATGTGCTGCTGGATTCGTTCTTGCATCGTTGAATCATCTGGTTCCGAATTACCGTGCTGACAAGGACAACACTCCGTCATGACGATCACACAGGACGTCAGGGGAACGGACAGGTCATGTGCTTCACATCCTTCACCACATCCGTGCTCGAAACGATGATGTTGACAAAAGCTGATGCCGAAAAAGAGCTTGTCGATGTCTTCAATGACACACATAAAACCACCTTCTTCAGAAATACCATGTGGTAGCACACGTGTGCACGCAAAGCTTACCCTGGTGTCCCCAAACGAAGGCGTCTACTGCTACGGCACTTCCAGAAACTGCACCCTGCTGCATGGGGATTTCGTCATGAACGATGTGCCAACCTGCTGCTCAACAAAAAAACTTCAAACCTCCGGCGCCGCTGTCTGAACTTACTTTGTGAGGCCCAAATACACCAATCCAAACCAATCACCTCGGAGAAATGTCTGCGATTGTGTCGACGTAGCACGACATAGTACGGCAACACGACAACGATGTGTCATGCTTTACCTTCATGAGGCATGACTGCTTTGAACCATGATTGTTGCCTCAGCCGCGCGAACCTCAATGTGTAAAGGGCGAATGCTCTACGATGCTCGGTACCTCCCAACAATTCATGTAGCGAGAGGGCGGCGATGGGCGACGTGAGAATGTCATCGAAGGCGAAGCCATCAAACTGCACAATGCTGGGAAGAATGCCTTGATTCCCGGAACAATGCTGACTCCTTGAGTTTGTGCCGTATACCTTTGACACATAGTTCAGCCACACTGGCTGCACCGTCACGGGTTTAGCTTACATGATCTTGAGGCCCGACATCTTTTCAACCGCACCTGCCAAGACAAAGACGTACTAGTACTCCCACATGTCGAGAACCGACAGGTTGTTGTTACAGTCCCCACAGGCCTACACGCAGTGACGGCGACCACAACAACCAAGCCTGTTCCTCTTGTTGCATGCCAAGACATATTCCTCGGGCCTGACATATCTGAAAATATGACCAACTGTTCGATGAGCAAGAAAGGCCGCCGAAGTTCAAACTTGGAAAGCCACACCTCTGCCATGTTGCGAAATGTGAAAGCCCGCTGAGTTCATCTGAAAACTGGTCTTCACCGGGTTTTGCACGGCGGATCTACATGTATTAATGGAACCAGATGTCTCAACTGTGCAAGAATGGCCTCTGAACAGTCTTACTGTTTCCTATGTGCTGCTGGATTCGTTCTTGCATCGTTGAATCATCTGGTTCCGAATTACCGTGCTCATGCCTGGAGGCTGCTTGCAACCCGATGTTATGAGCGACAAGCACAAAACTCCGTCATGACGATCACACAGGACGTCAGGGGAACGGACAGGTCATGTGCTTCACATCCTTCACCACATCCGTGCTCGAAACGATGATGTTGACAAAAGCTGATGCTGAAAAAGAGCTTGTCGATGTCTTCAATGACACACATAAACCACCTTCTTCAGAAATACCATGAGGTAGCCCACGTGTGCACGCAAAGCTTACCCTGGTGTCCCCAAACGAAGGCGTCTACTGCTACGGCACTTCCAGAAACTGCACCCTGCTGCATGGGGATTTCGTCATGAACGATGTGCCAACCTGCTGCTCAACAAAAAAACTTCAAACCTCCGGCGCCGCTGTCTGAACTTACTTTGTGAGGCCCAAATACACCAATCCAAACCAATCACCGCGGAGAAATGTCTGCGATTGTGTCGACGTAGCACGACATAGTACGGCAACACGACAACGATGTATCATGCTTTACCTTCATGAGGCATGACTGCTTTGAACCATGATTGTTGCCTCAGCTGCGCGAACCTCAATGTGTAAAGGGCGAATGCTCTATGATGCTCGGTACCTCCCAACAATTCATGTAGCGAGAGGGCGACGATGGGCGACGTGAGAATGTCATCGAAGGCGAAGCCATCAAACTGCACAATGCTGGGAAGAATGCCTTGATTACCGGAACAATGCTGACTCCTTGAGTTTGTGCCGTGAACCTTTGACACATAGTTCAGCCACACTGGCTGCACCGTCACGGGTTTAGCTTACATGATCTTGAGGCCCGACATCTTTTCAACCGCACCTGCCAAGACAAAGACGTACGAGTACTCCCACATGTCGAGAACCGACAAGATGTTGTGACACTCCCCACAGGCCTACACTACACGTCGTGACCGCCACCACAACAACCAAGCCTGTTCCTCTTGTTGCATGCCACGACATATTCCTCGGGCCTGACATGTCGGAAAATTTGACCAACTGTTCGATGAGCAAGGAAGTCCGCCGAAGTTCAAACTTGGAAAGCGACACCTCTGCAATGTTGCGAAATGTGAAAGCCAGCTGAGTTCATCTGAAAGCTTGGTCTTCTCCGGATTTTGCACGGCGGATCTACATGTATTAACGGTACCAGATGTCTCAACTGTGCAAGAATGGCCTCTTAACAGCCTTACTGTTTCCTATGTGCTGCTGGATTCGTTCTTGCATCGTTGAGTCATCTGGTTCCGTATTAGCGTGCTCATGCCTGGAGGTTGCTTGCAACACGATGTTACCAGCGACAAGGACAACACTCCGTCATGACGATCACACAGGACGTTGGGGGGAAGGAGTCATGTACTTCACGTCCTTCACCACAGCCGTGCTCGAAACGATGATGCTGACAAGAGATGATGCTGAAAAAGAGCATGTCGATGTCTTCAATGACACACATAACGACATGGAAATCACCTTCTTCAGAATTACCATGAGGTAGCACACGTGTGCACGCAAAGCTTACCCTGGTGTCCCCAAACGAAAGCATCTCCTGCTACCGCACTTCCAAAGAATGCACCCTGCTGCATGGGGATTCCGTCATGAACGATGTGCCAACCTGCTGCTCAACAAACAAACTTCAAACCTGCGGCGCCTCGCTGCCTAAACTTACTTTGGGAGGCCCAAATACACCAATCCAAACCAATCACCGGAGAAATGTCTGCGAGCGTGTCGACATAGTACGGCAACACGACAACGATGTCTCATGCTTCACCTTCATGAGGCATGACTGCTTTGAACCATGATTGTTGCCTCAGCTGCGCGAACCTCAATGTGTAAAGGGCGAATGCTCTATGATGCTCGGTACCTCCCGACAACTCATGTAGCGATGTCGTGCCCGCTGAAAGCTTCCCAAAGGTCTCTGTCTTCATGACAACTTCGTCGTGCGCGTTGAGAGTACTGCTCTGCAAGACATTCTGCTGGTGACAAGCATCTGGACGAATATCTGCGTTTGAGGACACATGGGACGGTTCTGATGCCGTAGTTGTCTTCGACATGTAAGATGCCTCATCACTCAAGACTTAACCTTCAAGAGCCCCGGAGGGCGACGATGGGCGACGTGAGAATGTCATCGAAGGCGAAGCCATCAAACTGCACAATGCTGGGAAGATGCCTTGATTACCGGAACAATGCTGACTCCTTGAGATTGTGCCGTGAACCTTTGACACATAGTTCTGCCACACTGGCTGCACCGTCACGGGTTTAGCTTACATGATCTTGAGGCCCGACATCTTTTCAACCGCACCTGCCAAGACAAAGACGTACGAGTACTCCCACATGTCGAGAACCGACAAGATGTTGTGACACTCCCCACAGGCCTACACGCCGTGACCGCCACCACAACAACCAAGCCTGTTCCTCTTGTTGCATGCCACGACATATTCCTCGGGCCTGACATGTCGGAAAATTTGACCAACTGTTCGATGAGCAAGGAAGTCCGCCGAAGTTCAAACTTGGAAAGCGACACCTCTGCAATGTTGCGAAATGTGAAAGCCAGCTGAGTTCATCTGAAAGCTTGGTCTTCTCCGGATTTTGCACGGCGGATCTACATGTATTAACGGTACCAGATGTCTCAACTGTGCAAGAACGGCCTCTTAACAGTCTTACGGTTTCCTATGTGCTGCTGCATTCGTACTTGCATCGTTGAGTCATCTGGTTCCAAATTACCGTGCTCATGCAAGGAGGCTGCATGCAACCCGATGTTGTCAGCGACAAAAGACATTGCTCCGTCATGACGATCACACAGGACGTTGGGGGGAAGGGACAGGTCATGTACTTCACGTCCTTCACCACAGCCGTGCTCGAAACGATGATGCTGACAAGAGATGATGCTGCAAAAGAGCATGTCGATGTCTTCAATGACACACATAACGACATGGAAACCACATTCTTCAGAAATACCATGAGGTAGCACACGTGTGCACGCAAAGTTTACCCTGGTGTCCCCAAACGAAGGTGTCTACTGCTACCGCACTTCCAGAAACTGCACCCTGCTGCATGGGGATTTCGTCATGAACGATGTGCCAGCCTGCTGCTCAACAACAAAACTTCAAACCTGCGGCGCCTCGCTGTCTGAACTTACTTTGTGAGGCCCAAATACACCACTCCAAACCAATCACCTCGGAGAAATGTCTGCGATTGTGTCGACGTAGCACGACACAGTACGGCAACACGACAACGATGTTTCATGCTTTACATTCATGAGGCTTCACTGCTTTGAACCATGATTGTTGCCTCAGCTGCGCGAACCTCAATGTGTAAAGGGCGAATGCTCTATGATGCTCGGTACCTCCCAACAATTCATGTAGCGAGAGGGCGACGATGGGCCACGTGAGAATGTCATCGAAGGCGAAGCCATCAAACTGCACAATGCTGGGAAGAATGCCTTGATTACCGGAACAATTCTGACTCCTTGAGATTGTGCCGTGAAACTTTGACACATAGTTCTGCCACACTGGCTGCACCGTCACGGGTTTATCTTGCACGATGTTGAGGCCGGCATCTTTTCAAACCCCACCTGCCAAGACAAGGACGTACTAGCACTCCCACATGACGAGAACCGACAGGATGTTGTTACACTCCCCACAGGCCTACACGCCGTGACCGCGACCACAACAACCAAGCCTGTTCCTCCTGCTGCATGCCACGACATATTCCTCGGGCCTGACATGTCTGAAAATTTGACCAACTGTTCGATGGGCAAGGAAGTCCACCGAAGTTCAAACTTGGAAAGTGACACCTCTGCCATGCTGCGGAATGTGAGCCCGCTGAGTTCATCTGAAAGCTTGGTCTTCTCCGGATTTTGCACGGCGGACCTACATGTATTAACGGTACCAGATGTCTCAACTGTGCAAGAACGGCCTCTCAAAAGTCTTATTGTTTCCTATGTGCGGCTGCATTCGTACTTAAATCGTTGAGACATCTGGTTCCGTATTACCGTGCTCATGCCTGGAGGCTGCTTGCAACCCGATGTTGTCAGCGACAAAAGACAACACTCTGTCATGACGATCACACAGGACGTCGGGGGAAGGGACAGGTCATGTACTTCACATCCTTCACCACATCCGTGCTCGAAACGATAATGCTGACAAGAGATGATGCTGACCAAGATCATGTCGTTGTCTTCAATGACACACATAGCGACATGGAAACCACATTCTTCAGAAATACCATGAGGTAGCACACGTGTGCACACAAAGCTTACCCGGGTGTCCCCAAGCGAAGGCATCTGCTGCTACCGCACTTCCCAAGAATGCACCCTTCGTCATGAACGATGTGCAAAGGTGGTGCTCATCAAACGAACTTCAAACCTGCGCCGCGGCGCCTCCTTGCCTAAACTTACTTTGTGAAGTGCCGGAGAATCAAAAAAACTCTGCGAGTGTGGCGACATAGTAAGGCAAGACGACAACGATGTACTTTCATGAAGCATGACCGCTTTGAACCATGATTGCTGCTTCAGCTGCGCGAACCTCAATGTGTAAAGGGCGAATGCTCTATGATGCTCGGTACCTCCCGACAACTCATGTAGCGACGTCGTGCCCGCTGAAAGCCTCCCAAACGTCATCGCCGTGCGGACTAGAATACTGCTCTGCAAGACAGTGTTCTGGTGGCACACATCTCGACGAATATCTGCGTTTGAGGACACATGGGACGGTTCCGATGTCGTAGTTGTCTTTACAGGTTCGCCGCATGAGACTTATCAAACACAAGCTGGAAGAGCCCCGGAGGGCGACGATGGGCGACGGCAGAATGTCATCGAAGGCGAAGCCATCAAACTGCACAATGCTGCGAGGAATGCCTTGATTACTGGAATAATTCTGACTCCTTGAGTTTGTGCCGTGAACCTGTGACACATAGTTCTGCCACACTGGCTGCACCGTGCCGGGTTTCGCTTACATGATCTTGAGGCCCGACATCTTTTCAACCGCACCTGCCAAGACAAGGACGTTCCAGCACTCCCACATGTCGAGAACCGACAGGATGTTGCTACACTTCCCACAGCCCTACACGTCGTGACCTCGACCGCAACAACCAAGCCTGTTCCTCTCGTTGCATGCCACGACATATTCCTTGGGCCTGACATGTCTGAAAGGTTGACCAACTGTTCGATCAGCAACGAAGTCCGCCGAAGTTCAAACTTGGAAAGTGAAACCTCTGCCATGTCGCGAAATGTGAGGGCCCGCTGCTGAGTTCATCTGAAAGCTTGGTCTTCTCCGGATTTTGCACGGCGGACCTACATGTATTAACGGTACCAGATGTCTCAACTGTGCAAGAATGGCCTCTCAAAAGTCTTATTGTTTCCTATGTGCGGCTGCATTCGTACTTAAATCGTTGGGACATCTGGTTCCGTATTACCGTGCTCATGCCTGGAGGCTGCTTGCAACCCGATGTTGTCAGCGACAAAAGACAACACTCTGTCATGACGATCACACAGGACGTTGTGGGGAAGGGACAGGTCATGTACTTCACATCCTTCTGCACAGCCGTTCTCGAAAGATGATGCTGGAAAAGAGTACGTCAATGTCTTCAATGACACATAACCACATTCTTCTGACATGCCACGATGACGCACACGTGCGCACGCATAGCCTGCTCTGGTGTTCCCAAACGAATTGCTATCGTACTTCCCAAGGAATGCACCCTGCTGCATGAGGACTTCGTCATAAACAATGTGCAAGACTGGTGCTGAACGAACGAACTTCAAACCTGCGGCGCCTCGCTGCCTAAACATACTTTGTGAGTTCCCAATTAAATCAATCCAAACCAATCACGTCGGAGAAATGTCTGCGAACATGTCGACATAGTAAGGCAAGACGACAACGATGTACCTTCACGAAGCATGACTGCTTTGAACATGATTGTTGCCTCAGCTGCACGACCCTCAAAATGTAAAAGGCGACTGCTCTACGATGCTCGGTACCTCCCGGCCAATTCATGTAGCGACGTCGTGCCCACTGAAAGCTTCGCCACACTGATATTCACCGGTACAGCCGTTCCGAATGCATACCACCTGCCCGAATCACACCTCCCACACCTGAAAGCGCTGAGAGAACTCCCACATCGACACTTTGAGTGGACCTGTCGTGGACCTAATCGAGAACATGGAACTCTCTCGAGAAGTGCGTCGAAGCTGAAAAAACGATGGCATCATGGGTACGAAGTTCATGGAGAGGTCGTCCTGAAAGGTCTCTATGTTTGGTGGTCACGGGGCCAAACTGCTGCCTTCGTAGAATTCAGTCTGGCTGTCCGATTCAATGGCAATGTTGTCATCGTGCGTACCGCTCTGCGCAACATCGCTCAAAAAACACGTCTCGACGACACACTGTCTTCTAACATGCAAGACCCCGCCCCGCATCACTCAAACTTAGATCTTCAAGAGCCCCGGGGGGCGGAGTGCAAATGTCATCGAAGGCGAAAGCATCCAAAAGCTGTACCAGCAAACTGCAGGAGCTGGGAAGCATGCCTTGATTACCTGGAGATTGACGTGGAGGGATGTCTGGGAGTTTCCAAGAATAGGGGACCCTAAAATTGCACCCTAAATAGTAGGATCCTTGTCATAAGGACCCCCAGAATAAGGTACCCGTAATCTTCGGAAACTCCCCTATGCAGGTAGAGAACACATCGTGGCTCGCAGAACTCTGACATGGAACCCACGGTGTCTCCAAGGAAACTGCAGAACACGGCACATCCGAGGTTTAGGGTTTAGGGTTTAGGGTTTAGGGTTTAGGGTTAAAGCCTTCGACAAGCTGGACCTGATACTGCAAGACCCACATGGAATACACCGCCATTACACGATCTTGCGGCCTGTGTGTCTCTTCACAACGACCTGACACGAAAAGGATGCCTAGATGTCCGGAAACAACTGGGTTTTGTAACACTTCCCACCGGCCCACATGGCGCGATCATAACAACCAGACCATTGTTCTGCAGTGAGGCTAAGGAGTACCACTGCGTGCGGCCGTTGAAAGTAGAGCTGGAAGGGATCTTCCAACTGTCGTCCATGAAACATAGAACACATCGAAACCATTTCCTTGAGACGCATCCCGAGGCCTCAAGTTGCGCATGGAAAGCCTCACCCGGTGCTCTGATTGGAGAGTTGCTACTGCTAGTTTGACAACAAGTCCGACAACTTCCGATGAATACATCCTGCTGCTCAGCACTGTACCTTGAATGATGTCCAAGTCTGCTGCTTAACATAGCTTCGAAGCTCTGTTGCCTGCAACTGTGAGGTCCTGACATAGCCAGTCCAACCCAACCCCGGAGATTTGCCTCAAAACATGTCACCGTAGCGCATGTAGGGGCAAGAGGACGACCACGTGTCACCCCCAACTTTCATGCTAAACGCGTGCTGTGAAGAATATTTTCTCACCATGCCAGTTGCATCAACTGCTGGAAGAAGCTGCAAGATATGAAGAGCGACTGCTATCTCATGCTCGACACCTCCTGACAGATTGATGTACACCCATCATTTCCGTCGAAAGCCTCACCACAGACACGCACGCGCACAGACACCGATCTTCGATATTCACACCTCGTGATGTTGCAAATCAAAGGCATACGACTTTCATTCACGGGCCTGAAAGGAAAACCCGCGCACCCGAAATTTCTGAATGAACTCTGCGCCTGGACATGTCCTGGATTCCACCGGCAAAATGCGATCTTTGCGAGATCCCACAAAGTTGTAAAACAACGGCATCGCATGGTCGAAGTTCCTGAGGAAGTCACCCTTAACTCCGTGCGGTACGAGGTGTCGGCATGGTGCAACTCGACGACAATGTCATGGTGCCTTCTGCACGTGCTCTGCAAAATGTTGCTCCAATTCGTTCCCATATCACATCTCGACAAAAGATCTTTATGAGGACAAGCGGGACGGTTCCGATGGCATGGTTGTCTTTGGGGGTTCCAACATGAGACATGGCAAACACAAGCTACAACTTCGCGGGAGCGTGCAAGATTTTGCTGGGGCACACAAGTATAGTGCACTGGCTTGAATCGTCGATGAAAACTTCGTCCGTGCAATCGCAGGGTTTAGTGTCTTGCAAAAGCCAACCACTCGACATCGAAGTTTGTCCTGTTTCTGCTGCACCGGGAAGCCACCAAGCCATAGAGAAAGCTTCCATGTAGGTATGTGCAGGTAACACTTCGAGGGTCGGCTCACAGAACTCTAAATACTCTAAAGTTAAACCAACATGGAGCACGTGGTGCTGCTTGTGAACACAATGGTTTGTGATGAACTGCTCATCGGACAACCAATGAAAGTATACGGTACTCGTGAAAGCCTTCGGAAAGCTGCACCTGACAATGCAAGACTGCAAGGCTCAAATATAACGGTGCTTAAACGAACCTGAGGCCCAGTATCTCTTCAACACCAGCTGCCACGACAACGACGTGGTAGCTGAATACGCTGACCTACATCCTGACCCGGCTGGAGGTTGCAAAACTGCCCACAAGCCCGCTGTTGCCTGACCAACGCCCAAAGTACGTATTTGGCCAATCTTTGCACCAGCAATCTTGAGAAACTGTTGGAAAGCAGATGCCATCCGGTGCTGCCATACATACGCCCCGCGATCTCTGCTCTGAAAACTCCAAGCCTCGCACACATCCTACTCGGCTTATCATGTGCAAGGAACCAGACGACGCAACTCTGATGTAAGCATCTGAACAGCCTAATTTCTCCTGCACACATACTTGTGCCGTTGAGTCATCTGGATCCTGCTTACACTTACACATGCAATTCCCGTCCAATCAGACGCCAACACTTCGTCTTAACATGCACATACGACGTCGGGGAAGGCGACAAGTCGCGAACTTCACATCCTTGATCACAGCCGTCATCGAAAACACGATGCTGAAAATCGAGCTTTTCGGTGCCCAAGGGATTTCAGTGACACATGCAGCACACACGAAAACCGTGTCCTTGACCCGAAGGTACCTGAGGAAGGCCCTGCTGCTAGGTTGCAACCAGAACTCCACGCACTTGTGACTTGCGTCTACACAAGAACTAAAGAAACCTGCGCAGCCTCGCTGCCTAGAAGTGTTTTCTGAGGTACTGCTCTATCCAATCCAACGACCGCAGAAGACAACCACGAACCTTCTTGTTAATGCGTGGGCTCCTTTGCACAATGCTTGCTGACCGTACACTTCGCATGAACTGCTGCAGGTCCAACCCACAAAGCTGCACAATGGCATCGCACGTACGAAGTTCATGGAGCTCTGCAAATCTAGCAAATGCAAACGCCGCTCTAGTGCTCCACTGTAGTAGTAGGATTCGTTGTAGTAGCGCGATTCATTGTCCTCATTCGTACTGCTTTTGCTCCGCAGGACTGTTCTTGTAGCAAATGAATTCCAACTTAGCCCGATCCGACATCAATAAAACTTCATCTTAAAGAGCCCCGGAGAGCTGAGTCACAATGCCACCGAAGGTGAAGAAGGACATGGAAAACTTCTGATAGCGTTCGCAAACTGCACAAGGCTGGGAAGACTGCACTGCTGGCCTTGAACCTTTCTGACTTGCTCTGTGCTGCACGACTGGGGCAGGCGGTGATGGGTTTTGTGACGGGCTAGCACATGCACAAACAAGGTCCGCTAAGTCCAACTTTCAGTGGAGGTCAACACAGCGGTGGTGGCTCGCTGAACTCTGAAATGAAGCCAATGGAAGCCACGACGTAGCGCACGAAGCCCGTGAAGACCATGTCTCATGAACCGCAGAACACTGAGAAACATATTTAGTCACACTAGGTCTTGATGTCGGAAAGCCTGGATGTGACACTCCATGACTTGTCCTACCGTTTTAAAGCTTTCACTCTCTCGAGATTCATCTGCATGTAGTCGAGGACTGGTTGTCCTGAATGTTCAGAACCGGCTGGATCTCGTCGGACTGCCTAGAAACTCACACCATGTGACCACCACAGCCTCTCGATCTGTATTTGCCGATATCAAAACGCTTGACAGCCCGACATACTCGACCAAATTTTCGAGGAGTACAACGTTCTGCCGAATTTCAAGTGTCTGGAAAGTGGATGCTCAGCCATGCAAGGTGTAAGTCCATTGATTTCCGGTCTGAAAGCTCGGTAGCAAACACGCTCAGCTGACATGTGCACGGAGCCAGGTGACGCAACTCTGCGAAATTCTGCACGGAGGATCTCTCATGCCTTACGTACTGTTGTCCTAACGCTGATGACGTTGAGTCGTGTTTAGAAATGAAACATCAAACCTGCACACACTCCACCTGCAATCATGTCGTGGGGTCCTAAAATAACCTCTCCAGGTAAACCTGGGAGATGCACATGCGAACGTGTCAACATAGGGCCACAAGACAACCACACTTCTTTCTTGACATCCATGAAGCATGACTTTTTTGACAATGCTGGTTTCCTGTACCCAGTGAACCAGCTGCTGTGCGAACCTCTCAAAGTGTAACAGGCAACTGCTTTCTGCTGATGTGTAACTCCTGTCGCCTTCATGTAGTGAGTCATCTCTTTCGAAAACTACCTACACATACTGATGCAGATGTCTCTACTCTACCGCCCAAACTGACATTCCGATTGCATTCCAATGACGATGAAAGCAAACCTCGCACACCTCAAGCGAATCTGCTCTCTGTCTTTGTGGATCCGGGGAAAACCTGCCGTAGCGGTACGATTCGCTGTGGTGGCTCGATTCGACGGCAATGTCATGGGATGTGCGGCTCGTGCTCTGCAAGACTGTTGTTCCGGTGACACCCTTGGGGACATAGTGGGACGGTTCCGGGGCATCGCCAACCGAGACTTGGCAACCACACGTTCCCACCTGGCCCGGGCATGCTCGAGCTGTACACGTATAATCCAGCATCACTCAAACCAAATCTTCAACAGCCCTGGAGGGCAGGGTCGCGATGCGATGCCTTCCATCGAGGGGTGGGCTCGCAGAAGTCGGTCTCTATGAAGCTCACGGAGATACTCGTGAACACCATGGTGTGCTACGAACTGAGTTCCGATGATGTCATACTCGGAGTCGGGAAAGCCTTTGTAAAGTTGACAACGCAAGACTACGAGGCTGAACTATGAAGTACTTTATGCTTACACGTTCTTGAGGCCCAATACCTTTGCAAAGCCACCTGCCAGGAAAAGGATGTACCGTAGTGGAGTGATGGATGCCCGCATTGTCCGGAGAAGTCGACCAAGCTGCAAAATTTAAAACTCACTGCTTTCGGATCTGAAAGTTGCGCAACACTCGAAAAAAATCGCACAGGCGCAAACACTCTACGGCTCGACACGTGCAGGCAACCAGATGCTTCAACTGTGTGACATCTCGCAGCATCTCGACCACCATGCGGTCTTGATATGCAGACAGGACGTCGTGGGAAGGGACAAGGCACGAACATCACATCCATGACGACTGCCTTCGTCATAAGGACGATGCTAAAATAGACCGAGTCTGCATGGCAACGGATCTTCAATCACACATGCACCATATTGGAGCCACCATACCCTTGAGAAATACTCCGACTGGTTCTCTCGAATGAAGGCGTCTACTGCTGACAATGCCCTCCTGACGAATACTGTATCTGCTGCTGCTAGGAACTCTGCATGAACCATGTGCAATGATTACGAGTGAACATCAAGCCTGCACAGCCTCGTCGCTTGCGACTGTTGTGTGAGGTCCTGACATAAGCACTCCAAATAGGAGTTTCCGAAAATGGGGGACCCTAATATAATACCCTAGATAGTAGGATCCTTATTCTAAGGACCCCAAAATTAGGTACCCCTCTTTTCGGAAACTCCCAAATCAACCTCGGAGATGCTCATGTTGCACAGACGAAGACAACCACACAGCGTCCTCAATCTTCATGATGCACGAGTGATGAAGTAGGCGTCTGTTTACTGGAGCCATTGCCTCAACTTCTGTATACGAACCTGTTTGAAAGGCCACTGCTCTCCCCCCATTGCTGTCCCGTCCAATCGGACTGACCCGTCGTTTCCATTCAGTAGATTCGCGCGACACATCCGACCTCCAAACGAACAGCATCCTCGTACACCTGAAAGTCTTGAATGAACTTCGCCATCGACTCCGTCCGAAACACACATCGTGGACCTGACCGATATTAAAGAGCTTTTTGCAAGATCTCCCACACACATACTGAATTGTCGCTCACAAACTCTGTGCCGATGAGGAAGCCCGTTGTCCCGGAGAGATTCTATTCAGTGCTTCGCTTCGAACTAAGTCGGGTCTGCAGGACTTCGCTCTGATCAAACATCTCGATGGAAAGATCTGCACTTGAGGACAACTGGAAGGGTTCCGCTGGCCTGGTTGATGCGATTCGATGTTTCGAAGACAAGTTGAAAGCCTGGTTCGAGCTAGACATGCAAGATCCTGAGGCTTGGCAAAGATAAGTTAAAAGTCTAAGTCCCACCTCACTCAGAACAAAAGCTTCCGGAGCCCCGGAGGGCGGAGTCACACTGTCGTCGAAGATGGAGGAAGACATCGAAAATCTGAAGGATGCTTTGACTTCCGCAGTTCCGACACGGTTATGCCGGACTCGCTGCAACTAGCGACGCGTTGTCCACGCACCCTTTTGGATTTGGTGTTGCATGCAGCATGCACACAAAGAAAGCACACTCTTCGACTTCCAACTTTATCTTGCCACCAACTCTTGGTAGAGGTAAACACACCGAGGGAGGGCTCGCAGAAGATGCCACCCTGTAGCAAACGGTCTGCTTGTGAAGATGGCGTGCTCTGAACTGCACAACACTGAGAAACCAGATGAACAGATGATAGTCATACGGCTACTTGCCAAAGCCCGCGCAAAGCTGACAATGCAAAACGGAAAGGCTGAAATGCACACTGCTAACAGCTACAAGATCCTTAGGTCCAATATCCATTCAAAACCACCTGCCACGAAGAGGACGTAGTGGAGCACTAGGCTGACCTAATGTCAGGAAAGGATTTCGTCACAGCTCACAGGCCAGGATTTTGTGACCACAACAATCCGTGCTTCTGCGACTCCTTGCATGCCAAGGCGTACAGCTTGGAACTGACAAGCGACCGATTATTCGTAATGACAACCGCTCACGACCTTGGGGAAAGGGACTGGTCACGTGCATCGCATCCATGACGACAGCCTTCATCGAAAAGACGGTGTTGAAAAAGAGCGTGTCGGCATAGCGAGGCATCTTCTAAGACACGCGGGGTCTTCAATGACATGTATACCATACGGAAACCATTTCACCGAGGCAACAACATGTGCACGAAAAGCGTGCTCTGGTGCTGCCGCTAGATTGCAACCAGACCTCCACGTACTGCCATACTGTTGCTAAAGATTTTGCCACTTACGATTCGCAAGACTTGTGTTTACAGATGAAACCCAAATCTGCGCAACCTCGCTGCCTGTCAGTCATTCTGCGAGGTCCTGAAATACCAATCCAAATCAACCTGGAAGAAGCACATGCGCGGATGTCAAACATAGAGCGAGAAGATGAACGCAGTCACACATCATCCTCTGCATGAAGCTCGAAGTCTGTATATCAGGCGACTGCTTTCTGTACCTCCCGTCTATTTCAGACAGACCTGTTGTTTCCGTTTGAAAGATTCGCGACACCTCCGATGGGTCTGCGTTTAACGCTGCATTTCAGCACCCGCCATCCTTCGAAGAAGCCTGAAGCACCCGAAAACACTGTAATGCCCACAAAGATCTGCCACAAAGCCTCGAAACGACGTGATACTGGATGAGAAAGAACGGTCGCCCTGAAAGATCTGTGGCGCTGCGGGGAATCTGACATAGTTGTGCGGGTCGGCATGGTTCGATTCAATTAGCTATGTCATCGAGCGTACTGCCTGTGCTTTGAAGCACTTGCTTCTGCAAATATATCTCGACGAAAGATATTCGCTTGAGGAAAAGGGGTGCGGTCTCGATGGCATGGCTGTCTTCGATGTTCCGCCACATGAGCAAGTTCCAACCTATCTTGACCGAGACACGTAAGATGCGACATCACTCAAACCAAGTCCCGTAGAGACGGGTGGTCTCCTGCTGGACTGTGAAATCTGCAAAATGCTTTGGAAGACGCCTTGACAACCATGAACGCTTCTGACTCGCGGTCCCTGTCTTGTCAACCTGGGAAACATTGCCGAACAAACAAAAGAGACCGAAGCCCAGCATACACAACAACAAAGTAGACCGCTTCCGGATTGTAGCTTTTCCTGCTTCTGTTGCACGGGGATGCCACCGAGCTGTATAAAGCCGTCGTGGTGGTCGGTGGAGGTGCACACATCGTGGGTGGCCCGGCAAAGGTTTAAAATGATGAGCTACGATTCAACGAATGGAACTGCTTATCAACACGACGGTGTGTGGTGAGCTGCACATGGCGAACCGAGGAAGTCAACCTGGTACTTACAAAGGCCTTCCCAAAGCTGGACCTGATAGGCTCTGCGAAACTGCACAGCTAGAACACGAACTGGCCCGCTATCTCTGCAACACCATCTGCGACAAAAAGGACATGGTGGAGCACGGGCTGCCCTGAGTTCTCCAAGACCGACTGAGTCTGCTTCAAAGCGCAGATGTCATGACCACAACAGCCAAACCTCTTCGTCTGCGATGCATTGCATGACAAGAAATACCGCCTGCATCCCACCAGCCTGCATCTTGCATACTTGACAAACTGTTCCAATAGCGCCGAATTTCAAGCGTCCTGTGGAAATCCGATACTCTGCCATGCTGCAAGGCGTATTGCAATCCTGGAAAACGCAGACACAAACACTCTACAGTGCTACAGTTCGACACACGCAAGAAAGTCCTGAACTGTGTGTTCGTTGCATACATGTGGGCCATCTAGATGCTCCTTAAATACCGCTGTGCACGCAATTACTGCTGCAGTGGACTCATCTGTATCATTGTTGCCGATGAAGAGCGTGAAAACAAAACCACGCAACATCTTCCCGAGTCTCACTGTGGCCCACCGCTGTCTGTACTTCCCGTCCCGTGCACCCGGCGTTTCAATCCATGTGCCTGCTCTTGATCATGCATTCCATCCATTGCCATCCTTAAAGGAAACCTCAAAGCTGAAAGGCCGAGTGAACTTCGACATCAACTCTCTGGACATGTCGTGGACCGACAAAACTCATAGAGCCCCTTGCAAGATCTCCCAGACAAAGTTCATGAAGGAGTCGCTCACAAAGGATGTTATGGGACGATAACTTGGCCTGCTGACGCGGTAAGGTTCGCTGTAGTGCTTCGTTTCGATTGAATGTGGTCGAGAGAGCTCGGCTCGACTTCGTTCTGGCACTACAGGACAGGTGGGGGGCGCTTGTCTTCAAGCTTTCGCGACAAGAGCTTGGCAAACACGAGCTTCAAAGTAGTTCGAGCTAGACACGCAAGATCTGAAACCACACAATTCAATCAAATCTTCCAGAGCCCCGGAGGGCAGAGTCACAATGCTATCGAAGTTGAAGAAAGATAGGGATCGACCTGCCGTCTGCTCGCGCGGAGGGTACCGAACCGAACATGTCAGTCAAGACCCTGCGCATGATGGTAGGACCGCTGGGTCGTGAAGGCGGACTTCATGGAGAGGGCTCTTCCACGGAAAACAATCGAAGGAGCAGAGCATGATGAAGTAACGTACCACTCCACGGCAAAATCTTCAGTCACCCTACTTCTCGCACTCCGCGCAGGGACTTGAATACTGCTGTGACACGAAATCCTAGACCCAGAAACCCCGAAAACTTGAGATGTGGTTTGCTACCTTCAGGGTCTCATCAGATCCTGGAGAGCCAATAGATGGCAGACTGGATCAACATCACAAAACCTTCGAAATAGAAACATTCCAGCACCCCGGAGGGTGAAGTCAGAATGTGCTGCAGAAAATGAACCTATCACTGCTTTGCCTGCCACCAAATTCTCTGTAAGTGCTTTCTCGAACCATGACGAAGCCTCTTCCATGTTTTGACATGATGCAGGCAACGGGAATGCTTCTGCGAAACCGGCAGGAAGAGTTGTGAGGCAAACGTCTCGATGCTATGCACGCAAGAGAACTTGAAACCATCTTGAAGTAGAACGTGGGAAGGCTTGTGAACACCATGACGTTGGATGTACTGCGCAACATCCACGAAAGCCTGCGGAATAGTTTCAGGGATTCTGCAAAGCAGCCCGCAATCTCTTCGCACTACGAGTAGGACACTGTAAGATATGAAAACAGTGAGTCTAAGCTCTCTTGCACGCCCGCCACGAGAAGGGTCTTGCAACTCTTGTCCCAAGCCCCCACCGGCTGACAAAGCCCTTCGATCTGCGACCTCACACCGCACAGCACAGCACTAAACATATTGGGGAAAAATATTTTTCCCCAATATGTTTAGTGCTTCTACCTGCCGACTTTGTCGTCCTCCACATAGGAGCATGCACTGCCGAAAGCGTGCTGGAGCCTGAATTTGTTTGAGTTGGGTATATCGTGGCACTTTGCCTTACACCTCAGAAGGCTTGTGGGGGTACTAAGCCACTAAGCCTTCATTAAGCAGGTGTCAAGTATCCAGGCTCCGAGCACGACTGCCGACGCTATGAGGTCCCTTCGACCTGTACACTGTACGAACCTACACATATGTTGCAGACACACTGTGATTCTTTCAACCATCCCGATGCCTTGTCGAGCTTCGGAATTGAGATCATCAAAAGCGACCTATCGGCGAGCAGGAGATGATGCACAGGAGAACTGCAGGTGCATCGCTTCGCAGCCAGGTGCTCTCAATGTACTATATACAAGCAAACCCTTAAGGTTCATTCTCAGCCCGGCGATGTGCTGCAAGCAATGTTCCATGTCGTTCTTTGGCAGTTTCGCGCAGATATCGAGACTCTCGGACAATGGGAGATACCATGGAAACACCATTGAGATGACGTGTACGTGAAGAATCTCATCACAGGGCAGGACAAAGCCACATCCCGTCTTTGATTGAAGCTGATGCATTGCGGCTTTGATCATTTGGGCTCCCAGGCTTGTCCTTCAGCTGCAGAAGGTGCTGACTGCTGCATGCAATCCGAGGACAGCTGGACGCCTTCTGGACATCTGCGCACCGGGTGCCAACTCCAAGCCGACCAGTTCCGCTTGTGCGATCGACGTACTGTGTCAATGAAGGTTGCGTCAAAGGTCTACGGCAGTGGCTGATTTTCAATGACCATGAATCATGAACAATCCCAAGACTTCCCTCTGGCATGTGCATGACTTAGACACATCTCAAGACTCGACGGACGCTGGATGAACCTGTCTTTATGCCTCGAGTCCCAGTACCCCTGCGAAATATCCCAAAATCATCTCATCCAGCCCTGAATCAGCCGCAACCCTAAACCCCGACACGGTTGATGCCATTTGCCGTTGCAGAGCTCGAAGCCAACCCTCGCAGCGTCGAAAGAGAGATTTGACAGAAAAGCCAGGCCATGACGATGACACAGTACTGTGATATGCATCTCCGAACCCGGCCTTTGGTCCAGAGCGAACCTCGCACGATTTTCTCTGCCAAGAGGTCCGGCGTTCGGGGATCCTGGTTTTCCGCCAGCGAGCCTTCTTTCCGCCCGTGGTCCGGAAAACGAGTCCGCCGAACCCGCCTTTGGTCCAGAGCGAACCTCGCACGATTCCTCTGCCAAGAGGTCCGGCGTTCGGGGATCCTTGTTTTCCGCCACGGCGGAGCTGCACTTGAGACCCGCGGCGAGCTGCGCCACAATTTCCCCTGACATGCCGTGATGTTGACATGGAGGCTAGTTGCGAGACTAAGACGGCAAGTAGCTTGTGCCTGATGCCGACGCTCTGTGACGAAGCTCATCAGGACATTCATGCCAGCCGTTTTCGCAATCCGCACACTCGAAGGCATGGGAGGGAGCACCAAGTCTGCCCATGACACCGTATGATACATGGAGCAGTCACTCGATGTTGGTGACACCCGTTAACTGTAGCAGTAGCAAGGGTGGCAAGCACAATACTACCAAAATCTGGCAAAGAGTCAAAGGACTACCAATATCTTGGTGATACGAGCAGAACCCCAGAGGGTCACTTCATCACTGGTCGTCGAGCGGTACTGCTTCCGACTGCTCCCGATCCACCGGATACTACGACCTTCTCCTTGACTAACATTTCCATGCCGTGGCGGTAGGCAGAGAGAAAGCACCTGGCCTGGAACCCCATTCAGAACTGGAGCCAAGGACTCGTACTCGCCGGGGAGGCCGGTGGACGAAAGATTTCAATTGCCTCACCATCGTGCGGAACAACTTCAGTTTGTTGAAAGGCGCATGCTAGCGCCTTCTTACAACGGGTTGCTGAAGCAATAAAAGTAGGAACCTTCACGATCATGTGGGGAACGTGGGCTGTTGATGGATGTCTCAGAAAGAAGCCTCGGTGAAGAAAGAGCCCGTTTGGTTTCAGTTCAAGCTCTCCCTCCTGCCCGACCTGAGCCAATCAAAGGGTTTAAGATCTGACAAGAAGGTTCCGATTCCTACAGCAAGGCAGTTGTTGCCCGCAAGAGCTGACGGAAATCAGGTTTCTGCAATCCGTCACTCGGAACATGGGGACAAAGGCACCAGAGCTGTCAGGGCAATGCAGAGAGATGTGCCTCACAAACATCCATGTCCACAGCTTCGACCTCTCTCCGTCGACTGCTGGGCCCCTGGCGCGATCATGACCAGACCTGGCCCAGAGAGCTTTGGGCACCTCGCGACGATGAGAGGCGGAGCGTCTCCGCTCTTTGGGGGTCAACTCCCCCTGGGAGCCCTCGAAGGAAACGGGCCTTCGAGGGCTCCTTCAAGGATCCGGTTTTGGGGAAGTTCTCCTCTCGCTGGACGGAGCACCGGAGGGCAACATGGACGTTCCTCGGGCCGTGGCCGTGCGGTCCACTCCCATGAGCCATGGATTCACCGTTGCCAGGACGAGAAAGCCAGACAGATACCTTCGCATCCGCCCGGAGATTCACCCGCCCATGGGCACCTGCAACATCTGAAGCCCTTGGAAGACAAGGGCATCTCTGTCAGTGCATGGCATGCTACTTGGAGCGGTCTGGGATCCAAAATACTGGGCCTACCATGGAATTGTCGTCGCTCGCAGCTACCTCTCATGAGGACATGAAACGGTGGGATGGCAGACTTGCTTCATGAAAGCGGTCATGCACCCGTGCCCGTACAGTCACACAGCGCATGCCTGCCGCAAAGAACTGCCTTCTTCAGCTCGCTCTCCATCCACCGATGTGGCATTCGTGAAGTCGTTGCGAGCTTTGTGAACAGATGGAAGCCAGTAAGACATGTCATGTTTCTTCATGACACAAGGAGCCGTGACAAAGGTTTCCTTGCATGGACCGGCTGCTTCTCTTGGCCGCGTCAGAGCCCTGCAGCCCGCTCTTCCGCGTCGCGACTTCGAACTGCGCCTCCCCTTTGGGGCAAAACCGAACCTGAGCAATACACATCAGGAGCAGAGCCGGGGTCCGGTCCGAAAGGCCATCCCCCCCTGCCCTGCGAGCGCAGGCTCCTTCGGGGGAGGCCTACCAGCCCGTCAGGGCGGTGACCCCTCCGACGGGGCCCCGGAGGGCGGGAGGATTGCTACAGGTCACATCAGGCCACGTACGTTTACGCTAAAAACAGGCTCGGAACCATCACCGGAGCCATGGTGGCGCACGCATCAGGTGCCAGCCTTGTCAGCGTCACTGCATAGATCTCACAGTCGACAGCGGGCCAAGCGAGCCGCTCATGTGACTGATCTTCGAACTGAAGAACCAGTTGGTGTCGGTAGATACTTGGGAGGATGACCAACACAACATGTTGCAAACACCAATGCTTCAGAGCCATTGCCGCAACAGATGTTGCCGAACAAGTTGAACAAGTCAGATGCTCAAGACGTATGACAGGCCGTTCCTGCGAACGCATCTGAAACCCTGACAGCACGGACACAGCGATGCCCTGCTGCCGAGCCACCAAAACATTCCTGCTAGTCGCGGCGCAGGTGAGCTGCGCCGAGGCCAGCGGATCAGCAATCGTCACCATGGTCAGCCCGGCTAATTGCACAGAGATAGCATGGTGTTGGAACGGTCAATGAGCCAGCAGCCCGAGCAAATGGCTCGTCATGCGACCAGAAAAGACATCACTGCAGCTCTAACTCAGGAAGCAACTGGACTTATGGGTGAACCCACATTCAACTGTACGGCAGTTCGTCCTCGGGCGGATGTCTTGATGTCCTGGCAAAAGCAAGTTGGCAGACCCTGACTGACATGCCTTGTAGTTGCAAGCAGCGGTGAAAAAGCTCCCATGCAGACTCCAGCCCAAACAGCCGACGACGTGCAGATTGATGACTCCATGACCGAGCGCATCGAAAACCTTGGGAGCACTGTCTGGTACGCTCCGTGTTTTTCCAAAGCAAAGCTCCGGCGCTGCTGGAGGCACGCAAAGAACTCCTGCCAGTCGCCGCCCAGGTGTGCACCAATGGCCAAGGCCATTTCTGCAGTTCTGCGGGCGTCACCCATGGCAAGTGGCACAGCGTTCGGAAGTTCAATGATGTTGGTCTGTGTCTTTGGCGACATGACGGCTAGCACAGTGTTGCAGCGTCTCACTTGAGACCCAAGCTTCAACAACAACACCTCAACCTCAACCGGCCCCGGAGGGCAGGAGGATTATGCGCAGTACAGTAATGACACCTTGAAAACGACACTTAGACTTGTCAGCCCTTGTATCATTGCCGGTACTGACACCGGCGCTATGGCCGGGCACCCTCTCAGCAACTATGGCTGGTGACTCTAAGCTCCCAGCTGGGCCCCGGAGGGCAGAGATACGCTTTCACGATTGCGCCCACTGGACAGTATGTCCTCAGGCTTTAGCTTTCAATCGTTATTAGCAGCAGATGCTGGAGGACCCACAGAGTGAACTGGAATCAAAACCACACACCCGTCTCAACCGAAACACATCATGCCTCCAGTACCATCGTCTTCCATAGTCACTGCTGTCGCAGTGTGCTCATTGAAGCTTTGCATCTCGAAAGCGTCTGATGCCGCAGCCATCGAAAAGGTCTGCGGGAACAGACCTTATAGAAGGATGTGGCGCAGGTTCACCCAACAGACGTCTGGAGGCTGAACCCTCCAGCCAAGCTGCTTCAGGGAGCTCTGAACAAGCGAGCAAGTTATTGAAGCCATGCGAAAACCATCTCACATGCTGTCCGGGAGATGGGTTCAAAGGTAGGGTGCAAACAAACGAGCAGAATTGTTGGTGATGGGGCAGGTGTCTTGGAAACAACATGGAACACCGTGATTGAAATGCTGCACAGTGACAATCCTCAATTCAAACTCTGGTCGAACTGCATTGTGTTGCTACATCATGACATCACTTGCCAGCATGCAACGTGGCCCTGCCTTCCGTCATGAGGACACCGTGGCCTGCGTGTTGCCAAGTGTTGCCAACCAACTCCTCCACCACGGACACTTGTCGGATAGATCCGACGGAGGCGCAGCCGTGCCCGCATTGCGGAACATCCGCAGAGTCGCGGCTCAGGCGACAGGCATCCATATGCTCCCAAAGTCCAGCCGGATATGCCGACAGTGTTACCAGAAGACCGGGCGTCACCGCCTCGGCTGCCACGGCCTCGGTGTGTGCCTGGCACACGATTCATGCCTGGCTCCTGACAGGTCCGCAGGATCTCAGTCGAGTCCTAACGCCTCACTCGGGCGCCTAACCTCCAGCTGGGCCCCGGAGGGCAGGAGGACCCACCTGAAACCACACTTGTCTCAACCGAAACATCATGCCTTCAGTACCATCCTCTTCATTCCTCTTCAACCATCACTGCCGTCGCAGTGTACTCATCCAAGTTCTGCAGGTACAGAACGTACTCCCACAATCGAAGGATGTCATGCAGGTTCACCCCCAATCTCGCGGCTGAATGGATCAGCCAAAGCTGCTTCAAGAAGACGCATGGTCTTGAACAAACGATTAAGTTGTTGAAGCCATGCGAAAACCTTCCCACATGCAGTCCGAAGACGGGTTCAAAGGGAGGGTGCAAACAAACCAGCAGAATTGTAAGTGATGGAGCAGGTGTCTTGTGAAAGCAACATGGCACACCGTGGTTGAAGTGCTGCACAGTGACAGAACTCTGGTCGAACTGCATTGCAAGTTGCTACATCATGACATGACTTGCAAACATGCAACGTGGCCCTGCCTTCCCGTCATCAGGACACCGTGGCCTGCGTGTTGCCCACCAGCTCCTCCACCACGGGCACTTGTCGGATATCGGATACAGCCGACGGAGGCGCAGCCGTGCCCGCATTGCGAAACATCCGCAGAGTCGCGGCTCAGGCGACAGGCATCCATATGCTCCCAAAGTCCAGCCGGATATGCCGACAATGTTACCAGAAGACCGGGCGTCACCGCCTCGGCTGCCACGGCCTCGGTGTGTGCCTAGCACACGATTCATGCCTGGCTCCTGACAGGTCCGCAGGATCTCAGTCGAGTCCTAACGCCTCACTCGGGCGCCTAACCTCCAGCTGGGCCCCGGAGGGCAGGAGGACCCACCTGAAACCACACTTGTCTCAACCGAAACATCATGCCTTCAGTACCATCCTCTTCATTCCTCTTCAACCATCACTGCCGTCGCAGTGTACTCATCCAAGTTCTGCAGGTACAGAACGTACTCCCACAATCGAAGGATGTCATGCAGGTTCACCCCCAATCTCGCGGCTGAATGGATCAGCCAAAGCTGCTTCAAGAAGACGCATGGTCTTGAACAAACGATTAAGTTGTTGAAGCCATGCGAAAACCTTCCCACATGCAGTCCGAAGACGGGTTCAAAGGGAGGGTGCAAACAAACCAGCAGAATTGTAAGTGATGGAGCAGGTGTCTTGTGAAAGCAACATGGCACACCGTGGTTGAAGTGCTGCACAGTGACAGAACTCTGGTCGAACTGCATTGCAAGTTGCTACATCATGACATGACTTGCAAACATGCAACGTGGCTCTGCCTTCCCGTCATCAGGACACCGTGGCCTGCGTGTTGCCCACCAGCTCCTCCACCACGGGCACTTGTCGGATATCGGATACAGCCGACGGAGGCGCAGCCGTGCCCGCATTGCGAAACATCCGCAGAGTCGCGGCTCAGGCGACAGGCATCCATATGCTCCCAAAGTCCAGCCGGATATGCCGACAATGTTACCAGAAGACCGGGCGTCACCGCCTCGGCTGCCACGGCCTCGGTGTGTGCCTAGCACACGATTCATGCCTGGCTCCTGACAGGTCCGCAGGATCTCAGTCGAGTCCTAACGCCTCACTCGGGCGCCTAACCTCCAGCTGGGCCCCGGAGGGCAGGAGGACCCACCTGAAACCACACTTGTCTCAACCGAAACAGCATGCCTCCAGTACCATCCTCTTCAACCATCACTGCCGTCGCAGTGTACTCATCCAAGTTCTGCAGGTACAGAACGTACTCCCACACTCGAAGGATGTGATGCAGGTTGACCGCAATCTCGAGGCTGAATGGGTCAGTCAAGCTGCTTCAAGAAGACGCATGGTATTGAACAAACGGTGAAGTTGTTGAAGCCATGCGAAAACCGACTCACATGCAGTCCGGAAGATAGGTTCAAAGGGAGGGTGCAAACAAAGGAGCAGAATGGTTAGTAAAGGCAGCTGTCTTGAAAGCAACATGGCACCCCGTGATTGAAGTGCTGCGCAGTGAAACCTCAATTCAAACTCTGGTCGAAATGCGTTGTTTGCTACATCATGACATGACTTGCTTGCATGCAACGTGCCCTGCCTTGTCGTCATGAGGACAGCATGGGCTCCGTGTTGCCAACCACCTTTCCTACGCAGCCGTGACGCTCGCGGAGCATTCACAGAGTCGCGGCCTTGCCGTCGGGCTCTGCTTGCACAGCAGCGCAGACCGTCCACATAGTCGCGATCTGAGCGACGGGCGTCCAGAGGCCAGCCAGATGTGCCCAGGTCGCTACCAGAACACCAGAAGTCAGCGCGCGCACCGACCAGCCAGCCATGTAGAGCATTGGTTGCCAGTACTTCAGTCTGCGCCGGCACGCACTTCCTCTTAGTTCCTGATAGTGGACACAGGTTTCGTGTTCCCCTCATAGCAGCAGCTCGGCCACTCACTAGGAGGGCCAGCGCACTTGGCAGCTCGGCCACTCACTAGGGTGGCCGGCGCGCTCCCAACCTCCAACTGGGCCCCGGAGGGCAGGAGGACCCACACAGTCAACATGCATTGAAACGACACGGCGATAATGCATCGTGCCTCCAGCACCATCATCAACCGCAAGCACCGCCGTCACTGTCTGCCGGTTGACATTCTGCGTGTCCCGTGCACATCCTGGGCAGAATCTGCCACCTTACCACAATCGACAGATGTACCGCAGGCTCAGCCGACGGACACCTCGAGACTGGAAAGGTCACCCGAACTGCTTGCTCGGATGGCATTGTCTTAGCAGACGTAGTTGTTGCGCTAGACAAGCCGCCTAACGGTATGGCTTTCCTGCGGCTGACTGCAGATGGACACTCGCGCGCAGTGAAGTTGGCAAATCAGTAGTTTGGTTGATGGCTGGTGACACCGAACAAACACTACGAAAAGTCCTGCCTGTCGTGGTAGCAGTGACCACTGCCAGATCCACTATCCAAATGCCATTCTACAAGACTGGAAGTGAGACTTGAGTCAGAGTACGAAACTCTCTCTGCTTGCACAGCAGCGCAGACCGTCCACATAGTCGCGATCTGAGCGACGGGCGTCCAGAGGCCAGCCAGATGTGCCCAGGTCGCTACCAGAACACCAGAAGTCAGCGCGCGCACCGACCAGCCAGCCGGGTAGAGAGTTGGTTGCCAGTACTTCAGTCTGCGCCGGCACGCACTTCCTCTTAGTTCCTGATAGTGGACACAGGTTTCGTGTTCCCCTCATAGCAGCAGCTCGGCCACTCACTAGGAGGGCCAGCGCACTTGGCAGCTGGGCCGCTCACTAGGGTGGCCGGCGCGCTCCTAACCTCCAACTGGGCCCCGGAGGAGGGCAGGAGGAACCACACAGTCAACATGCATTGAAACGACACGGCGATAATGCATCGTGCCTCCAGCACCACGGGGGTCTTGGGTGCCCAGCATCACCACAGAACCAGCACAGTCCGCCCTGAGTCTGACGTTAACGTCTGCTCGGTGCGACAGCAACGGATCAACAACTTGCATAATCACCGCCAACACTGTCCAGATCCTGGAGATTGTCTGGAACCGCAACCCTCGAAAGAGGAATGCCGGGACTCCACCTTACCAAAACCGACAGATGTACCGCAGGCTCACCCGACGGACACCTCGAGACTGGAAGGGTCACGAACTGCTTACTCGGATGGCATCGTCTTAGCAGACGCCGTTTTTTCTAGACAAGCCGCCAAACGGTGTGGCTTTCCTGCGGCTGACTGCAGATGGACACTCGCGCGCAGTGAAGTTGGCCAAGCATTAGTTTGGTTGATAGCTGGTGACATCGAACGAACACTACGAAAAGTCCTGCTTGTAGTGGTGGCAGAAACTACTGCCTATAAAAATGACAAAATCGAGAATGTCGGACTTGCTTGCGAAACTCTCTCTCTCTTCTTACACAGCAGCGCAGAAAGCCCACATAGTCGCGGACTCAGCGACAGCGCGCAGAGTCCAGCCAGATGTGCCCATCCCGTTGCCGCGGTCTGCGCCTGTCACGCACTTCCTCTTAGCTCCTGACACTGGACACAGGTTTCATGTTTCCCTCCTAGCAGCAGCTCGGCCACTCACTAGGAGGGCCAGCGCACTTGGCAGCTCGGCCACTCACTAGGGTGGCCGGCGCGCTCCTAACCTCCAACTGGGCCCCGGAGGGCAGGAGGACCCACACAGTCAACATGGTTTGAAACGACACGGCGATAATGCATCGTGCCTCCAGCACCATCATCGACCGCAAGCACCGCCGTCACTCTCTGCTGGTGCAAATCCTGGACAGAATTTGGAGCGCAGCCCTCGAAAAAGGAATGCCGGGACTCCACCTTACCAAAATCGACAGATGTACCGCAGGCTCAGCCGACGGACACCTCGAGACTGGAAGGGTCAACCGAACTGCTTGCTCCCATGGCATTGTCTTAGCAGACGTAGTTGCTTTGCTAGACGAGCCGCCAAACGGTATGGCTTTCCTGCGGCTGACTACTGGTGGACACTCGCGCGCAGTGAAGTGGCACAAGCAGTAGGTTGGTTGATGGCTGCTGACACCGAACAAACACTACAAAAAGTCCTGCAATGTCCTGCATGTAGTGGTAGCAGTGACTACTGCCTATCCCAATGCCATTCCACAAGACTGGAAGTGAGACTCGAGTCAGAATACGAACCTCTCCCTGCTTGCACAGCAGCGCAGACCGTCCACATAGTCGCGGTCTATGCGACGGGCGTCCAGAGTCCAGCCAGATGTGCCCAGATCATTACCAGAACACCAGAAGTCAGCGCGCACCAGCCAGCAAGCCGTGTAGAGCCTGGTTGCCGGTGCCTTGGTCTGCGCCTGTCACGCACTTCCTCTTAGCTCCTGACACTGGACACAGGTTTCATGTTTCCCTCCTAGCAGCAGCTCGGCCACTCACTAGGAGGGCCAGCGCACTTGGCAGCTCGGCCACTCACTAGGGTGGCCGGCGCGCTCCTAACCTCCAACTGGGCCCCGGAGGGCAGGAGGACCCACACAGTCAACATGCATTGAAACGACACGGCGATAATGCATCGTGCCTCCAGCACCATCATCAACCGCAAGCACCGCCGTCATTGTCTGCCGGTTGACATTCTGCGCGTCCCGTGCACATCCTGGGCAGAATCTGCCACCTTACCACAATCGACAGAAGTACCGCAGGCTCAGACACCTCGAGACTAGGCTCGGATGGCATCGTCTTAGCAGATCTAGTCGCTGTGCTAGACAAGCAGCCAAACGGTATGGCTTTCCTGATGCTGACTGCAGATGGACACTCGAGTGCAGTGAAGTGCCCAAGCAGGAGTTTGGTTTTTGGCTGATGACACCGAACAAACACTACGAAAAGTCCTGCAATGTCCTGCATGTAGTGGTAACAGTGACTACTGCCTATCCAAATGCCATTCCACAAGACTGGAAGTGAGACTCGAGTCAGAATACGAACCTCTGCCTGCTTGCCTGCTGTGCAGAACGTCCACATAGTCGCGGTCTATGCGACGGGCGTCCAGAGTCCAGCCAGATGTGCCCAAATCATTACCAGAACACCAGACTTCAGGGCGCACCAGCCAGCAAGCCGTGGGTGCCTTGGTCTGCGCCTGTCACGCACTTCCTCTTAGCTCCTGACACTGGACAGAGGTTTCATGTTTCCCTCCTAGCAGCAGCTCGGCCACTCACTAGGAGGGCCAGCGCACTTGGCAGCTCGGCCACTCACTAGGGTGGCCGGCGCGCTCCTAACCTCCAACTGGGCCCCGGAGGGCAGGAGGACCCACACAGTCAACATGCATTGAAACGACACAGCGACAATGCATCGTGCCTCCAGCACCATCATCGACCGCAAGCACCGCCGTCATTGTCTGCCGGTTGACATTCTGCGTGTCCCGTGCACATCCTGGGCAGAATCTGCCACCTTACCACAATCGACAGATGTACCGCAGGCTCAGCCGACCCGAGCTGCTTGCTCGGATGGTAGTGTCTTAGCAGACGTAGTTGTTGTGCTAGACGAGCCGCCAAACGGTATGGCTTTCCTGCGGCTGACTTCAGATGGACACTCGAGCGCAGTGAAGTGGCCCAAGCAGTAGTTTGGTTGATGGCTGGTGACACCGAACAAACACTACGAAAAGTCCTGCAATGTCCTGCATGTAGTGGTAACAGTGACTACTGCCTATCCAAATGCCATTCCACAAGACTGGAAGTGAGACTCGAGTCAGAATACGAACCTCTGCCTGCTTGCCTGCTGTGCAGAACGTCCACATAGTCGCGGTCTATGCGACGGGCGTCCAGAGTCCAGCCAGATGTGCCCAGATCATTACCAGAACACCAGAAGTCAGCGCGCACCAGCCAGCAAGCCGTGGGTGCCTTGGTCTGCGCCTGTCACGCACTTCCTCTTAGCTCCTGACACTGGACACAGGTTTCATGTTTCCCTCCTAGCAGCAGCTCGGCCACTCACTAGGAGGGCCAGCGCACTTGGCAGCTCGGCCACTCACTAGGGTGGCCGGCGCGCTCCTAACCTCCAACTGGGCCCCGGAGGGCAGGAGGACCCACACAGTCAACATGCATTGAAACGACACGGCGATAATGCATCGTGCCTCCAGCAGCATCATCAACCGCAAGCACCGCCGTCATTGTCTGCCGGTTGACATTCTGCGTGTCCCGTGCCGACCCTGGGCAGAATCTGCCACCTTACCACAATCGACAGATGTACCGCATGCTCAGCCGACGGACACTTCGAGACTGGAAGGGTCACCCGAACTGCTTGCCCGGATGGTAGTGTCTTAGCAGACGTAGTTGTTGTGCTAGACAAGCCGCCCAACGGTATGGCTTTCCTGCGTCTGACTGCAGATGGAAACTCTCGTGCAGTGAAGTGGCCCCTGCATGTAGTGGTAGCAGTGACTACTGCCTATCGAGATGCCATTCCACAAGACTGGAAGTGAGACTCGAGTCAGAATACGAACCTCTGCCTGCTTGAGCGACGGGCGTCCAGAGTCCAGCCAGATCGTCACCAGAACACCAGAAGTCAGCGCGCACCAGCCAGCAAGCCGTGTAGAGCCTTGGTGCCCTGGTCTGCGCCTGGCACGCACTTCCGCTTAGCTCCTGACAGTGGACACAGGTTTCATGTTTCCCTCCTAGCAGCAGCTCGGCCACTCACTAGGAGGGCCAGCGCACTTGGCAGCTCGGCCACTCACTAGGGTGGCCGGCGCGCTCCTAACCTCCAACTGGGCCCCGGAGGGCAGGAGGAACCACATAGTCAACATGCATTGAAACGACACGGTGATAATGTATCGTGCCTCCAGCACCATCATCAACCGCAAGCACCGCCGTCACTGTCTGCCGGTTGACGTTCTGCAGAGCCGGTGCAGATCCTGGAGATTGCCTGGAACAGCGGCCTTCGAAATAGGAATGCCCAGGACGATGACCCGAAGTTGCCGAATCTACCGTCCGATCTGTAAAGGAACTGACAACAAAAGCTTTCACACAAGGGCCATAGATCCTTGATGCAAAGAGACTCTTCTCCAGGTGCTTTCGCAACGGTGGTGTGGTCTGCGAATCTGGACTTCTGGTGAAGTCATCTTCGATGCAGGCAGGGAAGGGTGGGCGGGAGAAAGAAAGGCTTCGAGAATCGAATCTCGTGCCAAAGTATATTATTATGTTTCCTCGTCACGGATTTGAACTTTGGAGGTTCACCACCCTCATGCTTAGACTTAGACCTGCTACCTTCAGACACCAGATTTTGCCTCAGGCTCCGGGTCTCTCTAGGCACAGACATCCCTGCATGGGACCCGGCCACAAAGGGCCTCCCCTCGAATCAGAGCCCGTGGAAAGAGGTGGACTCGGCCCTAGACCTCTCGGAAGATTCGACAAAGCTCCTGTCTGGTGCCACTCTACTCTCGCCGCGGGGCCCTCATTCCCCAGCTTGAGCCGCTCGCCTTCCCGTTCTGTCAAGAGCTCCTCGGGACCTCCCCTGTTTTTCTCAAGGGCGAAACGCGTCAACAGTCGCCCCATGGCATCTCGTCAGTCAAAGCTCGTCTGAGCTCTGTACAATTCACAATTTGTACAAAGCTACACCGACCAGTCGGGCAGTTCTGCAGCTCCCCCAATTCTCCTGTGCCGACCTCGTGGTACGGGCCCCGGAGGGCCGGAGGCTCCGGCCCCTTTCAGCCTCTTCCCACACTCAGACACCGGCAGCTCCAGTCCGCTACACCCAGCCAGACCAGAGCTCGAGCCGGTTCGCGGCTCCACTCTGCCAGCGAGGAACCACCCGGCCTCTACGACTCTACGGTCCCGAGACCCAGGGCCACCCCAAAGTCCAGGCGGGCCTGAAACACCAGCGCATCCACCCCCGGGAATCAGGCAGTTCAGGCCTGGGCGCCTCTGGAATCAGACTCCCCAGCCCAGAAGTCGCAGCTGCCTCGCTCGTCACCACGATCTGACCACCACGCCGCTCTGGATATAGACTTTCTTCTTCGACGGGTCGTACTTCACCTCGCCACTCGGAGCTCCGCCATACCCGGTCGCCGTCACCAGTTCAGACCTGGCTTCCACGTCTCGGAGCAGGATCCAAGTCTACGACCTCCCCTGCATCGCCCACATGGCATTCGCGGTCTCGTCTGTAGACGAAAGAAAGGCTCTTCCAAACTTGAGCCCATGAGCCAACATGTGTGCTGAACTTGGAATCTGAAACTTTGCACACTGTGGCCTTTGCCGCGGCCTCTCTTTGCCTATCTGCAAGCCTTGAGCAAAGAAAGCTGCGGCACAAAGACAGCCGAAGCAATGCGCATGCTGGGGCTCAGGGCTGAAGAGCAGGGTGGGCCTTGTGGGGGCTTACAGGGTTTTCGGGTGTGGGCTTAGGGTTTCGGGTTGGCCCGGGCGCATGCAACAGAAGGCATCTGAGCCTGGTTTCATCACAGCCGAATCACAGTAGCACTACCGACAGAAGGTGGTACCTCGACCTTGCTCATGTCCTGGAAGCCTCATTTACCCCACCCAGACTCCCAGCACGCCCTCGACCCAGACCAGGCCCAAGAAGAGCTCGAAGAAGATCTCAAGCCAAAGCCAGTAGTCCTCAGCACTTCTCGACTCGCTTTGCACTCAGGCTTTCTTGGGGGGGCTTTTTGACCCAGAACCCGGGTCCAGCTCAAGAAGATGAGCACAGCTTTCCTAACGTGACATGGCAACGACAGGGTACCAAGGCGAGCTTTGCAAACTTAGCAGCGAGTTCAGAAAAGGTCGCGAGCTTGCAAGGTAGCTGCTGCCGAGTCCGGCGTATATCTCCAGCATGCCACGTGTGGCTACATAACGAGTCGGATGTACCCCTTGCCAAGCTGCCTCACTCTTTCTGTCCCCAACACCCGAAACACCGAAGAAAGATTCATGTCGTCGGCGAACCTGGAGGTGGATCTTGTCTAAAAATGTCTGTCCTGAAAGCTGGGATCGCAGCTTTACGGCCGCAAGACCCGTCGGAGAGACTTGAGAAGCACTCGCCGACGGCTGGCGCCACAAGTCTTGCGGCTTCGACCTCATCCAGACTTAACCCTGGCTATGTATGATGATAAGGGGGACGTGTTGCCGCTGTCGCAGTTGTATGTTTGGAAAGCGCTTCTCCGTCTGCCAGCCGAATTTCGAACTCTGAGGCGGGAGCCCATCCTAAACGCCGCCGTCGCCTGCCGCGGGGGAGATTTCACTGGGTAAGGGGCCCCTAAGAAAGTTCCACAAATAGTAGGCTCCTTATGTCAAGGACCTAAGGATAGCGACAAGGGCTCTTGATAAGTGCCCCAAGAACCCGTAAGCCAGACAGTGCGGCGATTGTGATACCTCAACAGGGGCATGACTGTTGCGATCGGGAAACCATGATGCAGCACCTCTCAGTGACTGACAAACTGGAAAGCGCTAGATGAACACGACGGCTATGCAGGCTGGATTTGCATTGAAACGAACGTGCTGCCTCTGATCCAACACTGTCCCACCACCGGCAATATCCTGAAACCCGGTGCCATTGATCCTACGCCACTGAACACTGTGCCGTCAACCCCGAGCCCTGGAAACCCTCAACTCTAACCCTGCGTCCGATACTTCGCATTCGCAAGCGATGATCGCAGATCACAGTGACCAAAACGATATCGACATAGATGAAGTATGCAGCATGACGACAGGAACCATCCTAGCAGACATGAACGAAAATCACCACGGCATTGATGTAGGAGAGAGTATCACTGACAGTTCTTGCTGGCATTAACAAGAGAGCCTTCTCCACACGGCAAGAACCGCAGCTCCGTTGGTGCGCACTGCTCATCTCGAACCTCTGCTTTGAGAACAGCTCATATGTAGGAGAAGGTGTTGGTGGTAGCAGTAGTAGTAGTAGTAGCAGCAGCAGCAGCAGCAGGAGTAGTAGTAGTAGTAGTAGTAGTAGTAGTAGTAAGTAGTAGGTAGCAGGTAGTAGGTAGTAGGTAGCAGGTAGTAGGTAGTAGGTAGTAGGTAGTAGGTAGTACGTAGTACGTAGTACGTAGCATGTAGTACGTAGTACGTAGTACGTAGTACGTAGTACGTAGTACGTAGTAGGTAGTAGGTAGCAGGTAGCAGGTAGCAGGTAGCAGGTAGTAGGTAGTAGGTAGCAGGTAGTAGGTAGTAGTATTTAGTAGGTAGTAGGTGGTAGGTAGTATTTAGTCGGTAGCAGGTAGTAGGTAGTAGTATTTAGTAGGTAGTAGGTAGTGAAGGTAGTAGTATTCAGTAGGTAGTCGGTAGTAGGTAGTAGGTAGGTAGGAGGTGGTAGTAGTGGTGCTACTACTACTACTACTACTACTACTTCTTCTTCTACTACTTCTTTACTACGACCACTACCACTGAACAAGAAGAATTAGAATCAGCCTGGAAGTAGAAGCTGTCGACTTTCTGGTTGACATCGTTGTTACCATGCACTAGCGATGGTCGCAAGAACAGTCATGGATGCCTGAGTAGCAAGTAGACCTTTAAGCTTCTGAGTCCTGCCGATAACCCTAAACCCTAAACCCTTAAACCGTGTGCAAGACGTGTGCAGGGCGTGTGATGTGCCGGACGCAAGCAAAAAAATCCCCCGAAGACTTCTTTGTTCACTGCGCTTCGATAGCCGGGAGCTCGGAGACCTGAGGCCTGGAAGAGTAGTGTTAAAAAGTACAAGTAGAATAGGTTTGGGTGTCTTTTCTACTGTTTTGTATTTTCAGGTACCCGCCAAAACCCATTTCCAGGCCGTTATATGGGGATGGGTCAATATTAACAAAGGCCACCTCAATGGAAGCTCTCACTACTCTCTGCTTCTAGGCCCAGGATCTCATGAACTGCTTGAAATTGGCTCGTATCCAAAATGCCTATTCTGCTCGATGGAGGCCTTTTGGATTAATCGCTTCCCCCTGCTCTTGAGCCCGCCCTGACAGAACGTCCTCAAATGTCTTCAAACGGGGGGGGGTCAACGAGTCCCTCGTTGCGATACCAGTAGTTGTCAGCCGACCCAGCGATCGTGGCAAAGGTGAGGAGCTTTAATTAGAGCTGAGCAGGCTCCCGGGGGAAGCGATCTGCTTTGGTCCCGGCCCGGTGAAACTCAAACTTGGCAGGCAGTCCAACATCGGACAGTAGTCATAGTCGGGGCCGCCGAAGCCGAAGCTGCGACATCTGCGGAGGCTCAAGGAGAATCTGCTGCAAATCCCAAGCATACGAGCTGGCGTTTTATCTTCAGCCGCACATCCTGCAGCCGAAATCCTAAAGTTTGTTTAGGGTTTAGGGTTTGGCGGTTTAGGGGACCTGCAGCGATCTAGGGCTGATACCTTCCGAGGCCCTAGAAGGGATTCTGCGGCAGTGGCTGAAACAGCCTAGACTCCTGGAGGAGCTCAGCAGTCCTCGATACTCGGCTCAGCCCCAACAACCCGGAGATTCAATCGCATGCGCTCCGCCGGGCCCATGGTAAGATAAGAGTAACAAGAATAACAATAATAAACAACACTAGTATTCATAGATATAACAGTAATGTTAGTAGTAACAACCAGGTTCAATCACTGGTGCCTGGTTCTCTTTCTGCCACGAATACTCGATTTAGAACGGCTCTTCCTTGCTATCCGTATGTTGTCAAATCTTTTGGTCCTCCTGCTCACGAAAGAGGGTCCGACTACTACTACTACTACTACTACTACTACTACTACTACTACTACTACTACTACTACTACTACTATTGCTACGACTACGACTACTACCTCTACGACTAACACTACCACTACAACTACCACTACCAGTTACCACTACCGCCACCACTACCACCACACGACGACGACGACTACTACTGATACTAGTGATACTAGTGATACTACTGATACTACTGATACTACTGATACTACTGATACTACTGATACTACTGATACTACTACTACTACTACTACTACTACTACTACTACTACTACTACTACTACTACTACTACTACGACGACTACGACTACGACTACGACTACGACTACTACTACGACTACGACTACGACTACGACTACGACTACGACTACGACTACTGCTACTACTGCTACGACTGCTACGACTACCACCACTACTGATACCACTGCGCCTTCGGGCTTATGAGCATGAATTCTGAAAGGCTCTTCAGTCCGACCGGTGGTTCCCACCTCGAACCTTTGGCTGAAAAGAACCGGTGCATTTGGGGCGCTGCGCTGCTACCGCGATCTACGAAGTCTCAGCACGCCGTGCACACCAGGACATGAGGGCCGCCAGCAGAAGGGCGAGGACGATCAGCGATCCGGCAGAGATGCTGACGCCCGGCCTTTGTGGAAGCGTTCAGGGCTTGCCCCAAACATCCCAGAACATGACATATAAAAAGCTAGGAGTGCGGAAAAAAAAAAAAAAAAAACACCAAGACTTCGGCCCGGGAGCAAGCCGGGCTGGAGCGAGTAGCAGACGCGCATCCACAGCTCGATGCCGATGTAGATGGGCAGGACCACCCAGGAAGCCAGCAGGTTTGTTAGGAGGCTGCAACACAGAGAGCGCCTCCTTGCGAGAGCTCTGGAGACTGAGAGGATGCTCATTGCCATGATGGGGGTGGCCCCGAGCCACCAGGCCAGGGTAAAGAAGAAAGCCTGGAGGCAGTCCGACCAGGCCCCTTCAAAGGCGAAATACATGAACCTCGCCATGTACGTCCAGAAAACCGGGATGGAGCAAGCTGCCATCCAGGAGTACGAGAAGGAGAGGTGGCCGAGTTGAGGCACCAAGGCACTTTGCATTTGCTTCTGAACCCTTTGGTTGAAGACCTCCACCGACCCGAACCAACTGAGGATACATTCGAGGATGATTTCCTTGTCGCAAAGTGGAATTGGATTCCCGGAAGAATCTAGGTGTCCTTGCGTGCAGCAGCACGCCACTGCATCATGAACCGAGAAATCTCTGAGTTGCTCGACCATCTCCTTCACTGACATGTGGTACTTTCGAAAAGAGGATACCGCCACGAACATGAAGCCCGTTATGCCCAGCAGTATGAGCGCCAATCTGAGCATGGACATGGCAGACGTATCCAAGTCAGTTGCAAAGTAGAACGTTGCCAGGTTCACCGCCATAATGCCTGCCAGGCCTGCGTGGAAGGCCATGCTACACGGCCCTAGGAAAGTTGGCCTTATGACGAGCTTCGCATCCTCGCCGTGGGCTTTCATGAAGGCCGCCATCTCAAAAACGCCTTGGTCGCTTACTTTCGGAGCTGAGACGACACAAGCTTCAACGGTTGATTACCCTGGCATTATGAGCGGTGAGAGGCTCTCTAGTACCTTGTAGCAGTAGCACCTGTCCCAAAATGCAATCTGGACACACCAGGCCCGCTGCACATACGTGGAATCCCAACAAACCACCATGGTGCTGCTGCACTTGAGGATGGCTGGCATGCTGATCAGACCAGCGGTTTTCAGGGCCATGTCTGCCTGATGGATACAAAGCTGGTCCATAAACACGCTTTGACCCCGGCGCCAGAAGATCAGGGTGAGCGCACAGCACATCAGAGAGAAGAGAAGAGTGGCGAGCATTGCGTCCAAGGGGTCGCCCGGATCCTGAGCTGGGCCAAATGCCCAGAAAGCAGAGACCAGAAGAGCTCCACCTAAGGTGCCCACGCAGAGACTTGCGAGGCCGTTGTTCATGACCAGAAGCATGAGTACCTTCGACCAGACTGCCCCGTGCCAGCTGTGGCTCCAAAACTCGGAGATCTTCAAGGTGGGCGAGCTCTTTGCATAGTTTCCGGCTTTGTCCTCTGCGCCGATTCTCCTCAGGATGCGCCCCGCCGCTCGCAAGGGGACGTAGGCAGGGACCGCTCGCACGACATCAGGGCGTAGAGGCTCCAGACTTGTCAAGCATGCCACGATCTGAGAGATGGCAGGATTCCTCGGATCCTCTGCAGTTGCATCCTGGAGGGCGATTTCCTCCAGATTCTCTGCCTCTGCAGCCTTGCCAATTGCATGAGGAGCCATCAGTAAAGGCTACCGGCTACCGGCTATCACCTTCAGGATCTGACACGGCTCTGGCACCAGGCAGTGACCGCCGCACCTAGCGAAAGTGCCAGTGGAACGGAGACATACTGAAGCTACTTCGAGCTGGACACTCTGTAGACGTGGGTCATCAGCCGTGCTTGCCCTCTGCCCTCTTCGTCGTGCGACATCAAAACCTCTCAGGAAGCCTCGAAAGCTCGTGAGGCCCCGGCACCTCATCCCCACATCAGCCTCGGGCTGAAGACATCCGAAGCCAAGCTTTTGGGGAGAGTTTCACAGGCCAGCGTTGAGGGATCTCCGAAGCTTCGGGCTGAAGGCTCCCCACCCCCTCGACTAAAGCGTGAAGTCCGAACCTTCCCGAAGGCTCCAAAGACTCCACAGGTAGCCAATCATCGAAATCCCAACACGAACCCCATGCTTACGACGCTGGCTGCTGGGCCTCTATAATTTTTGTCCTGCAGGGAGGGGAATCTACTGAATCTACTGCCACGGCCATAACAGATTCTTACAAATCCGGACATCTCAGCCTCACAACCGCTTATGCTGGTCTTCCTCCTGCTGTGACATAACGATTGCAAGAAACTTCCACACGGCCTTCGGGAAGCGAAGAGCTTCACGACCCGTCCCGCTCCCACTCGGCTCCTAGCGGAAAGCAAAGCTGGGCGGAACACTGCAAACTGCAACCAACCCCGCTGCCTAGCACACAAACTGACACTGCGATGGTATGCACTTCCCCGATTCCTGCACTCACTACTTGCACCGCGCTTCGGCGAACGAGCCCTGTTGGCACGAACCCTTCGGTCCTTCCAAAGCGCCCCCTGGGCTTCGATCTTGCTGGAGCCGGCAGATCCGCGAGTCCAACGCGTTGTTGAGTTTCGGGGTTTAGGCCCAAGCTTTAGGGCTATATTGCGTGCTTACTATATATATATATATATATATATATATATATATATATATATATATGTTCTATACTACATATATATATACATATATATATAATATATATAATATATATATATATATATATATATACATATATATATATATATATATAACATATATATATATATATATATATATATATATATATATAACATATATATATATATATATATATATATGTATGTATATTACATCTATACTTAGGGCTCAAATCGCTCCTCAGGGGAGAATATTGTAGTGCCCCAGCGCCGTGGACGGCGCGCAGTCTCAACCCAGCGAAGCTGGGGGTAGGCAGAGGTTCGCCATACTGGCATCGCCGACAGCGATATCGCCGTGCTCAGGCACGGAAGACACTCGCCAAAAGGCAACAACTGTCGTGGCGGCAGGCCACCCGCTTGCGGGACCACCACGGGACAGATCCCGCGCTTCGACTACGTATAGAGAGGCGTATGGGCAAAAATCGACAGCCAGCACAGCCAGCACCATGGCGCCAACCACGACAGCCATGGACAGATCACGGCCATGGCGGCGGTGGTCAAGGTTGGTCCTTGTGGCCGGGCTCCTGGAAATCGGCTTCTCCAAGGAAGCCCCAGCCTACCGGTTTCCCGGCTTACGACCAGAAGTGGGAGAATGCTGGAGAACCTCACATTCGTGTGATAAAGGAGGACCGACCAGCTGCCTTAACGGCCGAGGACCTGACGGCACGTGTTGCTCAGCAGTTTGTCAACACCTTGCGAAAAGCGGAGGCCAAGGTGACGAAAATCACCAAAGAGCAGCAGGAACGAGCGCAGCAATTCTCAGAATACGAGAAGAAGCTGATGGACTCCTACTCCGCGGAGAAGCAGCGACACCAGGACCACCTGGACAGGCTTGCCCGGGAGTTGGTCGAAGCCAAGCAGCTCCTGGCAGACTCCAAGCAAGCTGCGGCCCGCACGATTTCATCGGTGGCAGGCACGGGCCCCCAAGCTATGGAGCTACAACAGGGTGCCAATACTGCCAGCGAGGATTGGCAAAAACTACTCCAGCGACATGCAGCCCCACCGGAGGAACCGGAAGTGGACCAGGAGGCGCTGGCTTTTCTGCGGGCCTACAAGGCTGGTTGGATCCCACCTCTCCCTGGTCATGCACCAGATTTTGGAAGTTCGCGCGGTCTAGAGGGCACAGGGGTGCCGCCTACTCAGATGGGTCCTCCACCACAGATGCCTACACCACCGCCGCCTTCGATGACTACAGCTGGAACAACCGGGTCCCAGCAAGAGGCGGGACCGGTTTTGACTACTTATGGTGCGGCTTCCCCCTCCTCGGCGAATCTTCGCCCCACTCCCTATCCTTCGACATCTCCGGCACCGGCGAAGACGGCACAGACCGAGGCGGACGAACTCCAGTATGCACGCAGCCCGGAGTCCAGACACGCGTCCGAGAACGCGCAGATGCCTACTGCTATGTCAACCGTGCCACACGACGCTGTGCGCACGAAGGTGCGAGAGGGTGTCAAGGAGTTCACCAAGCAGCCCCCAGCCACGTTGCCGACGCAAGGGCCCTCTTTGCAACAAAAGCTCGAGCAGCGCCGTGCAGCCGAGCAGGTTGGCACAGCTATGCGGCCCTTTCGGCAGAAACCTCAGGAGGAAGGCCAAAGCCTTGGCCACCTTGCCTCCGGCGATTCTGGACAGGCAGATTCGAACGGGAAACCGCCTACTTTTGTCGACGACGATCCCGACCAGCGAGCTCATTCTCCCGGTTTTGCAGGAATGGAGTGAGTCATGCCTTGTACAGGTGCCCACCTCACCCAGCGCCTGGACATGCGGGGCCGTTGTGCAGGCTGCAGCAGCCGTGCGCAGCTGAGAGACCTTGTGAATGGGTAACAAGCGTCTCTCGCTGCTGCTTTGTCTGCTTCGGTCAATGCTTACGGCTCCGGCCTGTCTTGGTTGCTGTAGGCGGAAGGGGGTTGTGTCACTCTGAGGTGCAATTCTGTATAGCAGGCCAATCCCCACACAACGAATTCTGGATGGTATGCCGTCACTGGGTTTGTGTCGGTTGCCGTCTAGATTTCAGACCCCATGCCGGGCCTGGTCGCAGACATTCCGTCGGCTTCCCAGGGCTTGGAACTCGTTCCCTCGCAAAAGCGCCTCATACCGCCGGCCGTGCAGCCTGTGTCTACCTTTCTTGCCGGGGCCCTTTGACATCTGACATCTTTCTGGGTTCGAATGGTGTCGGTGTTATTGGGCTCCTTTCTTCCTCGCGGAGCTTGGAAGGGTGTCGGCTTTACACTCTATCCGGGTTCCCTTCGCCATGGCAGCAATACCTTTCGGTTTTGCCTTCTTCACCCTGCCACTGGGCCCGACTTTCTTCGCCTGTGCCTCTTATTACACCGTTTTGGGTCAGGAGTTCAAGCGCCTTGCTTTTTGGCTGCACTCCACCCTCTCAGGCTTTTGTATCCTGTTGTGGCCCATTTCCTCAGAGTGGTTCTACAGTGAAACCTGCTGAGGTCTGGAGACCAAGCGCCTTGTCTTTTGGCTGCACTCCATCTTTGCAGGTATGTGGTTCCCTTTTGCACCCGTCTGCACGCCTCTGTCCGGCAGATGTTCAAGTTTGGGTTTGGAGATCAAGCGCCTTGTCTTTTGGCTGCACTCCACTCCCCTGCGCACCGGGGTCGTGCCCCAACAATTTTGCCATCCCTCTAACCCTCTGCCCTCTAGGGTTTAGTCCCACCCCCCTTTCGGTTGATGATGAGCCATTCTCCGAGAGTCTCCTTCTGACGGTGCTTGATGCCGTGGGATCTTTCCTGCTGCCTTTGTGCAGGGCCATCCTCCTGCAATTCATGCTGGCCCTCTACCTGTGCCTCTGGCGACAGATCCCTGCGCGCCACGAACCACTTGGCCGTATCCTCGGAATACCCTGCAAGGGTGCCACTACGAAGCATCTTGCATGCCTCCGCGGCTTTTCCCCGAGCCAAGCTGCCAACACAGCCAGCACACAGGGCGACGGCAGGAGGCCACAAGGACGCTACCGAGGATGCGTAGGGAGACCGCCTTCATACGGGCACCGCCTCCTCATGTGGAGCCTCCTGATGCTGAACTGCCCAGTGCGCATTTGGGCTTCCCCGTTCCGTCTCCCCGCTGCCAGAGGGCTAGAGGAGGCATATGGATCCACTCCAGGGATTGCTTCCCAAAGCAGTGCATCCATCGGCTACCCTGAGCACTTTCCCGGAGCATGGAGCCCACCCTCCGAAGGAACGGGCGACCTAGGCATGAGGTCAGGTTCTGACAGGTCAGACATGCAGGTCCAGTGTGTGCTCCTTTCTCCCGGCTACCCTTCCCAATCGGTTCATGTTCCGATACATGTACCGGTCACGCCGGAGCGACTCCTCCAGACTGTGGTCGATCATGTTAGCCACAGGACGATTTTCTTCGCGGCGGACCTTGACTTCGTAGAGCCTCAGCCCGAGGAGGGATTTATCTCACTCCTTTTGGTTCCGCAGTGGTTGGAACAATCAGAGTGTGCCGAGATTGTTTTCGACTTTGCTGCTTTAAGCGGACCTGTGTATGCAGCCATAGTTGACAGGAACCTTCCACACGCCCTTGTTATCGAACATGCCAGCAGACACACAGAATCGCCTTGGGACGCTTTCCAGACAGGGAACCCAGACCCTTTACGCTCCGATAGGCCTATTAGGGTTGTAACGGGTGACACAATCAAGTTTGTCGCGGTTTACGGCAGACCACACTGGTACCCGTCTTCTGCTGAGTGCCTCGGTGACGCCAGTTTCCTCTCTGCAGACATTCGGCAAATTGTCAGCGAGACAGTGTCAGATTCATGGCTCATCCTCGCACACGGGGTTGAGCGCGATATTCTGCACCAGGGCCAACCAGATGAGGCCATGGAGGCACATGCAGCTAGCGCTCTCCATTGCCGGCAGAGCCAGCTTATGATGTGCATCCCTGACAAAACCGCTTTTCACCCGTATGTCCACCAAGGTGTGCTTCTAGCCGGAGTGATCGCGGCGCGACCCCGCACCCCGTCTGAATCATGTGGAGCTTCCCCCGGGGCCCTCATTGTCCTGGATTGTCGGCCGATAGGCAGGAAACCCACGTTTTATTACACAGGCGCCCAATGTGTCGAAGCTTCGGCCTTGCAGCATCTCCTTGACCTCCGCCCACCTCGCGGCTTCCGGCCGGCTTTCAGCGGCCTTCCCAAAGTTGGTGATGCTTTCTGTGTCTGCCACGGAGGCGTTCTGCATGTCGACTTTGAGCCTGCTCCATCCACGTCGCCAGCGAGATCTGCTTTCGACCCTCTGGACAGTTGTGCAGCCATCAGCATGCGCAACCCATATCAAGCTCCGGGCGGCTGCCCAGGCGTACCATGGCAGCGCGCAGCCGATGTTCACCGTGATCAGCACCCTCCTGCTCGGTATGATGACGATGCCCGCATACCGCCAACAACCACCTTCACGAGGGACAGGCCGCAGGGCGCCCCGCCCCCAACCTTTCTACACGGACACTTCCTTGTTTTTGCGCCAAGGTACAGAGCCGAAGTCCTGCCACTGGTCCTGAGGGTCCCCTGCGATCAGGACGATGCACTCAATGAAGTCCAGGATGCTAGGAATGAAGATCAGTCTCTCTACTTCGACACGCTTCTTCCGGTCGAGCCTCAGCCTGACAATCGCTTTGCTTGCATCTTGTCCCTGCCTGACTGGGCTATGACGCAATGCCATGTGCTTATTGATCTTCGTCAGGTTGATGGTCGGCTCTTTAGCATTCTGGTGCCTGATCGTGTCTCAAGAGCTTCCCTTCTGAATCTTGTAGCTCTTCCTGACAGACCAGGCCTGTGCATCTTCCTTGCTGATCGGCTCCTCCCTGCCGACAGGGAAATTGTACCAGAAAATGGGGGCCTTCTCACCTTTCTTCCGGAAGGCCGCCGACTAGGCCCTCTTTTCCCCTTCGACGAGCTCTTGGGCTCTGCGCACTATTGGGCCATGCCGTGCCCGATGTACCCTGGACCAATCCGGTCCGCAGTGCTCGTCCACAATGATGCTGAACCCAGAGTCATATCATACGAGCAGAACCCGGCCCATACCCTACCCCAGCTCCGACAGGCCGTCTCCGGTGAGCTTGGGTACGATCTGGCTGGTATGACTCTCCACCAGTCCAGGCCTGCCATCGAGGATGTTGAGCATTTTGGCCACACCTGCAAAGCCCTATGCGTCGCCACCAGGCGTGTCAATAGTACGGTTGGCGGCGATGACAGTGCTGGTCAGCACATAGTCATCATAGATGCTAGGCCTATTCTACGGGACATCGAATGGGTCCTGGCCGATGAAGGGAAGCTCGACTTCGACGGCCTGTGTGCTAGATTTGAAACAGATGTGCCTCACGGTTATGCTGTCAACATCAAGGGGGGTCGACATGAACTCAGAGCTGAAGGTACCCTAGTGCACGTTCAGCAGGCCGGCATCCTCGTTGTTCAGTATGTAGCTGATCTACTTGAGCACTCGTCGCATTCCGGTAGCGATGACCCCAACCTTCTCGAGCACGAGGAAGGACAGTTTGAGTCAGAGGCCGCCAGCACGGATTCCAGTGAATCCTCTGACGACAGTGGAGCAGCTGAGGACCATCGGACTCGAAGCCGTTCTCCCCGCCGCGCTGATGGCGGTCCCCGGCAAAGATCAAGGTCAGGCGATGCAGCTGCGCCAAGACTCCTTGACCTAGACCTCCTTGCGAAGGCCGACTGCAAACTCCAGCTCCTCGTTAGTTACGAGGGTCCTCCAGTCCTCTTAGACCCCTTCCCTGCTCTCTCTTGCATCGGGTTTCTTTGGGATTCTTGCCCCGCGCTCCTCAATCATAAACTTTTAGGTGACGCGGATTCGTGCCATGTCTCCCAGTGGCGTGAGAGCTTACCTACTTTTGGTGACGGGACTCAAGCAGGAGATCAATGGACTTACTCGGCCCCACCAGATCATAGGGCACCAGCGGGTGTTGAGGCCGAGGGACAGTACGACGAAGTCCTCCACCTGTCTGAGGACCGGAAGCTCTACTTCGTTGTTGCCACGCCTGATTACTCGTTGTTTCAGACAGAGATTATGCTGACGCTTCCTGCAGTCCTCCCTGAGGCTCTCGAAGCAGTTCGTGAATCAAGACCCTCTGCAGACCGCAGACAGTTCCCGATCCTCTATCCCGCAAATCCACAACCGATTGCAGGCTTTGGGGTCTTCCTCGCAGAACCTGGCTGGGGCCCGCAGCCCCCGACCATCTGTTTGGACACACGGCTGATCGATGGCCGTCTGTTTGCCAGTTGCAGACGCAGCTACGCTGACCGTTTCGCGCTGCTGCATCTGGCTGGGCTGACTCATCTGCGTGATCTCGCTGTCTACGTCGGCCAGGATCGTGTCCCTCTTGCAGACGGGGCTGAACTGCACCTTGCATCCGGGGACACCATACGTTTTGTGCCAGAGGGATTGCCCATTGCACAAGCTGACACCTTGGCAGACTGCCTGCGCAACCCAGCATGGTGGAGCATTGAACCCTATGTTGTTCCCCCTAGTCTGGTTCCCACATATGGGTTAGTCTTCAACGGCCAGACTATCCTCCATGAGACAGATGCTACCTGCCCAACCAGGTACAAACATCAGATTGCGGCATGTTTAGGTCTTCCAGTATCAGGCTTCAAGTTGTGCCCAACCAACCCGCGGATCCATGACTGTGTCATTGATGGGCATCCAGTGCGCGCTATCATCGGAGTAGTCGAGACTGCCAGCACTGAAGCAAATGCCCATTGTGTCCTAGTTGATTGCAGACCACAGCGCAGTGGTTGGCTCACTGTTCCCTTCGATGGGGGACGCATTGATGCATGGGAGCTGCTTGACGGTCTTGATGCTTCTGCGCCTTCCGGCTGGAGGTCTATCCTCACCGGCCACCCAACCTCTCAGCCATACGCTGCTGCCCATCCGGGCCGGGTTTTTGTTGCTGAGTACGTTCCCTCCCGCGCTGCTCCCCATGTGCCCCCTGCAGGGGCGGGGACTGCTGGCCCTTCGGTTGCTCCGCTACCATCTGCCAGTCAACATGCCGCCGGTTCTGATCCGACACCGACCAATGGCGAGAACCCTCCTGATTTTGCCTCCCCGAACCGCACTGATGGCATACCAGCAGGCGACCTCCAAGACACCGCCAGTCACTCCGCTGAGGCGACCCCGCCAGCTTTTGTATCAGCGGTTTTCTGCATTCTCGGCCAGCATTACGACGACGAGATTGTTCGGGTCAGGCTCCCGCTTGGTACCACACCTTCAGAGGCAGTCGAAGCGGTCAGCGCTGCACGCGACCCAGCAATCCGGAGCTACCTGCCCAGAGTAGGACATGTGCCTATTCAATCACTGGAGGGATATGCAGTTCTGGTTGGCCTACCTCTGTGGGACCCCACAGGAGCCATTGTTGTCCTAGATAGCACAAGGGCCGGCGGTCGTGTTCATGCTGCGCAATTGCCGGGCTCCGTCCATCGGGATGGGCTCCTCATCGCTGCTGGGTTTTCCCCCCTCTCGGACCTTGAAGTCTACCTTAAAGACATCCCTTGGCCCATTCAGCCGGGTATCCAAGTGTCAGTAAGCCACGGGGACACCGCGATGTTTGTCCCTGCAAGACACCCGCGCTTTGTCACTACCACCCTTGCCGCCATTCTCAATTCAGTTGAGCATTGGAACCCTTTCTGGGTCCCGCCTCCTTGTGTCAGCGAAAGAGCATGGATTCTTGCCCCGGACTCCGCCTTCTCTTTTGCCGTTGTCCCAGATCGCCGAGGACACTTGCGACATGATCTGGCTAGTGCGGTTGGCGTTGAGGAGGCGAGAACCATTCTGTGCATGCCCGATCCTCTTGTACCAGCATACACACACCTCGGGGTCCCCCAAGATCATGTTATCGCAGTTCTTGACCTCGATCAGTTTCCGGGATCTGGCGCCGGCCGGCGGGTTTTCTGTTTTGTAGACCTCCGACCTATGCTCCTCCGTGTCGAGTGTCTTCTTGCCAGTGACGGCATCCTGACATCTGCGAGGCTACACGAGCAATTTGCCAGAAGATGCCCGCAGGGTTTTGTGCTATGCTATTTTGAGCAGGATGGTTTTGTGCACCCGGTGGTTGGCGACATTCAGGTTGAGGACTTTTCAGTTGTAGTCCTTACCTTCCTCCCTGCACATTTTATCCCGGCTTCTCCTGAGACGGGTAGTTCTCCACCCCCGCCAGGAGGACCGCCATCAGGCGATGATGAGGACTCTCATGATCCTCACGATGATGGCGATTCCGCCGCGGTGTCTCAATACTCTGCCTCAGCCGGCACGTCTACTGGATATGACGCCGGCACCGGAGGCTCTCGTCGTGTTAGCTCCCAGCTGACGGGAGCCCTTAGTGTGGCCAGATCCTTCGGGTTTGCATTTGCAGCAAGGCATAGCCTTAGTGCTAGGGTGGGGACCATAGTGCTTTCGTGTGAGCGAGGCTTCCTTGCCCTCACACCTCCTTCCTGCATCTTTCAGCACAACCAGCTCATCGAGCATGTTCTCCCAACGCCAGCTGCACAACAGCCGCGGTCCCCAAAATCTGCTCGGGCCCCTGCAGCCAATCCTCCTTTGCACCAGCGCGATGTTGACATGTGGAATCGGGGCCTGCATACTGATGCTCTTGTCCATGAGCCCCCCGAGGACACCTCTGTATCCCGCGACTGTGTCATTCGTTTTGTGCGTCATGCCCGGGCAGCTTCTGCTGCCAGCCGAGCCGTCATGTCCTTGTTCCGGGCCCTGCTAATTCTATCGTCCTTTTCCACCAGCTCGATCCACGGTTCAGGGTCCGTGGATGTTTGTCTGAAGAGACAGCGACGTAGCACCAAATGCCTTCAGCATGTGTTCCTTTGGGGCCTCCTGCTACTTGCCTTGCAATGTTTTCCGCGCGCTACGGCGATGCAATTGGGTCCCCGAGAGATAAAGGTCGATCAGGAGCTTGCAGGACATCTAGGACTTCGATGCATACCTACACCGTGCCGCCCTCCTCGAACCGAGCAAGGCATGCTCCCCCCCAGACCTGAGCCGCTGCCTCCCAGCGACGGCATTGATGAAGTATCCGAACACTCCTTCGACATCGAAGCGTTCTTGTCGGACCTGTCCACGCTCCTTGAGCAGAGTTGCAAACAGAGCAAGGACAGGCCCTTCTTCTATGCCTGGACACTGATAGAAGTCTTAGCAGATCACTTCCTAGATGTACCATCAGTCGCGCACCGGCCGCCCCCTGCAACCAGCCACGTCACTAGTCGCGCTGTTGAGCAAGCGCGCCCCACTGCCCTCGCTCTAGCTGATCTGCTCTACAGAGAGAGTGAGGATCACTTTGCCGGCAGTTCGTTTCACCTTGAGCCCGTTCCTCAGCAACCCATCCAGTGGCCAGCTCTTCCTTCGCACATCAAATGCTTCGAAGACCTCTTTATTGGGGACACCCCCTTGGGCTTCACTTTTCAAGCACTGCAAGGGCTCTACAGTGCGCCCACATCGCTGCTATCCTGCCTCCAGGCGGCCGAGATATACAGTGTGCTGCATACTTTTGATTGGGGTGCTCTACACCGCGACATGCAGCGCATGCTTTCGGAGCGGCCTGCCAGCACTCTGTGGGTGTACACCGACGGCTCCTTCACCCCAAGTCATGGCAACCGACCGGCCAAGGCAGGATGGGCAGTGATATGCATTGACCCGCGCGAAGGTCAAATCAGTGTTGCCGGGGGAGCACTGCCCGAAATCCCTGAGTGGGGCGACGACCGGCTGTCCCCGTATCTTGCCGAGTGCTATGCCTTGCTGGCAGCAGCGCTCATCACCACCTCAGCCTTTTCGCACCGCCAAGTCCTCTTCCTATCCGACTGTACCGCGGCCATCGGAGCCGCAGCCGGTTTGTGCACTCACCAGTTACATGGTATCCCTGAGACCATGTGCGCTGCACACATCTTCCGCAACCAAGTGTGTCGACGCGCCGACTCCTTCCAGCACATTCCAGGTCATAAAGGCATCCCAGGCAACGAACTTGCGGACATCATCTCCAAACAAGGTGCCGCTGCTCCAGAGATATCTTGTGGCCTCAGAGTATCAGCGCTCCAGGTCCGCAAGTGGCTCAGCCATGGTGGCCATCACCTCCCCTGGGCTGCCCTTGCCATCCGAAGGTTCCAAGGCGATGTCACCCTTCCCCCTATCAATGCTGATCTCCACCTCGGGTGCAAGCACCATGCAAACCTCTGCCCTGAGCAACTTCTGGCTCCCTTCGTCCCGCCAGGGTCGTTCCCGGATGCGTATGACGGCCCAAATCTCTCTGACAGGCCTTGCCCACAGCCCGTAGAAGACCCGCCTCTACCTGAGGCGACTTCTTACCACCAGCTGCACATGAATTTGTGCACTTTTAACGTGCTTTCTCTAGGGAAACCATCTGACACCCATGCAGGGCGCGAAGTTGGAGGAGTTGGAGGAGAGGGGCTTGCCTATCAACCTGCGAGGGCAGCCCTACTCGCCCAACAACTGAAGGACCGGGGAATCCATATCGCATTCTTGCAAGAAACCCGAGCGGACCCTGGCCTATCTCAGGTAGGTGATTTTGTAAGGTGCGCTACCGGAGCTATCCGAGGCCAACTCGGCACAGAACTGTGGCTTCGCCTCAACCACAAGCTCTTTCGAGCTGTTGACGGACCTTCCAGTTTCGAAGCTTTTCAGAAGCACAGGCTCACGGTCCTAGCATCCGACGAAAGAAGGATCCTGGTCCGTTTCTCGGGCCACCGCATCTCTATCCTTTTTGCCGGTCTGCATGCACCACATCGGGCCCATGAGCAGTGCCTCATTGACTCCTGGTGGACGGACACCCGTAAGCTCCTCCACCAAAATGTGGGTAAGTCCTTCTTAGTTTTAGGCGGGGACATGAATGCGGCCATTGGCAGCGTCACCTCAGACCACGTCAGCGACGTCTGGCCGGAAGATCAGGATCTCCCTGGCGAGCACCTCCATGCGATCGCGCGGGAATTTGACCTGTATTTTCCAGCCACCTTCATGAGGTGCCACACCGGGTCGTCCCACACTTACACTCAGAAGCATGGCGGAGCCAGATGCCGACCTGACCTGCTTGCTCTCCCTCTTGCATGGGGTCATGGCATCACAAGGTCGCAGTGTGACCCATCTATACACTCAGCTCACTCCACTCCCGACCATGTCGCGGCCCGAGTTGATGTCAAGGTGGGCTTCGGCATAGCCCCAAGTGCGTCACAACCCCGAGCTCGACGCATTCGTACAGAGGATATCATCAACCCAGATAATCGACATGCTATCTCGCGCATCCTGGCTACCGCACCGCCAGTCGACTGGGGAGCATCTGTGCACGCACATGCTGCGATCCTTGCCGATCATGTACAACAGGGCCTTGAAAGCCTTGCCACCCATGCCCCAAAGCGGCCACACCATCCCTATTTAAGGGATACCACATGGGCACTTCACAAGCAAGTCTCAGCTACGAGGCGAGAGCTCCACCGCCTCACAGACATTATGCTCAAGTGCGATTTAAGCCTTGCCTTTCGAGCCTGGGCACATGGGCAATCCTTCCTTGAGGCTCTCAGAGGGGGCGGCAGGTGGCTGGCAAGGGCCATGTCTGTACAACGCGACCTGCACTCACGACTGACAGAGACATGCCGACAGCTCAAGAAAGCATGTCGCACAGATCGCGACCTCTACATCGAGGAGCTTGCTACCACGATATCCGTTTCCCCGTCAAAGGAAGCCTTCCGAGCATATCACCGCATCCTCTCCCATCGTCGGAAAAAACCCTTTAAACTTGAGCCTCTGCCCCAGATTTGCACCGCTGCGGGAGAGGTGTGCACTGACGTTGCCGCCACTGCAAAACGGTGGAGAGAGCATTTCTCCGGGTTGGAAGCTGGCAAAGACTCGACTTTTGAGGTCCTTGCTCAGGCAGCATACCATGATTGTCTAGCCGGTACCAGCCCACATCCTGCCAACACACAGGAAATCCCGGGTTTTCTGGATCTGCGTTGCGTCCTAGCCAGGACCAAAACCGGCAAAGCTAGCGGTTTGGACTCCATCCCACCAGAGTTAGGCCGGTTCTTCGCCCACGAAACCACCCAGCTACTACAGCCACTCCTGGTTAAAGTCATGTGGGAAGGCCAGGAGCCCGTGGGGTTCAAGGGCGGGCGTGCCGCCATTCTGTACAAAGGGCGGGGTCCAACTTCTAGCTGCGCGTCTTATAGATCCATCCTCTTGACCCCTAGCTGGTCTAAAGCCTTTCATCAGGCTATGCGACCTGCCCTCCGTGGCGCCTTTGAAGCTTCCGCGCCATCCATGCAGATCGGAGGACGAAGAGGGTGCGGAATCACTTTTGGCTCTCATGTGCTGCGGGCCTTACAGCGCAGTGCCGCTGCTTCGGGCCGATCCTGCTATGTGCTGTATGCGGACATTTCCGCGGCCTTTTACAGTGCTCTGGTTCAGTTTGTGGCCCAAACCGGACACAACACCTCGGAAACGGAGCTCAGTAGAGCCCTTGATGGGCTCCTCCTCCCGGATGAGGTCCGTGATGAAATCCGTCAGGTGTTAGCGGAACCCACCGCTCTGTCTCGACTCCGGGAGTCGCCCTGGCTTGAGCACATGGCAGCACACGTTTCCAGCCAGAACTGGTTCCTACTTACCAATGACGCTGTCCCCGTCAGCACCGCCCGAGGAACGCGTCCCGGGAGCTCATGGGCCGATCTTCTTTTTGCCCTTTTGATGCCGCGCATCATGCGCAAGCGTGACGACATCCTCCACCAACTCGGGTGCGACGTTGCCCGGCCCAGCTTCGCGTGGGACGGTGTCCCCAGTTTGGACCCACCGCCGTCAGCTGAACAGCGCATAGAACTACAAGAAGTGATCTGGGCGGACGACCTGGCGATTCCTCGGGTTCTCCAGCACGCTGCCGATGCCGAGCACACCCTGCGTGCTGACGCGACAGCCCTCACTGAGTCCTTTTTACTCCTTTGGTTTCAAACTTTCCTTTGGAGACCATAAGACCGCTGCCGTCATCACACTTTGTGGGCAGCGTAGCCGGCAGATAAAGCGAAGGTTTTACGGACATGCAGGCCTGAGAGGCCGACTGCCGATCCTTCTTGAGCATCTGCCGGCTATGCATCTCCCTTTGCCAGCCAAGTACAAGCATTTGGGAGTGTGCCAGTCACCTGCCGGGTCGATCCGCGACGAGCTGATTCACCGGATTGCCCAGGCCAGATCGACTTTCGCCGAAGCTAAGCGCAAAGTCTTCCGATCTAAGGCCATCCGGCTGAGCAAGAAGGTCACCCTTTTGTCCTCAACCGTCCTCCCCAAGCTGCTTCTAGGAGCCTGATCACCAGCTCTTCACCGGGGCAGTCTGGGGCTTCTACAGAAGTCTGGTCCATGACCCCTTGGCGGAAGAGCAGAACATTACTGCCCATGCTTGCTTCTCGCTCCTCCAGTTGCCTGCACCAGCCACTCTTCTGCGAGTAGAACGTCTTTCCTACCTTCGGCAGATGATCCAGGCCGGGCCGCCAGAGGTCTGGGCGGCGACCCGCAACGATAGACCATATGCTGCTCTCCTGCTAGAAGACTTACGCTGGTTGCACACATGGACATGGGCTACCTCCCCGCTTCCTGCCCCCGATGGGCAGTGGGAAATTTGGCGGTCCTTCATTGCGGAGTACCCTGCTCGATTCAAAGGGCTGCTAAAGCGCACACGCGCCTTAACAGTCCACCAGCATACGGTTGTTGCTGCCCTTGATGGGCTCTTCCGGACGCTGCAACACTTGCTTGCGCCAGCTGCCGACTTTCAAAGCACCCCACAGAGCCCGTGCGAATTGTGTTTGCCCTGCAAGCGAGGATTCTACAGCCGTGTCTCCTGGGCAGGGCACGCTGCTCGCCTGCACAACTACCGCAGCCGGGCTTTTCTCCTACCGCAGGATAACATTTGCAGGGCGTGCGGCAAGGTTTTCGCGACCTTGGGCAGACTCCGGCGGCACCTCCTTTCGGCACCCGGATGCCTTGCGCGATGGGGATCCTTCACACCGGATCCGAGCACCCTGAAGGTCTCCCCTCATCCCCTTGCACCACCGACCCCGGGAATAGGGTCTTTTGCATGCGTGCCTGACCTTGCCGCTACTGATGGCATCAATGAGGCCTTGCTTGACTCATTGGAGAAGCTTGAAGGTGTCACAGAAGCAACTGTTTGGGAAACTATAGAAGGTTGCATTGCTCCTCTAGCCACGCTGCGAGCTACGGTGCAAGCATGGCAAGGATCTCTTCCAGACTCTGCATGGGTACAGGAGACTGCAGAAAACATGCTACTGCTCCTGGACCCTACTGTCACAGCCGAGTCCTTACAGCCTCTGCCCAGAAGCTGTCAACCGGCCATTGATGAGGCTCCAGTGTGGACTTCACTGACCTCACTCCCCCTCGCACAGTCAGGCGAGACCCTGGACTTCCAGTTAGCTGCACCGCCAGCTAAGAAGATGCACCACAGCGAACCTACCAGTCTTACGGTCAAGGAAGCTGCCGCTTACGCCGCTTGGCTCGAAGCCGCATGCCACAAGCTTGCCGTCTGCGCCACGACTGCAATGGTTCAACCGGTGCGGCTGCAATGCCAGGGCCTTGGCCCCTCTCTAGGCCCTGCCCAGGGCTGGCTGGAGGCTTGTGGATTTCGCTTTTGCGAGCAGGGAACTGCCTCTTTTGGTCGGTCTTTCACCAGCATCGTCTCACCCTTTCTGAATTCATGATAGGCGAGCGTCCGGAGAGGACTCTACCGCTGCGAATGGAATGGAACATCTATACTTTCTTTTGAAGCTTAGCAGCGAGTTTAGGCTTCCGCGGGAGCCTCGTGGCCTCGGCCAGGCGGCGCCTTTTCGTCGCGTTTTTCATGGAACCTGGCCTTCCGAAAGTAGGGGGTTTAGGGGTTTAGGGTTTAGGGTTTAGGGTTTAGGGTTTAGGGGTTTAGGGTTTAGGGTTTAGGGTTTAGGGTTTAGGGTTTAGGGTTTTAGGGTTTTAGGGTTTAGGGTTTAGGGTTTAGGGTTTAGGGTTTAGGGTTTTAGGGTTTTAGGGTTTAGGGTTTAGGGGTTTAGGGGTTTAGGGGTTTAGGGTTTAGGGTTTAGGGTTTAGGGTTTAGGGGTGTACCTTGGGGTTCCTTTAACGGGTTACTATAAGGGTGCTATAAGGGCCTAAGGGTTCCTTCAAAGGGCCCTATAGGGGTTTAGAGTTTCCGAAAATAGGGGACTCTTTAAGGGTTCCTTTAAGGCATCTATAGGGGTTCTACTAAGGGTTCAGGGTTTAATGGGGGACCCCAATATAGGACCCTAAACAGTAGGATCCCTATTTTCAGGACCCACCAACAAAGGTACCCCTAATTTTCGGAAACTCTCATTTTTCAGTACGTACCACAAGGAGGGTCTTAGGGTTCCCCTTAAGGGGCATAGGGTTTAGGGTTTAGGGTTTAGGGTTGAAGGGATCTAACAAGGGTTCCTTTAAGGGGTTTATGTTTTAGGGTTCAGATGTCCTTCTTGGAGGGTCATGGGTAGTGATAAGTGGAGTTACAAGTCCCCTAATATGGGTTATAACTATAGTTACCGTACTTATAAGCCCCAGTTATAACTACCCATGAACCACCCGTTCTCCCGGACTTCGGATTTCGTGGTGATGTACGCTTGTTCTAGGACCTTCAACATCTTTCGAGTGACAACATCACGATTCACTTCGGCCTCCTGTGTGTTAAATCTCAGATGATCGCATACACCCGCACCCGAGACTTCAATCATCGAACTTTCAGGACAGGACACAAACTCACCCGTAAACCCAAGCCCTAACCAGCGAGCGATTAATGATGGCTGCAATGCAGCCCCCATCACTATACAGTTCGAAGACTATTTGTTGTCATGTGCTTCTAAGGTCATTGGCAAGCTACCAGACTAGTACAATAACAGCACGAAGACAAACTTAGACTCAGCACTCATCACCTCCTTGCCCTCTAGATCCGGAGCCTGAAGTCCACTGAAGCAAATTCCTCAAGGCTAGAGCACACTTTTTTCAGAGAGCGCTCTCTGATTCTGTTCGTAGATCAGTTCTTCCTCGGCAGAGGTGACCGGGGTTTCAGCAGGGCTTCCGGTTCGCGTAACTTCAAAAACTTAGGGCCTATAGGGGTCCCCTTTAAAGGGCTCCTTCAAGGGAGCGTAAGGGATCCTTATTTCGACCACTAAGTAGAACCTTACATCTCCTCTTCTTGGGACCTGTGTAGCCCTGATAGTGCCTGCGGTCTCGATTCCCATCGACAGTAAAGGTGGCGTTCATCACCCACAGCGGTCCGAGAAGCCATTACTAGACCTAAGACTTCACCATAAATCACATCTCGTAAGAAAGGCAAGTCGCCACTTGTAGTTGTTGCTGTAGCTCCACCAGTCCTGCAAGTTCCAAGAATAAGGGCTCGTGCTTTATCGCATTCGAGTTCGGGCGTTTACGGTTTATTGGTTTCGGCCTTCGGGGGCGGGCTCAGCATTTCCGGCCAGAGCTAGGACCCGCCAGCATCCTGTCATCATAAGCACCCTTAAAGGGACCCCTATAGACCCCTGAAAGGATCCCTTATCGATCGGTCCCTTAAAGGAACCCTTAGGGGGTAGGAGATTCTTTCACATCGATAAATCTCGAGCCAGGCCTCGGATCGGATCCGGTGTTGGAAGCATACGATGCCGTGCTTTAGTACGTTGCCTAGCATAGAGTTTAGAAGTCTCACCAATGAGCAAAGGGTTTTGACATACTTTGTGGGGAAAATCATGCACCAGGGTAGAAAGGGAATATGTGCCAACAAACCCGGACACTCTCGTCCTTTTCCTCATGCCAGCTCGGCTTGTGCCAGCGCCAGCTGCTTCCTGTGTCAGGCCAACATGCTATCATCGCTGCAACTGCACCAACGAATCCCCGACCCATGCTGAGAGAGAGAGAGAGACAGAGAGACAGAGAGACAGAGAGACAGAGAGACAGAGAGACAGAGAGACAGAGAGACAGAGAGACAGAGAGACAGAGAGACAGAGAGACAGAGAGACAGAGAGACAGAGAGACAGAGAGACAGAGAGACAGAGAGAGAGGGAGGGAGAGAGAAGCAGAAGTAGACAGAGACATTGGCCTGAGTCATCCCAGCGGTCTCGGCGGTCGTCACGGAGGTCATCTCGCCGATCGTACCCTCCGCGACGATCATCCCGGTCATAGCCGCGGCCCGCGCAGCCGCCACCTCCGCCACCTTCCAGAGAGACGTTCACCGCCCGCATCTTGCCTTTGCGATCGTCGTACTCCGCATCGAAACGGACCTTGTCTCCTTGGCCCAGGCGCTTGCACCCTTGCAGGGAGGATGCGTGGCAGAACAGGTCTTCGCTGCCGTCGTCTGGGCCTGAACGGTGGGTGTGAGCGAATGCTCAACCGATGACCCCGACAAAGCATCGACAACGTGCAAGAGCAGCGTCGCCTATGAAGCCGAAGCCCTTGTCTTCCACCCAGTTCTTCACGACGCCTGACTTCGACATGCCTCCTGTCCGATTGGTATACCCAGGACATAGTAGTGGTGGTAGTAGTGGTAGTAGTGGTAGGAGTGGTAGAGAAAGTAGTAGTAGTAGTAGTAGTAGTAGTAGTAGTAGTAGTAGTAGTAGTAGTAGTAGTAGTAGCAGCAGCAGCAGCAGCAGCAGCAGTAGCAGCAGTAGCAGTGGTAGTAGTAGTCGTCGTCGTGGTGGTGGAGTAGGAGTAGTAGGACAGCTGTTTCCTGTGCTCAGGTCAACATGCTGTCATCGCTGCAACTGCACCAGCGAATCCCCGACCCCTGCTGAGAGAGAGAGAGAGAGAGAGAGGGAGAGAGAAGCAGAAGTAGACAGAGACATTGGCCTGAGTCATCCCGGCGGTCTCGGCGGTCGTCACGGAGGTCATCTCGCCGATCATACCCTCCGCGACGATCATCCCGGTCATAGCCACGGCCCGCGCAGCCGCCACCTCCGCCACCTTCCAGAGAGACGTTCAGCGCCCGCATCTTGCCTTTGCGATCGTCGTACTCCGCATCGAAACGGACCTTGTCTCCTTGGCCCAGGCGCTTGCACCCTTGCAGGGAGGATGCGTGGCAGAACAGGTCTTCGCTGCCGTCGTCTGGGCCTGAACGGTGGGTGTGAGCGAATGCTCAACCGATGACCCCGACAAAGCATCGACAACGTGCAAGAGCAGCGTCGCCTATGAAGCCGAAGCCCTTGTCTTCCACCCAGTTCTTCACGACGCCTGACTTCGACATGCCTCCTGTCCGATTGGTATACCCAGGACATAGTAGTGGTGGTAGTAGTGGTAGGAGTGGTAGAGAAAGTAGTTGTAGTAGTAGTAGTAGTAGTAGTAGTAGTAGTAGTAGTAGTAGTAGTCGTAGTGGTAGGGGTAGGGGTAGTGGTAGGAGTAGGAGTAGTAGGAGTAGCAAATGTGGCGAGTTCGTCCGAAGCTTGTTGACTTGATGGTGCCCAAGCATCTCGCAACGCTATTTAACGCTATTTGACATGACTTTTCGCATCAATGGTAATGGACCGTAATGGAGGGATACTGATTCTATAATATGCCGGCCCCGCCGTTTGGTTACCTCTATTCTGGTTATTCCGTGATAAGTCAGCCTCTGTTCATGTTCAGAGGCTGTGATCGATGTGGTCTTCTGGATTACTTGTCTGTGAGAATATTATCCTGGAGTGGTTCCTTCTTTGACCATGTTTATGCTTTTCCGTGATCACATTTATCCGGCAGTGGTTCTGCCAAGTGTTATCGCTGATAAGTGCCCGTGATTAATTGCACCCTTGTGATCATAAATCGCTGTGATTACATACCCCGTGACCACGCCGTGACCTGAAAACACGGCTTGATCACGGGCTACTAAACCTGGACCCGAATTAGATGTAACCAAACCTGGGGGTAACCGCGGCCGGTGTATTGTTCTAAACATAAAGAAGCGAAGAATTCTAAGCCTCATAGGAGCGATCTGGGGGTTTCCGAAAATCAGGGGTACCTTATTTTGGGGTCCTTTGGTCCGGATCCTACTATTTAGTATTTGGGGTACCGGTACCACGTCTTAGCGTGAATTACGAGCTCAAGGTATTCCCTGTCAGGTTAGGCAAATCAGAGGTGGCTCCCACCTTGTCGCTGTCCGGCCTCACAGCCCAAATGTCGTTCAGGGTGTAGCATGATAAGGGCTTCGGAAGTAAGGTTTAGAGATTGTTCAGTTATGAAACCTACGGTGCGTTTGACCCGGAGGACTTGGGTTTGGAGAGTAAACAAAAGTGAGCCCCTTTCGGGGTTCGGCTTTCATTCGGTGACCCATGACCGCGGGCTAGCAGCACCTCTGCATGGAATGTTTTCCTGCTGCGAAGTCCTCGAGTGACTAGCGACTCAACTTCTAGGGATCTGGAAACTTAGGTCTCACAATTCAGTCACAATCCTTCATGCGCAAGCCGGGACTCCTTGCAACAATGGGGTTTAGGATTCAATTGACTTCAAGCTTCAACTGCTCTGCAGGAATCCCACACTCAACCCAATCCCAAACAGCCTGACGCCGAGTGAACCCGCACAGGCTCTACACCCTGCAGCCATCCTGTCGAAAAGATGCCGAATGAAACTGTGCTGACATCGCCGGGACCGCCGAGGTGCTGCTGCTGCAGCAGGAGCCGGAGGCCCCGTCGCCGTCGGCGACGCCGCAGGCGGAGCTCCCGCCGCCGCCACAGGTTCAGCCCTCGTTGCCGGCGGTGCTGCGGCAGCCTTCGCCTGCCACAGGTGTTTGCTGTGTCGTTGGGGGCTTAAGAGGTCTTAAGGGTCTGGAGGTTACTTGAGAACCACCGCTAGTGCCGCTAGTGTGAGGGCATGAGTCTGGTTCTTGCCAGCTGGGGGCCACCAGGGCAAAAGTGGGGGGACGCTGACTTGCGATACGTTGCGTTAGAGTTTTTCTTACCGCAAGGACCACTACCACTGTGTCGCGGGTCTTGCCTTCTGATCCCAAACAGCCTGATCAAGTTTGGCATGAAAAGTCTGGGGTCGAGGATCCTGGGCATCGGCCTCGGCTCGGATCTACAATATCGATTTGGGAGTTTCCGAAAATTGAGGGTACCTTTTTGGGGGTCCTGAAAAAAAGGATCCTACTATTTGGGGTACTATATTAGGGTCCCCTGTTTTTGGAAACTCCCATTTGTGGGTGTGGCGTTTGTTTTTGGCGGCCTGCTTTAAAGGTGCAGGCCTCGACTGACGAACAAAAGAAGCTCCATCTGGCTGGAGTGTCCGTCGCAGTGAGTTAAGTCCATCAAGCTCAAGCAACCCAACATTTAGGGCCAAGGATCACCAGAAGCAAAGCAAAGCAACTCACAAACACCAGCCAGGAAGAAGACAATTGCATCCACTATGCCTGCATCTATGCTATTGTATTAGTGTTCACATAATGCCACTAGCAGGATAAGCAGATTCGGCTTTTATGGCTTGGGTTCCTAGAGCTGCAGGGCAATTACGACAAACGATGGTCAGAGAACCCAAAACTTCAAATGAAAACCACAGAACCTCATAAACCAATAGACAAGTCCCAAATGAACATGCCATGGGCCAGCTTTACAGCCGCGCCTTGGCCATGTCTCTGCGCACCTCCAAGAGATGCGGTCGTGCTAATGTTTGTGATCCAAGGGCAACCCGCTGACATGATGCGGCGCTAATGTTGCTACTTGTGAGAGTGACAGGGGGGCGAGAGCTGCGGATTCCATGGAGATCCATGGAGTGTGCACCGGAGAATGCTGCTGTTGATGCCTGTTTATGGGTGCGGCAGCGGCATACCGCACGCGATGATCTGATGCCTTCGAATGCTCGGGGCCACAGACCGCCAAGCGGGGATGGGCCCTGGTCTGACCTCCTGGCCACTCTCTTGATGTGTGGTTTGCTTGTTCTGGTCCACAGTTGCCTGGACTTCTGGATCGCGATCTTGACTTCAAAGGGGCGCTGTCTTTTCTTGTCTTACTTCGCTCTCTGGCTCTCTCCGTCTCTCCCCTCTCCCCTCCCTCTTGTTCTTCACAAGTGCCTTTTCCTAGTGTGAAGCTTTCGTCGAGCGAGTTGCTCAATGGCAGCATTGCTCCTTTCACCGGGTATCTTGCTACTGCAACTGTCTTCTGCCTCGGTGTCACCCGCGCAATACGGCTCGAACAATTGCTCCTTGTCGAAACCGGTTGAGCCTTTAGAAACAATCAGGGCCTTTGGGGTTAAGCGTAGAGACCATGTCCTTTTTTGATCTTGGAACACAAGGGGCTGGGATCCAAATTTGATCATTCTTCGACTTCTTTGCTCGCTGACCCTTTCTCCCTTGCTTTCTGCTTTCCGAGCTCTGTTCCTGCATCTTAGGGCCTTGATCTCGTCACCCCGCCCAGTAACTGCTTATGTGGATTTTGTTCGCATCCTTGTCTTCTTCCTTGTCGATAGCGGCTGCCCAGCTCTCTTACTGCATTCCGTCGTTTGATCTTGCTTTTCTCTCTGCCTCTCTGTCTCTCTCTCTCTCTGCTTCTTCTTCTTCCCCGGGGCATGAGGGGAGTGCGAACCCCCTCGGCCTTAAAGGCCCCCCCGTTGTTTATGGAGGCTTTTGGAGGGGGTGTGAAAGTTTGTGAAGGATTTTCCCCCGGCTCCTATCTAGATAACATGTATTTGTTACAAAACAGGCCAGTTGACATACAATATCTACCGGGTAATTTGCCTTTCACATTGAACATCATTTTGTCATATTTGCAGTTCGCCAGGGTGTGTGCTTTAGGCAACCAGGACAGTGCTACATCACAATAAATGAGCATCATATTATTTGCACATCCCCTTGGTATGTTCAAATCAGTGTATGTCCTGATCATGGTTATGTCTGGGGTATTTTCCCCCATGCAAGTTGATCGCTACTTCTCAGGCATCACAATCGGGGCTTTTGATTCAAAACAATGTCTCTCTCTCTCTCTCTCTCCCCGCATTTCTCTTCTCTCTCTCTCTCTCTCTCTCTCTCTCTATCTCTCTCCTTCCTCCTGTCTCCTTTCTCTCGCACATAGCTTGTTACCAGGAGCCAAGCAGGATGATTTAGTGTCGAATCCTGTACTGTAAGGAAGGTTCAACCACTGTGCTTGAGGCACAAGAATGCTTCTGATGGAGCGTGCGTGATGCAGGTGATCTGCGGCACGCGAGTTTATATTACCCAGACTCAAGCTGAAATGGGCACAAGTTGAAGCCCCGACATGCCAAGAAGAGTTGATGATGCTCTACACAAAATCACACGCAAGTCAGTGAACCGACCCTGCACTATTCAAGACGTGCAAGCCTTCGTCCATGCCGATCTTGACATCGCGAAAGGTGCTGCCTCAATTTTCGAGGGCTGGCTTTGGGGTTGAGGCTGTAGGAAATTCGGTTGCTGATTGCGGTCCTGATGCCTGACAGCAACCTGAAGGCACTCAAAACTTAAAGACCGCACCCATAACCATGAACGGTCTGAAAACCAGGCAAAAGCCTCGCTCTCGTCACACCCCTGAAATCCAAATACTAAACTACCTGAACAGGCCAGGGTTGCGAGGTTGAAGTATCGGCGCCCCAGCAACCTGGGGCGAAAGTGGTAGCGGCGCGGGGATGAGTGTCCGCGGCTCGACAACAAAAACAAAAAAACAAAGCAAACACTGAACCTCAACAAAACTAATCATCAAGTCCGAGAGCGCCAATTCTGAAGCCCCAACTCCCAATTCCAAACGGGCTCACTAGACGCTTCCTTTCACACCCGCACTCCATCCCAAGCCAAAAATCTCGGCCCCTGAGCAGCCCCACTTCTCCTGTTGCTCCCAACCTTCACACACGCTTACTCCTGCTCTGACTCGCACTCCGACTCAGACTCCCACTCCTACTACTACTGTATACCAGTACTGCTCCCACGTCTGCTCCTGCGGCTGTTGGCGGCTGCTGCATGCTGCTGCATGTTGCTGTGAGGCAGACTTGGGGCTACCCGGCTACCCACAAACCCAATGCCCGAAGCCAACGAAAGCCCAGTGTGAGGACGACGAGGACGAAGGCCAAGGACGTCGGCGACCAATTTGGGCGGGAGCTGGACGAGTGGGGGTTGCCCCACATGCCCGAATCTGAAGACATTCTTCAAGCGGAGCAAAAGGTGCAAGTTAGGCAAATTGCTGATATTGCTGAATTTGTTTCCACGGAGAGCAAGTGACAGGAAATCTGTTCTGGGTAGCAGAGTGGGGCAAGTGGGGAGGCACAACCGACTGTTGCAGTTGATCCAGCTGGTGCTCACACTGTACTTTTTACTGCAGTTGATCCAGCTGGTGCTCACACTGTACTTTCACTGATAAGCTTACGACTCCTGCTAGTATTAAATGCTAGTATTGAGATGTTACTTACAACCACAACCACTGCTGCTGCTGCCGCTGCTGCTGCAACCCCTACCAAAAACCGGTCACGAACGACCCACTACGCTACCACCTACCACCTACTACCTACCACCTACCGCTACCGCTACCGCTACCACCACGATGATAAGTTCCATTGGCATTGTGGTACCGGGGTGCTTGGCGGTTTCATCATCGCATTGGCAGTAGGCCGCCAGAAAAGCCAGGAGCTTTTGACCTGAGGTTCTGCACCAGAAAATTGTGCACTTAGCTAGTTGATTTCTTTGACCTCAGAAGCAACATTCTGGAAAAATTGCAAGGCCCGATAGGGACTGCAGTGAGACGGTATGTGTATTGCAAAGTCACATTTTGCACTTCTGCTCTGTTTCTGCAATATTGAGGCCTCGACACTCCAAGCCCCTAAAACCATGGTTGTTGCAGAAAAGATTCCAAAGCATATACGTGCAAGCAGGCTACGGGAAAAGGTGGATACCGGATCACCAAAGTCCAATGGTTTGAAGATCTGCAGTACAACAGAAAAGACGACCATCAGCACATATCAGCATCCACAAATCTCACTGAGAAAATGATGCAGAAAACATCACATGACGCAACGGAACAACATTTCATTCACACGCAGCGGGAGAGGACTGTCTGAGGTGAAACTTATCGTCCACGCTTTGCGAGGGATCGACCTGTTGCCCTGCTTGCTACTTGCGCGGTCACTCTTCACGGCAAGCCGTGCCTTAACACTGCACTCGCACACGCTCCGCCCCTCAAGGCTGCAAGCTGTGAAGTGGGAAGCGAATGTGTCTTCAGAGTCTTGAGCGGCGATATGATTTTGGCACTAGTTTGAAAGCTAACCGGCTTGGTTACAATGTATCGCTGGCTGATTGGCAGCAGACCATTTTGCACTCAGCTGCTGTCTCGTTAGAGTATTCTAGCCTCGCTGTGAAGGCTCAGTGCGGACCACAAGCTCTATGTTGAAAAAGAGGCGGTGAGGCAATGATACGCTCAGTAGGGGCATTCCAGGCGCCATCTCCAACTCATTGTTGGTGTTCGCTGATGGCGGAGTAACTCCTGCCGGACCAGTGTTCGTGACATGAAGTTCTCCGGTTCCCGGATGGGAAATCGTGGAGGTCACTGCCTTTGGTGGGGGTCCCAGGGGAGGAACTCCTCCTGGGATTCCTCCTTTCACTGGCACTCCAGGTGCCTTACCTGGGCCTCCTGGTGTCCGATCCGTGCTGGATCCGCTTCCCGACAGATTGACGGGCACCGGCGGCGGCGGGCCCTTAGGCCCATCAGTCTTGGGTGCCGCTGTGTCATCTGAGTCTGAATCCCGGATGGCATCGCTGGATGGCGGCGACCTGGATAGGTGAGGACGACGCCTCACTGGAGGAGGGGTGCGGGAGTTCGCTCTGGTGCCACTCTTCTTCGGTGTTTCGGGCATGGCTGCTAGAGTCGAGACAGCTGGTGAGTTGAGCCTGTGTGAGATACGAGCATGATTTGCTTTTAGTGATCCTTTGGCTGACAGATCACTTGCAAATCTGGGCCCGTGGCTCTGCACAGAGCGGTGGATCGACCTCGGGATATTGATTGCTGGCAGGTGATAGATTCTGAGATAACCCTTAACCTTTAGCTTCGATTTCTTGCGTGAGCAGCTGCAGAGTCTGTTTGGGGAGCGACTCCACCAATTGGCGAGGCTCTCTTTCGGAGTCAGAGCGGCCTATTGTCGCCTCCGTACTTGGTGCCTGATTTCAGACTCTGATAGTACTCTATGACAGAAGGAGGCACTTCGGTTGGGGTGAGAATAACGCCGTTCTTGCTACGGAAAAACTTCACCCCTACCTGCATGGCCTTGCGTGGGTTTACCGCCACCAACATGGACGAGCTTTCTCTGAAACCAGAGACACCTGGTTTCCCATAGTCGCTGTCCGAAACGAAGTGGATATGCTGCCGTCCCTCCCTGCCACGTCCGCCTTTGCCACGGCCCTTGGAGATCTTATTCTGTGGCAGAAGGCCTCGTTGGCGGATTGGGTCGTACAAAGACCAGAATGTGCCATGGTAGAGCATTCCGGGGAGCATCTCCTCCGTGAGTTCCTCCAACACCTCTGTGGAGTCTACGTCCGAGCGAGAATGTCCTTGCAGCGCCCTGATGTACTTCTGGCCTTGGCAGTCTCCCAACTCGTACCTGCCTTTGGCATTGCTACGAACGACCTCCATGAGGTCGCCTGCCGTGGCGTGCTGGGCCTGCACTCGTGGCCAAGTCAACACGTCCTCAAGTTTGGCCCAGCCTGCCGAAGTGACATTGATGTGCGGTCTATGTCCGTGCCTGAGGGAAGCTGCTAGAGCTTTGGATACCTCGAACGAAAAGCTGGTCTCTGGGTTCGCCTAGGTCGCCTGGTTGACCCTCCCATGCCACAATAGAGGAGCTCCTTGGTGTAACTGAGCTATGGTCAGTGATCTCTACGATCTCGGTCGGGGGAGGAACTCCACCCTGTGAAACTGACGCCGGCTCTGGGGCTGGAAGGGGAGGAGCTCCTCCTTCCTTTCCTCGACTTGACGAGGCCGCTTCACTAGGCAGATCATATCCCAAAGCTGTGAATGAATCACGAGCCTGTCGAAGTGGAATCTCCAGCATTCCGCTCCACTCTCGGAGGTAATCACCTAAGGTGAGTGTCTCCTTTGTTGAAATTTGGAGGGGTCCGGAATTATTTGAGGAATTTTTTTTGTTTTATTTGGGGAATTTTTTTTGTTTTTAGCTTTTGCTTGGGAAAGGGGGGGCAGGGAGGGAGGGGGGAGGGGAGGGAGGGAGGGAGGGAGGGGGGAGGGGAGAGGGGAGAGGGAAGAGGGAGAGGGGAGAGGGGAGAGGGAAGAGGGAAGAGGGAAGAGGGAAGAGGGAAGAGGGAAGAGGGAGAGGGAGAGGGAGAGGCAAAGGGAGAGGGAAAGGGAGAGGCAGAGGGAGAGGCGGCGAGGGCGAGGGCGAGGGAGAGGGAGAGGGAAAGAGGAAGAGGGAGAGCGAGAGAAAGGGAGGAAATGGGGGGAAAGGAAAGCAGGGAGGAAGGGAACAAGAAGGCAAGTAGTAGTCGTAGTAGAAGTAGCAGTAGTAGTAGTAGTAGTAGTAGTAGTAGAAGTAGTAGTAGTAGTAGTAGTAGTAGTAGTAGTAGTAGTAGTAGTCGTAGTAGTAGTAGAAGTAGTAGTAGTAGTAGTAGTAGTAGCAGGAGTAGTAGTAGCACTAGTAGTAGTAGTCGTAGTAGGTAGTAGTAGTAGTAGTAGTAGTAGTAGTAGTAGTAGTAGTAGTAGTAGTAGTAGTAGTAGTAGTAGTAGTAGTAGTAGTAGTAGTAGTAGTAGTAGTAGTAGTAGTAGTAGTAGTAGTAGTAGTAGTAGTAGTAGTAGTGTAGTAGTAGTAGTAGTAGTAGTAGTAGAGTAGTAGTAGTAGTAGTAGTAGTAGTAGTAGTAGTAGTAGTAGTAGTAGTAGTAGTAGTAGTAGTAGTAGTAGTAGTAGTAGTAGTAGTAGTAGTAGTAGTAGTAGTAGTAGTAGTAGTAGTAGTAGTAGTAGTAGTAGTAGTAGTAGTAGTAGTAGGTAGTAGTAGTAGTAGTAGTAGTAGTAGTAGTAGTAGTAGTAGTAGTAGTAGTAGTAGTAGTAGTAGTAGTAGTAGCAGTAGCAGTAGTAGTAGTAGTAGTAGTAGGGTAGCAGCGGTAGTAGTAGTAGTCCTCGTCGTGGTCGTGATAATGGTGGTGGTGCTGCTGCTGGTAGTAGTAGGATTCTGTGCTTCTGATTCATGGCGGGGTCGCGGAGGCCGCCCGCGTCTCGTCGCTGCCACCCACCCCTCCTACCACGGCGCCTCCCCTGCCAGTGGCAGCTCAGCACAAGCGAGATAGAAATGTAGGGTTATACAACGATGCAGCTTTATAGACATCTAGCAGAGATTCAGGTATAGAGGTTGATATTGATATGTGTATGTGTAGATGCAGTTATAGAGATATAATATATAGAAACAGATACGAGTGCAAGAACGAATTACATTCATTTGCACACATGCGTAAAAGATTGGTCGTTCTCTGAATGCCGCAACTTTCAGACTCTGCCCTGCCAAAGCTTTGCTCAAGCTTTGCGATGCAGGGAAAAACCAGAAAACATGTTGGTCACAGGCTCCTCAAACCAGACTCGCTTGAAGGTTCATGATAAAGAAAAGGCAGAAAACAAAAAGCAAAGAAAGCAGCAGAAAGCGGAGCGCAAAGCAAAAGCAGAAAACAAAAAGCAACAAGCAAAAAAACAAAAACAACAGAAAGCAAAAGCAAAACACACAAAAAACAAAAAGTAAAGAGAGCAGGAAGCAGCAGAAAGCGGAGCGCAAAGCAAACGCAGAAAACAAAAAGCAACAAGCAAAAAACATAAAACAACAGAAAGCAACAGCAAAAAACACAAAAAACAAAAACTAAAGAGAGCAGGAAGCAGCAGAAAGCGGAGCGCAAAGCAAAAGCAGAAAACAAAAAACAACAAGCAAACACCAAAAACAACAGAAGGCAGAAGCAAACACGCACAAAAACAAAAAAAATTCCCCAAAAAAAACAAAATAAATTCCTCAAATAATTAGGATTCCAATTTGGAGCAGCAACGCTCGGATTTTCACCGCGTCAAAGGAGTATATTAGTTGATTTGTTTTCTTTCCACGTTTCTGCGATCCAGAGTGTGCAGCTTCCACCTCAATCATGGGCCGGACGAATATGTGGCGAGGTCCTATCCTCACCAGGCAACTGTAACCGGCAGCGAGATGCCTGTTTGAAAGCTTGTGGAGATACACTCCTGGGCGGGCCTCGAAGCTTCTTGTGCTGGAGAGGTCCGGTGTCGAAGGTAGAAGTCTTCCTGTGGCCAATATCCCATGCAAACATTCCAGGTGTGTGCCGTGGAACGCAACCTCGCTGTCCCCTGCAGGAAGAATGTTCGGTGAAGAGTACTCAAATCTAAACCATCCCTTCTCCTCAGCTGTTGGAAAGCCAAGCTTCGGCTGCAGGGGCTCATTGGCCAGGCCCCGGCGGGAAGCTAAGAAGGTCTCCAGGAGGGCATTGGCAATCTCCGGAGAGGGACGCTCCGCCTGGTTGAGGCCATCTCGCAGTTGCTGAGTCACTGTCACCATGATTCGGTGGTTATTCAGGTCGGTGATGGTGCCGTCACAGTCTGTGATCAGACTAGGAAAAGGTGTGTACCCCACCGACTGGAGTACTTTAAAGGCAGCTTCCGTGCTTGCATCGGTGGGCGGTTGCGAAGAGGGGTCCCCCGAGGGAGGATCTCCACTCTTGGCCTTTGCTGCAGGGGGAGTATCTCCACCCTCGCTTTGCCCAGTGCTTCTCTTTTTGGAAGGAGGAGGAGGGGGAGTGACTCCACCCTTTCCACTTCCCGGCTCATCCGGTCCGCCGGTGCCTTTCGAGGCACCTTTGTGTGCTGGATAACTTTCGCCGTGAGCACGAGCAGAGCGCCTCCACTGACGCAAGAAATTTCGATACGTGACATGCGGAAGTTGTTCTCGTATCCGTCGCTGGCAGAATTCCTCATACTCATCCTGAAACGAGGGATCCTGTGTTGACTCTGGTCGTGACATGATGCTGGCTTTTGAGAGAAAGCTGCGATGTGTTGGCACGAGCTGAGTTTAAGACACACAACAGATGATTGACCGTCCGAGCACCAGGCCACCACGAGGAGGGACCTGCATCATGGGTGGTGAGTTGCTGAAGGCACAGAGTTGCACTGGGCAGGTGATGGGACATTTTCGTCTGCTTTCTCAGAGCTGTTAAAAACCCCTGGGGAGAACCTCCACCAGCTGTACACCCCTCATTGGGGGAGAAACTCCACCAAGACGAGGGAGAAGCTCCATTTGTGGTTCTCCTACTGTATAAAAACCCTGGGGAGTAACTCCACCAGCTGTACACACATGGCAAGGGAGAAACTCCTCTGTTTGTTAGGAGGATCTCTTCCTTAGGGAGCATCTCCACTAGGCACCTGGCTCAGGGTGAGGCATCCATGAGGCGATTGTACGACACCTCCCACATCGCTGTGGCCAAGTTCAACTTGCGATCTTCGGCGAAGAACGTGGCCCTCAAAGTCTCCACCTCCTCCAGGTAGACTGTTCTGGAGTCGATCGGTAAAAACTTACTCACGTATGCCACAATGTGAGTCTCTCTCTCTAGAGAGTCCAGATCGTACCTGTGGAGAGAGAGATGCTTTCTGGGGCAACCAGTTCCCCAGAGGTGATGCGAGCGAGGGTGAGATATTCCAGTCCCTGCTCGGCCAGAACTCTTCGCCGTCGGTACCTTATCTGCCCCCACTCATCAACGCCGGAGATGGAGTGGAGGTGTTTGATCACCTGACGGACCCCGCCTTCCGGGAGTAGCTCCACGGCAAGGTTTAGGATCTCGTCCTTAGTGATGAGCCCGAGCGCCTTCACTCTCGCTCGCAGCTCTGTGAGCACCGCCCAGGGGAGTATCTCCACACCTTGGGACTTCTGGTGCAGATAATGGACGGCTGCTATCGTCGGAAGCAACATCATGGCCAAGTGAGTTGGCGTCTGGTCGTACATGTTGAGAGAAGGAGGAAATACACTGCCTAACCTGGAAGCTTCTGAGCCTGAACGCTTTATCCAAAAGAGGAACATCTATGTTGCTCTGCAAGAGATCCCTACGTCAGACCAGTGCTCCGCGGGAGGGCCTCCTCGCAGCTCATCGAAGATACCACAGGCTCCTCACGAGTGTGCACAGAGTGGGAGCAGCTCCTCTTCTTAGGGGTTTACTTCGAGTAAGCTCTTAGTACCAGGCCGGCCCGCTCGTGGAGCAAATCCGATCAATGATCTAATCCTCAGGAACAGATCAGGAGAGCAAATCGCGAATCTGGCGAACCAACGGCGAGGGCTGAGTTCCCAGTCGCTGAAAATCCGCATTTATGAGCGAAAAGGCAGTATTTCCAATTTGGGACTGCAAGGTGTCCTGCAAATCAGATGTGGCCGCCCTGGTTGACAGCTGGATCTGGATTCGGACTGGACCTCCCGTCATGCCGTCAGCCAATGGCCGCGAAGTTTTGAAGAGCTTGCATGATGTGTTCCGGATCGGAGGAGATTCGGGTGATTGCGATTCTTCGTAGAGGTGCGGAAGAATAGAATGATCTTCTGCTCGAACATACGAAACGAACGTCACGTCCGAGGCAAGGGCTGTGATTTGCTCGTCATGTCGGAGTGCTAACCGCGCTATGGCGTTGATCAGCTCTTTCGATACATTGCCTTGTCCCTGCTGAGTGTTGCCACTGTTCCCATTCTGGTGTCTGGCTGCTCCATTCCCTCTGCCTCCGCTTCCTCGTCCCCTGCTTTTGCCCCCTCGCTGTTGTCCTCTGCCTCGTTGCTGGGGAGTACCTCCACCACGCTGTCGCTTCAGGGGAGAATCTCCACCTGACGGACCTGCCTCTCCCCTTTTGGGAGCAGAGCTCTCATCCATCGATGCTCGCTGGAAGAACTCTTGCAGAGACATTACTCGGGAGATTGGCTACGTCCTGGGGCTCGTGAGAGACGGCGCTGCGAGCTAGGAAGATGACGTAGCTATTTTCTTGAAGCAGAGGATCTTCGAGGGTACAGAGACTAGGAGGGTGAGAGTCATCACCAATATACCAGGCATCTGCTGTGCGTACAGCTGCACGGTAATGGCCACTAGTGGACCCTATTCCTAGGTGAATGATCACTGCCTCTACTTTGTAGGCACAGAACGATACTCGGGATGTGTGGTCCAGGAAGACAGGGATCTGGACTTTCTGTGGGATTATGATGCGAGTGTGATCCTTAGCTTCACCTGAGAATCTCGGCAAGGCTGTGCACACCTGCTGCGCTGCTTCTAAGAGAGCACATGAACGCTCCTGAGATGACCATGCCACTAGCATGTCCTGTAGGTTGGTCTTGATCGCCGTGGCAAGATGAATGGGAGAGCCCCCTTCTTCGTCCACTATCACACCTTCCGGTACTGAGGCTCTAGTTTCCCACTGTCCAAATCTTGATACAGAGAGATTCCGAAACACTTGCTGCAGGAACTCAGCAGAGTCGTGCTGGCCTCCGTCAAAGAGCCAGCCAATGGTGAGCTCCGAGAAGACTCTGTGTTCAGGGGTTATTCTCGCAAGCTGACTGATCCGGGATGCCTCTTGAAAGGTCGCCTCTGAAGGATCTGATAGCCAGTGGAGACACTGCAGACCTGAGTTGGCATAGCAGTGGTTGCGTGTATTGGCTAGCAGGAGAAAGCCTTCCAGTCTAAACACGGGGTGAGGAATTCCTGGCGTTGAATCTGAAGACTTCTTTGTGACTGTCTTCCCCGATGCCGTGGACTTTGCTCGAGTATATTCGCGGGGCTGCTTGCTGAGCTGCTGGCACGCTACCTCCTGCAGTACGTGCACCTGCAGTAATGGAACACACTGCTGAGCATGTCTACCCGGGGCATCCACTCGAAGTTTGCAGTATCGACAGCTATCTCCTTTGTGGGAGTAGACCTTGAATTGATTGAGTCTAGGATGGAGAGTTTTCTCCGGCTTGGCCATCACCTCTGGATGCTGCTTGTTTAAGTGCTGTTTGGCTCCTTTCTGGCCTACGAGGACCTGACCACAGAGTGCACAGTGTTCCATCAGGTAATCATGGAACGCCGGATTTCGAGCGGCGCCTTCAGGGTTGTCCTGGGCATCAGACTGTAGACTTTCTACGAGTGAGATCCGGTTCTGTGCTTCTATGGGTAGTTCTTCCTGCTGTCTAAGCAGAAGCTCTACCCTAGGGCAGGTAGATGCTTCGACATGTTTGCGCAGATAAAACACTGTTCGGAATGTTGCTCGACAGGCGATGCAAGTTGCTGGCCCTGGCATTGAATGCAAAATAGGATCAAATTTGGGTCCTTTCAGGCACTGCTGAGAGTCTGGGTGAGCCTTCTGCAGATGGCGACGGAGTGCTCCGATGCCAGAGAGACATGCTCCACATTCACTGCAGGTCAGAAGCTTATCCTCCACACTGTGCGAGGAGAAGTCCGTGGAGAGGCCTTCCAATGCCTGGCTAACTGCCTCAGCACGCAACTTATAGTGTGGGAGAAGCTGGGGATCGGAGTGTTGCTGTCTCTTTATAAACTGGGTCATTCTCTTTTGCAGCTGCTCCTTCACGTGAGGAATCCGTAATCTCCGGAGTAACTCCTGGTTTGATTCCTTCGTTTCCTGGGAGTAACTCCGCAGGACGAATCTGAGTTGGTACATCATGTGTGAATGGAGCTTTTGCAATCCCTGCTGTGTCATCCCCACCACGTGGAGTGCATACAGAGCAGAGGCCCACGCAGTTATTGTCCAAATCGACAGACGACGTCTGTCTGATAAGACTCGGTGATTCCGAACTGCATGGGCTACTTCTGACATTGCAAGCTTACTGGATGACAGCCGATGTTTGAGAGTCTTCATTTGATAAGAGAGAATGACCCCCAAGTATGGGACCTGATAGCGCAGCGATATCAGCCTGCCCGAAGGGAGTTCAACATACTTCTCTCCTTCGACCTGGCGAAAGAGTTTCTTCCTAATGGTCGAGGCTGAGCCCCCTTGCAGCTGTAGCAGAATTGCTGACTTAGACGGATTGACCTTGAACCCAAGCTCTACCAGCTGATCCAGAAGCAGGTCGCAGTACCCCAGTGCTGTCATGAGTCCGGCCTCAGAGTCGAAATGCGACTGGATCAAGCTATCGTCAGCGTACATTGTGAGGAGCTTCACTAGTTCCGCTGGGCTGATTTTCCCAGAGAGCTTCCTAAAGAGAAGCCCTGATGCAAAGGCGAATAAAGAGGGTGCTAGCTTACATCCCTGCTTGATTCCCCTGCGTGTGGCTATCTCGAAGCTCTGATCGCTGGCTGTCATCTTGTACAAGGCTTTGATGTGGAGATGTCCTACCACCTCTATCAGAAGAGGATCTGCTTGTTCGGCTTCCAGGGCCTCTCTTAGTCGCAGCCTGTTTACAGTGTCAAAAGCCTTGCTCATGTCCACACTCATGGTGATGCTGCCTCTGAGCTTGAGCCCCTGTTGTCCCTTGCCTGCAGCCCTAGTGGTGAGGGCCTGTCTGAACCTGGCCTGGTCCACATGTGTGAGGGCCTTGCAGATAGCCATGTGCCCCTGCCTGGGACAAAGCCGAACTGAGATACGCCGGTCATTGCTTGCTGAAGGGCAGACTTAAGTCTCTTCCGCACAAGTCCGGCTAGGACCTTACCCTCTGGTGCTATCACCCCGATCGGACGGAGTGAGGTTGGTTTGTCTGGCTTCTTGGGAGGCTTTGGGAGCCAGGAGATCTGTGACGAGGTGACACTGTCCGAGAGCCTTCCTGCAGTGACTTCCCTATTAAGGGTGTCCGAGATTAGCCGGATTGCTTGGGGACCTAGGGAGCGCCAGGCTACTACGGGAGGACTCTCTTTAGGAACCGCCTTGCCCAGCTTTATTGTGCCAAGCTGTTCTTGCACTTCTTGCTCAGTGATGCACAGGCTGCCTTGTATCCCTTAAAGCGGGAAGTCATCCCCTGCTCCAAACAGGTCTAGGGAATATTCCTCTAATTGTCTTCTTTCTTCTTTGGCAGTAAGGAAGCGACCCTCAAAATCACGAAGCTGAACTCTTTCCTGGGGCCTCCCCGACCTGAAGCGCTTGATTACCTTGTAGAGGGAATGACTCCCGTCCTGCTTGGACTTAAGCTCTGCCTGCTGGAGTTGTTCGTCTATTTCCTGCCGCCGCCGCTCCTGCTTGTGACGCTTTGCTACCCTCGCCTGTGCGCTTTGCTGGGAGAACGAGCGCCAGCACCGAAACACCATACGGACCTGCAGCTCGGGCAAGAACTCTGCTAAGACCTTAACTGCTAGTGGGAGTGAACGTAACACAAAGCGCTCTTCCCAGATGCTGAGATCTGATCTTTGTGCTGCTTCCTTTCGCTTGGGAAAGTGAGTCGCAAGGGCTGAGTTCATTGCTTGATGGAGGCTCTGCCAGGTTTTGGGATGGTCCTCAAGGAGGGAGTCTACCTCCCTGGCAAATGCCTGTATTTTCGGGGAACGGTGTCTATAGCAGTCCTCCATTGCCTGCTGGTCGTAGGGTTTTGAGGCTTGGGCGGAGTATCTCCTGCTGTGTCTCAGTTTACCTAGAAGGGGGAAATGCCTACTACCATCCCTCCAGGATGCAACTGGGAATGTCCTTAATGGCCGGCAAAACCTGGCGGGGCCTTGGGACTGTGCAATCCTGACAAACGAGAAGTCAATCTGCGAAACAGAGTTGCCTTGTTCGTGGGTGGCTGGTCTATGCACTCCCCAAGTGTTGGTTGCGACTAGCTGGTGCTCCGACAGTAGGGTCTGGAGATCCTTAGATCCGCGATGCCCAAGTCTGCAAGCCTGGATCGTGCATGGCCCTACGTGTTTGTTGTCGGTTTTGAGCGAGGAGTTAAAATCTCCTAGCACTAGGAGAGTGTTGCGATTGGGAACAGCTCGGATGGACTTACTTAGGGTGTGAAGGGTCTGCTTCCGGGTTTCCTTATTCTGAGCGACTGTCTCCTTTGAGCGCCAAACGTATTGATAGCAGCTGAAGACGTCCAGTGAGATGCCGTTGCTCGGCACCCGGACCTGGAGAACTCTTCCTGGAACAACCTCGTTGTAGCGAAGGTCCTGTGACTTGCACAGCGTGGAGTGCACCATTATGAGGACCCCTGCTCCCTTCTCCCCTGTGGAACCAGAGCTGATTACGTGCCAGCCTGACTTGCTCAATTGCCACGAGCCCCTCCAGTGTGTTTCCTGAATTGCTACCAGCCTCACATCCTGAAATGCGGCACTTTGCAGTACGGAGAGTAGCTCTTCCCAAACTGCTGTTGTGAGAGATCCTGCGTTCCAGGAAAGATAGCTGAGATTCTTATCTTCTGTAAATTTCGAAGGCCGAGTCCTTCTGCCGGGATTGGTGGGCTTTTCATGCGCCGGAGCAACTCCAAGCTCTGTTAACGACATCGTCCTTCCCTTGTAGACCGCACTACCTTCAAGCAGGGCTTTACGTGCTGCCCTTTGATAAGAGCGTTTACCCTTCCCTTTAGGAACGGGCTGATGCTTGGTCGAACCACTAGGCTGTTTCGCAGCACTCATGTTGAGTACTGCTGCTGTCGGCTTCGCAATACCGACAACCCTCACCTCTGGGAGATGTTAGAGAGCTGTAAGTCTAATACTCCCTCCCGGACTTGGGACCGGGACTGCTCAGGCGCTGACAAATGCCATGGCAAGAAAGGAAAAAAAGGCAACTGTACTAGCCTGACCTTTCCTGAGCCGAGAGGCTTAACGGAACAACAACGACAACAACAACAACAACAACAACAACACAAAAACGAAATGCAAAAGCATGAGTCGAGAAGCGTTCTGCAGCATCGCCACAGACTGCGGAAGACTCCAGCACCTCCTGCGATGTTCAATGGAAACAGACTTTCTTTTTTCGGGGTCTGGGGTTCCGTTTCAGATGTCTACTTTGCCTGCCCGCCTGTGCTGTAGCACCTGAGCGAGAAAAAAATGCAGCCGGCAACTTTCAAGCTCAGCCATAACTTACCCTGAATTCTGGGTTGGCAGGCTGGTTTGGGTGCGAAGTTGGGGACTTAGGGTTTCTCGTACGGTTCAGGATTCAGAATGCGGTTGCGGATTGAGGTGCCAGAATCTGGAGCCTGTGCGGTTCACGTAAAAATGACTGGCGGCTGACATGAAGCAGGCAGCCGTGGGCTGTACAGCTCTAAGGCTCCAGGTTTGGACGGGCTGCGATTTCGGGTTTTCTGGTTAGTTTTCAATCATCCTGAGCGCAAACCCCTAAACCTCCTCCTCCTCCTCCTCACAAAAAGGAACAAGGCTGTAGCCATGGTCGGATTTGGGGACCGATCTATAACCAAGATTAACCGATTAACCAAGATATTGCATGACCTTTCTCGAACCCTGATCTCGCCGGACTGCTCAAACTGCGTTAGACGATGAACTTCGACCACCTACGCCGAAACCTGTTCAGGAACCCTCTGCGCGGCAAGCCTTGGCCCACGTGTGGTCTTCTGCCGCCACACCAGAGCCCTGCCCAGGTGCTTGGCAAGCTCTGTGTATTGTTCGGAGCTCGGGTGAAACGAGACATGTTCGGAATGTATTTAATGGATACAAGTTTCTGGAAGGCATGTGTAGGTTTTGAAGTGATTCATGCTTGTAGTCTTGGGGGACTTCTCCGACAAGGCATGCGGCGTGAGGCACGCCGGACGGAAGCTTAGCATGGAAACATATGCATTAAGTTATCTTCTCGATAGGTACAGTGTGCAAAGTACCTCTCGCCCTAATGCCTGCAATGTGCCAACGCCTAAATTGGACTCTGAACTTCATGTCAAAGCCAGACAAACCTGACCACACAAGCCTGACCAACCCTTGCCACAAGTTCTTCCCCATGCAAGCTGTATCTAGTGAATCTAGTTTGCACGAGGACTCGAAACAAAGAAACAATACAAGCATGCGACACGAAAACACAAAGCAAAAACAAGCAACACAATAACACTAGGAACGTGTCACATGAGACTGGATGCGAAGACACGGCACGGCATCACTGACACACTACATGACTCGATACTCTCCACCGGGGCGGAAGATGCGAGACACGAAAACATGACGCGCAGTTTCAGCACGAGAACAAGAGCACAGCAGAACAGACACGTAAAAATCCAAGACGGGAGACGGGAGGATGCAAAAACATGCACAGATGGCACGAAAACAAGATATGCCAGAGAAACGAGACCTGAGAAGGTCACGACGTGAGCTCAAGCACACGACACAGACATGAAGACACAACGAGGACAGAGTCTCGAGGCCACAAGATACGAACAGAGGCACAATGCGAGAGGCGCGCCTCACGGCTGAGCATGGCGAACTCCTCCGCCTGGGCAACCAGACCTGTGTCGTTTCCCAAAGTCCTTTCTATTTCAATGCGTTTCGAAGCCGTAAACTGGTTCGGGTTGGTGTGCCTCAATCCTTGGTCCTGCGACTCCGGTACCGAGCGGAAGCACCACATGTTTCGTGCTAGTTTTCCCGCTCACCGCGTGCAGGTGCCAATAGGTTCTCGGGCGCTTGGGACCTTGAGACGTGGGCACTTCGCGGCTGAGTGATTAAAGGGTGAACAGCTGTGAAATGCTGTGAAGGTTTGTTGCCTCGCGCAAGGTCTACGTTCAGGACTTGAGGAATACACAAGTGGGAATTCCAAGCTTGAGCTGATCCGGGTACATGGCTTCAACATTCCACAATGCCAGCTGTCAGCGTTCACTGCAGTATCCTCGACGTTTGCAAGACCGCTGTTGCCCACACCCCGAACGTCTGGTGTCCGACCGAAGCCTCAGACTCGAAACTTGGGACTTTCAGCCTCGACCCCTCGATGCCCCTGTGCCTTTGCAGACGAGGTCGAGCAAAAGCTGGGCAGCAGAAGCAGCAGGACGACAGCGTTGTATGGCTTTACCAGCGTGTCGGAGACCTCCGAGGTTTCCATCGCCGGGTACCTCGGATGTGTAAAACTTGCGTTGGCGCGATACCACGCAGAGTTCTTCGTGGTGGCAGCACTCGTTCGGCCGGCTGAGCTCTTTCTACATCACGGGCCATACAGCTCGGTAGGGCTGGAGCAAGACTTTCACCTGCTGTCGATGTTGATTCAGTCCATCGCAACCCTGCGGAAGTGGTCGTCTTTTCGTCGCAGCAGGTATTTCCAATCCATAAACATGGCACCCAGTAGTGTGGTACTGATAATGGAAACGGTCGTCACGATCGTGGTAATGGTCAACAGTTGCATCAGGGCCCCGGAAGCGAGGATCGAAAATCAATAAAAATCAGCTGCATATCACTTAGGCCTGACTCCGGGGCCTCGCTCCCATTACAAACAATGAATAAGCTGCACCATGCTTAAGTTCCTGACTTGCAACTAAGGTGCCATTTTGTTGTGTTTGGCCGCCTGTAACTGCCGGCAGAAGGCCGACGCTGGCCGCGTGACCTTTCAATGCAGGTATTTCCAATCCATAATCATGGCACCCATGAGTGTAGTAGTGATAATGGAAACGGTCGTCGCGATCGTGGTAATGGTCAACTGTGGCATCAGGCCCCGGAAGAGAGGATCGAAAGTCAATAAAAATCAGCTGCATATCACTTAGGCCTGACTCCGGGGCCCCGCTCCCATTACAAACAATGAATAAGCTGCACCATGCTTAAGTTCCTGACTTGCAACTAAGGTGCCATTTTGTTGTGTTTGGCCGCCTGCAGCTGCCGGCACAAGGCCGGCGGTGGCCGCCTGACCTTTCAATGCAGCGCATGCGGATGAGCCCAAGAAAATCCTGCTCGCTACAGAAGCAAACTTCGCAGCCCTGATCAATCATGTCTCCCGTCGTAGTGAACCTGTCTTGTGTGAACTTGTGTCTTTTTGACCCAAATCCGAACCTTGCCAATCCAGAAATCCTGCGAAGCCTTAACCCGAGAGCCGAGATCTTGACCCGGAGGGCCCGGATCCAACAAAACACATGGGTGGTTGTCAAAATTATGGTTCCTTTTTGGGTCCCTATTCTGGTACGGCACCTAATATTTAGGGTACCCCAAAAAAAGACCATAATTTTGCCAACCACCCACATGCTGCAACAGCTCCGGCGCATCGGTAAACCCTTTCCAAAGGTCTGCAAATGCCTTGGCTATGGAAGCCGAGTGACGCGTCTGTCCGTTCTGTCAGGAGTGGGGCATATCTTCATGTCGACCTCGCGGCAAAGTTCGACAACATCCCGCAACATCATGTACCACACAACAGGTCGTTTAAGAGCCCCTGATGCCGAACAGCCACCACCATCCAAGACCAACCATCTGTCAACCGCCGGCGGAGTCATAACCCGAACATTATCCTGGCACTGCCTTCGAATTTCAAAAAGCTGGACTGTAGGTGACCCGAGATGCCTCAGAAAGCTTCGACTTTTTGCGCGTGGCAAACCCCAGTACTATGAAACAACCAACCTTCTTTTCGGTTCGGGTTAGGGTCTGTGATGCTTGGTGTTTCCTGTGGCAAAAGCATAAGCTCGAAGGGAAATAACACACGGAGCCGTCAGTCATGTTTGCAGCCAAAGCCGAATGTACTCGCTGCCACATGTTTAGGGCTTGATGGCCTGCGGCACTCGCAGGCCGTCCGGAATCAGCCAACGAGTCTCCATTCCAGCACCGGGGCCTTTAACAGCGGAGTTTGCGTAGTGAAACATTGCTACAAACAACTGTGAGTGGCTTGCGAGCTTAAGAAACCATGGGCCAGATAGACTTAATACATACAGACATGTATACGCCTGAATACTGAGCAAAACAAGAACGCAAAATGTTTTGCATCTGCATTTATCTAATTTTATCCAGACAATACAACTTTGTCCAACGATATGTCTTCAAGTATTCGTAGATCAAGTTCCACGACAGTTGAAACTGCTGCCACTTTAGATACTTTAGGGACAAGCATATGCTCACTATACTGCTTCAGAACGAACCACCGTATCTAAGGAGAGACGTTTCCAGCACATTGATGCTTGCAGGATGGGGCCTGAGATATGATTCGAGTTCCCCGACTGTGATTGAAAAGAGGCCTTTAGCGGAATCAGTTGATGAACGGGATCTATGCAAGTCATTGGAAGCTTTCACCTCAGACCGCTTGACAGACTTCGGGTCTTGAGTGGAGGTACAGTCTCGACTGATGCCTTCAAGTGAGAACTGACATGAAGAACCTTGCCAGCCCCGCAGTGCAGGGTGTGCGACTGTCCAATGTAAAAAAGGGCCAACTCTACTGAACTGGCTCCGGCAACAACCCAACAAACGGCGCTTCATATCCAAGCCGACGTTCAACCCCAGTGCTTCAATACCGCTTGGGTCTTCGGGCTTGAGAGCTTACTGTAGGTCTTGTTAGGTCTGGGGATACACTCTACAGCGCCTTCATAGGCTCCAGCCAAGGCACCAGGTTGCAAAGCCGAGACCACCTGCGCATTTGCTCTGTAAAGGATTTACGCTCTAGGGATAAGGGGGTTCGGGGGGATGAGGGAGTAGGCCGCACTTCAGGGTGGTTTGGGACCTGGATCCTTGGCTCACAAGTGGCTCCTGCTTCCTGAGCCCTAAAGCCTTCTGCGCCTAGGTGGACTCTACGTGATTCCGTCGGCAAGTTTTCAGTCTTTGGGGGGCATGGCCTTCCGAAAGGTGGAAGCGATTCTGACGGTGTCATACACCCGACTGAAACATAATAAATATATTGTTCTATTGATGATTAATCATAAGGGTAAGAGATATATCTCGTACATGGAGCAGGCCTACTGCAAAGCTTACTTCTCGCGAAATTTCAACAAGTCATGCTGCCGACAAACTGCCGATGCTGGACGACTTGGATAACTTTCCTCTCAGAACTGCTGAGGTAAACCCCAGAGGTGGCGATGGAGGATGTTCGTGCTGTTCTTCGGTGACTTGGTGCTCACTTTCAGAAGTTACCCCTGAATCCTTCTACATGTCACTCTGTCTTGATGCTAGTCCAGCAGTTCTGAAAGCTGTCACGGATGCTGGATGATCTGATGCTTTCTCATGCAAGTGGTCCCAGAAAGACCGCAAACGCGGCAGCGTGTGATACTGCTACCCTGCCACAGAAACTGAAGGATCATCCACAAGACCTGTGTTGCAGGACCTTTCCATGACCGACCGTATCATTTCGGATCTCTTGGCCGGGTCGCTGGACCGAATGGGACACGACAGGCTCAGGGATTCAACTCAGCGTTTGCAGGGTGATCATAAACCTTTTGGGGAGTTGTCGTCCATCGGAACTCAGGAGGACTGATGTTTAGTCGAATTGCCTTACAAGTCTTTCTGGTTTCCATGTCTGCCCTCTCCGGGCCAAGCAGCTCCAAAGGTTTAGCTCTTGAAGTTCAGGGTCGTACCTCATTTTGGGGCCCTCAAGAATCAGGACCCTACGATGTAGGGCGCTTTATTAGGGTCCCCGATGTGCGGAGACTCCCAAGTGGGTTAACTCCGCCTCGTCCAGCTGCCCATGTTGAGCGGCCTGGACCTGAGTGCAAAAACAAATCTGCCTCATCCTCGGCCTGCACTCAGCGCTTCAGTGTCCGCCGAGGGACAAGGAGCAGAGGGACCTGAAATCATTCAACTGTGAACCAAAATGAATGTCTGAACCTGAACCCATCTTCTTCGTACGAGCAGGATGTTGTGAACTGATGCACCATACCAAGCGCCAAATGCCAAGCGCAACTACATGGATTCTTTGTCCCAGTGACGGTGAAGGCCCGATTCAACGGCACAAAGCCTGTCATGAAGAATTGCAGGCCTTAGAGAGGCATCCAGTTCCGAGTATAGTGGATGGGAGGAGGCTGTCAGGCGGGACATGCTTCGAATTTCGGCTGCTCGCAAAGATCGACTTTGAACAATTCGGTTCAGGACACAAGAGAAGGGCAGCAGGTTCACGTCGATCTCATCGATCTTCAGACGGTCGCTTTTCAGCCTTGGCTTCGGAAACAACTCTGCCGTGAAAAGCTGCTGTTGAGGTTAGAGAACTACTGCGGAACACACACACACACACACACACACAAAGACACAGACACAACTCAGAGCTCAGACTCCAAACCTGGAGTGCAAAAGAAAATTCTGCTGGGCAACCTAGCGGCTGACAGGCGAAGCCCAAGCAGCGGGTCACACCAGTCATAGCAGCAGAGACCAAGCGGTTCAAGTCACCGGGGGCTTTAACAGCGGAGTGGCAGAGCTGAAAGCCCTGCAAGCGGTCGCAGCCTGCGCAACATTGCGTCGTGAAACATTGCTACAAACAACAACTGTGAGTGGCTTGCGAGCTTCAGAAATCGTGGGCCAGATAGACTTATAGCTGTACATACATACATACATACATACACACACACATACATACATACATACATACATACATACATACGCCTGAATACTGAGAAAAACAAGAACGAAAAATGAATGTTTTGCATCTGCATCTATCTATTCTTATCCGGACTGAACTGACAATACAACTTTGTCCAACGAAATGTCTTCAAAAATTCGTGGATCAAGTTCCACGACATTTGGAACTGCTGCCACTTTTAGGGCCAAGCATATGCTCACCATACTGCTTCAGAACGAACCACCGTATCTAAGGAGAGACGTTTCCAGCAAATTGATGCTTGCAGGATGGGGCCTGAGATATGATTCGAGTTCACCAACTATGATTGAAAAGAGGCCTTTAGCGGAATCAGTTGATGAACGGGATCTATGCAAGTCATTGGAAGCTTTCACCTCAGATCGCTTGACAGACTTCGGGTCTTGAGTGGAGGTACAGTCTCGACTGATGCCTTCAAGTGAGAACTGACATGAAGAACCTTGCCAGCCCCGCAGTGCAGGGTGTGCGACTGTCCAATGTAAAAAAGGGCCAACTCTACTGAACTGGCTCCGGCAACAACCCAACAAACGGCGCTTCATATCCAAGCCGACGTTCAACCCCAGTGCTTCAATACCGCTTGGGTCTTCGGGCTTGAGAGCTTACTGTAGGTCTTGTTAGGTCTGGGGATACACTCTACAGCGCCTTCATAGGCTCCAGCCAAGGCACCAGGTTGCAAAGCCGAGACCACCTGCGCATTTGGATGTTGTTCTAAATTAAAGGAGCCATGCTTCAGCATTAGGACAGAGCTTGCGCCCGCCCTTGCGCCGTCTTGCGCGCGCGAGGGTTTTCACTCATGCCAACATAACCCCTTCAAAAACGCCCCAAGCTAAAGCGTTATTTTAACCAGTTCGTGCTTGACGGTTGAATTGACCTCAACATCCCGAAATCTAAGTCCAAGAAACAGAAAATCCAAATTCCGAAACGGTCTGCCTATGCCTGCAACACGAGCAGGGCACAATATGAGGTGGGAATCCAGATCACTTTCAAGCTCTTCCGTTTGCAGGGTCAGTGAGATTTAGGACATAGGCTAAGTTTGCCCGAACAGGATATTTGGGACTACTGTATTGTTTTGGCTTCTAGGGGTTATAGGTAGGGGGTCGTAGGTATGTGCTTACCACACGTCCCAATGACTCGCCAGCATCGATTAGAACGGCGGGGGCTCTGGACTGATTTTGCTCACGACTCGCTGTCACTGCTGCTATCGGAGGAAGAGGAGGACGATGAGGAGGAGGAGGAGGATGCGTCTACTGCAGCTGTCCGCTGCGCCTCTCGCATGCGATGGAACTTCTGCCGCCGCATGAGCAACCGCCTTGCCCTCGACGCCTGTGCTTTCTCCCACGAGCTGGCTGCAGTGGCAGAAACCACAGGCCCCGAAACCTGCTTTTCCACGTGGAATTCGTACTTGCGCACCGTTCCGTCTTTCTCGCCCGGAGGAGGCGGCGACCGCACCCATCGCTTCGTCTTGAAATACCCACGTTTCCAAGCTCTGCTCTCCTTGGCTTGTCTGGGTTCCTCAGGGTTTTTAGGGTGTAGGGTTTATAAGGTGCAGTGTATAGGGTTTAGAAGCCAGTACGAAGGAACCTATAGTCTCAATATAGCTTCATGTTAGTGTCAATACACAGCAATTTGGTAAGAGCGCATGACAAAGGATGAAGGTGCTGTTGTCAGCCCAGCTGCAGCTGCCAACGCTGTCTGTCTGACGGACGCCGTCAGAGCCTCCCCGCTGCTGAGGTCTGAGAAGAAGAGGTTGCGGAAGTGCACATGTTGGCGGTTGCCGGCAGCAAACATCTCTTCGAGCTGCACACAATATGTCTTGGAGATTTGAAAATCGCACTGCTCCATGGTCCAGACTTGGGCTGGCTTGCGGTCCTGTTCAAAGCGCAAAACTTGCCAGTCTACCCCACCTTGCTCAGGAGGTTCCAAAGTCTTCGCCTGCTCGGCAGCAGCCGCGACCACCTTCATGAGCTCATCCAAGGAAGGGATGACAACGTCAGGTTTGGCGAGATGGCGCTGGATCCAATGCGAAAAGACACCAAACATGGAGTCTACTTCGCCCTTCCCGTGGTGCTCTGCAAACCAGGATAGTCTGAGTTTGCCGCCTGCTGGCATGGCAGGGAACCATGTCTTACTCAAGTGCGCTACCAGATCGTAAGCTCTAAAGTGGGGACCAACATCAAACCAGCAGGTAATGGCATTGGAGCTTGCCAGCCCCTCCAAGCGGCCTCGAAGGTCATCAAGAAGCATCGCGGTCATGAGAGCAGTGTTTTCTATGATGCTTGACAAATTAAATATGTTGCGCTGCCTCCGCTGCCCATTGATGTTCTGCACGACCACGACCCCGAAAACGGTGGCTTCTTGGCGGTCTGTGCCGTAAAACATCGAGCCCGTTGCACGGTTGGCAAGAGGAACTGATATCTTTTGCTTGTAGTCAGCCCATATCAAGATCTCATTGGGTCCGAGAGATCTCTTCTGGTCCAAGCAAGCCTGTGCCTGCCGTGCTGCGGACTTCTTGTGCCAGCTATATGACCTGGCGACATGAAGCTCGTGCCTGAGGAAATGGCAAATTCGCGCCTCCGCAGCATGCAAGGAAACGCAGTCTGCGCCGGACAGGCTGGATGCACGCAACTCCTTCTGGCGAACGTCATGATTGAACATGTACTTGTAGAATGCGTCAAGATGCTCCACAGGTGTTTCGGTGAGCGGCGGTGCTTTCTTGTCAAACGCATCGAAGTAGGCGGGTAGAATTTCCTCGACTCGCTTTCTGGCGCTGGCAATGGTTCGCCCAATCCCAGGAACTATTGTGGTGCGCCAGAGTTCGCAGTGGTCGCAGAAGTCACTTCCTCTGCGCGGCTTGATCGCCCATCTGCAGTTGGTCTTCATGATTTGCCAGAACTGTTTCCAAGCGACTCGCTCCATCAGGCCAGAGTTCAGGTAGATAGACGTTGTGGAGTCAGTCAAAGCCCTTGCTGTTGTTTCTTGTCGAGGCAACCAGATTGAGGTAGCCTGAGAGTTTTCTTCCACCACACGGACGACCTCTGCAATCAACTCCGAGTTGTTCACCTTCGACGGACGGCCTACACGTCGTCTTTCGATGGTTTCTTCAGCACCAGCTCTCCGCCATGCTTTTTCACCTATTTCCAAACCCATTGACCGAAGGCACGCTCTGGACAAACCAGTGGCACGAACTTCCTGCAGGGCATGCCGCAACAAGCCATTTCGGCCTTTCGAAAGAAAATATCATCGAATCAACATCCTAGGACCTATGACCTATGGTTTTTACAGGTCCTAAACCTTACAGCATCATGAGCATCAGCAGGGTTTGGGGGGCTCCGAGATCCTGCGGACGGATTCTGTCCGCAGCCACTAAGCAAACGGAGAGCTCCCTAGAACTTCATTTACCTGACAAATCCAAAGCTATGGTTGGGCTTTACAATACCATGCTCCCTCACATTCCCTCACGCAACCCTCCTTGTCCAAGCGGCACACCCACTTTGCATCTCCCGATGCAGCAAGTGCTTCACGAACACGCTGCAATGCCTTTGCCAGTGCGGCGGAATGATCCTCACGCACGCTGGAGCTGTCTTGCCCGAAGTGTGTGTCTGCTCGTTGCTGAACTCGCTGAAGAACTGTCTGGGCCTCGTGCGGCGTAGACGACAAGTCTAAAACACGCTTCGCAAGGTCAATGGTTGCCTTCCGTCTGCTGTCAGGCTTCATGTCGCTGAAGGTTTTCCTCCGGCTTGAAGATGCTGCACTGGACTGGGGGTCCGCCTGGACTTGCGGCTCAGCAGGCGCAGGCGGTTCAGGAACTGCCTCTTCGGCTTCAGGCAACTTCAGCTGACGATGCACGGGACTCGTGCGTCGGCCCGTGCGGCAGGACTCTGCAAGAGGCGTTATTGCATCTTGTTGCCGAGCCGGCAGCTGCTTGAAGAACTTGACTGCCGTGTCCTTCTTCCATTGCTGTTTCCTTTTGCTGGCCACGCCCTCGCCCAGCTGGTCGATGGCCAGCTCCTCCAGCGCCGGCCCCAAGAGCTTCACCGTAGCATCTCGAACTTGACTCCAAAGATCGCGCTTCTCGTTTCCTGTCAGAACCAACTCGTCACTAGTGTCGATGGCTTTGCGTTTCTTGCTAGATTCGCTCTTGCTAGATTCGCCGGGGAATCCTTTCGCCGCCCACCGACGAAGTTCCTCACCAAAACCCGAGGAAGGACCATCAGCTGGCATGGCCCACCTCTTCTTGCGCCAAGCTTGCGCGTTTCTTGCGCGGAGCTTGAGCGCTGAACAGCAGTCAACCCCACAGTTTTACGCGCAGCAAGTCGATGGGGACTGGGGGACCTTCAGGAAGGCTTAGGGGGAGGCTTTTCGAGTTGGGGCTTGAAGCTTGTGTGTGGCTTTTGGGGGCGCAGATGCTATTGGTTGGGGATTCTCATCCTGAACAAACCCTCTGTTATAATCGCCAGACCTCTCAATCGGCACAGCTTTCAAACTGAACAAGCTCAGAAGCCTGGAATTCTAAAGAGCTCCTGCGACCTACATCGTCGGCACGAGAAGGGCCATAGTAAGTAGGCTACTCAGCGATTCGTTCCTCCATCTACTTCTTTCTCGTGCAGGAAACAAAGCACCAGGCGTACAGAGTCTAGAGAGCAGGCAAAGCGCCATTTTGTTACGGGGACTTGGGGGCGCCTCAAGAAAAAAAGAGCCCCATTTTGTTAGCGGGACTTGGGGGTCTCAAGAACGAAACAGCGCCATTTTGTTACGGGGACTTTGGGGTGGCTGAAGAAAGAAAAGCCATTTTGTTACGGTGACTTGGAGACGCCCAAGAACAAAACAACCCCATTTTGTTAGCGGGACATGGGGGTCTCAAGAACGAAACAGCGCCATTTTGTTTCGGGGACTTTGGGGCGCTCAAGAACAAAACAGCCCCATTTTGTTAGCGGGACTTGGGGGTCTCAAGAACAAAACAGCCCCATTTTGTTTCGGGGACTTTGGGGTCTCAAGAACGAAACAGCGCCATTTTGTTACGGGGACTTGGGGGCGCCTCAAGAAATAAAAAACCCCATTTTGTTAGCGGGACTTGGGGGTCTCAAGAACGAAACAGCGCCATTTTGTTACGGAGACTTTGGGGTGCCTGAAGAAAGAAAAGCCATTTTGTTACGGTGACTTGGAGACGCCCAAGAACAAAACAGCCCCATTTTGTTAGCGGGACTTGGGGGTCTCAAGAACGAAACAGCGCCATTTTGTTTCGGGGACTTTGGGGCGCCCAAGAACAAAACAGCCCCATTTTGTTAGCGGGACTTGGGGGTCTCAAGAACAAAACAGCCCCATTTTGTTAGCGGGACTTGGGGGTCTCAAGAACGAAACAGCGCCATTTTGTTACGGGGACTTGCATGGGGGCGCTCAAGAACAAAACAGCCCCAATTTGTTAGCGGGACTTGGGGGTCTCAAGAACAAAGCAGCGCCATTTTGTTACGGGGAATTTCGGAGGTGGTTGTAAAGCAAAAAGCGCCATTTTGTTACGGGGACTTGGGGGCGCTCAAGAACGAAACAACCCCATTTTGTTACGGGGACTTAGAGGGCCCCCAATCGTTTTTGGAATGTATTGATTTGGATTTTGGCGATTTTGGGACCCCACCCCCAAAAACAAACCCAGGTTCTCGAGCTGAATGAGACCCGACGTCTCGCAGCAGGCGGATCGCTCGGAGGCGGTAGTGGTAGTGGTGGTGGATGATTGGCCTCACAACGAAGCGGCTGTTTGACATGCTCACACGCAACAGGTTCTTTGACATTCTCACACACAGCAGGACTATGAACACGAGGTTTGGGCTTTAAAGGAGTGGTTGAAGACATGTGGGATCTCAGGCAAACTGTCCAAAGCAGCACCGGTGACGATGGAGTGCGTGCAACCTGAAAGCTGGGAGCATTCAAACATATTTTCCGCGACGTGACCCCACCATCGTCGCTCTGTGTGCATGGATACACATGAAAGCCTATGAACGGCCCTCCTGCAGCATCTGGAAAACAACTTCGGCAATGCGAGCTGACCTCTTACGATCTGACTTGCTCAGAACCGCAGCCCTCTGGGCTACGGATTGGGCTGCGATGTCACGCTTCTCCTCCGGAGTAAGCCGAAGCCAGGAACGTCGCCCACGAGCACGCATATTGCGCTCACATTCGGAACAAATGTTTCCATGAAAATCAGGTGTTCGCGGGAAGTCACATACTGGGCAAGCAGGAAGCCGCTTCACCTTTCCACCCAAATTGGCTCGGCCCTTCAACCGAATGCTCACCTGAGCAGAGAAAAGAGACCGAAGCAGATCAAGGACATTTTGTTGTTGTTAGCACGTAAGCCGTGGACATCGTCCCCAAGGAGATTTGCCAGCTTCTCGTCGGGCGCCGAAGACGCGGCATCAGCCTAGGATTTGTCATGGAGCTCATGTCTACCCTCTGCCTGTGAACAATCCTAGGGACGTTCACGCAAACACCTTAAACCACGGCCCTTTGCAAACCAAGCGCCGGAGCATCGCCACTGTTCCCCATCTCCGCCCCTTGCCCGCACTCCTCGGCTGCGCAGATAATTACTGCCATCACATCTTGTTAAAAGCCCAACGTCCAAAGTAGACCCTGATCCGCTGCACCTGTGCAACCCAAGCGCCGGAGCATCGCCGCTGATGGCCAACTCCGCGACAGGCCCGCGTGCCTCCGCTGAGCAGCGTAAAGCTTTTGTGACTTTATATCCTAAATCGGAAACCGCTGCACACTTGCGAATGAAGCACCGGAGCATCGCTGCTGCTCGGCAACTCCGTCAGAGGCCCGGGTGCCTTAGTTGATAGATTCAGCCAGGCTCCAACCAGTTGAAAACCAGTTCTTCACTGACCAAGATCAAGCGGCATCCTCTTTGGGAGGAGTCATCGCCCCGTCCCTCTCCATCTTCCGTTTCTTCCTCGTGGGAGTTTCTGCGATCAAGTCGTCGTTCTTTTCGCCCTGGCACGGCGGCAACAGCTTAACCCATTATACACCCAATGCCAAGTCAACATACGCATTCAAAGTTGCCTCCATTCGAGCTTTGGCAGCTTCCACTTGTTTAGCAGTAGGCGGGGCTGAGGATTTCATCCAAGGAATCGATTTCCCCGGCCTCATCGCACATGAAAGGCGAATGCAAGTTGGCGGCAACAAGCTGAAAACAGCGACAGGTACCAAGGTACGTCCACATTTCGTGGTTGGATTTCCGGGCGCTGCCCGAAGCTGCAATGGTGGTCATGCCACACCTGCAACAGGAACAGCAGCTCAAACCTACGCTTGTGCTTCCAAGCATAAAACAGCTTTTAGCTGGCTTAGCTGCAGCAACCAGCCTTGCCCGCCATATCTTATGATGTGTGTCCCACAAAGGCTTTTGCATCGCCTCCATGCATAAACCCACAGCCTCAGATGAATATGCAATATTTATGCAACGTCCATCCAACTGGCTTCAAGGTTTGTTGCCAACCAAGGAACACACTTCTCAGGAACAGGATACTCAAACGGCGGCGCAGTGGCTGGGGCATCCGCCACTAAACGAGGCATGGCTAGGAGTTTCAAAGGTTTCCGCCACTTGCAGCCACCCCTTGGGCCCGCAGCAGCGTGTTTGGGAAGCAAGCTTTCAGATGCGCATGCTTCTCGCAGGATCAACTGCTAGCCTAGACCCAATTAATTTACATTGTCCAGCTTTACCGGGATAAAGGATTATCACACCGGGTAAACTCCAACACAAAGCCACGATATTACATATTGAATATTTAAGCTATACATATATAACTAACAATGTTATGTATCTTGCGCCCGCCCTTGCGCGAGCTTGCGCGCGCGAGGGTTTTTAACTACCATGCAAAACCCTAATGCCGGCCCTCCTCTTGCCACAAGAGGCGGGGGTTTAGAACGGCATCCATTTGCTCTGTAAAGGGTTTACGCTCTAGGGATAAGGGGGTTCGGGGGGATGAGGGAGTAGGCCGCACTTCAGGGTGGTTTGGGACCTGGATCCTTGGCTCACAAGTGGCTCCTGCTTCCTGAGCCCTAAAGCCTTCTGCGCCTAGGTGGACTCTACGTGATTCCGTCGGCAAGTTTTCAGTCTTTGGGGGGCATGGCCTTCCGAAAGGTGGAAGCGATTCTGACGGTGTCATACACCCGACTGAAACATAATAAATATATTGTTCTATTGATGATTAATCATAAGGGTAAGAGATATATCTCGTACATGGAGCAGGCCTACTGCAAAGCTTACTTCTCGCGAAATTTCAACAAGTCATGCTGCCGACAAACTGCCGATGCTGGACGACTTGGATAACTTTCCTCTCAGAACTGCTGAGGTAAACCCCAGAGGTGGCGATGGAGGATGTTCGTGCTGTTCTTCGGTGACTTGGTGCTCACTTTCAGAAGTTACCCCTGAATCCTTCTACATGTCACTCTGTCTTGATGCTAGTCCAGCAGTTCTGAAAGCTGTCACGGATGCTGGATGATCTGATGCTTTCTCATGCAAGTGGTCCCAGAAAGACCGCAAACGCGGCAGCGTGTGATACTGCTACCCTGCCACAGAAACTGAAGGATCATCCACAAGACCTGTGTTGCAGGACCTTTCCATGACCGACCGTATCATTTCGGATCTCTTGGCCGGGTCGCTGGACCGAATGGGACACGACAGGCTCAGGGATTCAACTCAGCGTTTGCAGGGTGATCATAAACCTTTTGGGGAGTTGTGGTCCATCGGAACTCCGGAGGACTGATGTTCAGTCGAATTGCCTTACAAGTATTTCTGGTTTCCATGCCTGCCCTCTCCGGGCCAAGCAGCTCTAGAGGTTTAGCTCTTGAAGTTCAGGGTCGTACCTCATTTTGGGGCCCTCACAAATCAGGACCCTACGATTTAGGGCGTTCTATTAGGGTCCCCTATGTGCGGAGACTCCCAAGTGGGTTAACTGCCTCTTCCTCGGCCTGCACCCAGCGCTTCAGTGTCCGCCGAGGGACAAGGAGCAGAGGGACCTGAAACCATTCAACTGTGAACCAAAATGAATGTCTGAACCTGAACCCATCTTCTTCGTACGAGCAGGATGTTGCGAACTGATGCACCATACCAAGCGCCAAATGCCAAGCGCAACTACATGGATTCTTTGTCCCAATGACGGTGAGGGCCCGGTTCAACAGCACAAAGCCTGTCATGAAGAATTGCAGGCCTTAGAGAGGCATCCAAGTATAGTGGATGGGAGGAGGCTGTCACGCGGGACATGCTTCGAATTTCGGCTGCTCGCAAAGATCGACTTTGAACAATTCGGTTCAGGACACAAGAGAAGGGAGCAGGTTCACGTCGATCTCATCGATCTTCAGACGGTCGCTTTTCAGCCTTGGCTTCGGAAACAACTCTGCCGTGAAAAGCTGCTGTTGAGGTTAGAGAACTACTGCGGAACACACACACACACACACAGACAAAGACACAGACACAACTCAGAGCTCTGGAGTGCAAAAGAAAATTCTGCTGGGCAACCTAGCGGCTGACAGGAGAAGCCCAAGCAGCGGGTCACACCAGTCATAGCAGCAGAGACCAAGCGGTTCAAGTCACCGGGGCCTTTAACAGCGGAGTGGCAGAGCTGAAAGCCCTGCAAGCGGTCGCAGCCTGCGCAACATTGCGTCGTGAAACATTGCTGCCAACAACAACTGTGAGTGGCTTGCGAGCTTCAGAAATCGTGGGCCAGATAGACTTATAGCTGTACATACATACATACACACACACATACATACATACATACATACATACATACATACATACATACGCCTGAATACTGAGAAAAACAAGAACGAAAAATGAATGTTTTGCATCTGCATCTATCTATTCTTATCCGGACTGAACTGACAATACAACTTTGTCCAACGAAATGTCTTCAAAAATTCGTGGATCAAGTTCCACGACATTTGGAACTGCTGCCACTTTTAGGGCCAAGCATATGCTCACCATACTGCTTCAGAACGAACCACCGTATCTAAGGAGAGACGTTTCCAGCAAATTGATGCTTGCAGGATGGGGCCTGAGATATGATTCGAGTTCACCAACTATGATTGAAAAGAGGCCTTTAGCGGAATCAGTTGATGAACGGGATCTATGCAAGTCATTGGAAGCTTTCACCTCAGATCGCTTGACAGACTTCGGGTCTTGAGTGGAGGTACAGTCTCGACTGATGCCTTCAAGTGAGAACTGACATGAAGAACCTTGCCAGCCCCGCAGTGCAGGGTGTGCGACTGTCCAATGTAAAAAAGGGCCAACTCTACTGAACTGGCTCCGGCAACAACCCAACAAACGGCGCTTCATATCCAAGCCGACGTTCAACCCCAGTGCTTCAATACCGCTTGGGTCTTCGGGCTTGAGAGCTTACTGTAGGTCTTGTTAGGTCTGGGGATACACTCTACAGCGCCTTCATAGGCTCCAGCCAAGGCACCAGGTTGCAAAGCCGAGACCACCTGCGCATTTGCTCTGTAAAGGGTTTACGCTCTAGGGATAAGGGGGTTCGGGGGGATGAGGGAGTAGGCCGCACTTCAGGGTGGTTTGGGACCTGGATCCTTGGCTCACAAGTGGCTCCTGCTTCCTGAGCCCTAAAGCCTTCTGCTCCTAGGTGGGCTCTACGTGATTCCGTCGGCAAGTTTTCAGTCTTTGGGGGGCATAATAAATGTATTGTTCTATTGATGATTAATCATAAGGGTAAGAGATATATCTCGGGCCTACTGCAAAGCTTACTCCTCGCGAAATGTCAACAAGTCATGCTGCCGACAACCGCCGATGCTGGACGACTTGGATAACTTTCCTCTCAGACCTGCTGAGGTAAACCCCAGAGGTGGCGATGGAGGATGTTCGTGCTGTTCTTCGGTGACTTGGTGCTCACTTTCAGAAGTTACCCCTGAATCCTTCTACATGTCACTCTGTCTTGATGCTAGTCCAGCAGTTCTGAAAGCTGTCACGGATGCTGGATGATCTGATGCTTTCTCATGCAAACGGGCCCAGAAAGATCGCAAACGCGGCAGCGTGTGATACTGCTACCCTGCCACAGAAACTGAAGGATCATCCACAAGACCTGTGTTGCAGGACCTTTCCATGTGTGCAGCCCCTGCTCATCCATCCCCGACGGACCATGTCATTTCGGATCTCTTGGCCGGGTCACTGGACCGAATGGGACACGACAGGCTCAGGGATTCAACTCAGCGTTTGCAGGGTGATCATAAACCTTTTGGGGAGTTGTCGTACATCGGAACTCGGAGGACTGATGTTCAGTCGAAGTGCCTTACAAGTAATTCTGGTTTCCATGTCTGCTCTCTCTGGGCCAAGCAGCTCTAGAGGTTTAGCTCTTGAAGTTCTTATTTTGGGGCCCTCAAAAATCAGGACCTTACGATTTAGGGTGCCAGATTAGGGTCCCCTGTGTGCCCAAGTGGGTTGAGGAACTCCGCCTCGTCCAGCTGCCCATGTTGAGCGGCCTGGACCTCAGTGCAAAAACAAGTCTGCCTCTTCCTCGGCCCCCACTCAGCGCTTCAGTGTCAGCCGAGGGGCAAGGAGGTGGCGGACCTGAAACCATTCAAACGTGCAAGAATTGAAGTAGTGGAAGATGCCGGCGTCTTAGGACCAAACATCAGCGAGGGCATCCCGAAGATCCATGGGGTCCAACTAGTTGGCAACTTTGGCGAGGGAATCAGGGGTGAAAGGTGCAGGTCAGCGTGTGCAGCGCGAGAAGTAAGACTGAGATTCAAGGCTCAGGCTTCTTTAAGCTTCAGGCGTAGGCTTCAGGATCTTCAGGATCGGGGGGCTTCAGCTGCAGGCCGTTGATGGGCCTTCAGGTTTCCTGTTCTCTGACCTGGGATTTAACTCGAAGGCATCTCAATAATCGTGAAAATATATAAGCTTCTGATATTCATGCCAACAGTGAATCCCCCAAGAGGAATGCAGTCTGTGAGCCTGGGACAAAATGCCATGCACAAAGGTTTCGACTTGCAGTGATGAATGAAGGCTGGATTCAATTCCTTTCGAAGTTTACAGTTTGAAACATTTTGGACACGAGCATCTGAATTTTCGATGTAACTTTGGTAGAACGCTCATGTTGTAGAACTACCGGACAAAAAGGTTTTCTTGGCTGGAGGATGAAACATATCAGCTTTTGGGCATTGGGCTGTGCATTTATTTGTCTTTATACATATATGCAGCGTTAATGTGACAGACATGCGACTACAAGGGCATGTCTGACAAAATGACCGCCTTTCTCTTTTCAACCTGGTGGGATTGGCTGCGCTTGACCGAAAAAAAGCACAAGAATAAAAACCGGCAGAAGACACGCTCGCACGACCCACCTCCTAAGCACCGAAGGTTTGTGCAATCCAAAAAACGACCGGCAGGTCGCAAAGCCCATCCTTTAGTGCAACTAGTACCCCCTCCTCTCATGAGTTTCAAAGGTGTACCGCGACACGGACCCGTTCAACGCACGACACCAAATCAATCACAGTATGTTCATTTGCCAGTTACCACCGGCACGCCGCGCCCTCGCCAAACAGTCATGTAGTCGTTGGAACAGTCGCCGAGACATATTTCACACTATCCTGCTGCTCTCTTCGACAAAAAAAGATGTTGCAAAGAGGCAGTAACCACTCCACGAAATGACCGATGACAGATGACAGACTCCTCCATCTGAACCGTAATGTAAAAGTTTGCCTTGCATTTCAGCATGAAAAAGCGCGAAACATGCAATAAAACTGCTTTTCATAAGATCCAAAAAACAGCAAAACTGAACAATGTGAAACTTGGGTGGTCAGCTGTTTAGTTGCTTTGTCAACAACAAGTCCTACTTCTAAAGACCATGTGCTCCCAGCTAGAGCTGCATGTGGGATTTTCGTAGGCAGCTTTGGCGAAAGTGCTAAGGCCATGTAGGCCGCAGGCATAACTTGAGCATAACTCAAGGCGGGGTGACAAACCTTGACGCGCTTGTATCGTGACTAGTTTTGCCCGAGTTTTTTTTGCTTTAACTTGTGCACTTGTCTTTGACTTGAGCTTCGATTGCGGGCACTTTGTGCTTTTACAAAAGCTTTCAAGAGGGCATTAAGAATCGTCAACAGTGGAGTGGGAGCGTGATCATGGGCAACTGGGGCAGCGAAATCATTCACCATCTTTGCAAGAGTGCACAGGGTGTGCAGTATTTGGCGAGGGCAAATTGCCTGGTTGGTTACAGATGCTGATCTACTTCAGGAAGCCTTGGATGCCGGAGCCACTCGTGATTCTAACTGGGATACTGATGCAGAAGTGATAAGTTGAAGATCTTATTTTTCATTTGCGGCTTGTTCCCTATCCTTCACTTTCTTTTTTCAATGCATCTCGTCCATTCGTCAGCGACACAATCCCGCAAGTCTGTTGGATTTTGCAGGGGACCGTCGCTGACGCATGTTCCGTGTCACATCCATTTACTTTGGAACAATTTTGACGAGTTTCAATTGAATTGCAGCGGAGATACAACCTGTTTCAATCGCGTTTTTGTCAGGGTCAGGAAGCAGTCTTGCAATCCTGACCTCGACGCATTGTCAATCGCTGCGGAGCCAAAGACACCAAACAGGGAGTGTGTGAACGGAGACCGAAGCATTGTCCGTTCGGCAGATTGCTCACATACGTGCTATGAAAGGACCATGTGCAGAACATACCGACGACTCTGGTCCCCAGGTCGTACGGTACTATCCCGGATGAATGCTCCGAGTAGGCATAATGCTTTTGGCTCAAGAACATGAGCTGCAACACGCGTAGCTCTTTTCGTCGGAAGTGCCATAACGTCAAGCCCGTGAACGTGCAAACATGCAAGACAAAGTGCAGCCAAACACCAACGCGAGATAAGGGGTTGCATTCTGCATTGTTTGTTGAAGGGAAGGAGCATCGGGTATCAAGGCGTGTGTCGTTTTACTACATCCCAGCCATCATTTCTTACAATCACATCAAGCTAGAAGGTGAGGTGAGCGATATGTCCAAATCAACCTGAACAGCGCTGTGCTCTTTCCTGGCAGGAAGTCTTTGCGGGCGAGTTTAGCCAACCTCTTGAGAGACAGCAGACCGACAAGCGGACAGCTTTTTAGGCTGCACACATGCCAATACAAACAAAACGGAGCTGATAGAAGTTTCAGAACGGACTTCTAAGAAATTTATAACGGTGCTGCAGGTCTGCAAGCTTCAGATTGGAGGCAGCTGCTTGGAGTTTCAGGATGGCGGGCGCTGCCGGTTAGTTGGCACAAGGTGGCGTGGAAGCTTTTCGTTGCCGGCGGACAGCGAGCGGCCAACGGTTGTTCAAACAGCGGACGTTATGATGATTGTTACCTACAGCGAGATACATAAGTGTTCACATGTACCTGATTGCAAAAGCAAGATGCACAATGCGACTGCAAAGCCATGCTGTTTGTAAAACTTGAAACTTGCATCAGCGCAAAAGGGGCTGTTCAAACGTCGCTCATTTTTCACACAACCCTGGCAGCCGTAAGCGGGTTCTCAATCTCTTTTCATACGCCCTGGCAGCCGCAAGCCTGACCACCGCAAACGGACTTATTGTCCGGGGACTCATGCTCAATCAATCCCGGGCTTCCTGCCCCCTGGAGAGGTCTCGCTGCAACGGCGGGCGTTGATGTTAGTCCAAACGCAAACATGAGAATCAAATTGCATGTCGAGAAAATAAACAACGCAAGCAATACAACAAAACTGAAAATCAGTTTGCTCTTTCTCGATCATGTTTTGAGTTTTGAGCTTGGTTTTATCGAAACAATAAAGCTTTATCTTTTCCAACTGTTCAAAAAGCTATGCAAAACACCAATGCGTCCATGCCCTGACGATCGTAAAGCTTGCTTGCGGTAAATGGGCCACACACGCCATGTGCTCTTGCAGTCGTAAAGCCTGACCGCCGTAAATGGGCCATACATCCATTCATACATATGCCCTGGCAGCCGCAAGGCCTGACTGCCGCAAAAAGGCCACCCATCGAGTTTGTCCGAGCCATCCACGGCTCTTCGTAGACTCAATGCTTCCATGTAGCTGCCATCTCGCATTCACAATCACGGCACATTGCATATGTTGTTGTTCTGTGTCTGCACACACGCTCACACTGCGCACTGCTATGGTAGGAGCGACCATGTGCCGACATGAACACATCCGTGATCAAGGCGCGTCAAGATCCCGGTTGGCGCATCTTTGTCAAGCTCCCGGCTGAGACACCTTAATTTTTGTGGCTTCGTGGCCAATATCCCGGTTGGCACACCTCAAGTTTTGTGGCTTCGTGCTCAAGATCCCAGTTGGGACACCTCAAGTGTTGTGGTCAAGGCCCGTCATGATCCCGGGTGGAACACCTCAAGCTTTGCGGCTTCGCGGTCGAGATCCCGCAAGACCCCGGCTGGCACACATTGAGTTTTGTGGCTTCGTGATCAAGATCCCGGTTGAGGCACCTCAAGCTTTGTGGCTTCGTGGTCAAGATCCCGGCTGGGACACCTCAAGTTTTGTGGCTTCGTGATCAAGATCATTCAAAATTCCGGTTGGGACACCTCAAGTTGTCTGGCTTCGTGGAATTTAGCAGGCAAGGTACCACAAGATCCCGGTTGACAAACTTCGAGTTTTGTGGCTTCGTGGTCTTGATCCCGGTTGGGGCACCTCAAGTTTTTGCGGCTTCGTAGTCAAGATCCCTCAAGATCCCGGTTGGCACACCTCAAATTTTGTGCTTCGTGGTCCCTCAAGTTTTGTGGCATCGTATCCAAGACCCCAGTTGGGACACCTCATGTTTTGTGGCTTCGCAATCAGAGCCCGGTTAAAACACCTCAAGTCTTGCGTCTCTGTGGTCAATACCCGGGTTGGGCACCGCATGTTTTCTGGCTTCGTGGTCAAGATCCCTCAAGATCCCGGTTGGCACGCACACCAAGTTTTGAGGCCTCGTGGTCAAGTTTTTTGGCTTTGTGGTCAAAACACGTCATGATCCAAGTTGGCACCCCTCAAGTTTTGCGGCTTCGCGGTCCAAACCCCGGCTTCAACACCTCAAGTTTTGTGGCTTCGTGGTCCCGGTTGGGACACCTCAAGCTTTGCATGTGGCTTCGTCGCTTGGCACACCTACAGTAAAGTTTTGTGCCTTCGTCGTCAAGATCCCTCACGATCCCGGCTGGCACACCTCAAGTTCTGTGGCTTCGTGGTCAAGATCCCAGTTAAAGCTTTGTGGCTTCGTGGTCAAGCTCCCTGTTGGGACAGCTCAAGATTTGTGGCTTCATGATCAAGATCATTCAAGACCCCGGTTGGGGGACACATCAAGTTGTGTGGCTTCGTGGCACACCTCAGCTTTTGGTGTCTAGTGGTGAAGATCCCGGTTGGCACACCTCAAGTTTGTGGCCTTGTGGTCAAGATGCCGGTTGGGACACCTCAAGTTTGGTGGCTTCGAAACCAAGATCCCGCAAGATCCCGGAAGCCACACCTCAATGTCAAGTTTTGTGGCTTTGTGGCGAAGATCCCGGTTGGGACACCTCGAGTTTTGTGACCTAGATCCTGGTTGGGACACCCAAGTTTGGTGGCTTCGCAGTCAAGATCCCTCAAGATCCCAGTTGACACACCTCAAGTTTGGTGGATTCGTGGTCAAGATCCCGGTTGGGACACCTCAAGTTTTGTGGCTTCGTGGTCAAACCCGTTCACGAACCCGGTTGTCACACTGCACATATTGTGGCTTTGTGATCATCCCAGCTGGGTTACCTCGAGTTTTGCGTCTCGCAGTCAAGATCCTGTTTGGGACGCCTCAAGTTTTGTGGTGTCGTGGTCTTGATCCCGGTTGGAGCACCTCAAGTTTTGTGACTTCGTGGTCAAGACCCCAGTTGCGGCAACCTCGAGTTGTGTGGCTTCGTGATCAAGATCCCTCAAGATCCCGGTTGGCACGCACACCAAGTTTTGAGGCTTGTGGTCAAGATCCCTCAAGATCCCGGCTGGCACACCTCAAGTTTTGTGGTTTCGTGGTCAAGGCCCGTCACGATCTCGGTTGACACCCCTCAAGTTTTGCGGCTTCGCAGTCAAGCTCCCTGTTGGGACAGCTCAAGATTTGTGGCTTCGTGGTCACTGGGACACCTCAAGTTTGGTGCCTTCGTGGTCGAGATCTCGAGTGTTGTGGCTTCGCTGCCAAGATCCCGGCTGAGACACCTCAAGTTTTGTGGCTTCGTGGTCAAGACCTTTCAAGATGCCGGTGATCCCACTGCACCTTTTGTGGCTTTGTGGTCAAGATCCCCCAAGATTCCGGCTGGCACACCTCAAGTTTTGTGGCTTCGTGGTCAAGATCCCCCAAGATCCCGGCGGGCACACCTCAGGTTTGGTGGCTTCGTGGTCAAGACCTCTCAAGCTGGGACACCTCAAGTTTTGTGGCGTCGCGATCAAGCTCCCGGTTGGGACAGCTCAAGTTTTGTGGCTTCGTGGTCAAGATCCCCATGGCCTCGTGACCAAGTCCCTCAAGATCCCAATTCCACGCCCAAGTTTCGTGGCTTCGTGGCCAAGATCCCGGCTGGCACACCTCAAGGTTTGTGGCTTCGTAGTCAGGGCCCCGGCTGGGATGCCTCAAGTTTTGTGGCTTCGTGGCCAAGATCCCGGGTGGCACACCTCTAGTTTTGTGGCTTCGCGCCCGGTTGGCACACCTCTGGCTTTGTGGGTTCGGGGCCAACATCCCAGTGAGGACACCTCAACTTGTATGGCTTCGCAGTCACGATCCTGGTTGGCAGACCTCAAGCTGCGCGGCTTCGTGGCCAAGACTTGGCCAAGACCCTTCAACATATTGCCAGGCCACACCTCAAGTTTTGTGGCTTCGTGGTCAAGATTCTGGTTGGGACACCTCAAGTTTGGTGGCCTAGACCCCCAAATGAAATTTAGTGGCTTCGTAGTGCAGATACGTCAAGATCCCGGCTGGCACACCTCAAGTTTTGTGGCTTCGTAGTCGTCAGGATCCAGGTTGGGGCACCTCAAGTTTTGTGGCTTCGCGGTCAAGATCACGGTGTCAAGTTTTGCGGCTTCGCAGTCAAGATCCGGGAAATTCTCGGTCGGCACGCCTTAAGTCTTAAGTTTCGTGGCATCGTGGTCCAGACCCCTTTTGGGACACCTCAAATTTGTTGGCTTCGTGGTCAAGAATCTTCAAGATCTTGGTTGGGACACCTCAGGTTTTGTGGCTTCGTTGGGACAACTCAAGATCTGTGGCTTCGTGCTCAAGATCCCGGTTGGCACACCTCAAGTTTGTGGCTTCGTGGTCCAGATCCCACTTGGGACACCTCAAATTCTGCGGCTTCGTGGCCGATGTCCCGGTTGGGATATCTCAAGTTTTGTGGCTTCGCGGTCAAGACCACTCAAGATGTTGGTTGGGACACCTCTTGGCACACCGCATGTTTTTAGGTTTCGTAATCAAGATCCAGGCTGGGACACCTCAAGTTTTGTGGCTTCGTGGTCAAGATCCCGGTTGTCACACTGCAAGTCTTGTGGCTTTGCGGTCAAGATCCCGGTCCGGACACATCAAGTTTTGAAGCGTCGTGGTCAAGGACCGTCATGATCCCGCGGTTGACACATCCCACGTTTTGCGGCTTCGTAGTCAAGATCCCTCACGACTCAAGACTCCGGCTGGCACACCTCAAGTTTTGTGGTTTCGTGGTCAAGATCCCTCAAGATCCCGGTTGGCACACGATAAGTTTCGTGGCTTCGTGATCAAGGTCCCGGCTGGGGCACCTCAAGTTTTGTGGCTGCGTGGTCAAGAGCCCGCTTGGCACGCACACCAGGCCTCGTGGTTCAGAACCCTCAAGATGCCGATTGGCACACCTCAAGTTTTGTGGCTTCGTGGTGTTACACCCGGTTGGGACACCTCAAGTTTTGTGGCTTCGCGGCGGTCAAGATCCCTCAAGACCCCGGTTGGCACACCTCAAGTTTCGTGGCTTCGTAATCAAGATCCCGGTTGGGACACTGCAGACACCGCAAATTCTGTGGCTTCGTGGTCATGATCCCGGCTGGGGCACCTCAAGTTTTGTGGCTTGGCGATCAAAACCATTCAAGATAACGGTTGGCACACCTCAGGTTTTGTGCTTTGTGCTCAAGATCCCTCAAGATCACAGGTGGCACACCTCTAGTTTTGTAGCTTCGTGGTCCAGGCCCCGGTTGGGACACCCCAAGTTTGTGGCTTCGTCGTCAAGATGCCTCAAGATCCCGGCTGGCATGCCTCAAGTTTTGTGGCTTCGTGCTCAAGATCCCGGTTTGGACACCTCAAATTCTGTAGCTTTTTGGTCAAGATCCCTCGAGATCCCGGTTGGCACACCTCAAGTTTGCGGCATCCCGGTTGGGACACCTCTGGTCTATTGATCACGGTTGGCGCACCTCAAGTTTTGTGGCTTCGTGGCCAAGATCTCGGTTGGGACACCTCAACTCGAGTTTTGTGGCCTAGATCCCAGTTGGAGCACGTCAAGTTCTGCGACTTCGTGGTCAACATCCCTCAAGATCCGCTTGGGACGCCGGGACGCCTCAAGTTTTGTCGCGTAGTGGTCCAGATCCCGGTCGGGATACCTCAAGTGTTGCGGCTGTTTTGTGACTTCGCAGTCAAGATCATTCAAGATCCCGGTTGGGACACCGCCAGTTTTGTGGCTTCGTAATCAAGATCCCACAAGATCCCGGAGGCCACACCTCAATGTCAAGTTTTGTGGCTTCGTGGCCAAGATCCCGGTTGGGACACCGGGGGTTTTGTGGCCTAGATCCCGGTTGGGGTGGTCAAGATCCCAATTGCCACATCAGATTTCAGTTGGGACACTTCAAGTTTTGTGGCTTCGCCGAGATCCCGGTTGTGACATCCCAAGTTTTGTGGCTTCGTGGTCAAGATCCCTCTCAACATCCCGGTTGGCGCACCTCAAGTTTTATGGCGTTGTGGTCAAGATCCCGGTTGGGACCTCAAATTTTGTGTCTTGCAGTCAAGATCCCGTTTTGGGACACCTCAAGTTCTGTGGCGTCGTGGTCTTGATCCCGGTTGGGACACCTCAACTTTTGTGGCTTCAAGTTCAAGATTTCTCAAGATCCCGGTTGGCATGCGTCAAGTTTTGTGGCCCCGCAGTCACGATCCCAGATCGGACACCTCAAGCTTTGTGGCTTCGTGATCAACACCCCGGCTGGGGCACCTCAAGTTTTGTAGCTTCGTCCTCAAGATCCATCAAGATCCCGGCTGTTCGGTTAATGTATTCGCAGCTGCTTCCTATGTGCAGCTTTATATGTAAAGTATATACATATAAAGCACAGCTGAAATATTGAAATGGAATTGATGCAGTCACTCGCACAACACTCGTTCCTTTGTTCTCCGGCGGAAATGCAGATCCTGAGGTCTGAGCAAGGAAAGGACCTTGCAGTGAAACAGGTCTGCATGTTTTCCCCCATCCGGTGAGATCTAGGTGCATCAGAAGGCACCGACCCGCACCGATGAAGGAATGCAGGATGACCGATCTTCTCTGAAGATAGCCAACGAAAAGTCGCCAAAGTGATGTCGGTGCAAACATCGTGAATCAAGCAAAATGCACAGCTCTTACAACCACCAGAATGCAGACGCCAGCACTGCGATCCCATAAACAGGGAAGAGGTGGGTGGGACAAAAGTTTTGCCTGCGATGCAAGCGAGATGGCAGCTGCGAGCCTGCTTGCTGCAATGTACATGGAACGTCATGAAATGCAGCAAGCATGCAAAACATTACCAAACACACGTGAGCAAGCACACATACCGTTCGGTTAATGTATTCGCAGCTGCTTCCTATGTGCAGCTTTATGTGTAAAGTATATACATATAAAGCACAGCTGAAATATTGAAATGGAATTGATGCAGTCACTCGCACAACACTCGTTCCTTTGTTCTCTGGCGGAAATGCAGATCCTGAGGTCTGAGCAAGGAAAGGACCTTGCAGTGAAACAGGTCTGCATGTTTTCCCCCAAATGCAAAGCTGCCAGAGAACCGAAGTCGCGCATCAATTCCACCAAATGAAAAACGTGCGACAAGGTAATTAGAGTGCTGCTCCCAATGGAGAGCCACTCGGAATGCTGAAGGACGGCTTCCAAGAGGAAGGCGATATAGAGATGCAGGGCGATGCGTTCCAGAGATCCTTCAAAGGAATTCGCCTGCGTCTTGCCAGGCTCCAACGAGCCGGTAATGCATCAGGAGGGCTCCTTCCGTGTTTTTCGGCCCGGCGATGTGATGCACATCCAAGTGGATACCCGTAAAACTGCTTAAAATAAATAGCCAGTCGCTGCACAAATGCAGCGAGGGGCCATGCAGTAGTAAACAACTTGTTCGAAGTGGCTTCAGCGCCACTGTTATCGCACCAGGAATGCATACGAACTGACAGCTTGCAACCTGGATTTAAAAGACTCAACAGCCAAACTAATGCAATTTGACCAAGGCACTCATAACATGTAATGTCCTTGTGAGCTTCAGACTTCAAAGGAAGTTCAGCAAATGCAAAATCCTCCAATGTAAAATGCTCGGAGAACCAAAACTCGCCTCCGGGGAGTGCAATGTAACCGCCGATTGCAAAAGTGCGGCCATTGCCCATCGCATCAGCTGCAGCCTCCACTTCAAGCTGCTGCATAGGAATGCAGTGCTCTCCATATGGGAGGCAAAGATGACCATTCAAGCCAGAAATGCAAAAGATTCCTGGGAGACGGACTCAATGCACAACGTTTGGAAGCCGAGTCCGCAATGCAAAGCCAAATATCCTTATCACCAAGATTGCAATTCAAGAGTTCACGTTTGTTGTTCACCTTGCGATGCCGCACAGCCAGTACCTTGCTGCCCACCGTGACCGCAGTACCAGGAGGTAACCTGGTCAAATGCAAGGTGTCGTTCAGACATGAAATGAAAGACTGCCAATCACTCTGCCGAACTGCCGAACACTGAAATTAGTTGCACGTGGTTTTTTTGGCGTGAATGGGCCTCGTCGACTACGGCTGTAGCACTCGGTCCCTACAAGCAAACTAACAAACTACAAAGCACAGAACTACAAAACAGTGAAACAAAAGCGAAGCTCTGCAAGCTGCGGCGCACAGGCTTTGCCGGTGGGAGCCGTTCAGCAAACTACGAAGCCTCAGCGACCGATCCGAAGCAACAAAGAGCCGTCGCTCTGAGCCGCCCAAAGCAGCAGGTGGAGCCAAAGCCAAGCTCCGGCAGCCGTTCTAGTCTCGACAGACAACGGACAGCCCCTGTGCTTTGTTTCATCACGATCGAGCACACCAAAATCCAAAAGTCCAACGCCCACCGCGGCGAGCGGCTTCTAGACATGATGCGGAGCCAGAGTCGTTGCGACTCAAAGCCGGCCAGATGCGACCGCACCCCGAGGACGAGACCAATCGAGTCACGGTGTGCAACAGTGGCGAATTGGATGCCGGCGTCCAACGCCGCCAATCGCCGCCCACAAAGCGTGTGGCCAGGCCAGGATGCGGGCCGTAGGGAAAAACTTGTTGTGCGTCGAGACCCAGCACAGCGCAACTCAGGAACGTTCCAAGAACGGCAACGGGTCGCCCCTGACGAGGCTTGGGCCAAGGCAAGACGGTGCGGCTGCTCGGACGGGCCCCCCCCTGCCGCGACCTGATGCTGGTGGCTTGCGAGCTTGCACCCGGCGCAATCCTCCGTGCAGTGGCTCATTCCATTCCAACCCTTGTTGTTTTGTGCCCTGCTCGTTTGCCCAGGTGTCCGCTCGGCATGGCGGCTGGACTCGAGGCGCGCAGGGAAGCTGGGCACATGGACGACGCGCCCGCAGCTGCAAAGCAGGTTGCCGAAGCCATGGAAGCTGCACCTAGTCTCGGATATATTTGGATTCGTAACGACAGCGAAGACTATGACGGCACAGAGATCATTGTCATAGGCTTTTCAGGGCCTGATCCGAAAAGGGCCTGCCTCAGGGCCTTGGGCATCCTAACTGGTTCGGACGAGGGCTTGTTACTGCAGCAACTGCAGCCAAGGTCCAGCAAATAGATATGAAGACGCGGTTGAGAAGCGGCTTCGACCGGGAGGCGGGTGAGGAAGAGAACCCGCTTGATGACAGCTGCACCAACTGTGTTCAAGGACAACTTGCGGTGTGCCGCAACCACGGAGCAGGGCGGCCAAGGTTCTCCCCCCCGTCCGCTACAATGCGCAAGGTCAAAATCGGCAGGGGTGCAGACTGAGCGCACACGGTGTGTGTCGCCGATGCAATGCATGGGGGAAGCCAAATTGGGTCGCCCAAGACAGTCGAGGTCACGGTAAGAGTCTGGCCGTGCTGAGGCCAGCATCCACGCGTCCCAGGCTGCTTGGCGAGTGCAACAAGGCCCAAACAGGGGATCCACCAGGCAGCAAAATGCACCCTGCTGAGTGCAATAGAGGGGAGGTGCGGGGTTCTGCCCATGCCTGCCGTGGAGCATGTCGAAGCCCGAGAAATGACGTTGGCCGGCTCCTCGCTCTACGCACTTACCAAGGCAAGAGAGGAGGCCGAACCATGTTAATAACGGACATCGACGTATGTCGACGTGCCGGCAGTGTCAGGAGTCCCGAGGGGAGAAGAGCACAGCGCAAATCGATGTAAGGCTTTGCCGGTGGAAGCCGTTCAGCAGACTACGAAGCCACAGCGACCGATCCGAAGCAACAAAGAGCCGACGCTCTGAGCCGCCCAAAGCAGCAGGTGGAGCAAATCCAAGCTCCGGCAGCCGTTCTAGTCTTGACAGACAACAGACAGCTCCTGTGCTTTGTTTCATCACGATCGGGTACACCAAAATCCAAAAGTCCAATGCCCACCGTGGCAAGCGGCTTCTAGACGTGATGCGGAGCCAGAGTCTTTGCGACGCAAAGCCGGCCAGATGCGACCGCACCCCGAGGACGAAAACAACCGATCCATGGTGTGCAACAGTGGCGAGTTGGATGCTGGCGTACAACGCCGTCAATCGCCCTAATGCGTGTGGCCAGGCCAGGATGCGGACCGTAGGGAAAACTTGTTGTGCGTCGAGACAGCACAGCGCAGCTCAAGAACGTTCCGAGAAGACAACGGGGCGCCCATGATGAGGCTTGAGCCAAGGCAAGGCGGTGCGGCTGCTCAGATGGGACGGGTTCCCTCCCCTCCCTGCCGCGACCTGATGCTGGCTTCGAGCTTGCACCAGGCGCAAGCCTCCGTGCAGTGGCTCATTCCATTCCAACCCTTGTTGTTTTGCCCTGTTCGTTTGTCCAGGTGTCCGCTCGGCATGGCGGCTGGACTCGAGGCGCGCAGGGAAGCTGGGCACATGGACGACGCGTCCGCAGCTGCAAAGCAGGTTGCCATGCCATGAAAGCTGCACCTAGTCTCGAATATAGTTGGAGTCGTAACGACAGCGAAGACTATGACGGCGCAGATATCATTGTCATAGGCTTCTGGGCCTGATCCGAAAAAGGGGCCTGCATCAAGGCCTTGGGCATCCTAACTGGGTCGGACGAGGACTTGTTCACTGCAGGAACTGTAGCCAAGGTCCCGCAATTAGATATGAAGACGCGGTTGAGAAGCGGCTTCGACCGGGAGGCGGGTGAGGAAGAGAACCCGCTTGATGACAGCTGCACCAACTGTGTTCAAGGACAACTTGCGGCGTGCCGCAGCCAAGGAACAGGGCGGCCAAGGTTCCCCCCCCTTCCTCTACACTGCGCAAGGGCAAAATCGGCGGGTGTGCAGTCTGAGCGCACGCGGTGTGTGTCGCCGATGCAATGCATGGGGAAGCCAATTGGGGCGCCCCAGACAGCCGAGGTCATGGTAAGAGTCTGGCCGTGCTGTGGCCAGCATCCACGCGTCCCAGGCTGCTTGACGAGTGCAACAAGGCCCAAACAAGGGATCCACCAGGTAGCAACACGTACCCTGCTGAGTGCAAGAGGTGGAAGGTGCGAGGTTCTGCCCATGCCTGCCGTTGAGCAGTTGAAGCCCGAGCGATGGCGTTGGCCGAATCCTTGCTCTACGCACTTATACCAGGTAAGAGAGAAGGCCAGACCATGTCAATAACGGACATCGACGTATGTCGACGTGCCGGCAAGGTTAAGAGTCCCGAGCGGAGAAGAGGACAGCGCAGATCGATGCACGGCGACATGCCGGCAGCTTAATGCAACCCGCCGCATTGAGGACCCAGCTTGAACACGCCACGCTGGCAGGTGTCCCCCCCCCGGGCAAACAGCCGGCAGGGGGGAAAACCAATCCGGTGTCACTGAGAACGAACATCGACGTATGTCGGCGTCCCGGTGGCTCCACACGTCGTGACTGGTCGGGACGCCGCGGTTGCCTGTCCGTTTCATTAGTCCTGTGTTGCTCTGGCAAGGGATCACCGAAGGCCAAAACAAGACATAACGACGTATGTCGTCTGTCACAAGCGGGGTGAGCAAAGATCATCGGGCAGAGCCGGACGCCTCATCGGACGGCCAGCTGTCTAGCAGGCGTTGCATGTCGCGCCCATTCGAGGGGAAGTGACTCTCGTTCAATAGGTAAAGCATCTGGTAATTTCGGGCAGTGTACATTTCCTTCAAACGTGAAAAGGTATACTGGTGGGTATCGTGGTCCTCACTATGAAGGTGTGGCATGAGCTCTGTGGAAATGCAGGGCAGTTGGAGGCCGGGCCCGAGACCCCCCTCTCTGAGGAACTCATCTGCCGCCGCCTTCCAACGTTCTTGCGCCCGAGGGTGCCCTAGCCGGAACCGCGGGCGCGTGCCATCAGGCAGAGCTTGTGTGCGGCCTTCCTCCTGGGCGACCATCCTTTGGAGGAGGACCAACGCTTTGGCCTCCGTTGCGTCGAAGTGCGCAAAGCGCCACAGGCGGGTCGGAAAATAGAATTTCTTTTTCTGCGGCCCACGGATCCAGTAGGCAACTACCGCGCGGAGATCCCAGCCTCCAGAGGTTGTCACTGCACGGAGGCGCCACAGGGCACTGTGGAGTAGGCCTGCAGCCTGGATCGCCAGCGACGGCTGAGCACGTAGCCCCAGCGGAACATCCGCCAGCGGGAAAAGCAGTCGAAAGGTGCCACGATAGGAGCCAGGATACGCAAACATGCGCGGTTCGAACTCTCCGCGTCTGGCTGGGAGGAGTCCATTCTCGAAGCCCTCCATCACGCGGCCCGCGATGGCAATCTGCGGACGGCCTATCAAGTCAACAGGCACCCTTGCATGTGATTCGGACCTCAATATGCTGGCCATCTCGCCCAGGGGTTACACTGGCGAGTTGCAGGAGTGGGGCAGACGATGGGTCGTCGGCCAACGAACGGGTAAGGAAAAAAAGTAGTTGCACTGGCAGCAGTACTCCACAATGCAGAAGCGGGGTACCCTTGTTGTCCTCGGCGACAGTGCTGCCTCCCCCGGTGGTACGCCGCTGGCTGGAGTTCTCCCCCCGTCGGCTATTGGTCGGTAAAGGGTCTGACGTTGCAGTAGGGTCGCGCTTAGGAGCCAGAGACATCTGAATAAGGCTGCCATCGCGTACAGGGGATTTCTGTCCTGCGAGAGCCCGTGGGAGAGAGCTTTTGAGCCCCGACAGTTCGTCAAGGAGCAGCCACCACCAAATCTCCGGCCGGGCCAGCTCGTACCAGGACAGGTCGAAAAGCGCAGGACTGGATCACAAAACTGGGCCAATGCCACAGACACCGCAAGCAGTGGTGTTAAGCAGACGCGAAAGGCTTCGCCCTCAGTGCAGCGTCGCAACATGAGGGCGCGGTCCGCAAAATCCACAACTTTCACCCCAAAGTTCTGTGGACTGAGTTTGAGTTCACAAGCCGGCAGTGACAGGGGGAGAGAGAAAGCAGGGTAAGGCAGTCCGGAGAGCTGGGGAGTAGTTGCTGAAGTGCCCCAGCGCAGTCAAGTCCTTGAACCGGCTGTTGAAGTCTGCCCCTAGCTTGGTAGCGGCGAAGGGTGTCATGCTGCTCCGCGAATTCATCCTCATCATCCGCTGGTACACACCTGCTGGCAATTGAGGTGACCCCTGGCACAAGGCGATCAGGCGGGGATTCGACCGCGCCCAGTAGGTCCTCCACACGTTGAGTCCATGTAGTGGTAGGTGCAACTGGGTGAGAGGCCGCACAGCTTTGGCTGCGTAGCTCGGCTGTCAGCGTCGGATCTTCCTTGGCAGGCTCTCCGATCTCCGGGTCCGGTCGCACCGCACCTGTCGGATCATATAGGGCTCTTGGCAGTCCAGTAGTAGCCATCGGCGGGAGCAATGTTGCCTTAGGGGAAGAATTTCTTAGGCGCGACGACACATAGCGCTGCAACCTCCCTAGCAGCCTGGTGTTGACTGTGTCAGAGGAAATAGCGTAGAAGTAGAATGCGCCGGGCACGGCCATCACTGTTGACTCCGACACACCAGCGTTGCCGCGGCACTCAGTGGCAGGTTCCGCGCAAGGCATGTGAGACCCTATCAGCGATCTGTGATGGGTGGAGCGGAGGGCACTGAAAAGCCTCTTGGGGAGAGGGACACCACCTCCTCTGTGGTCACGGAGGCGATGGAGCCCGAACCTCGGCGGGTTAGTGAATTCCAGTAGTCCAAACACAGGAAACTTGGTATCGATGATAGGGTAAAACGGCCGTGCCGCGATGGACTGACCGCGCGGTCCACTGTGCTCAAAGTCCACCCCCCGAAGGAGGAGCTGAACCGGGTAGCCCTCTATGCCACTGTGAGCTGCGACCGCTGTAGCCTTACAGAGCGAGGGGACGCGATTCACGGACCATCGTTCGTAAAACTCCTGGGCAGTCTGTTTGTCCTCGCGGGGAGGGCTTGATATCCCAAGCTTGACCAGCCCATAGGCGCTGTATAGCTCTTCCCATCGCACGTGGGTGTGATGAAGGACAGAGTGGAGCTCCAATGCCGCCGGAATACCCCACCAATGAGTGGGGGAGGCGATGATCAATGGGCCCGTGGGTCGCGTGCTGCCCGCCGTGAGCCGCTGGTGAGCATCCTCTCCGGTCATGGTAAAGCGGCCAGCCCTATCGATAATGCAGATGTCGACTGCACCTGTAGTGCCAGCGCAGACTGTAGTGGTGAAGAGGTCCACAAATGCCCCCAATTCATTGCGATGGTCATAGAAGAAGGAGAAGAGGGATGCAGCCTGCGCCTCCGTGGTAAGGTGTCCCGGCGGGGGAAGCTCTGGCAGCCAATCCGAGATAAACTTCGCGAGGGATGTACCTTCCGCCACCACTCGGTGCGCGTTACCCGTGTCCGCGTTGGCGGGGCGAGCATTGCTGAGGCCAAGACCATGCTTGAGGGCGTCAAAAACCCGGGTGGTGGGTGTGACTACCGTGACTTTCCGTCCAGCCTGCACTGCGAAACGATGCCCGCAGACGTTGTAGGCGAATACCAGGAGGACACAAAGCAATTCCATCAAGCCATCTGGCACTGGGTGCATGTCCGAGGATGTATGCCGCGGTAATCGGACGAAGTACACTCCTGGCTGGTGAGTGCCGTCCGCCGCCACCCGTTGAAGCCGCCTCGCCGCGGTGTCCGCAGCTAGCTCACCAATGGTGATCGGGCACGGAGTGGCATCGGAAACCCTGTGCATACTGATGGATTGAGGGTAACGAACGGCCGTGGTTAGTAGATAAAGGTCAGCCAGCAGCCTGGTGGAGGCGACCAGGGCTAGATTCAGGCAAACCCCATTGATAGGGGCCAAGCCTTCAGCTTGCATAGCGGTATTGGCCGGCGCCAGTATTGCACCGACAGCTGACAGACGATTGAGATAGCACAACATCGCCTCGCTATGGGACTCCGACTGGTGGAGGAAGTCCACCGCAATAGCCGCTGGCGTGAGCCGGTCGGGGTGAGGGCACACTCGGTCACCTATGCTGGTGATGCCTGAATAAGGAATGAAGTATTTCATCCCTTGTCGGGTGACCCGACACCCTCGTAGCTCCTGCAGATCCTCATCGAGGCTGACTCCAACCTCTTCCTCAATGCCAAAGAGGCACTCGGACAACTCACGACACACGGTTATGGTGGCTCCCGTCGGCGGCTCAGCGCCCTGATGGCCGTCATGCCGGTGTCCTAAGCTAGTCCACCGGATGGTGTGAAGCGGCCCCTGCGGTGTAGACTGAACCAAGCCTCTCAGTGCCGCGGCAAGGCGTCCCGGGGAGACAGGCTGCGGGGCTAGTTGGGCGACGCCGCGGATGCCAACTGGCTTGGCAATGAGTCGTGCCAGGGTGCGTACTTGGACCTCGCCTTTACCGCCACCCGCGGGTTGGCGTGGGTCCCCGGTGCGGATGACGAGCTGGCCGGCAGTGTTCGCAAGGATGGCCGCCGAGGCGGGCTGTCCCTCCTGTTGCCCCTCGTCAATAACAATGACATGTGCACTGGCTAGGTAGGTTTTCACCTCGCTATAGGAGGCATAACGAAGTTGCAGCGAGGCAGAACCCTGCGTGAGCAGCAACATGTGAGCACTGCCAACTGAGGGGGATGTGAGACGCGCGTTGCGCCTCGTGGATCCTGGCTGAGTCGTGGCAATCTCTCCTAAGTCGGCCGCTTTGTGTTCAGCAGCGTCGGTGAAAGGCACATGATCAAATAAAGGGTCGATCATTTCGGCATCGCCAGACACCCTACGCACAACGACAAGTGGGCGCAGCCATTGTGGGGCATCGACCAACAGGTTGGAGGCAATACGGACAACAGCAATGAGCGCAGAGTGCTGCTGCGCCGTCCAGAATACCGTTTGCTCCAGGACAGCATCCAGACAGACCAGGGCGCACCACAGAGAGAAAGTTTTGGATGAGCCAGCACAGCCCAGGATGCTGAGAGAGCTGCGTCCTTGTGCCCGAGCGGCTAGAATGGCTGTGATGTGTCCGCTCAGGAGGCCATCCGGGCTGTTCAGAAGCTCAGCAATGTGGCGACAAAAGGACTGTCCCATCAGGGCAGCCAGCGCGTGCAGCTCTTCTGGGATCAGCGATGCCGGGAGACGCCAATTGCTGCAGAACGGCTCCCGAGGGTTGCAGCGCCTGGCTACTGGGTGGAGGGCAATGATGCGCTGTTTGAGCCGCACAAAGTCGGCCGGCGTAAGGTCAGGGGCAGGTGGGAATTGAGGGGCTCTGGCAGCCGACTCCACTGCCTGCAAGAAGGACAGCGCGAGATGCACTTCCGAGGCGAAGTGGCTCCGAGGCCGTGGCGCAGGTAAGGTGCACGGGCGCACGGGCATGCCAGTGGCCAGTGGGACACGTGCCTCAGGCATTTTGAGTACTTGCAGGAATACATCGAGAGCGCCACCAACCTTAATGCAAGACATACTTTGGAGGGAAAGGCCCCAGCTGCAGTCCTGGCCAGGTTGAGGGGCGGCCCCGAGAAAAGATGGCCACTGCCGGATGAGCAAGAGCGCAGCAGTCGGGTTGAGGTGGTTGAGACGACGCTCGGCTTTGCGTTGTTCGCGTGTTTTGCCTTTCAACCGGTCAGGAACGATCAAATCCACAAATACGGCCATCAGTTGCCCTCGCTGGAAGGTGAGCTGCAGAAGGCATCCCTCAGTGGGAGGCCGGTTAGCGCTTTGTCGATGCGAGAACCAGCCAGTGTCCTCCGTAGGCGTATAGCCGTGGGGACACGATAAGCCAAGCACGTATGTGCCAAAGCTGAGGCAGTCTTCAACCTTCAGCACCACCGGTAGACCCCGTGCAAAACGCCTGGTTGCGTCATGGTGCGACATCCGACGGTTCTCCTGCCCAGTGTCCTCGAGTGCGGCGCCTTGGCTATAGACATGGAAGTGTAGGAAATCCACGACTCGCTCTAGCGACAGCCCATTGAGGGACGTTCGCACCGGTGCCGGCAGAGGCAAGCTGACTGGGGTATTCTCCTCATAGCACCGCAATCGCACTTCCTGAATGATCCATGTCCGCAGCGCAGTAATGCAGTGTGGAAGGGAGGCTGTGGTTACAGAGCGAACCGCGTCGCAAAGGGGTTGCGGCAGGGAAGCTACCGTGCCTAGCTTTTTGAGTAATGCCACGGTAACACGGTGAGGGAAAAGCGCAGTCATAACCTCCCCAACCTCACTATCTATCAGTCCCCGACTACGGTAGAAGTGCAGAGCATGGAAAGCCCATTCCAGTTCCTTGTCCATACTACGCAGGGGGAGATAGGCTCGTGCGGCAGTAACATCCACTCGGGCAGGCAGTGCGAGGCCAGCGCGGAGAAGGAGGTGGGAGTAGTTATGGCACTGGAGCCCAAAGAACTCTGCTGGCACGTTGGTCAACCAATGAAGGCCTCCAGCGCGTATGCCTGGGGCACCTCGTATTGCGGCCCACGCAAACTCAGTGGGCACCCATGGGCACAGAAAGTCTTCACTGACGTGGATGAGCTTTAACCGACACGGGAGGCTCAGAAGTTCCGCAAAGAGCCAATCCGGCATGCCCACTGCCCCGATCTCGACGGCAGCAAGGGTCGGCGCAGTAGTTGCGGCCTGGTCAGAGGTGGGAGAGCGCTCTATTGGCGGGAAGGCGCAGTCGCCCCACAGTTTGCGGAGAAGCACGCCAACTAGGCTTGCCGTGTAGCTACCTGCCGAGAAGCCCCTGACAGCAGGCCGCGCAGGGCTGATACCAGAAAAGGCAATGCACAGTGCTGCAAGACATGCAGAGTGTGGGTCCTGCAAGTGTGAGCTGCGGCGAGCTCGCTGGAGCTGCACCGTAACCGCTCGGGTCTCCGGACCCGTCATAGAAAACCTCACCCCCAACATGGCATGCGCGAGCTTGATGACCGGCAATGGTGAGAGCAGCACTAAGACGCGCCGATGCCGTCGCCGACAGCTTGTCACAGGTCTCGGCGTGGCAGCCGGTTGGGCCATAGCACTGGACAGAGCACATGAGCTGCCAGCCATCACTGCGTGCCGGGGCGCAAAACGTGCTGGCTCCGGAGCACTCAATGCGCACCTCCGTGACCGGAGGGTAACCTGCCGTCGGGTGGTCATCGTCATCTGCATGTGCTATGTCGAAGCCTTGGACGGCACGGTACAGGTAGGGCACCAGGCAATGGTCCGTCATGTCAAGTGTCAGCATTTGCTCCCCTGCGGGGGAAGGGGCAGACACAGCCGCGACTTGCTCCAGCTCGAGGGCACAGATCCGCCAGCGCGCCCACGTGCGCATATGCTGCGAAAAGCGATGCCGTGTGACACGCCGAAATGGAAGGACCCGCCTCGCCCCGGGTCCAGGAAAGTGCTCAGGGGCTATCACGCTAAAGCCAGGGGCTCCCATCAAACCTAAGCTAGAGACTGCCCACCAGGGTGGGGCGTCACGCCACCCCCAAAGTGTCTCTGCGAGGGTGGGCAATGAGCGAAGGCGACCCAGCTGCGCCAGAGGGGCCTTGCCATTGGCACCGTATCCGTGCACGAAGGCCGGGCCAATACATTTGCCGTCCGGGGGAAGCGTTTTGGCCATGAAGAGGAAGGGCCCCGGCAGGCTACACACCCGGCAGTGGTCGGAGCTCAAGGCGAAGAGGGTGGAATTAGCACACTGTTCATGGGCTCCTCTAGCCCATCCCAAGGCATCCTCATGTGGCTGCAAGGTCTCCCGCAAGGAGTCATCCGGGTTGGGTGTTTTCATGTTGGCGTTAAAGCAGCCCTGTGCATCGGGATGCCAGTAAGGCTGCTGCTGGAGGACCGCTCCCAGATACACCCAAGTGGTGACAACGTCGCCGCTGTGCCGTGCCAGTGCACCAAAGAGTGGCGTACCTGCCAATAGCTCGGCAGTCCGACGCTCCCGAGGTCTGCAACGCGGCAGCGTTGACAGGTGTGCGAGCTTCGACAAAAGGAGTGGAACAACTTCGGCAGCCCACTCCGCCCAGTACCGCCTGGGTCAGGCCGAAGCGACGGCAGAGTTGGGAGTCCCCGATGGTGCTGCCTCCTCCTTCCTCGTCACAGGCAGCCACAAAGGCCTGCCAAGACCCTTGGCCGCGCAGATGTAGCGGCACTATGCCAACCTCAGTATGAAGTCGGCCAGGCTCTTTAGCGAAGACAGAAAACCCTCCCTGGGCGTCGGTGGACGGCTCCGTCACAAAAACGACTCCCACAGACTCGCGTGTGCGCCGAGAGCAAGGGCTGCCCTGGGCAGGTATAGTAGGCGCGAAAGACCAAACCGTATCGTCTGGGGCCGGCATCCCAACTCCCGCGGAGGCCTGGAACTCCTGCGTGTCAAGGCATAGATCTTGAAGGTCAGCGACCTCAAAGAGCGCCGTCGGCGCTGCATCGTGATCTGACAGAATGATGTGTTTGCCTGGGAGCGGAACCCTAAGAACCCATGGCGCGTAGACCTTGCCCCACCAGACCACCGCCCGACGCAAGCCTGTGGCTTGGCGGAGTGGAAAGAAGACACAGGTGTGCCGCTCGTTATGCCGACCGATCCAGCAACACCGGTTGAGGATATGTGGTAGGGTGTGGCGCGTATGGTCATACTCCTCCAACGAGTCCGTGTCCGTGAACAGACACAAGGTGTGGCAATGCACAACCGCGGGATCTGTGCAAAGCCATACCGCATAACGCGCTAGAGAGTCCAAATTTACTGGTATGGTTGGCTCATACTCGCACGGGGTCGTCGGAATTTGGCCAAAGGGAAGCAAGTCTGCACTGATCGGTAACTCCTGGAAACCGTAGATGGAGTCAACGGTCTCGCTGCTGTCCTCGACCGGTGCACGTCGTGTGCCTCCCACCCGAGTATTCAGTCGGGTGACCAGCATGCCCACAAAGCCATGCCCTAGTCGGCGATCGTGCGAGCAGACAAGTAAGGGCAAGCTGCAACACAGTGCCATATAGTCAAAGGCTTCCGCAACCGTCGCAAGGTAGCCCGCAATGGAAAAGGGGGAGTCGTCCGTGTGCAAAGGGGCACCTTCCTGAAAGACACGCCAAGTTGCCGGGTATTCGGTGAAGTCAGGCACGTCCGTGATGCCGGGGAGAACCTGCACCAAAAGGTGCCCCTCGTACACTTGAAGGTGAAGGTGCTCCATACCCGAGATTGCACGCTGTATAGACGCCAGCGCCAGGGATATGGGCCGATGAAGTTCGGTACCAACTCCGCTGACCACATGGTGCGTGTGGAACAATTGGACAGCCATGGCGCCCACTACCACCGATGAACAGGTTGCCCCAACCCCTGGCTGGCGACGTATGTGACCGCCTGAGCCGATTAGAATCATCAGCATGCAAACGACTAGGGCAGATGTCAAGCCCCCCCCCCCTACCCACAGGACCTTTTGGCACTCCCATCTTCCCTCAGCCTGTGGCATGTAGTGCATGACGCACTGAACCGCCAGTGCCTGTTGACTTAAAAAAAGGGGCGGATACTGGTCCAGTTTATTGGGCCAGGGCCCAAGATCCGCCGCCGGGCAATCAGCCCAAGTAAAAGGTTTGGTAGCCCTGTCGGCCACTGGTGTCCCTGTCGCGGTGGTTCGCAATTTGCTCCACCACGCGCCACCTGCTTGAACCAAACCCTCACCGTTTCGTTTCCAGCATTTTGCCAGTTGTCATTCGATCACAACCAGGTTGGCGCGCATGCCCAGGGCCGCCATAAGTATCACATCGATGTCGCTTGGGTGAGCTGGAACTCGGGGTCCGCAGCCAAGTCGAAGTGACACAGGTCACCATGGCGAATGTTAATGTGTGGGTCCAGGCGCCTCCACATCATCGGCAAAGGCAACGCCGCCATAGCAGAAGCAGGGCGGGCGAGAGTGGAAGCTGTATGCACCGCAATCTGAGCCAAGGGAAACACGGCTCTGGGGTGGGAGCAATGCACACGCAAGCGACCCAGAAACACGCCTTTTCCGCAGGGGCGAGAGAGATCCGATCCGGGCCACCACCAAGCCCAACTTAAAAAAAAACCTGTTGGCCAGAAGGAGCACCGGAGGTCACTCGGCCCCCTTACGGAGGAAGGCCTGGTAGCCGTGGCGACCAGTGTCGTCGTTCCTCGCGAGACGACATCCACTCGTCGGGGATCATCGGGAAGAAACTTGACCCAGGCCCGAATGCGGCCTTTAAAGACCACACAGTTCGCACCGCGCTGGGATGCAAGCGTCAGCGCGAAGGTGAGCAACGACCAATGCCAAATGCAGCACACAAGGATGCCCACCCCCCCCCTTTTTTGGAGACGGCTGCCTTGCTTTCGCGGCAGGCAGCAGTAGCCTGCGACCTCCAGGCACAGGGCGGCTGCGACGCGAGAGCAGCCAACGCCGACCGAGACACCGACCTCCTTGTCATGTAGCACATAGAATAGATCAAATCTGAGGCCCGTAACCTTTGTTCCGATGCAGGCGGCTTGGCAGGGGTTCAATCCATGTTCTCCAAACCGGCAGCTCTAGGCGAGGTCGTGGCTCGAGGGATGCAAGTCAATGAAGGTCGCACCCCATCGGGTGAAATGTCTGCAACCGCGGTCCAATGCCTGGCACTCCGCTTCCCGGGAAGCGGCCTCTGGCAGGTCGTCACAGGTTGCACCAGAAGCTGGGAGACCTGCAGGTTCCTGCCCTCGGTTCTCGTCAGCGGTGGATGTGCGCCCATTGCTGCCCGACTCAGGTGGTGCACTGTGGGCATGCCCGCTGGCCAGATGGTGCTGACGCTGCTCACACTGGGGGGTGTGCGTCTCCGCATTCGTGTGGTCGCAAGGAGCGCAGCATCGGGTGTGCCCGACTCCCGCCACTCGAGCAATTCGGAGAGGCAAAGGGACAATGTTGACCGCCGCGTCCGGCGCAACAGCCGGGCAACGTGCCGCTCACATCGATCAGTGTGTTGCCCCACGCTGCAAAGGGAGCAGCAGTGGCGGTGCCTGCCCTTGAGAAAGGTGCGTTGACATCTTAGGGTAGTGCACACATACGGACAGTTAGCCGAGCATAGGTTTTTGGAGTGTTCCGGAACCCAGGGTTCGAACTCCCGGGGGGCCCGGGGGGGGGGGGGGGGGGGGGGGAGAACATATAACTCCGGAACTCAGGGTTGAACCCTGGGTTCGAACTTCTCGAACCCAGGTTGAACCTGGAGTTTGAACTCTATGTTCAAACCCTGGGTTCGGGAACTCTATGTTCGAACCCGGGGTTCGGGAACTCTATGTTCGAACCCTGGGTTCGGGAACTCTATGTTCGAACCCGGGGTTTGGAGAACTCCACGTTCGAACCCCGGGTTCGCTCCCCCTTTCTTAGAGAGTCCGATTGGAACCCGGGGTTTGGGGAACTCTATGTTGGAACCTCGGGTTCTGGAATTCGTCCCCCCCGGGGCGTTCGAACCCTGGGTTCGGGAACTCCACGTTTGGGGGGGTTTTAGAAGCTTGCCGAAAACAAAGAAAAAGACTACCAATGACCAGTCCCTGCCACAAAAGAAGAAGAAGCCACACGAAACCGCTTTATGGTGGTTTTTGCGAAGAAATCAAAGAAAGACAAAACAAAGAAAAAGATTGTCAATGACGAAGAGTCTTTCTTCTCAAGGGGGCTTCAGAAGGACATGAAGTCTCCTACGAGAATGCTAAAGGCGCGAACAAATGAACCGCCAAACCCCGGGTTCTGGACTCCCCCCAGAGTTCGAACGGGGTTCGAACAGAACACCAACAATCACCAAACAAAAGGAGAAGAAGCCACACAGAATCGCTTTGTGGGTGGTTTTGCGAACAAAATTACTGAGAGCACACTACAATGACAGAAACCACAAACTCAACCGCAAGACACACGAAATCGCTAATGGGGTTTTTGCGAAAAAATAAAATGAGAGAACAAGAAGCAATGAGACAAGAGTTCGAACTCTGGGTTCGGAAACTCCATGTTCGAACTCTGGGTTCGGAAACTCAATGTTCGAAACCTGGGTTTCAACTCTTTAGGACCGCCAGAGTTCGAACTCTGGGTTCGGAAACTCTATGTTCAAACCCTGGGTTCAAACTCTTCGCTTTTGAGAGTTCAACTCCAGGTTCAACTCCATTTCAAGAAGTTCGGAGTTGAGTTCAACTTGGAGTTCAACTCAAAGTTCGAACCCAGGGTTCGGAGGGAACTTCAATGTTCGAACCCTGGGTTCGAGGCTCCGAACTCTTGGTTCGGAGTTCCAGAACCCTGGGTTCGGAACTCTAAGTTCCAAAGCTTGGGTTCGAACACCCCCCCAAAAACCTATGTTGCAGTTAGCCCAGCTTCTTTGTTACCACCCCGCGGAGGTGAGTTCTCACGCGCCACCAGTCTGACGTCTTGGTTCCCAAAGCCCCACCTCTCGGCACACGGACGGAAGCCATACCACCTGGCTGACGACGTATGTCGTCGCCCCTCCTCTCCCCCGACAGAACAATACTCGGTTTGCCAAGACCGACACCACCTCCACGGGAGATAGAAACCTTGGCAGCCCACAGAGGATATGAGTCTGGCGACGCCAGCCACAAGCAAGCGCTGGCCGCAGGCGCAAAAGATCCTGAGCAGCCAGGACAGCTGGAGACGCCCTCACAATGGGCGGCCGGGCGGTGACAGGCGTCACATAAGAAGCATTGTCAGCTCGTGGTGAGTACCTGGCAGCTTAGAGTGAGACTCCAATAGGCGGGCGACGTATGTCAGCCGCGTGTTAGGGGGTTGGGAGCGCCCTGAGGCCGTGCTTCGGCGCCCTGTCGGGGGGCTATTCCTTCCGTACCAAACAGAGGAGCGTTAGTTGGCTTGGCCTGACTTTCCGCCTGGGGCTGCTGAGTCTCCAGCCGAACTGAGCCAATTCCCACAGACGCAGCACCTGGCGTTGCCATTGCATCTGTATAAATGCGCAAGGACGCCCCCGGCAGCAGCCGAAGAGACCACGAGCCTTGAAGCTTTAAATTCGGCATGGGTTGTGTCTGCATTCCTGCAAACAAACTCATTCGTTTGCATTCTGTTATTGCTGCAGCCCTTCACTGATCGTGTTATATTGAGCAAGTTGTGTGGTATGCTACAATGGCTTTTCAAGCTATTTCCTCTTGCGAGGCTTGGCTGAGGTCGCCAGGATCTCAACACACCACGTGCAACCAATTTTTTGCATTATCTTGGCGGTGCTCGCTCTATTGCGTCCCAACCGGTAGACTGGATAGCTTTCATCTGGTCACATCCCCTTTATTTGGTGTACGCTGCAAGCCGGGTAAACCTTCGGAAGGGAAGGAATGTGTTGCCAAGCATAGCCATGCCTTGCACGCTGCCGCTCCCGCAGGGTCCGGTACGGCCAGTTCCCGCGAAGCCTTTAGCGCCCCTACGGCCTTAACCAGCAGAAATGAAGCATGAAGCATTACTGCCAAATGGAAGAATCCACCACCAGGCAAGGTTTGCGACCTTCAGAATGCACAATATTGAGCTTGCCGACTACCACGTTGGGCCAGATTTGATGAGCAGCCTCCAACGATTCAATGCATCGCAACCGGCAGACAGGTAATGCATCTCAGAGGCCGCGCGGCCGACGGAGCGAAACACTCCGATAAAGGGATATCATGTTTGAAGCCAACCAAGCAATGCACTGGACAAAGTCATGTCCACATCCTTAAGAACGGAAGACAATGCAGCAAGTGAGTGCAGACAGTGAGGTTGCCCAGCTTTCACCAACCAGTCAATGGAGGTGCAACCCTGGGACTAAGCCAGGTACTAAAGAAATCTCTCAAGCAGTTCCACTTCCGAGAACAAATGTTCCTCGGATGGATGTGAAAGTCTGTGGCGAAGCCTGAAGGGAATGAGCTCTGCCACCAAGAAATTAGTGCTGTCGTAACGACCTGAAAACATCATCAATGGAGCGCCATCTACCCAAACATGAGGTGGAGAATCAACAGGCTTGACAGAAATGCAAGACCAGGCTCATCAAGGGAAAACGCATTGACCTGAGCATTTGCAAAGATTCGAAATGAGGATGTCACTGAACACTTCCACAAATACTGGAGGGTAAGTGGGGCAGTTGATGCAGCACGACACCGAGAGCAGGAGCAGGAGTGTTCCAAGCGAGGAAACCAGAATCCATGGGCTGCTTCTAACACCTTTAAAGGCACATGCCGGCACGACATCATTCCAAATGAAAGATAGTCCCACAGCTGTTCCAGCACCCATCCAATGCAAAACCAGAGGGATGCAATCAGCATGAGCTGAGAACTTGCCATCTCAGGCAAGACTGCAAACTCGTTGAACGCATCGGTGTAGCGCACATGCAGACTAAGACAGCTTGTCTCGTGCTGCTCGCTGTGGTGGCCTTGACTTTGCCTCGGCTCTGCTTTTTCCAGCTCCTTCTTGTGACTGGCCTGTTTTCTGTATCAGGCAGGAACAGGTCTGTGCTGAGAACGGAGCTGGATCTGCGTTCTCCATTCCATCCGAGGCCCTGACTCTGCTCTTTGCTTTGCTGCTGCTCCTGCTTTGCTTTGACTTTGTGCTCCAAGCCGCGGATCGCGCAGGGACTCTCTCTGGGGAGGGTGTTCCAGCACTCCACTCTGTAGTAGCTACAAGTTTCGAGACATAGACTAGAATTCCATACTTCGAGACTCTGTCGATTGTAAGAGCTGGAGGCCGTAGAGCTCGCGATCGCAGGGCTCTATAGTGCTTGCAAAACGGGCGCGCGCGGCATCGGAAGCAGTTTGAGGGTGCGAAGGGGGTTCGCTGTTTGGAGGCACGCCGTCGTGCTCCGGAGCTGTTTGGAGAGCGACGCGCGCTTACGCGCGCTCTGTTGGTGCGGAGGGCGTGGGAGCAGCTTGTTTGCGGCTCGAAAGTCGCTCGTGAGCTGCTGGCGAGTGCTCGTAAGTTGCTGTGTTGCGGTTCAAGAGTTGCGGCTCGAAAGCTGCCGTGTTGCGGTTCAAGAGTCGCTGAGTTGCGGCTCGAAAGCTGCTGTGTTGCGGTTCAAGAGTCGCTGAGTTGCGGTTCGAAAGCTGCTGTGTTGCGGTTCAAGAGTCGCTGAGTTGCGGTTCGAAAGCTGCCGTGTTGCGGTTCAAGAGTCGCTGAGTTGCGGTTCGAAAGCTGCCGTGTTGCGGTTCAAGAGTCGCTGAGTTGCGGCTCGAAAGCTGCTGTGTTGCGGCTCGAAAGCTGCTGGTTTGCGGTTCGAGAGTCGCTCGTAAGCTGCTGGCGAGTGCTCGTAAGTTGCCAGCAAGTAGCTCGTAAGCTGCCGGCCAGTGCTCGTAAGTTGCGAGCAAGCAGCTCGTATGCTGCTGGCGAGTGCTCGTCAGCTGCTGGCAAGTGGCGCGTCCTTGAAGTTCCTGTAAAGCCCGTTTTGCAAAGACTTTAGAGCCCCTAAGATCGTCGGAGCTGCGGGCCGTAGGCCCGCGAATCGACAATGCTCCAAAGTATCGAATTCTGACCTATGTCTCGAACTAAGGCTTGTAGCTATCACAGAGTGGAGTGCTGGAACACCCTCCCCAGAGAGAGAAAAAAGCTATAAAAGCGCCCGAAAGCCCCATTTGATGCATTTGATGCTTTTGATGCCCTTTCGCCCCGGCCCGGCCCGCAGTGCTCCGCCCGCTTCGATGCCGGGCTCTCATGATGCAGGCAGCGGAAAGCCCGCTTCTCTCAGCGCTTGCCGGTGCTGCTCCGTCGCCCGAGCATAGGCTTGCGGAACATAAGCTGCGAGCGCCCACATGCTGCCCTCGTGTGGCTCTACCATGTGATACCGGCGAGCATCGAAGCTCACCGGTTTGTCGTGCATCCAGCCACCGCCCCCGCAGCTCTCGCTCCTTTTTCTTGTTGGCCAGCCAGGCCGTCGAGTCCCCCTCGTCATCTTCGATCCACACTCGCCCTCCTGTGTAGTCGCCCAGAGCAAGCGCATGATTCGCGAGTGCCCTGGCATGTTCTGAATGTCGCGGCGCAGCCCCATGCGCGGATTGAAGAGCACGGCGATGGAGGTCCAGGTGCCGTTCGGAAAGCGGCTCTTGAGAAAGCAATTCACAGCGGCACAGGCATCCCGCAGGCCCGTGGCATTGGAGACCCCGACCACGCCGCCGTGCCCGAAAAGCCCCAGCGTGGCATATCGCTCATAGGCCCCCGGCCCCACCGTCCGAGTGCGGCCCCGGTGCTTCCAGTCCACCGACCACAGATCCAGCAGCCGCACGAGATTGGCTTCGGTCGGCTCCTCCGTGGCGTTCCGGCACTTTTTACATTGACAGCATTTATCACTCCAAACACCCATGCCCCTAAAACACCATGCCGCACCCCAATTTTTCGGGATTTTGAAGCCGCTCGGGGAGGGTGCGCCCGCACGCACCTCGGCAGCCGGCCCCGGAACGTGGTCGGGGAGGGTTTAGGATAGGTCGAACACAGCCACACGGAATCGCCAAACGTCACGGAACCGCTCCGGTGCTGATTCTCGGGGTGCGCTCTGCCTATGTTTCACACACGGCGGGCCAGAAGCGACACAGCCAGCCCCGAGAAGGCCCGCGCAAGGCCAAAAAGGCTTGGCCGGGCCGTTTCACCCCAGACTGTGGCGAGAGCGCGATTTCGGTGGATACGTCCCTTAGGTTTGGCTCAAGTTTTCGTGGCTGGGTGATTGGCGGCGAGCCTGTGGCCGCCGTCGACCTGATCCGTGGGGGTTTAGGATGCTCACAGATGCTCGCCTTTGCTCATTGAAGTTTTTTTTTGATTTGTAGTGGTATTCTAGCTAGGCCCGCCGACTTTTGCAGTAACATTTTGCTAGAGTGCTTTCGCCGGGGTTGCTTTTGGTTTGGTTCAGGGCACCCTAACCCCTTCGGTCCCAGCAGTAGGCTTGCCCCCGTCTGCCCTGCGAGTGCCCTGCGTCCCTAACCCGTAGGCTTCCTTCCCGCGCCCTTGCGCTCAGCTCTTCTTTGTGCCGCGCTCGCTCTTTCAAGGTAGACGGTGCGCACATAGCGGCAGGCTGCGCAGGAGGCAGCACAGCAGGCAGCACAGCAGCGTAGGAGGCGGCACACACGCACAGCAGCAGTAGGCGGCATATAGCAGCAGCAGGCGGCACATAGCAGCAGCAGGCGGCACATAGAACATAGCGGCAGCAGGCGACACAAAGCGGCCATGGGGAAGCGCTCGAGGCAGTCCGGTGCGCCGAACGAGACCGAGGGGCGCAGGCTCAAGGAGCAGTTTGGCGAAGGATGGCTCCCGAGCACGGAGCTGCTCCTCGTCATATCGCGCTTGATAGCCATGATGGAACCACATGTGGGCGTGGCGCCGTCGGAAGGTGATACACGGCGCCTCGCGCAGCGACTGCTTGCACTCCGCCAAAGTGGCTTGATCAAGGATGATGACGAGTTTCGGCTGGCTACAGTCTCGGAGCCGTTCAAGAAGCTATGGCACGAGTGTCGCAGCAGCTGAATTTCGAAGACGATGACAGCTCCAAGGCCGAGCCCGCTCTGCCCAGGTCTGCACTTCTTCGCTGCCACGTTGCTCCTCAGAGTGCTTGCCCGTGGCTCTTGAGGGTTTTTCGGATTTCTGTGGGGGTTTTGTCTGTGCGAGCCCTGCCCGTAACTAGAGTCCTCTGCCTCCTCGCCCAGGTCGGACCGTTCGCGGCGCGCCGTGCCTTTCCTCAGAGTGCTTGCCAGGGGTTGTTGTGTTGGAAGGGTTTCGTGTTGCGCGAGTGTGAGTGCAGGAGTGCCCTTGCCGCTGCCCCAACCCCTCGCCCGTAACTAGAGTGCCCTGCAGCCCGCCTCGTCCCGGGAACCTCGGCCCCCGCCTTCGCTCCCAGGTCCGTCCTCTTCGCTGGTCCGTCGCTGCTTGGCACCGCATCGCCTGGAGCCGAGAGTTTGCCTTAGTGCCACGTGTGCTGCATCCTTCGACTGCCGGTGCGAGCTCGCCTGTGTGACCGAGTGTGCAATATTTGAGTGCAGCCAGACACATGCTTCCGCAGCGTCGTGCGCTTCAAGGCTGTGTAGATTGGACAGAGTCGTCATCCAGTCATGGCCCAGGCGACGGATGAGGGCGTTCCAGTCAGGCCGCCGGCCACAGAGGAGGACTTTACAGTCACGGCGCAGCCGTCGGACGAGGCAGTGGCCTACTGGGTGGCCGTCGGAGCGGCGGCGCGCCGCATCGCTGGAAAGCAAGGACTGCGTGAGGAGAACATCAGGACATGCTACGTGGCCCCGGAGGACTACCTTAAGATGCTCGATCTGACGCATTCCCTCAGAAAGGCCAAGATCGGAGTCACGACGGTCAGAGGAGCCAAGCGCAACTTCCTCGTCGATGCGGACGAGCCCCGGCTGATGTACCGGATCGAGGAGGGCATGCTGTTGTATGTGTTCTCGACTGCGGGGGGCCTAAAGCTTGAAGAGATGATAGCGCTCGCCGACCGCAGCTACACCGGGAACCACACCAGCAGACGCAGGTACGTCAGCGTTCCTACGGCTCCGGGACAACCGGTTCGGGGCTGATCCAAGATTGCAGCCCCTGCACTGCGAGAGAGTACAGGTCGCGGTGCTGGGGTTTTTGTGCAAAGACCGTCCGCAGCGAGTGCCCGGGTTGCATTGCAAAAAAACTGAGTGCGTGCTCTGGCCTCGCGCACCTTCGCCCCTTAAGCCTCCCTCAATCCCGCTCCGCCCAGGTCCGGACCTCTTCTTGCTCGGTGCCGACCCTCGGAGGGTTCTTAAGGGTTTGTTCGGGTTTCCTGGGATTGGTGCTGACAGTGTGCGTGCAGGAGTGCGTGTTGCTGCCCCCATCCCGCCTGTCCCTGCAGCCCACCTCGTCCCGGGAACCCTCGCCGCTCTCAGGTATCACCGGCTGCGGCGGCTTCTTCCTCGACTTCCTGTCGCCTGGACCCTGGGCCGCTCTGCATCTGCTCAAGTCGTGATTGAGTGTGCCGTTGAGCTTGGGAGTTGCAGCCGATTGAAGCCCCTGGCTTTGATTCGGGTATGACCGGGGTGAACATCATAAAGGCTGCGTATCGCAAGATTTCGCTCTTGATACATCCCGACAAGAACGGCAACTCAGTGAAATCCACCACGGCCTCTAAGCAGTTGAACGCTGCGTGGGCGGTGCGGAATTTCCTTGTGGGCAACCTCCCTAGGGTCCGAAAGCGGCCGCTGACGCGGGAGGAGCAGCGTTTCTTGGAACAGGAAGCTCTCGTGTCGCGCCTTACCGAGGCGCGGCGTTGCGATCTTTGCAGTTCCTGTTTCGACTCCGTGTTTCATGTCAGGCTGCTACTTCGTCCCCGAGCGTCTCCTCGAGCGACCGGGTGCCGGCGGCTCCTTCCGGTGTCCAGGCCGGGGGGTCAAACGCATCAAAGGCATCAAATAGATCAAATCCTGTCAGGGCTCTGCTCCAGCACCTCCCGGCCGTGATGTTCCTCCGACCGAGGCGCTGCTTGGGCGTTTGACGCATTTGATGGGTTTGATGCCCCCCGCCAGGCTCCTGGCCCCGAACCGTCGAGTGCTGGCTCTCCTTCCGGTGCCGAGGCCGGGGGTCAAGCACATCAAAAGCATCAAATAGATCAAATCCTGTCAGGACTCTGCTTCAGCGCCTCCCGGCCGTGATGCTCCGCCGACTGAGGCCCTGCTTGGGGAAGTCGTTTGATGCCTTTGATGGTTTTGATGCCCCCGCCAGGCTCCTGGCTCTTCATCTTCGAGCGCCCCTCCTGCATCGCACCACGAGGCTGGCGCCCCTCTTTTGCGGGATGTGTTGACGGGTTGCACCTCGCAGGACAGTGGCTTCATGGACCATGAGGCCCGGTTCTGTGCCTCGAACCGGGTGCCCGGTTCGTTGTGCTTGCCGTCAGGACCCCGACATGCATGGCGAGAGCCCCTTCGGCTAGGCCCCGGCGGACTTAAGGCTGCTGGCTTCGTTGGGAGGCCGTGTCCGTGGCGGGGCTTGATCGCGCGCTGGCCTTGGACGGCACGAGGCGTGCAGATGCCTTCGACATGTTCGAGGAGCTCTATGGCTCCGACAGAGGGCCATCAGGATCCGCGGCAAGGTGGGCTACGTGCCGGTGCTCGAACGGGAGGGTCAAGGCCCGCCCGGCCTCCGGCCCCGCATCTACTCCGTTCCATAAAAGCGATTCTATGCTGCCTCAACCGTCTGTCTGCAGTTTGCGCAACACTTGCGCCGGCCAATACAGCTGTGCAAGCTTAAAGCCTGGCCCCTATTTACGGAATGCTTGAACTTCGCCCTGGTCGCATCCACTGGATTACTTGCCAACCTTTACCTGCTTATTACCGCCGGTATCCAATCCTCTGTTGCACAAGACCTCTGAAGCCTCTTCGTGCGATTACCATTGGAGAATTGACGGCGGACACACCCGCACGGAGACTGCAACGAATTGCGGCCGATGGCTCTTTGGCCGGAAGTGTACTTTATGGGCTGCCAAAGCAAAAACTGTCGTCACGCCAACCATTACGGTTTTTGATTTTCTAAAAGCATGGCTTTGGTCTAAGCAATGCGCGCCCGCCAACGGCGACACTGGTGACGCACACAGAGTTGCTGCAAACGGCACCTCATTTGCTAAGTTCATGGAATGGTTGCCAGACCTTTCTCTCCGGACAGCAAGCCACTGTGAAGCAGGTCGCATTCCTTTTCACTTTTTTTGACCATCACAACAAATAGGCGCCTTTGTTGACCTTTTCACCACCACAGTGTGTGCTGGAACCACGGGTGCGGTTGACATCTGCCTTTTAACAAGGCTGGGCGCTTTGCTATGTCGGAAGAGAACATCCACCAACGGCTTACGGCAGGCAGTGCGCGACCCACTGGCCCATTGATCATTGCCTCCTCTTCCCATTGGTGGGGCATTGTTGCCGCTTTTAAGCTTTATGCCTTTCTCCATCACACCCACGTCCCTGGAAGAAGCTTTACCAGACCTACAGGCTGCTTGGCTTGGACTTCAAAACCCGCAGCGCAAGAATAGGGAGACTGCCCGGGAATTCTATGAACGGTGGTCGGTGAACCGCATTCCGCCGCTCTGTGATGCTGGCATGGACGGCTACCCGGTCCAGCTACTCCTCCGGGGTGTGGATTTTGAGACCAGCGGACCTAGTGGCCAATCCATCACGGCACGCCCGTTCTATCCTGTGATTGACACTGATCGCCCAGTCTTCGGACTGCTGGAGTTTACTGCATGTGCCTCCTCCCAAAAGACTATACAGTGCGCTTCGTTCCACTTACCATCGGTCTCTAATAGGGCGCACATGCGACACATGAGGCTTGCCTCTACTAGCTTTATTTTCCTAGGAGAGTTTTGAAAATTATTGCGAAGTTTTCAAAACGCCTTTGCTTTATTTTGAACCACATTTCATGGCATGAATGCATGCTTTGAATCGTCTGAGTTCATCTCTTTTATTTCCCGCGCCGCCTCGAGACAGGGGTGGGATGGGTGGGTAGCTGCTCCCTGGCCAAAGGGCCGGAAATTTTTGTAGAAGTGGGCCGATCTGCAGCCAGCATGTCGGGAGGTGACTCTCTTGAAAGCAGCCTCAAGAGGGCTCGTGTGCTTGGGGCTTATGAGAGTCACTGTGTGTCATCGACTCGTGTGGCATCCCGAGGGATTGGAAACGCAGTTAGGATGCCGTGGGAAGTATCTTCTGCTTTTCTTGACATGCCTGCTTTGCCTTCACCTTTCGCCAAAGGTGGGAGCATAGTGTCAATGCCTGTGGGGCCGGCCGTCCCTGCAGGGCCGGTTAAGTCGTCTTCAGGAAAGCTTGAATCACTCAGGCTTGCAGGAGTGAGGGTCCCGAATGCACCGGGGCAGAGCTGGGATCAAAAACTCTCCGAAGCAAGGGAGGCGGCTTTGGCAAAGTGGCTTGGGATTCTTGAGAGGTTCCCCGAGGATTTTGGTTTGACTTTGTCGATTCGCTTAGACCGGGAAAATGGACGAGATGCCGACTTGAAGACCTCATTGCAAGATGTGTTTTCTCAGAAGGCGAGCGTAACAATCTCGGGCCGTGCCGGGCCTCTAGCCAGGTACGTCAAGCATTGCCGAGGTCAGCAGGTCAATCCTTTCCCTGTCACCGAAGCCGGGGTCTATGCTTTCCTTCAGGACTATGCATCACACGAGGCGCCCACTTTCGCAAGGAGCTTCTTGAGCAGCCTCGCTTTTGCAAAGTTCACTGTGAGCTTGAAGGTGAGCGATGAAGTCTTTAGCCCCAGGGTCCGTGGGCTGTCGTCGAAGCTATATCTTGACAAGAGAAAGACTCGACAGAAGCCAGCTCTTAAAGTTGATCATGTGCGCAAGTTGGAAGCCATTGCAACTGGTTCGATCAATTTCGAACCCGCAGATCGGGTCGCTGCCGGCTTCTTTGTTTGGACCCTTTACGCACGAGCGAGGTACTCAGATGCCCAGGCTGCAGGTGCAATGACTTGCGACTTGAGTGATACTCCAGATGGCGTTGTGGGATACCTTGAGGCTGCTGTTGAGCGAAGCAAAACTTCGTTTTCACTTGAAAGAAAGGTCAGGCACTTGCACATGTTCGCTCCCATCCAGGGAATAGGCGAGGTGCCCTGGGGTGTTAAGTGGTTTGAGTTCTATAAAGTGCATGGGCCTCCTTTGGGGACGGGTAAGCCCTTGCTTCCGAGTCCGCTCTCTGGAGGAGGGTGGCAAACAGCGCCGTTGGCGGTGGCAAGTGCCACGAAATGGATGAAGTCACTCTTGATCCGTGCAGGATGCGACAGGTCTTCCGTCGAATCGCTTGGGACGCACAGTCTCAAGGCGACGACCTTGAGTTGGAGCGCCAAATTCGGATTAACCCGCGAGGTGAGAGCGGCCCTTGGTTATCACGCCAGGGGCCGTGATGGAACCGAGATCATCTATGGGAGAGACAACATGTCTGCTCCTGTGCGCCGGCTGCAAGAGGTCCTGCTCGAAGTGTCACGCGAAAGGTTCATGCCGGATGCCACCAGGTCCGGCTACTTCGTGAAGCGCTTTGGACAGCCGGAGGGGATACCCATTCCTCCTGACGAGGTTCTTTCGGATTCTTCCTCCGAGGCCAGCGAGGATGCCGAGGATGTCGATCATGAAGCTGCGGAGGCCGCCGCCGATGAGTTGGGGAGGCAATGGGAGCCCGATGCAGGCTTGCGGGCCGAGCTTGAGGCAGTCCCTTTGTTCAGGAATAAAGACAGCCGTTTCATTCATGCAGTCGTGTCCGAGGAGGGCGACAAGTTCAGATGTGGCAGGAGCATCTCAACCAGGTATGCAAGGCTGTCTTCCGTCCCGCGAATTTTGTTTCCGTTGTGTAGGAGCTGCTGTCCACCTAAGAAGTGATGCCGAGGAGGTGCTGTAGAAAAGAAGGGATTTCTGAGTGTCTGGAGCGTGATTCTTGAGCTGAGTGATGCGGTTGCTTGAGTGAATGCGAGGGTCGAGAGTGATGTGCACTAGAACAGGGCATCGTTGTTCCGAGGAGTCGGCTCAGTCTTTTAGAGTCTGCGCTAACACTGGTCGGCCGGAGTCCAGCTCACGCATCGCACTGTGAATGCATTAGAACATGCTGACATACTTCATGTGACTTTTAAGCGGATTGCTAGCCGGGTCCTTCTCCTGAAGATGGCGAACTACTCTGAGAGCCAATCGGTTCTGCAGTCACGATTGAGCGTCGTGGGTTTCGCGGAAGGAGATGTCCTGAAAATTCTGCCTGAGGTGGGAAACTTGAGGAGGCTGGCTTTCATTTCTTCTTTCACCCCTGGCCAGACAGACGAGGAGCCTTTGATGCGGGTGTTGAAGGATATCTTGAAACGAGATCTGACAATTGCAGACAAGGCCAATTGGCGTGCGGTGTACAATGAGGCTTATGCCATTGTGACCGCGGAAATGAAGCAGCGGATCGAGAAGGCCGATCCCGAGTCGACTGTCAGGCCATTGTCGCAGCCTGAGAGGTCTGAGCGTTACGAGCGGCAGGCAAAGAAGCTTGTCGGAATTTCGCTAAAGGGGCCTCTGGAGCCTGCCGATGCACTTGTCGACCTTGCTGTGGCCTCCTACGAGGCGAATGAGCTCAGGTACATTCCGTGGGACCGGTGTGTGTCAAAGGAAGCTGAATTGGCTGGCGAGAAGAAGCGAGATGTTAGGTTCACGGTCGAAGAGTCCTCTGGCAAGCTTCGGATTGAGCATAAGCAGCCTGACTTGGTCGCGGATACTTCATCCGAGATTCTTGTTCAGCAGGCCCTCACGAGGAGGTCTCTGGCCATGGATCAGGCGAACCTGATCGATTTCAGTGTCTCCGACCAATGGACTCAGCGCTTGATGAAGGCTCGCATGCAGACGCCTGCGGAGCATTTTGTCAGGCCCACTTGGAAGCAGCTTGAGTCGGCGGATCGGCAGCTGTTTGCCGAGCTTCGTGATAAGACCAGGGCAGGAGTGCAGACCGTCGCATCGGGTCGCCCGTTGGACACACTTCTGCCGGATGCGATGTACATGAACGAAGTGTCATGCTTATTGCAACCTTTTCCGGCCCCTGCCTTAAAGGATGTTCCCCAGAAGCCGGATGCTCCCAAGTGGGAGAGGCCATCTCCTTACACCAAAGGTGGGGGCAAAGGAAAGAAAGGTAAGCAGAGGTTCATGACAAGGTTGCCTGCTGGCTTGGAAGGCTGCAGGTCCCACACAAATCGTGGGGACCCAATCTGCTTTGCCTTCAACCTGGGAGGCTGCTCGACGAAGGGGCAGAAGTGCGAGAAGGGCTTGCACATCTGTGCAGTGCCTAAGTGCGGTGCTCATAACCATGGTGCAGCGCAGTGCCCAAAGCGGGCTCAGGGTGGCTCGTGACTAGCTGGTCTCGAGAGTGCTTCGCAGGCGGCCGGTGCTCCAGAGAGTGTGCATCAGCCGGCAGCGAGGACAGCACAGGTGGATGATCTCCGAGAGGGAGTTCATCGGCCGAGCAATGCATGCGCGGGCGGCTTTCCTCCGAGTGGGGTGGATTGTCGTCCGCAATCAGGTGTTGATCGAGAGGATCATCACGTGCACAACGTTGGCTCTCACAGTGCCATCGCCAGGCCATCACCAGGTGTGGTGGAGGCCGCACGCAGCAGGTCCCCGAAGCCCCGTGACGGGGCGGAGTCCCGGAGCCGCACAGCGGGCTCTACACTTGACGAGGGTCATGTGAGTGCCACCGATGTTCTGCGAGTCTTCGATGGTCTTCCTTCGGATGTCTTGAAGAGGGGTGCCGATGCACCTCTCCCAGCTTCGAAATCTTATGCCACGGGAGCGTATGTTCTTGGTGGTAATGTAGGCCTAAAGGCCAATGCCTCAGCCAACCCGGAGGCGCTCAAAGTCTTTGCAAGGTTTGTGAGACAGCGTGCACCGGGGTTTAAATTTTCTTCAATAAATATATTCGAGGATGTTCGCACTGAGCGCCATCGTGATCAGGGGAATGCCAACTTGCATAACTTGGCGATTGCACTGACTGAATTCTCAGGTGGAGCCATCTTTGTGGAGCATGAAAACGGTCGGGATGTATCCGACCTTAACGGTGCCCGAGGCTCTCGCTTGCAGGTTGCAAAGGGCCCTGTCCGATTCAATGCCAGACACAATTGGCACTACACCGAGGCGTGGCAGGGCCGTAGAGTCTTGCTGGTTGCATTCACAATCCGTCATGTCGAATCCCTATGCAAGGAACATCTTGACTTTCTCCGCGAGTGTCATGTTGATGTTCCGGAATGCGCGCCCGAGGACGCGCGGTTGGCGCCTGCAGAAGTGTGTGCTCGTCAGCCGCCATCCTTGACCTCTACTGCAGCTCAGGAGTCGCTTAGGCCCTTGCCCGCTTCGGTTGTCCCCGCCGTTGCCCCTAAAGAACCTGTGAGCGACCCTGCTAGTCCCTTGAAGCCCGGTTCTGCTCTCTATGTCGAGATAAAGTGTGGGTCCGGGCTGCTGCCGGCTCGGGTGCGGCGGGACGGATTCCAAATCATAGCGCTTGAACATTCTCGCCCCGCTGGGCGAGTGCACACTCACCTTGTCCCTGTGGACATTGAAACTGAGTCGGGTTTCTCCTTTGTGCAGACTGTCATCAGCCAAGACGCCCCTTTTCACGTGCACTTCTTTCCTGCGACCAAGGATTGTTTTAAGGCTACTTTTAGCGCCGGGCAAACCATTCGCCTAGCCAAACTCTTGCTTGCGTCTGACTCGCATTGGAGTGTCTTGCATCCACTGGCGTCAGCCCTGTGGAAACAGCTCGACTTGCCCGACAACCTCCATTGCGTAGACTTCTGTGCAGGTTGCTACGGGGCTCCCTGTCCGGTCAAAATGCGTCTGTGCACAACCCAGGCCGCGCTGGCTGGCATGCCGGTGCCAGCATGTCGTTGTCGCCCCGGGCCCCACGCTGCGGGCTCGCTTGCACCAGATGTCTTGTACACAACCAAATTCTGTGATGTGTTTGCTGGCCTCCTGCAGCTGGCGGTTGGCCAGTCTGGCCTCTTGCTTGAGCACGCTGTTCCACTGCAGAGTTCGCGGCATTCTGCCGTCGCAGCTGGGCGGCAGCCTCGATTGTCAAAATTCCAGCCGCAGATCGCCGAGTTTAAGTGCCAGGCCACGGTCCGTGAGTTCCCGTGGCCCCTTCCTTTGGACAATAAAGGCAATCTCACATGCGCCGTAGGGTCCATCCCTCCTGGCTCCCGCCTTCTTCGCGTTGTGTGTGAGCGGGGGGTCGTCGGTGCGAAACAGGTCGGAAGCCTGTCAGGTGTGCCTTCAGCAGTTACTTTTGGCATTTACCGCACGGAACAAGAGTTTGTGGCTCAGGCATTGCATATCGATCATCCCTTCGACTTGTGCGTGGCAGTCCCAGACTTCATGTTGAGAGCGTTGGCTTTTACCTTGAAAGAGGGCCCGGTTGGTGTGATGAAACACCGTCTGAATTTGCTCCAGCAGTGGACTTCTTGGAAACGCGATTTGGCTGGTGCCGAAGCAAATCTGCATGCTGCCATGGATCCTGGTGTAGCTTCTGTTATGAAGGGCAAGAACATTTTGCTTTTGGAGAAGATTGCATCGTCTTTCAGTTGGCCAGACACTGAAGTCTTCGAACACCTCAAGCATGGTTTTCCTTTAGTGGGGGAGTCGAGTCCTTCTGGCATCTTCGATGTGGATAGAAAACCGGCTCTGATGACAAGGGCAGAGCTTGTGCAGCATGCTAAGTTCCTTAGGCCTGCGCTGTGGGCAAAGGTGGCGAACGCGGAGGTGGATGATTTAGCTCGGGAAGTGTGGGACTCCACACAGCAAGAGATGCTAGTTAAGGAGTGGCTAACCGGGCCTTACTCGTGGGACGAGCTGCAAGCCCGTCATCCAGAAGGCTGGCTTCCAGTGCGGAGGTTCGGCATTGTGCAAAAAGCCAAGACGCGGTCGATAGACGATTTGGCCGAGAACTCTGTAAACTGCGCTTATGCTGTTTCCGATCGGATTTCCTTGAGGGCCCTTGATGAATTGGTCTGGCTTGCGATCACCCTCTTTAAGATCTTCATTGCAAAAGGCGAGGTGAGCATCCCTTTGTCGGACGGTGACCATCTTCGCTTTCCGGTGCATTCTTTCTGGAGGGCCCTGAAACCCGATGCGCTTCAGCCGAGCTTGAAAACAGTGGACTTGAAGAGTGCTTATAAACAGTTGGCGGTTTCTCCACGAGACCGCTGTCTGAGCATAGTGGCCATCAAGGACCCGGTTTCGAGGCTTGCGTTTGGCTTCGAGAGCCGAACCCTTCTGTTTGGGGCCACCTCGTCGGTGGTTTCATTCAATCGCGTTGCAAGATTGCTCCAAAGGGTTCTGATTGCGTTGCAGGTGCTCGCCTGCAACTACTTCGACGATTACCCGGTTTTAGAGGTCTTGCCGCTTTGTAACAACACGCAGTCGACTGTCAGAGCCGCGTTGGACCTGCTGGGTTTCGCCTGGGCAGAAGATAAGGATCTTCCCTTCAGCCATGAGGCCGAACTTCTAGGCGTTCGGGTTGACCTTGGTAGCTTTGGGGTAGTTAAGATTGGGAATAAGCCCGAACGTGCTACTGCCATCGCTGAGGCGGTGGACTCCGTCTTGAGCGCGGGCCATCTTGATCCGAAGACTCTGCCGTCTTTGTTCGGTCGCCTCCAGTTTGCCGAGGGTCAGCTGCACGGGCGATTGGGCAGATTGGCATTGGCCGACCTTAGGGCGTGCACGATGAGTTCTCAGGCCAAAACCCTTGATGCCACGGCTGAGCAGGCCCTTTGTAATTATAGGTCCCGGGTTCTTGGGGGTACCCCTAGGATAGTCCCGGCCTGTGTGGGGTCTCGCCGTTCTGTGATTTTCACAGATGGAGCGTACGAGCCGACGAATGAAACTCACCCCGCCACTGTCGGAGGAGTCTTGTACCATTTCGACAACGGCGCGTGGTGCACTTTCTTCTTTGCATGTGCTATCCCTTTGAGCGTTGTACAGAGCTGGGAGGCTCTCGGGAAAAGGCATTTGATAGGCCCAGTTGAGATGTATGCAGTGGTATGTGCGAGAGAAGCGTGGGCGAAGCACTTGAACATGCAAAGGGTGACCATGTATGTGGATCACTCCGGAGTGTTGGCCTCTTTGGTGAAAGGCTCTTCAAAAGACCCTTTGTGGAGGCAACTCTTGCTGATCTTTGAGAGCTGCGACGCTGAGGCGATGCTCCCTTGGTTTAGCCGCGTTCCAAGTGCAAGCAACCCGGCCGATCCTCCTTCGAGAGCTAAGTCAATCTTTCCAGTCAGGGGGCAGGTGTGCAGAGTGTCGCCTCGATGCCCGATCAAAGGCAATGCCACGATTGATCTCCTTCTTAAGTGAATGGGGTGTTCGTTGGCGATCCTCGTGTTCGCCATCGATCGGTGCGGGGATGTCACGACTTCCCCCTTCGGCTTTGCCGGAAGGAAAAAGCGCCACATCTGCTTGAGCAATTTTCTTATTCTTTATATACTTTGATTTTCCCATATAGCTTGGGAATACTGTGATTGGAATCTTACTTTAGAAATAAAGCAAAGCTCCGTGGAAAATAAGCGACACATGAGGCTTGCCTCTACTAGCTTTATTTTCCTAGGAGAGTTTTGAAAATTATTGCGAAGTTTTCAAAACGCCTTTGCTTTATTTTGAACCACATTTCATGGCATGAATGCATGCTTTGAATCGTCTGAGTTCATCTCTTTTATTTCCCGCGCCGCCTCGAGACAGGGGTGGGATGGGTGGGTAGCTGCTCCCTGGCCAAAGGGCCGGAAATTTTTGTCCCTCCCTCCACTCCCGGGGTGTTCGTTGGCGATCCTCGTGTTCGCCATCGATCGGTGCGGGGATGTCACGACTTCCCCCTTCGGCTTTGCCGGAAGGAAAAAGCGCCACATCTGCTTGAGCAATTTTCTTATTCTTTATATACTTTGAATTTCCCATATAGCTTGGGAATACTGTGATTGGAATCTTACTTTAGAAATAAAGCAAAGCTCCGTGGAAAATAAGTATTTTGACCCCCCAGCGACTGTGTGTCGGAGCCAAGCCGACTCCGCGGAATCGCTGGTGGCTGCTGTGCCGGGAGCGTTCTACCTTTATTCTATCACTTCGGATGCTGTTAACACGACACTGCTGGAGAGATTGCAGCGTTTCGTTTCGTCACAGATACGCCATTCTAGCTCTGCAACCGTTATGTTGCCACCGATCGCAACTACGGGCCTACCACGCGCCCTCTACGATCCGACGCGCGCTTTTTGATTTTATCATGCCAAAGTCTATATACTCTGAAGTAGGGAACATCTGCTGAGCCGAAAGGAAGGCCGGCAGAATGAGTCAGAAGTCCTGACAGCGACCTGTTAAGCTCTAAACCGCAACACCACAGCCTCCAGTTTAAACTGTAAACCTTGTTGCATGAAATCTAGGTTGTCGGAGAACTTTAAACTTTAAACCCCAAACCCTGAACGTTTGAACTCTTAACTCAGCCTTCACAAAACCTTGTGCCCAAACCCAATCCATAGCCCAAAGCGCAAGTCCGCCCCAACACTGAGTTCAAAAACCCAGCTGCTGAATAGGAAGCCTACAAATGTTTGGGCCAGCCGAAATCCACCGATGCCGACGGCTGTGGTCAGAACCGCAGTAAACGCCAGTAAACACAGCAGGCAGATTTGGAGGTTTTTGATTCAGGAAGTTCACAACAGTTCGATGATTCGAGTAGCTGATAAAGCCACAGATTTATGTTGGTTGGGAGATATCATGTCATCATCCTGAGACTCGATTTTCGAATGATCAGCAGGAACGTTTGAAAGCAGGTTATCCAGTCACCAACCCTAGCAAGTAGCCTCATGTCACGGTCAACCCGAGCACGTCGGAATCCCCTGTCGGAGCTGGCCACGGTGAAAAGAGCCGGCGTTTGCGGGTAATGCTAGCCCCGCTTGTCACCTGTTTTGGCTTGCTGCCCGGAGGTCAATACGGGACCGCGCGCACCACTGACGGTCTCAATCGGCGCTCCTGTCAGCGTGAAACCAGTAACGTCGCAGCGGGCGTACATAATTTCGCCCCCCAAGGCGTACGATCAAGTTGATGGAGCTGTTCGTGGGTGGGGGAGGTGTTGAAAAGAATCGCTGACTTGCACTTGCACCCACATTCGCCAGTCAACAGTGGCGAAAGTGCCTCGGGCAACACCATTGACCCCTCCAGCACGTCGGCATCTATGGCGTGGCGCGCAGCAAGGACAGAGATGTCCCCAGAATCGCACAAACCACACGATCTAATCAGACGTCGCATCACAAGCAACAGCTCATGCGTCAGGCCAGAACACCACCCTCCTTTACCTGTGCATCGGCGGTGACGATGTTCCGTTGTAGGTGCAAGCTACGGTATCTGGGGCATGGGTAAGAGCATGTGTGTATGGGGGTTGCAGGCACCAGGACTTGATAATACAGTTAACTACGGAAATAGGGGCGTTAGAGAGGCTAAGAGAGATTCCAACACTGGCGGTGAGCTTGAAAGCGGAACAGAGCACCTTCCGAACTGATGTTCTTCTTAGCGCTGCTAGAAGGCTTTCGAGGTCCTCCTGGGACATGCCGGATCGCAGTGGCTGCGGTACCAGGTCCTGCTAAGCTGCATCCCACTGAAGATATGGTCATGTGTGGTTCTCCTGGAGCCAGTCTTTCCGGATGAGTGGAGCCTGGAACTCCGGTTTCTGAAGGATGGCTTGGATTCGAGCTCGGACCTCCAAGATGATACTCTGAAGTACCGTGACTCTTAGTGACATCTTCGGTCGCTGGTCTAGCTGGTCTGAGTCCATTTTCTCCTTCTGGCTTCCAAATTCTAGCAGAGCTCTGTTCAGCCACGGATGGGGTACCACGGTGGTTGCACCTACCATTCAAGAGCATGATGGCGTTACTTCAACCTCAGCCATGGAACTTATCTTGAATGAGTTGATCATTAAGTGACCCCTGGCAGGCAATAATGTAGCTAGTACAAATCCTGCAAGGCCTTAGATAGCTTCGCTGTTGTAGAGACATGTGGGATCCGGGAGGGCCGGCCGTACGGAATCCTCATCGAAGGGGCAGGCCGGCCATCAAACCAGATGCTATTCTGCCACTGACGGAGCCCCATCAAGCCCAATTAGCTGTTGTTATTTCAATTGTTGAGGAGCTTGAGGGGGACCTGAGCGGCCAAAGAGCTTTGCAAAACGTGATGGATGCGGGGCGAGGTTGAGGCCTAAGCTTTCGAGCTGGGGATTTGTGTTTTTGAGAGATATTCAAAACGGAGTGGCGTAGGGTAGTTGATGATCTGATGTCAGTTCAATCGCGCAGCTGCTTCCGACCACTGGTCTATCTTCTCTACAGAGGGCCCATGCAATCAGGCTCGATGTCTGCGAATTGTAGACCGGCTGCAGCCCCATAGTGCAGCGGTGGGGGGTTCATTGCGTCTCACACGTTTTGACCGGTCCTTGGGCTCGGCACCTGCAGGCTTCCCCAAGTTGCTTTGCCAGATCTTTGTGGTTGAGGAGTCTACTTCATATCATTGATGTCAAATGTCAATGTTTTCTTTTATGATTACAAATTGGAACTTGATGTTCGCTGACGACCCACTCCTAATGATGCTGGCCTGGTTTCAGGAAAGAGCCAGTGCGGCCGATGTTCATGATGATGATGCTCATGATGCTGGTCTGGGGACAGGCCTGGAGCAGCTGGTGCTCATGCTGGCCTGGATTCCAGAAAGAACCAGTGCAGCTGATGCTCATGATGCTTGGCCGGGTTTCATGATTTTGGACGGTTTCCGGAAGAATAAGTGTATCGGCTGCCCAGAATGCTTGCGCAGCTTTGCTTGCACAGCTTTTGAACAAGAATCGTTGCAGTTGATGTCCGCGATGCAAGCCATTTTTGCCAGGAGCTGCGCCTACAGCTGTGAGCCTAGGCATTCCGCAACACAACTGACCATTGCTAGGGACTTGCAGTTGCTTTTGACCTGCATGGTGCTTGGTGCAGTGGTAGGGTGTTCGTTGCGCAAGGTGCATTAACGGCATGATTTTTTGAGATTGAATCTACAACGTTCAGACGCAAGCTTCCTGACTTTTTTTGGGATCTTTGTCACTTTCCGCCTTGCTCGGATGCTGCGCCTAAACATCTTCAAGCACGTACGCTCCTTGCTTTCAAAGATGTCAACTGACATGATATCTGTGATTCTGGCAGTCTACCTTGCCACTGTCAGCCTCCGACCCCAGGTCCACTCACACGCTTTGCAGCTTCTTCGTCCCCATGTTACAACCGTTGCGCTGTGGTGAGGACGCTGCCGTGTTAGTTCTGCAAGCAGTGATTTGTTCTTGTTCTTGGTTCCTTCGAGAAGACAGCTGCTGGAAGGACGTTTAGCAACAGGAGCGTGGCAATTCCGGCGATTCCCGAAGACAGTGCTCCAGTCTCGGGCTAAACATGTTTCGCACAACTCCAACAAAGTGTAGTTGTAGCAGCTCTTGATGTTAAAGGACATGCAACAGCTTGTTGCCTTTGGCAGCGAGAAAAACCATGGTATGCTGGTGCGGGACCCAGTCGGCTAATTACGCAGAAGAAAGAGCCGCGGCCTGGTCATCCGGACTGAGACTGCAGACTGCATGACTTCAGGATTCAGGGAAGATGCCGTCTGCCGATCGATCTGCAGAGCACGTCCTAAGCCAGACAATGGACCCAGTTTCAAAAAAGCTGAGCTTGTTCGAACGCGTCCGAGGCGTGTGTCAATCAGTGAGCATTCCAATTCCTGGAGTTGTGGTGGTGGGAGAGCAGTCGGCGGGCAAGTCATCTTTGTTGGAAAGCATCTCCGGCATTCAATTCCCCAGAGCGCAGAACACCTGCACAAGGATGCCCTGCGTTGTCTCACTGCTGACCGATCGCTCCGTGAAACAGCCCTATGCAATTGTCTCGATGGACCCCGCTTTCAGCGAGGCTCCTTTGGCTTGCAGACTTGACGCTCTGAGCTTTGCCTGATGTGTGTTCTTTGCTGAGTGCCGATTAAGTAGTGGCGACATGGTTCCATCGCAAAATGAGTTTGACATCGTATGAATGCATGCAAGCAGTGGAACTCGAAGAGTGAGCACATGCTACGTATGCTCATCGAAGCTGCTGCAATTCAAAGTCTTCAGCAGACACTGTGACCAACTTATTGCTTGGTGAGCTTGCACGCAAAGCCGAGGCAGAGAAATGCACCCTACAGCAAGTCGAAGATCAAATCAGGGCCCTCACCGAAAAGCATACGTCCAGCGACAAGTTCATCTCCCGCGAGGCTGCGGGCTGTTAGTGACTTGAGTGGTTCCTTTATATGGTTTGATCTGTGCTATTTGATGCGCCTTGGAATCCTTAAATCGCGCAGATGTTGCTTACTGTGCGAAGGCACGTGACTACACACATGCATGCAGCAGTTGGCATTTGCATAAAGATGTTTCTGACCAGGTTCATGTCCAGGTATGTCTTCCCTTTGTTTGGAAGTCTTGATTCTTGAGGCCATTTACGTGCGTGTGACTCGGGCAGAAGGACCTCAGATGAGTCTCATTGATCTTCCTGGTATCACGCACAACTCCACTAAGATGGCCAACATCCACCAGGTTGGGGCAGCAAAATGTCCAGGATCGCACCTCGAGTTGCATGATCAGGTCACCAGAGAATTGGTTGAACAGTATATCGCGCCAACAGAAATGGTGATCCTATGCGTGATACCCGCCGCGAACGACTTTGGCAACGCAGAGGTGGGTCTCGGTCCATGCGCTAAGCCAAGGGCTCGTGCTTCGCCGGAACTTTAACAAACTCACCTCTCGTAGATGTCTGACACTGCTGACGAATAATTGATCCGAGAGCTGTAAAGCGAAATCTGAGCTGCCCTTCGGAGGTTCTGAAGTTAGCGAGTAAGTTTGATCCGTCTGGCGAGCGCACCTTGGGTGTCGTTACCAAGTGCGACGATGATGCTAAGAGAGAAGCATCCGACCTTGTGGACAAGGCAAGGGTTGGGTAGGGCCCGGGCTTGCGTAAGGCCCTAATGGCCCTAATGAGCTGGTCCGGCAGTTTGATGATGTCGCTCAGCTGCGCAGATGCTGCTCCAAAGTGCTGTTTACAGGTGATGATGAAAAGAGATTTGGATGTGAAGCTGGATCTCGGCTTTCATTGCGTGGTGAGTGGCTCGCCGAAGGACATAAAGGAGGCCACGAGCCGTGAAGATCTGCGGACAGACACATCCTATTCTCATTTTTTGGATCCACAATAGCTGTACATGTGGAAGCACTCTGTACAATTGTTCCAATCTCGGGCTTGCCGCAACTCAGATCCATAAATTTGACCTGGACGACAACTCTATGGCCTCAAAACATGTGACTTTCGCTTTTTTTCGGTGGCACCACCAGAAAAAAGCTCTTTACTCCAAATTGGTGCCGGTAGCATTTTTTTTTTGCGTCTCCAGCCTCTCCGGGAAGAGAAGGTTTTCAGAGAGAGTGAACGCATGAAGGATTTGCCCGAAGAGAAATGGGGCACCAGGCGATTAATGGAAAAGATCGCCAAGCTTCAGGAGGCTCGTGTCGATGCGCATCTTCCAAACATCCTAGACAAAGTGCGAAAGAAGATGATGGAATTGGAGGAGAGCTTGAGGCGCTTGCCTCCCGCTCCACACGAGCCGAGCCAGTCCCGTCAGTTCCACCAAATCTTGTCCAAAATTAGAAAGGATTTGGAGAGTCGAAAGAAAGGAGAAAGCTTTGACAAAGCTCTCCCAATCACTTCAGTTGTTGATTCGAAGATCAAGACCTTCAAGAAGAAGTTGCACTCGCAAAATCCAAAATGGCTAGAAGCAGACAAGATTGTGGAAGTGTCGCACTTGCAGGATTCCAAACGAGGCTACACCGTGGACAACATGACTGGCCCTAATTCTCACATTTTCATCGGCATCATCAAGAAAACCTTCATCGAAGATGGGCTGTTGAAAGAACATACCCACGCGATGATCGAAAACATAGGGGGTCACCTTCGAAACGTCGTGAGGCATGTCATTCAACAGCATGCGAGCATCAATGGCATGCTTCCTCATGTCATGGATGCAACGGCCCAGGACTGCATTGACAAAGCAGCAGAAGAAGTGCTAGCCACTTGTGACAGGTTGGTGGAGGCTCAGGAGGTAACCTCAACCGAAAATGACAATTACATGACAACGATGACGACATTCCAGGATGGTCTCAACCCGTTGTTGCAAGAGGCCCAGGCTGAAGAACTGGAGAAGAAATGCGAAAGCCTTGTGGGAGCTCTTCCAGGAGTAAAAAAAGCAGATCCAAAGTTTGTCCAGCTAATCAAGCAAGCTCGCAAAGATCCGCGGAACGTGGCAGTGATCCAAATCTGTGCCTCGTTGGATGCTTACACCTTTCTAATGCTTGAATCCTTCGTCGAGATGTCGGCGAAACTCGTGAAGTCCAGCATGGTGGAGAAGCTGGCCGACAAGCTGGAGGAGATTTGGATCGAGGAGTTGGGTGGAGATAGGCTGAAAGAGCTGTTTGCCGAGGATGAAAATGTGGCTAGAAAAAGGAAAGATCTAGAAGAGACGATAAAGTCTTTGTCCTCGTGCAAGGCCGGGAAAAAGGTGACCTAGGAATTGCTTCATGCGAGGGTTGCTGACTTGCGAGTTGTAACTTGGTCCTTTCGGCAGGAAGAGTTGAGGAGCCTGAAGCCTGCAGGTCGACCAGTCCAGAAAGGGACGAGGCAAAGAACGCAGCTCGAAAAGGCCCAGGCTACAGCTGATGTTAAGCCAAGCAGAGTGGCGACGGAAAAAGCCTCGGCACCTGCAGCAGGGATCACGAAATGGAATTTTGCGAAGAGCAAGGAGGGAGCTACATTGAAGAAGGGCGAGTGCATCAGGAGCCCGAAGTTCAACCTGGCAGGTATGGAAGATCTGGAGTTGGTCCTCTATCCAATGGGGGATGAAGAGGCTTCAGAGGGCCAGATGTCCCTCTACCTTGAAAGCCCCCCAGCGTGGCAAATCAAGTACAAAGCAACGCTCGGAAAAGCGGAGCGAGTGAGCGACGAGATGCAGACTTCAAGATCGGGATGGCCAAACTTTGCCAGCAAAGATGAGAACGCGACGGAGATTGTTGTTGAGCTGATGGAGGCAATTCACTCAAAGCCAACAGCCTCGACCTAGGCTGAAAACATTGGTTTTGGAGTCGTGCCTGGACCTGAGTCGGGCAGGCCAGTTTTGTGTAAGATGTGGTGCAGCTGAGATCCCTTCACTCAGAGAGCTTGGAAAGGCCAAAAGCGCCCTTAGCTCTGCACATGCAGTGGCCTTTGCATGCAAAGTTGTTTGAGCCGATCAGCGAAAAGCACAGCTAGCCATCCTTCCCCTTGTTGAGTTTGCTTGAAGCTGTCGTGCCTGATTAGCGGATGAGCGTTCGGGAACTGTCGGCGCGCTGTAGATCAATCATGCCCTTTCGTGAAGACTTGCAGCAACGTGAGTTTGGCTGCGAGGCACGAGGGCTTCTAACGCAACGAAAGACCGTGGAATGCAACAACCCACCAGCCTCAGAGTCGACGAACATGTCAACAGCCCTACTCTGATGCAGGTTCCTGACCTTGCGGAAGCTGCCTCTTGCTAAAACTGGTGGGATCTGCTGACGTAGATAAAATTACAGATTTGGTCGACACGCAATTTGAACGAACGCGAACGCAATCAGGTGGTCCTGACAAATTGTGGGAAGCTGTGGAATGCTTGGAGAAGACAACCAACCCAGACTATATAGGTTTCTCGCAAAATTGGGAGGGTCCCATTGAAGTTGTCCAGAATGGATCATTGGAGGTGCTTTTTGGAGCCATGGATCCCAACTTCAGGACTGTTCAGCGTCAGCTGATATGGAGACCTCGTAATGACATGCATAGTTTTTGAACTGTTGACAGCTGAAGGTAGGCCAACAGGCCTTCTGGAGCTGAGACTACCTGGGGTGCAGCTCTGTGGAAACGTCAACAACCTGTGCCTTGTGCACGCAGGGACGTATCAGCAACACTGCTTATTGGCAGGACATGCTGCCGAAGCTGTTGCTGCGCTTCCAGGAGGAGTGGGAAGCAGATGGCTGATGGATGTTAATGACAACTTCACCTTCTGCGGACAGCCAACGCCCGAGGGCCCCTGTGGCAATCTCGCCATCAGGCGTGGCAGGTGCCATCACCACGGAGGCGGCCCGCCGCTTTGTCTCCACTCTACGCCTGACGGCCCGTGTCAAAAGTTCCGCGCCTACGGCGGCACGGTGCTGGCCTGCCGCGGCCATGGCGGTGGAGCCCGCTGCAACGAACCCGACTGCAACAGCCTCCCTAGACAGAATGGCATGTGTTCGCTTCACTCCAGTGGCCGCAAGTGTCAGTTCCCCGGCTGCGACTGCCGAAAGCATCACAACAAATGCAATTACCCAGAGTGTACGAAAAATAAGCAAGCCTTCGGCGTCTGCGTTGAGCATGGTGGGAAGTATCGCCCCTGCGACATTCCCGACTGCTCGAGATTGGCACAACGAGGCGGTCGGTGTGCTTCTCATGGGGGAGGTCCTCGTTGCGCTTCCGAGGCTTGCAGTAACTTGGAGACACCGCCTTTCGCAGGCTATAGGACTCCAGACAACAAAGCTGTTTGCTGGGGCTGCTTCACTGCCCAGTACCCCGAGCGAGCGAAGCTCAAGGTGCGCAAGGAGCACCTCATGCTCGCGGAGCTGCAGCGCCGCCTCCCGTGGCTGGCGGAGAAGGCTGCCCAACTCATCTGGGACTGCGCGGTGCCCGGCGGCTGCACGCTGAAGCGGCCCGACATGCTCTTTCGCCTCGATGACGGCTTCGTGCAGGTCGAAATCGACGAAGCCGGCCACGAGAACCGGAGCTGCGCGGACGAGGACAGTCGTCTCGAGCTCATTGCAGCCGACGTGGGCCTGCCTGGTCTGGTGCTGCGGCTTAACCCGGACGCGGAGCGAGTCCTCAAGAGTCGACGCTGCAGCAACGGCGAGCCTTGTTTCTGCGTGGGCGATGCGGACGCCTTCAACAGCCTCTTTGATGCAGCCGAGGCCGCGGTGGAGGCCTTCGCGAACGAGCCGGCGCCGGAGGCCGTGCGGGTCGTGGGGCTGCCCGCGAGCTGGTGGGACGGAAGGTAAATGTGCTACGAGTGCTACAAAGCGCTGTGGATGAAAAGAAATCATGGGCAAAGTGAAACTGTTTCCCACCCCCGAGTTCACATCAAAACAGCCACGCGCCCCGATCGTTCCCCGCGTGCCTTGCACTGGCATCTTCCTCGGGCCTTCGAAATCGGGGAAGACGGTGGCTCTCATCAGCGCCATCCTGGACCAGTACCTGACGGCCGGCGGTGAGTCGGTCTTTGAGCGCATCTACATCTTCAGCCCCTCGGTCGAGATCGACGATTCCTGGAAACCGGTCAAGGAATTCATCGAGCACCGCATGGGCGTGAACACGGAGCGGGAGCAGGTCTACTTCGACAAGTGGGACGAGGGAGCCTTGCGCGGCATCATCGAGCAGCAGAAGAAGATCACGCGCAAAACCAAGGAACTAGGCTTCAAAAAATTGTATGAAATTCTCGTCGTGATTGACGATTTCGCGGACCAACCGGAGCTCCACCGCCGCACCGGAGACGGGGCTCTAAACTGGGCGGTACTCCCCGTCGGGGCATACACGGGATCCAGGCTAGCTGCTTGGATTTCTTCCAACTACGCGAGCGCCACTTACGTGGAGCAAACCAATGAAATAAGCGTGGGCTACGACGGCAACCGCCGCATTTTGAACGATCAGGAGATCCGCTCGCTCTTCCCGGGCACCGGTTCTTACCCCGCCGGCGCCACGCCGAGCCGCCCGCTCTCGATCAACCACCTCTTGGGTCCCAGCTTCATCGACGGAGCGCTGCAAATCTTCACGTTCGTCACGATGAACCCCTACTCAGAGTTGCTGCTCAGATGCGGCAGCCTCGCCACCGCCGCCACATCAAGGGGCCTCTGGGTAACGATATCATCTGCAAAATGATTATCGACAAAGGCGTCGGCAATATCATGCAGACCCGCACCGACGAGGGCCATTTCGTCAAGTTGCACGGGCCCATTACCCTGCGCACCTTGCGCTTCAAGCTCACCGATGTGGACGGAAATGTGGTAAATACCAGACAGTTTTGCGATTTTCTTGGACTACGACCAATGATTAAAAAATCATTAAAAGAAAATGGCAGACAACGCGGAGCCCTGCGGCGGAGCCTGCTGCAGAGCAGCCTGCTCCGCAACCCGTGCCGGGGCCGCCGAAGCCCGCGCAGCCGTTGGCCGAGCCCCCCCAGCCCAAGTGCCGAGGCCGCCCGCCCGGCTCCAGAAACAAGCCGAAGCCGCCGAGGACGGTGCCCGCCGAAGAGGCCGTCCCAGCACCGGCTGCCGAGCGTGCTGCCCCCGATCCTCCTCCGAAAACTCAGCCCGAGGCTTCGCCAGCGCCAACAGTTCTTGCGAAGCCGCAGCTCCAGCCCGAGCCCGCGGCTGAGCCTACCCCGCCAGTGGAGCCTGTGAGGATGACCCCCGCCCAGGAGCGAGCCCTAAGGTACATGCAGCGTCAGGACCGCTACATGGAGCTGCTCGCGCGAAACACTCATGAACTGTAAAAGGAACGATGATGCCCCTTGCGTCGCAACGAGCCGCAGATGCTGCGGCAGTTCAGCCGGTTGTATCCAAGCTTCAACTTGAATCCCCTCTTGCGCCGGCGGCACCAGCAGCTCGTCGAGGCGCAGGCCTTCAATGAATGGCTGGCGAACCGCCGGCTCCGCCAGGAGGGCGAGACCTACGCCGACGAGCCCGGCCGGATGACGGAGGCGGTCAACCGCCGCTCCCGCAACTGAGGTACGCTCCGGCGGAGCGCGCAGGCGTTCACAGGATGGCTCGAGACGTGGCCGCAGGACTCCCAGGTCTATGGCGGCCTTCTGTAGTAAGATGAAGCTCGATCTAAGGCTCGGGAGGCGCGACGGCATGTGGTTCCTCGAAAACCCAGAGGCTGAGATCCCCCTGGCCTACGAAGAGGACCTGGCCGACGAAGAGGGCCGGGGGATACTGCGGCTCTTGGGCCGGCGGTGGTGCGCTTCGACCCGGAGGCCAAGACGGTCCTGAGCCAACTGTGCGAGATCGTCCAGCGGGCCAGCGAGCGATCATACTTGGGCAAGCGAGGACTCAAGATCCATGTGGCAGCATGTGGCCGCTTGCAGCCTATGTTCCGCAAGCCTATGCTCGGGCGACGGAGCAGCACCGAGAGGCGCTGAGAGAGGCCGGGTTTCCGTTGTCTCCGTGACATTCCGAATTCGGTGGAGGCATGTCCGAAAAACCGGGATGTGGGTGTTCGGAATTCCAAATGCGAATGCTCGTGAACTTACGGAAGTAATTCACCTCCAGGAATCGAAGCTAATTTCTGCCGGCCAGGACGGCCCGGAAAAACCATCAATTCCATCAATCGGCTCTTCTGGATGGAAAAGGCAACCAGAACTAGTGAAATCGGGCTGGTGGGCTGTTCGGCGAAAACTTGCTGCGCCGGGAGGCGACGAGAGGCGAGAAAACGGCAACACAAGTTTGCGAAACCAAGGCAACAGCGGCGATTGATGGGAATTGATATTTCGCCGGCTGAAATATCAATCGCGGTTTTGGCGAAAATTTGCACTGCTTTCAAGCTCTTCGGATCAGTGCACTCTCTCTGGGGAGGGTGTTCCAGCACTCCACTCTGTGCTTGCTACAGGCCCATGTTCGAGACAAAGCATAGAATTCGGTACTTCGAAGCACTATCGATTCGCGGGCCTACGGCCCGCAGCTCTGACGATCTTAGGGTGCTTTTAGCGCGCAGCACTTCGAAGCAGCTGCATGGCGCTTTCAGAGCAGCTGACGAGCGACTTAAGAGCTGCAGCCCAGCAGCTTACCGGCGACTTCAGAGCTGCAGCCCAGCTGCTTACCGCCGACTTAAGAGCTGCAGCCCAGCTGCTTACCGGCGACTTAAGAGCTGCAGCCGAGCATCTTACCGGCGACTTAAGAGCTGCAGCCCAGCAGCTCACGAGCCCTGCTCCCAAGCCCTCCGCGCCGAACAAGCGCGCGTAAGCGCGCGTCGCCTCCCAAAACGCTTCCGAAACCATTCGCGCCCAGTTTGCAAGCACTTTGGAGCCCCTAAGATTCCTGGAACTATTGCCTCTAGGCCCAACAATCGATACAGCCCCCAAGTACCGAATTCTACCCTATGTCTCGAACTCAGGCCTGTAGCCGCCACAGAGTGGAGAGCTGGAACACCCTCCCCAGAGAGAGCGTCATCGCTGAAACGAAAGGAGGCCACGTCAACCGCAGCTCCAATCAGACGCTCATCCGGTGACAGAAAAAGCGCATGAATTCCTGCGTGGTGTGATGAGTGGTGATGTGTGCCAAATGAAAGCAGCCAGGGAGCGAAACTGTCGACCACTGCGCGGCGTGGCTGTCCACCGTCATGTCTGTAACACCGTTCCCAACCTCCGCAGGAGAGGCTCCATTGGAAGTGGCCGGATGAGTTCCAAGTCCCAAATTCATCGGAGACGCAATGCCGGTGAGGTGAGAAAAATGCTTGGTTGCGTCCGGTTTGGAGCCGAAGACAATCGAGCTGGGTGGAAACGTTGCTTGCAAACCATCAGCCGGCCTGAAGTGTGGACGCGTCTGGTCGCGAGTTGAAGGCTTTTCTTCCAGCAATCTTCGCTTGTTGTGCAAACCCGTTCGATCGACAATACTGAATTCTGGCGTCTTTCTGCAGAGATTCGGACCTTGTGTTTGGAGAAATTCAAGTAAAAGCCCACACCGCCTAAACGCGATTCCGTATCGGAGTTCAAGAAGTGGCAGTCCTGGAAGGGATCATGCCATTTCTGTTTGAAGTCCTCGCATGCTTCTCCTCCACCGTACCGCTGGTCAGGCGCACGTACCCCCAGCGGAACTGGCACTGCGCTGCGAGGCCTTCGCGTGTGGAAAGTGCCGAGGTCACCAGCTACCAGCTCCAGGAGCCATGCCCGTTCCCGCTGTCGGCCTTCCTCGCCGGCCTGCGGAAAGCTGCTGGCCTCTCTGGGGCCACCGACGAGCGCCTCCGCACCTCCTGGGTGACGAGGTCGATAGGAAACTCTTGCATTGCGCCGCGCAGCTCCTTGCGCAAGCCGCCAGCCCCGGCCCTCGCTGCTGAAATAGGCGACGTTTTGAGACGGCTGGTTGGGCTGGCGCTCGTGCAAGCTTTCGCGCGGCGATTCATGAATGCGTGCCTGCCTTGCCAATACGGCCTGAGCACTTGTGCTGGCGCTAAGCTAAGGCTTTGCCACGCGTCGTGAGGGCCGCAACTGAAGTTGGCTTTCGGGGTCGACGAGTCGAGAGATCGCAGTGGCAACTCTCTCTGTACAGTTGCCCGAAGATCGGGTCCGAAGTCACCCCCCATATCCGCTAGGATCCTTTGCGCAGGGTTTCACTGCAACGCAGTTGAGGGTTCCCTGAAACGTGCGCTTGTGTAAGTTTCGTTGGGAAATAACGCTCCTGTCTGTGGAATTTTGTGGACGCAGGTGGGTGCCTATGCACACGTTTTTCGGCAGGCAATAATGCCGGCGGCCCGCATGCCCGCGGAGAGCTTTGGCCGCACCTCTCTCATGCTCGGCAGTTTTACGGAGCCGGCAGCACCGACACATGGATTGATGGGCAAGGGGCTTCCCACAGCATCGCGCAAGTTGAAGGTTGAGAACGAGGAGATCCGCTGATGCCCGCCCTGTGTTCGCTTGCCCAACAGGTGCAGGGGCAACTGCGGGATGCGCATTTCGACGACACGTATAGCATCGGTGCCCCGGAGCGGATCCACGAGCTGTGGTCGGCGCACCAGCGGCATGAGGGCTCAGTGGGCCCACACGCGCATCGAGGTTTACAGTCGCAATACGCGAATTTGGAACGCGGCAAGCGAGGAACCACCGGGCATTGCAGCGCTGGAGGGCAAGGCTGCGTGTGGGTAGGACATTGGACGTCCCGCCAACCCAACAGGGGATCACTGTTCTCGGCACGCCCTTCGGCAACGACGCCTACGTCCTGGCTATTGCTGCATTATGCTCCATGGGCTAACTGCCTCCTGCGTTCGCTGCCCGCTGCCCCCATCGCAGCCTACGCTTCCTCGCGTGACGCAGCCGTAGGCAGCTGCTTTTCATCCAGTGTTATGGGCCCGCACTCCCGACATAACGAGCCTGCCGATCTCGCGCGGATGGCAGCCCAGAAAGTGCGTCAGGCTTGAAGCTCCCTCTCGATGTTGACAACGGGACCTCGAAGCGAAGCGGTTGTTACAGGTGTGCAAACCCTGTGCAAACCGCCCTGGTCTCACGCAGCAGCAGCATCAGCAGCATCAATTAATGGCAATCGGCCACAACATGTCACCACAGGGCACACGAGTGGGGTTTGCGAGATGGTGTGGAATTGTTGCAAAAATCAGCGACCACCAGGCCTCGCGTGCCCCGGTCTGTCGTTTGCTTCCACTCGTGTTCGCGATTGTAGGGGGGTTGCGAACGCCTTCAGCGAATCCGGTTCACGCATACCGGGTGGAGGCTTGGGATGCTGCATGTTTCGCCCCGGCCGACTGAATGTGCTTGATGCAAGCTGATCGTCCCCTCCGCGTGCTTCGTAACGCCGGCACATGCGCGCAAACAAAAATTGTGTTGCATTATCCGTATCGAGGGTATCTTTGCGCGCCGGCTTCGGCCACAACGACTGTTAGCAGAGATTGTGACGTACAGTTTGCAATACATGTTTGCAAGCGTTGGAGTGCCATGCGTCCATGCGTTGACGACATCGACCGGCCCGGCGGGCTTTCGCGAGCTGGCCGCCCGGAACAAACAACAAAAAAAAAACAGCCAGCCACAGTAGCGAACCCCAAGCCGAATGCGAAACCCGTGGACATGAGGCGCATCGCGCTGGACCTTGGACGGGCTTAGCGACTACGATACGGTGTCGAGGGCATCATCCCCCCTTGCTGCATCTTGCTGCTGCCACCCTCCCGCGCAGGGCTGGTGGCCGTAAGCGGACATACCCGGAACTGTGCAGGTGCAAGCGCTGCAGGCTCACAGTTCTCGCTTTTGAGGTGGGGGAGCGTGAGGCCGCGACCTTTTTCCACTTGCTGGCAAGGTGCCGGGCGAGGTCCGTGCCGCCACCCTGACGCGCTGCCGCCATCTCGGCTTTCACTCTCCGGTGGTCTGCGCTCCTTTCCTTTGCAGCCGCGCGCTCTTTCGCAGCTAGCCTGTTGTCCTTGCCTCTTACCGGGCCGGCAAATGTTGACGGGGAGCGACATCCTCGCCGATTCGCCTTCCCAACCCCCGCTCGCCAGCCGTGTGGTGTGACATGGTGTGACTGCGCTCTGCGCCGCTACCGCTCTCTGCAAAAGACTGTGGCCTTGGCTCTAGGCTTTGCACGCCGCCGACAACAAAAAACAAAACAACCGTATCCGCAAAAGTCGTTGGCATGCGTGTTTGCAAACCAAGCCCTTGCACGTCTAGCCAGCAAGCCGGTGAGCGTGTGCATGCATGCCAGCGCTTGGTTTCTCCACGGGTCCAAGCGCCGTCGGCAACCGTGGCTTTCCTGCCCGCAGCAACCGGGGCCAACGCAGCTGTAAGCGAAGGCGTCGGCGCAGCGCGTTACCTTGGATTGAAAGCTGCCTTGCGCAATGCCTGAATAGCGATGTGTGCTAAATCAGGCAAAAAAAAATGATTTTGCGCCCGTGTGGAATGTCCCACCCAATACACTTCCCATACATGGTTTGGGAAACGCAAAGCATATGGTCAATCCGAACTTTTTTGTACTGAAAACCCAACATGATCAGCATACTGAGCACATGCTCCGAAAGTTTCAGAAAGGTCAGTCAGGAATATTCGCACTGAGTATAGCTTCGCAAAATTCGCTCAGTTGTCACCGTGTCTAATTAATAATGTCTTGAGAAAGGTGTGCTGCCATAATGGTTCCAAAGCATTCTCGAATTCGATCTGTCGAATTCCAAAAATCAGGGTATAGAATTCAATCTCCAGGTTCATGCTAACTCGAAGAGTTCGACTTGAGTTTAAATGTTTAACCCTAACTTCCAACTTCCAACGTTATGCGCCGGACTCTTTCGGGCTCGAAGATGTTCGAACCTGGTCCTAGGCACGGTTGAGGTTAAACGGTGGGCATGGTTCAGGTCAAGGGGTCCGCATGGTTTGCAGCAAAGGAAAACGGGGTAAGCGAAATTTGGGGCATGGTTGAGGTCAGAACGGTGAGCCTGATTGAGGCGACAACCCGCAGGGATGGTAGCATCGCTCTGACGGCTCCCACACCAAGTCGACTGACAACGAGACTCTTTTTTCCATACCTCTCGCACCTGCTCCCTCCCACACCTCTCACACCTCCCCCGCCTCGCACACCCCCCACACTCCCGCCTCCCGGCTCCCGCCACCTCCCATCACCACTCCCACCTCCCAACCCCACCTCCCATTTCACTCCCTCACTCCCTCACTCCCACCTCCCACCCCTCCCATCTCCCTGCCCGCATAGCGGTAGGGTATTGTAGGACATGAGCAATGACTGCATCTCACAAGGAAAACATTGCATGCAGAGATGTGCACGAACATCTTACAGTTGGTGATCGGAAAATGCATTTGCTGACAATTACCTGTCACGCCGTTTTGGTTGGATAGCTCACTTCGGAACTGAAATGTTATTAGGATCACTAAGCAGATGGCTAACTGGGTGCTCCCGGCGAGGTATAGGCCTTTCGAGCACGCACAGCAAGAAACCAGCCAGTGGTCCGGCATGTTCACTAACGATGGACAGACATGGCTGTAACCATGTCGCCCAATGGTGGCCCATCATCGAGGCATTGGATTGGTGCGGATGCTTTGAGCAATCCACACAATGTGCGTAATTCAAGCATTGCAAAAGGATCGCATGCAATATGGCATATCGGTGGTGATTTCGACAGAGGTGTAGTGTTAGCAATGCGGTTGTGCCGTGGCGAACACGTTCCATCCGTTGCACACACGTTTGCTTGGAAAGAGTTGCCACAACATCTCAGCATCGTGACGACCCGCATCATCTGTTTGGTGAATGTGCACCCAGCATTTGTGTGTTGGACAATGTTAATTATGCCGTAATGTTCCAATCAACGGCGTGTCCCGCATGCAGGCACAAAGCGCTTTGCTTTGTTTTCAGCGCTTGGCGCTGTGCTTAGATTAATTTTAGAAGTGGAACAGCAAACATGTGTTTCATTTGCCCGAGGTTCTGCGGATTTTTCTTGGATTTGCGCTGTGGTAACCCGCGCTATGCCGGGCCAGGCCTTCAGCAAGGCTTCGCATTTGATGTAGCGCGGGAAGAAGATGTCGCAGGTGGCGGTTTGGACACCAGAACCAAGCAGCCAAAGCAGCTGCGAAAGGCAAGTGCTTCTGTGGCTGGTTGTTTGCATGTTGCAATAGCTGCTTGTACGACTTGTTTTGAATGGTGGCAAAGTTGCCGCAGCTGATCTTCAAAGGTTCTGTTTCACAACAGCTGTACAATTTCATGTTGCCGTACCACTTGATTATCAGACAAGGACCGCCGTAAGCACTTAAACAATTTTTTTTTCAGGGGTGCCAGCTGCTTCAGATTAGGAAACTTATTCCTTCATTCATTCCGAGCTATGCTGACAGAACTTCACAAGCGCATAGGCACGGTGTGCTTGTCTTGCGTGGGGCAACGCACGCGCCTGTTAGTAAGGGAGTTTGGTGAGGACTTGGGGGATCCAGGCATACATTCGTTTGAAAAGGTCGTGCATCATGTGAAAACTTGCGCTTCCAACAGTCTCATGCCCATTCTCTGGAAACCGACCTCTTCTCTGGGCCAGAAGGTGTTTTCGTCGGACTGGTGACTTGCCTGTTGCTGCCGATGTGGGCTTCCGAGCTGTACTGCTACGTAGTTTTGTGCTGCTTCGTGGCTGGAGGCCGGGAGTCGATGCTCTGAGTGTGGACGGGTATTTCGAGAGCCAAGATGAGACGAAGGATGAAAAGGGCACAGATGACGTGGTACGGACACTTACGGACAATTTGCCAGGGACGAGAGCGGCACGAAGGGTTGGAATGATAACAAAGATCGGAGTGCTGCGAATAGAAGATAGCTGATGTGTATAAGCAAGGTAAAGCACATGAGGTGACCTTGTGTAAAGGTTGAGAAAGGAAGAGAGAGAGAGAGAGAGAGAGAGCGAGAGAGCGAGAGAGAGAGAGAGAGAGAGACAGAAAAATCAGCGTTAGAGGAGTGGATGATGGGCTTCATGAACTTGCTTCAGAAGATCACAGAGTCTAGGAAACACGCGAATCTGTGAGACACGGAGTGGCTCCAACACCTTCGTATTCTCGCGTTGTTTATGCCTGGAGCCTATGCAAAGCTGGGATTCTCCTCGGTAGCGCAGAGCGTCGCAGATCCAACTCCGTAAAAGGTATACGTTAACTGCTAGAGCAGTGCAAGCTTTACCACCAACACTGGCAGCAACGATAGCAACGCTGTTTGAGATTGGGACTTAGGATTGTGTGGTGAGGATCTGGGTGGTGCATAGGATGCAGCGGGATGTAGTAGAATATGTGAGTCATGCAAGTGCGTGTCGTTTCACAGCGATTTTGACGTGTAAGCTTTTTTGATTTACGTGACAACCAGCTGCAATGAACAGAATGGCAAGAGAAGCGAAATAACAAGCACAGCAATTCCACACGGGTAAGAACTTCAACAGCGCGATCGGTCACGTATGTGTGTGGAACGAAACTTGATCACAGGTAATGGGAGTATCTCTGGTTCTGAAACTGGCAGTGATAACACTAGTGTTGGCAGTTTTGGTGCAGCTGGCGATGTTTTAAAAATTGATGGAATTGCCGGACATGGACATCTCAACCGAATGATGTGCCGGCGCTGGCACTCGCGACCAGCACAACGCTGCCGATGCGTGGTGGTGGTGGAATGGCAGTACCGCAAGACAATCGAGCAGCAGAGCAGTAAGCAGGACGGAGTCAAATCGCGTGCAGGGTGTCCATCAAATTTCGGAGGTACGAATACAAGGATAAGAGCAGAATTGATGCTGTTGTTGGGCTTTGGTGGGGACAATGATGGTGGTCGTTGATGCAGGTGATTAAGTATCAGCAGGATGAAGAGGAGCGAAAGGGAGAAATGACGGGACGTGGATGCATGAGAACGATGATGGTCATGCGCGGGTTGATCCCGTGACACTGCCGTGGTGAAACTGGATACCAAAGGAACAGCGACTCACGATTCCCTGTTGACACCTATAGTCTCCATTGTAGTTCCTTTTTGGGGTTACCTTTTGGGATCCTTAATATAAAATTGGTTAAACCAAAAACAGGGAACGACAATGGAGACTATAGGTATGATTCGATAAGCAGAGACAAGGGTACCCACTGGGAGTCCTGGGCTTCAAGTGCAGGAACGCTCGAGTACTGGACGGCCGTTTACAACAATGTGAAGGCCTCTTCACTTGAGGAGCTGCGATCATGCATTTTTCTTCCTGGTATGTATTTCCATGCGAGACAGTCATGGAGAGGACTGGGCCATTTATGCCATCTTGTTCATGGCTTGGGTCCTGCCTACAGCAGCAGCACTTCAAATTTACAATGGTGTTATTGGGCACACTCGTTTAGTGGTGGCTTGGATAGCTTGTGAGTGCTGCAAATGAGTGATGGTTTCATTCTGCCGTTAATGTAGTTTGTCGAGACCAAGGAATGCCTGATAATTCAACTCGTCGTGGGAGATTCTGCGCAACTTATAGTTGGCCGGAGCATGGGGCAGCACCATGTGTGCGTGAAGCTCTCCCCAAAGAAGACGCTTGAAGGTGCAACTCTTTTTGTGCCCAGCCTTTGCATGCATACTTGTGCTTGAAAGCAACTGAAAATGAAGCTGCAGGCTACATCGGAGGATTCGTATTGACATTCCTTTATGGAGCCATCGTGCATGGATGGAGTCCTGTGAACATTTGCGTGGTCTATGTGTTCGGTGGCTCTACTAGGTTTCAGAACGATGTTTTCATATGCTCAATCGCCCAACCCTGCGTCTGTGGACCTTTACAAACACTCAAGCCAGGTTGCGCTGGTGACCTGTACTTCTCTGCCATCAAGCGTCGCTTGGGCATCAAGGACTACTCTCGCGTCCTATCTTCGCACGGCTGCTTGGTAGACACTACACTGCTTATGGTTATTTCAGCTAGGAAATGCACCAGTAGGATTGCGCCTCACTTCAGTGTACGATTCTTACATTCCCACGTTGACCTCGCTGGTAGCAAAAGCGCTAGCGTCACTGACATAGCTTGGCTGCTTACTCCGTGCCTACAGCTGAGGTGGCTTGCTTGATCGCATCGACTCATTCATGTTTGCTGCGAATGCTTTAGTGTGGAAGGCCAAGCGTCTGACTGGACAGTGCAGCACATTGTATTGCTGCACGAGTGTTTATACACGGTTGTCGCATGCTGTTGCTGTCAGGCCGTTTTCCTGTTTCCAGACTGACTGGGACTTGGTCGTGGGCTGTCCAAAGTCCGGCCTGAACCACGAGCCACAAGCTGCTTGTGGTGGCATGGGTGTGTGCATTGCCGTCCTATACTCGACCGGTCTATCCGGTCGCATGAAGCACAGCACCGCTTCGCACTGCCTCGCGAAGCTCCTGCAAAGGCAAACAATGCCCCAAACAGGAGTGATGAGCAGTGTGGCAAGTTGATCAAAACAGTTTGCGCCGAGACCTACCAACCTGACTACTGTTCCTCCCGTGACCATGATTCGTATAGCGATGTATAGCGGATCATGATCATGGCAGCGTTTTTCTTTTCCGCTTCCTTGCCAGTCCTGGGGCCTGGCTACGTCTGTGATGCGACGCTTCGAGCGGCCTGAAACCGAGTGTAGAGAGAGTGCAGCGAGCGTTGGACGCAGCCCGTGTTTACATACATAACCATATATAATATTACATACATGCGTGAATGCATACATACATACTTTTTTATGTTTTGCATGCTTGACTTTATGAGCTTAACACTGCAGCTTAAAATGCTAGTTGTGCTGACACAGCCAAAGACATGGATGTAGCTTGAGTTTGGCTGGTCTTGGAGGTTTTGTTGGAAGTTTCTCCGAACGTGAGTTTGCCTGGTTCTGGCTGTTTCTGTCTGTGTCCGGATTGGTCGACCGGCTACCTGGAGCCTGAGTATCGTTTTTGTGAGTTGTGGGAGCGCATGCTAAGGCTAAGCATGAAGGAGATGAGCCTCATTGACAACATGACGCTTGTCCCGGCACCAGGAATTTTGGACACGGAAGGCATTTTAATTTTGGGGTTTCTCTGGGTTGTGCGGACTCGCCAGCTGACGCTCAGCCCAGCTGCTAAGATGACTTTACGGGATCATTAGCCTGCTGGCTTTGTTGCCGCAAGACGAAGTTCTGTCGTGTTCTTGGACACCCCGTTTCATCCGAGGAAGCATGTGTTAGTGGCTTACCATGTGGAGTTCGCACCTGGTTCCGTTGCAGCCTCAGACCTGCTAGTGTTTGCTATGATTTCGGTACTGCTGTGATTGTGATGTTGAGCTTGATTCCTACAAGTCTTATCTTGTTGCATTTGTTGGAAACTGAACCTCAAGTCCACCACCCTTAACCCTCAACCCAGCTGTGCTTGGAGAAACCTAAACACCTCAATCCTCAGCCTCTGCACGCTGCACCCACTCGCCTCGAGGACGCACGGCGTGCTGCCGCGCTAATGGCCGCAGGATCCTCCACCGGGGACGCGGCCTCAGGGTCCGGTGGCAGGGGGGGGGGTGTTTGAAAGTTGAGGGCTTGGGGTTGAAGGCTTCTGGATACAGGTTAGGCAATGGTGGTTGGCTGCGGCTGCCTTTTCATGTCAGCTTTAAGGTCTTCGGCCTTACAGTAGGAATTAAGCCGCTTTTCGATGCAAGCATGTCTCTGGCTTGCAGAGGAAACTCGTGTTCATGTCTGCTTCGTGGCTTTGAATCGAAGACCAAGGTTGGCCGAAACCCGCTTGTGAAATGGTCTAAGTTTGCAGAATCGATTGGTGCCGGTGTCTCAGCATTTGGGAGTCGAACATGTCAGGACCATGGTGATAAATTCGAGTTTGAAGCTCATTGCATCGGTACGCCTGGGAGGCTGTGGTCTACGATTTCGACCCAGAGCATCAGGACTAGCATCCTATTTTGGGAATTATGCCAGCATGTGTAGCATTGCTGCGGATGATGCCGTGCAGTGGTGCTAGCAGTCAAGTAGTTGCTCAGTAGTAGCAGTATTCTTGTTCAATGCTGGTAATAGTCCTAGTGATTGTTGTTGTGAGAGAACTATGATTCTGATGATTAGTGGTGGTGGTGGTGGTGGTGGTGGTGGTGGTGGTCGTCATGAGCGTTTGTTCTGCAAACCTAGATTCGGCCGCATAGTAACGATTCTTGAGCTTGTGAATCTGCAGCATCCCGTAGCCTGGTTGCAGCATTGCAGGATGTTCGCGTGGCTTTCAGTGTGGCGCTTTTTGATCGCAGCTTCATGGATGGTTCTGCCGCTTCCACAGCTTCACATGTGTTGCTGGTCCAGCCCTCGCAGCTTTTGAGAACCAGATTCACCGCTTGCTCGATCTTGTAACGAGGTGTTGTGCGCCCGTGTTTGGCTCAAGGCCTCCCGAGTGTTTATGCAGAAGCATGTTCTCAGCATGGGCAGGCTTCGCGTCGGAAAACCAGACCCAACAAACGGGGAAGATCGTTTCATCAAAGGTGATATCCGAAGTCGCAACCACATCGTAGGAATACCTAGGACACGATTCTAAGCAGTAGTTGTGTTTTCACCTGTTCAACGAGGATCGACCACCCCGAAGCACACACAACTCTAGAACTTAGAAAACGGCTGCACTGCAGCCTGCAAACGCTGGCAGCCGTATAGTTCAAACATGTCTCCCCAGGCCCTAGTACAAGAAGAACATGAAAATCCAAATCCCAAACACCTAGCCTAAGTATTCATGACATGAACTTGTAGACCCTACGCTGCTTTCCCACATCCGATCTTGGCTGCAACGCAGACTGCTGGCACCTTCTTCTCAAGATCCTCGGCTTCAAATGTTTTTTGATGATGCTAACTGCTAACAGTTGCCAGAAGGACGGTACAAGATGTGAAGCAGATCTGTGGTGAGGATGAGCGGTGGTTCCTTGCTGCGGCTGTTTCAGCCCGAGCCTTACCTTGTTCTTGCCCGCTCCGAAACGGTTGCCCACTCTGCCTCAGAGGTCCGAGTACTTTGATGCCCACTTGCACATGCACTACCTTCTGCGCATGGAGCAAAGTGGAGTGCAGGACTACCTAGCCGCCTGGCTGAACACGAGCCTCACCTTGCAGAAAAGCGTGCAGCAGTAAGTAAGTGGTGGTCTGAGGTAAACGAGCTGTACAAGATGACGGATGATGATGTTGCACCTCGGGTTGAGATGGGTAAGGTCCTGAATCCCGAGCCTGTGAGCAAAGGCTCGGTTGACAGGGCAGGTGCTTCCATGCTGGCATCACGTTGCTATGCAGAATGACGTCCCATATCACTATCTCACTATTGCTATTACTTTTACTATCACAATCTACCATTACCACTACTATATAACTATTACAGTTATTACAATCACTAGTACTATTACAATTACAATTCCTAGTGTTGCCACCATTTATGTTATGATGTCACGAGCGGCCTCAGGACTTTTATCTGCCGCAGCTGAGCCAAGTTGCGCTGCTGCGATACAGCAAATCATCACTACATCGCTTTCTGCTGGACAAGGACGCTTGCATCCAAGCAGGGCTTCGCAGAGGGCTTTGAGTAATTCAAAGCTCCAAGCCGGCGTGGAGTCATGAAGACACTTAACCACTGATCTGCCCTCAAGAGCCATCCTGCAGAACAACAAACTCGAGCACTCAAGTGTGCAACCTAGCCTGGAGTTAGTCCGGAAACGTTTGCTGTTTGCCAAGGCTCTGGGTTTAGCAGTTTCACGATCTTCAGGGCTTGAGCCTAGATGTTGGGGGGAACCCTAAACCCTAAAGCCTTTTTTTTTTTTTGCAAATCACAGTCTGGGTGCGTTGAGAATCGTCCGTGCCCGACGCTCTGCCATGCCGAAGAGAGCCTTGGAGCAAGTCTTTGATATTGAAGTTGTAGAGCCTTGGAGCAAATCTTTGACAATGCAGTGGTTGTAGCAAGGCTGGTAGCATAGCTACTTCTGGGAAGCCGCGAGGCACACTTCTAGTAATGAGGGAGCTAGCTGTGGTGTTTGGTGGGAATCCCCCTCGAAGGCTTCCCGAACCGCCCCTCCGCCACATGTGGCATTTCAGCTAACCTTGTGGGCAGGTGGAAAAGAGGGTTAAAAAAAAAAAACCCAGAAGAAGCCCCTCCCTGCCCCTGCCCGGAATCTCAGATCTCAGGCCGCTCAGTCCATGCCCTTTGCGTTGAAGATACACTGGCTCGTCCGTAGCATCTCGGAGGACAGGCCCTGAGCGGCCTAGGGTTAGAGTTTAGGGGTTTAGGGTTTGGGGGTTAGGGGTTTGGGTTTAGGGTGAACCTCAAACCCTGAAACTTTAAGCTTAGGCCCTTGCCCACAAGCTTGGAAGCCGTCTTGTGACAGTCTTTCAGTTTTCAGTTCTTCTCTCGGGATCACCCTGCAAATGCCACTGCTTGTAGTAACACGTGTTCTGAACCAAACCCCGTGCCTAAGACCATTTTAGGCGATTGCATGGGACAGTTTGTGAGTTGTGAAGTCCGAGAACATGTCCCTGTGAAACTTTCCTGAAGGACAAGACGCCAGAGCTCTTCGAGAACGCCATGGCTATGCTGAGCCTCTGTGAAGCTGCGATGGCACCTTGGCTGGAAGCACGGCATGCGCTGCTCTGTCAAGTTTTCGACTTAGAAGACGCTGGTTGCATGGCCAGCTGCAAACCTAAGCTGTGAGTGTTCAAGTGTTCAAGCTACAAGCACCCGATCCTGGACCTCCATCCCACAGGTTCCTGCCGTCGTTTTCAGGATTTCAGTTCTTTGGAAGGTGCCTTGTGCGATATGTGCGATCCAAGCGTCACCAGAGGTAAACTCAACGGTGGCGGTCGGAAAGACCGATGAGGCCGCCTGCAGCTGAACCTCTAAAGCTGGAGTGTTGGGGCCAAGTATTTGAGTTGAGTCTTAAAAGTGACGCCTTTTGATGTCTTAGCCCGTGGACTCCTCTCACCTTTGATCTCGCGATATCTCGCGAAACGATTAGCGTAACTGTGCCCATAGAGCTCTCCAGCTACTCTACTTGGAGCGACCATGACTTTTGAGAAGCGTGTGGTTTGCTACTGGGGTTGATGCGCGCCGGTTGGCCCACAATAGACGGTCGTCACCGTCATTGAGCGAGTTGTGAGCACCGAAAGCCGCGAAGCCGGAACTGGGGATCTGATACGGGAGGTTGCCAGAACCTCCAGTATCCCGTACTTCAGGAATATATGGTAATTATCGCAGCATCCCTAATATGATTTAGGATATATTCATTAATTAAGGGGTACTGGAGTCTTCGGGTTCCCGGAGCCCGGAACCCTTGAGGCCGGCGACGGGCCTCCTCGCGTCCAGCGGATGCTTAGGCGCGCACAGACAGGGTGGATCAGGTCGGTTTGGGGGGTTGACAATTCGCGTTCATGGGCCCGGAACTTGGGTTGTTTTGGGGAAGCCGTGTTGGAGAAACTTCAGGGAGGCGACAGGCATTGCAAGCTTTGAAAGAGAAGAACAGCCAGGAGACACATGCACACACACACACACAAAAACAAGCACACCTGCCTCAGCTTCCCCGGCATGTCAACATCTTCTCAGTCTGCTGAATGGAGTAGATTACGAACCATTTTCTGCTTTGTGAAAGTGGCTACACACTATACCCAAACCACAAACCTTTAAACCTTGAACCCTATACCCCAAACCCAGACCCCCGAAAAATCCAAAAAGTAGATCCCTTAATGGGGGTTCCTATAAAGCACCCTTAGTAGTTTAGGGCCCCTCAAAATAAGGAGATCTACTTTCTAGATCCTCCCGGGGGTCTGGGAAGCCCTAAACACCAAACCCCAAACCCCAAACCCCTAAACCCTAAACCCTATACCCCAAGCCCCTAATCCCTGAATCCTATACCCCAAAGCCCTAAACCCTTTTAGACGCCCTTGGCAGGTCAAGCTCGGATCCGAACCTCCAGTCGATCCGAGCTCCTTCCAAGGGCCGCGCGGGGAGCCCTGGGTTCCTTAAAGGGATCCTTTAAGGGTCCCTTAAAGGGATCCCTCAAGGGTCCCTTAAAGGGATCCTTTAAGGGTTCCTTAAAGGGATCCTTCAAGGGTCCCTTAAAGGGATCCCTCAAGGGTCCCTTAAAGGGCTCTATAAGGGCTCTATAAAGGGTTTTGGGTTCAGGGTTTCCGAAAGATTAGGGGTACCTTGTTTTGGGGTCCTTATAATACGGATCCTACTATGTAGGGTACTATATTAGGATCCCCCCATTTTCGGAAACTCTCGTATAGCAGAATTTGATCTTAGTGTAACACGAAGCGGATGACACACTAGAGTCTGATATGTTCAGTATAACCGTTGTATCATCATGATTCTCGCGAGTGGTGGATTTGGGGGGTAAGGGTTTAGGCTCCATCCGGCTCTACAGTATCGCGCAGGAGAGGGCAACAGGAATAAGACCGATCGTAGTTAAGGAGTTGTGTCCAAGCATGCTTGTACACTGCAGGACCTGTCGCTGAAAGTACCACTGCTCCCAATTCTAGCCTCATCCTCGTCAACTTCCTTGCCCCAGGCACTTGAGGAGAGCCGAAGGCGGCAAAACAGAAGCAATGATTCTAGTCTCGCTCAGTCTATACATTTGCGGATATTTACGGATATCAGAGTAAGGAGCGTGTAAGCCGAAGTAGAAGTACTCACCTCTTTGAAGCAGGACCAAGTGGATGGGGTGTGAATTCGTTGTGCCCATACGCAAGCTGCATAAACTAAACATTTGCCCGCATGAAACCCTGCAGGTGCACCCCTTTGCACTCAAATAGCAGGCAAGCAGACGGAAAGATCAATTTGAGCAGACTTGTGACCCCTTCAGACATGTATGGAGGGTTTGTGTGATGAGCAGCTGCATGCCCTACGGGTCAGAGGTCTTTGTTGGACTAGAGTACTTCCTGTGAACAAATGCGGTTAAGAATTCGACCCCTGTTTCCATGTTGCAAGATCCGGTTGGGGCGCTTGAAAAATTACCAGTTGATCAGTTAGACCGTGCCATGTATGCTTGTAAGAGACCATCGCATCCTCTTCGGAAGAGAGCCTCCGAATCCTATCGGATTCTTGTTGTGATTGCTTCTGAGGCCTTGAAATCCAAGCCGCGCGTCCGAAGAAGCAGGACCCCCTAAACCCCGACCCAGGTGTACAAGTAGCAAGCTCAGCGGACTTAGCGCCTGAAGCCGTGCATCCTTGTGCGAGTGAGTCGAAACCCCGACCCCTCGAGCCCCGGGCCTATAGGGGCCAAAGGGTTCGGTGGTGGTGGTGGAAGGTACCAGTGGTAAGCTGTTTAGGTCGAAATTGCACATAATTTGGCCAAGACCCCAGAGCCTCCGAGCAGGACACCCGGTGCCTCAATCCAATCCCGCGCGCGCGGGTATACAGAGGAGAGTGTTTCGTGGCCTGAATCGAAGGCTTGCTATCTGCAAGCTGGGACTTCAAGACTTTGGTTTCTGGCAGGGCAGTGTTCCGGAGTCTCAACTCTTGTGAAACTTCGGTTGGGGCTGCAGTGGTTCGTTGCCGCCAGAGTTTCGACAGGTCTGCGGTGCAGCGTCATTGTAAAGCCAGTTAACCCTCCTTCCAACTTCATTGCTGTCTCAGGTGCCGCCGACTCCGACTGACGAAGGGGGTGAACTGGAAAGTGGGGAGGTCGTGGGGATCGGGTTCCTTCGGGTTTGGGGCATTTTGGTGTAAGATCTCCGGTAGGACATCTCTCAGATTTCAATGCCCTGGACCCAAAGAACTGTTTGAAAGATACGGGGTCCTTTGTGGTCCAGATGCATATGTGAATTGAAAATTCGGTTGCAGGCTTCGGGGTTGTGCAGTTGTTTAAAACGCTCAAGTTCCTTAATACCATCATAAGAACAATGTACCGAATACGCCCGAATGCGAAGGACTTCCGTGTTGTCGTTGATTGAAGTTTTTGCCGGGAGAAGACAGAAGCCTTTGGAAACCCTGGACCTTGAAAGCCCTGAACCCTCAAGCCCTGCAAATCCCGACGGCATGCCAGGCCCGCTTCAATCCACCCCCGCGTCGCCAGCTGTCAGGGGCCACGGTCCTAAGGTTAGTTCTGTTATTGGCGGCTTCAGCTTCGGGTTTGAGAGGGTAAGGTTTAGGGTCCAGGGACAGAGGTGCCAGGTCTCACAGTTGGGCTTAGCATCGTGGTCTGGTCTTTTGGTCAAAGGGCTTGGGGGTTGTGCCGTACCTGGAGTGAGTTAGCAGGAGTTGTAGTTTCGGGTGAGCGGAGGTTCGGGTTTATGCATTCGACACAGCCTTTAACAAGTTGAACGGAACCCGACCCAAAACTCTACCAAGGCAGAAAAATACAGGACAAAAGCACTACCAGATCTGTCACCACCACCGTGGTATACGGTACTCATTAGAGGAGCTGCATCCATCGCCAGCACGGGCACAGGCACGCGCAGACCTCAGCAATGGCATCGCCGGCAGCAGCACTGCCGCCGTAAACGCGAGCAGCAGGATCACCACAACTCTAGCACCACCCGAACAGCAGCAGGCAAAGGAGCCGCAGCAGCAGAAGCAAATCTAGCACCAGTGCCGCCACCACCAGAGTAGAATGATGGTCATCCTTGTCGTCATCAACATCATCACCATCACTTCCTGCGCTCGTGGCCCCCATCACGATTTTCATCCCGAGTACCGCTAATGACGAGGCTTCTCGCCTTGATGTCATCCGATTGGCATCCAGGTCATTTTTTGGGTTTCGGGGTTTAGACAAGAGGAGGTGTCCAGGTGGACACTTGTCTCAACTGTTATCCCCGACATGCTCGCGAATTCCGTTTTGAGCTTTCCGGAGTGTCTCAACTTTACTTGCGAATCACACTGGCTGCGATTTCCAGCACTGTATCGGTTACACTCATGCCTTCCTGCCACAGTGTCGTTGTCACACATCAACATCCGGGTCGGAGTGTGGCCTTTGGTGGAGAGATGCCCAGATGTCCCAGTGTAAAAGGGAGATTTCAGGTGCTTGGGTCAACGCTTCGGATTTGAAATCAGCTACAGGAGGAGAAGCGAGTTATGTAAGAAGCTGGACAATTGCATGACTTCGACATGGCCAAGCTTTGCAGCAAGGACAGCTCTCTGACAGACGAGGAGGCTGAAGAGCACGAAGAAGCTGCATGCCAGGCCGACCTGCGGACATCCTTACCGGAGGCACGCCCTGAGTTCTCGGCCAAGTCTTTAACCAAACGGAACGGTTGCCCAATGTTGGCCCATGCCACCTGCAGCTTTTCTTGATGTGTTTCTGGAGGTCGAAGCACTCAAAGCTGCTGCTATACGACATCTTGCCGCACTTGCACCTTGCCCCGCAAGGGCCGTTTCATTCCATCAGATGATATGTGTGGCAAAGTGAGGTCCCGTGATTTAGCCCTCTACGATCCAGGGCTTACTTGCCCAACAAAGTAGAAGTGCAAAGCACACCGAAGCAGTTGCGCAGCCGCTGCCGAAGCTGTGGTGGTCAGCAAATGCGGGAAGCTACAGGCACCGAAGTTCCCGAACGCGAGCTGCAACACTCGGTCACTAGGTAACCGGAAGCCCGGCCCCCAAAGTCCCCCAAACCCTGCGGAGACGTGACACTGAGGAGCAATCCTCCACGGTCGCCGAGCGCGGTCAGGCCGGGGGAAGCTGAGCGCTCTGCTCTTTGGGCGATTGGGGCCCGGGGGCCCGCATTCACAAGGTTCTGGCTTTTGGATCTGGATGCAGAAGATCAGAGTGGGGTATCGCTTTCCGGTCTGATTGAGGTTCCGCAGCATCGAGCATTGAACAATGTAGGTTGTGTTGGGTGCTGATTTCAGGGTACCGGGGGTCTAGCAGTGATGTGCTGGTCCGAGGGTTCACGGACATCTGTGCACTGACTGTTCTGGGCTCCTCGTCTAGACATCTAGTCTGCTTGCGACATCTCTCTCTGTCTCCCCCTGCTTTGTCTTCACTTCTTGTCAAGACACTCCAAGTCCGGGGGGGCATCTTTCAGCTCGCTGAACTCGGGCCTTGCTAGAAGCCACCAGCTCGGGCAGGCTTTGAAATTGCCCAGCAGCTGCCCCAATGCGATTGGGCTGCATTGAGCTTGGAACCTTTAAAGTAGCTCTTAGCCTCTCCACTTGCCCTACCCTCAAACGGCCTAACATCCTAAACTCCGGCCCCTGAGGCTTACAGGAATCTCGGTTTGCCTGTGGCCTCGGTTTTGTCCGAGGAGGAGGACTGTCTGGACGATGAGCGGGTGCGTGAATGAGCCTTTGCGGAACGACGTAAGGGTTGGGGAAACAGGGTGCTGTGTCGGGCTTGCCACAAACCCCCAAACCCCACACAGCAACAAGCCACAAACCCCATACGACCTTTTTCAACCTTCAAAGCCTGGTGCTGTAGTCCGGATCCTCAACGCAAAGCAGGCGCGCTGTTACAAGGCTGTCTGTTCAAGCTAGGTGGTTTTTAGGTTTGATACCAGGGGTGTTGCGGGTGTTAACAAAGGAACTGCCGGAGCACAAATTTTAAAATCTCAGTGCCGCACAAGCGAAACATCCGGAAATCATGCAGGATTCCTAGGAGCAAGCTCGGTTTGGAAAGGATTTCCTTGCAAAAGCAGGGCCACAGGAAGCTCGTGGAAGCTTCCTCAGATAGCGAGTCCTAAAGCCGCTACGGCCCTGAGCAAACTTGGTTGAGCAAGGTGCATCCGCCTTCTGCCGCCAAGGCCTGATGAAGAAAAGGAGGTGTGATTACTTCAACATGCAGAACCAGCTCGTGTGTTCTGGCCTGATTGGCTGCGGCGGTAATGCCGATGATGCTATGTGCAGCCCACGCCCTTAGTCATTAGTCCTGGCAGAGAGTTTGAAGCCCAAAACCCGAAAGCCTGCGGCCTAAGAAAGGTCTTGCCTCGAAGAATGAACTGAGGTCGCTCATCATGACTCTGTCGGGTGTCTTGACCTCCTTTGCCGACAAGGCTGGGTGTGTTGTGGGGGGGGTGATCAGTGCCCGCCAGGCGTGAAGGATTGAACCCGAACTCCCAGGACCCCAAACACCAGGAAACATACATCAAACCTACCAGAACCCTGACAAAGAATCCCTCCCCTCCCCCTGCCCCCCCCTAGAATCCCTAGAAACCCCTTTAAGAGCACCCGGGAAAAATCCTCCGAGAGGCCGAGCGCCAAGGCGCTTTGGCCGCCACCTTCTCGGTTTTGAACCGCTGGCTGCTCGATCGCCGGGTCTGCGTGGCCGCCCTGGCCGAAGGCCACACCTCTCACCTTGGGGGGCCTTAAACTAAACCCCAAACCTTTGCATCCAGCCTGCAAAGCCTCTGCTGGGAAGTAAATGAGCGACTAAAGCTAACCCTAAACCCTAAACCCTAAACCCTAAACCCTAAACCCTAAACCCCTAAACCCTAAACTAAACCCTTAAACCCCTAAACGTCGAAACCCTAAAGTCGAAACCCTAAACCCGAAACCCCCTTCATGGGAGAAAGCCGTAGACTTAGCTTTGGTTCGTCGGGAAATGGCAGAATGGTAGTAATAGTAGTTGTAATTATACCCCGTTCCTCCATTCCCTACTAGCCAAAGTTAAGCTTAGAGCAACGAGGGTGGGGTCAGTTAGGCGCTTGGGGCTTTGGAGGTTTCGCGGCTTCAGGGGGGGGGGGTAAGAAACGAAAACGAAAAGAGTTTACGGTGGTATAGGTTCATGCACGTTTTCAGATGTCGTCGAAGTACACCTTCATGACCTTATACTTCGCATACAATGTCGCAGTGGTGTGCTCTGAGAGGTCCTTTGTTTCTTCTCGGTACCCACATACCGCGCCGTGGCTGCAAGGAGAGAGGGGGTGAAGAGGTTTGGGCATCTTGCTGCGCTGCTGGCACAGTATTTTTGCCGTATAGTGCCAGTCGCCTGGAGATCACTGCTGTGACAGGCTTTGGAGACATCAGGACAGCCTTCACCAAATTCTTTACATCCATGCCACTTGGTTGCACATTTCCAGTGTCTGTCTGGTGGACACGAGCATGCAACGGACGGAGCACTAGGCGCATCCGTGGCAGGGGCTGTTGTGGCGCACAGGACTGTGGCCTGAGCAAAGGTGGACCTTTGTCGAATTTTTACATCAGCGACACGCGCGCCTTTCCTCATGACGTACGAGTCGGCGAACCTTGACGAGGTTCCACTTGGGAAGCTCTGGACGGTTGCACACTCTGACGAGCATTGCATGTCTTGCTGGGGACCAGCCTGGGGATCTTGGGAGTTGGATAAATGTAACATGCACACCTCACCTGACGACATGCTGAGCTTTCATAGGGGTCGAGCTTGAAGAGTTTCCCAGTTCTCAGGCAATGCCGCTGAACGGCAATGGCTTGTCTGACCAGTCCTCATAAGCGCTGAAAGCTCGCGCCAAAATATGTGAAAGCCGACGTCCTAAAGCCCAAGCCCGAGCCCTCGCTTCTGAAGATGCAGGTGCTGGAGGGTGAGGAGGCACCTTGCCATTGACTGCAGTGGGACTGGGGGCTGTGTGGGCTACGAGGCGTTTTGTTTGGGTCTTGATCCCGGCAAAGCCCAAGGATTCGTTGAGCTGACGGGGACTTTGTTGTACAAGCGTTCTTCGGGGCTTGTTGCTAAGCTGCCAAGCATGTTGCCGAGGAACGTTCTCGTCAGCGCTTTGTTCGTGTTGCAGGGCCAAGTGCATGGAAATTTTAAAATCTGACTAAGGCGTCCTCCTCCACCAATGCCCACATATCCCATCAAACGTTGCTGCACCAGCCAACGCGGGGACCCCAGCTGGATGATGAGACTCGCTTTAGGTTTTTTTCAGAAATTTCTGCCAGAAGGATTCGCTGAAATCGACCCCATGCTCAGGACTGCTGCCGTGCAGCACTCCGTGTCAACCAGGCCGCAAAGCGGGTGAATTCGCGGGGCTTACCGCTACTGCTACCACCACTACTACAACTACAATGACAACAACAACAACTACTACCACTGTACCACTGTAATACTGTACTACTGTACTACTGTACTACTGTACTACTGTACTACTGTACTACTGTACTACTGTACTACTGTACTACTGTACTACTGTACTACTGTACTACTGTACTACTGTACTACTGTACTACTGTACTACTACTGTACTGTCCTACTTGTACTACTGTACTACTGTACTACTGTACTGTACTGTACTACTGTACTACTGTACTACTGTACTACTACTACTACTACTACTACTACTACTACTACTACTACTACTACTACTACTACTACTACTACTACCTGGTTGACTGGAATTCGCTGAATGCATGCCCCAGTCGTCGATGCTCTCATAGAGCCCCGCGGAGCTGGCTGAGCCGTGCTAGGTGGGTGACAAAAACTACCACTACTACCACTACTACCAGTACCACCACCACGACCACTACTACCACTACCACCACTACTACCACTACCACCACTACCACCACTACCACTACTACTACTACTGCTGCTACTACTACTACTACTACTACTATTACTATTACTATTACTATTACTATTACTATTACTATTACTATTACTACTACTACTACTACTACTACTACTACTACTACTACTACTACTACTACTACTACGACTGCGACTGCGACTGCGACTGCGACTACGACTACGACTACGACTACGACTACGACGACGACGACGACTACTACTACTACTACTACTACTACTACTACTAAGCACCTGGGCTCGAACGACGAAACGTAGTGTGTGTGTATGTGCGCGTAGAAGTAGGCCGCAGGATGGTGCACCCATACCTCCTCCTCCTCCTGGCCTTACTTCCCCCTTCCAATCCCCACTTCCTCTATCTGAAAGCCGCTGGGTCCAAACTTACGTCCCCGATCGGTGTGCACTGGCGCGCGAGGCACGAGCCCCAGCCTGCACAGAGATATTGCACAAGCTTGAGCAGCCAGACCATTCCATGCCTTCTTGGTTCTCCTGCCCACACCTGCAGGCTCAAGCTGTTGTCTAGCTCTCGCCGGGTCTCTATAATCCCACACGGCCCTGCTGTACCATGTCGCAAACACCATCAGGTATCCCGTCAGCGGCGGCTGGATCGCCTCCACCTACAGAACACGCTGACCTCACAGCGGCGTTGGCCAGCCTACATCAGACCTTGGACAGCACCATTGTCAGAGAGCGATATCGAGCTGGTCTGCATAATCAGGTCTGGAACACCAACAACTGGCACTCCATCGGCTCAACTTTGGCTACACGTCCTGGTCCTCTACAGACCACGACCGAGCTCAGGGAACCTCAGTCATCTCTGGCCCAACCAGGATCCCCAGACTCCATTGACACGGCGGACCTCCTGGCAGCAGCGGAGGAAGCAGAGCGGACCCTTGCCTCACTGGCAGGGACTCCCACCGGGCCAGCTTTATCTGCCGGCTCCACTCTTCCAATACGCGCCCGCTCGAGATCTCGTTCCCCTACAGGACCGACGACTTCCACCCAGGCCTCAGGTCCGCAATCGTCACAAGACAAGCCCTGCTGAGTGCCACCATTACCAAGCGACCTGGAACCGCAGTACCGACCCCGAGGCTGCCACAGGAAAAAGACCCCCATGGCTCACGTCCTTCAACTGTGTCCCTAGCCTCCTTGAACCCCACCCCTGCCTGCCCCACCTCTGCCTTGGCCCAGGTACATCCACCGGAAGGACATTTCAGCCCGACGCCTGCGCGGACACCTGTGCCTGCCGGAGTCTTTTCACCTCTGCCCGTGCACCCAGGCTAGAGGAGTCCTCGCCTGCGGTGGTCTGTCCCTCGGACCAGCCCACGGCATACACATGTGCCGCTGATGCTGTCTTCCCACTTGCTGACAGGGACATTGCACCTGCCGAGTCGGTGCCTCAAAGCCATCATAAGATCCTACGGACGCCGTTCGCCACGACAGTCCTTAGTTGCAATGAAAGCACAGACTCGCCCCTGCAGGTTACTCCAGACCACCCGCTTACACAGCCCAGGCCGACTCCACAGCCCAGGCGCCAACTGCCCTCGTCTCTGCTGGAGGTCTGCACCACTCCTCTGCCCTGGCTCATCCCACCTCTGCCGCAGCTGGCTGCCTCTCAAACTGCCGGCCACACCAGGCCCTGCCTTGCCAGTGCACCTAGGGCCTCATCGACCATGCCGCGCTCAGATGGCAAACGCAGGCGAGACCAGTCCCGCCCTGGCAGGCTCAACCGCCTATACACCCAGGACATCAGAGCAGTCCGACATCCCAGAGAAGCAGTGCCTCCGCCCCGCACGATCTATGCAGAGGCTTTTTACCACCGATCGGCAGGCTGGATGCAGCGCATACATGAGGAGCTCATCCGGGAGCAACTGGACGAGACGCGTACTACCCGGTCTTTTGGAACCCTACGACTCAGGTCCATCAGCCGCTCTCGCCCAAGATCTCCTTCTATCCTCCCTGATCCCAGGACCAGAGCTACCTCACGACCGCGGCGATCACGCAGCGCCGAGCCCTGCCGAGTCGACTCCCGAGGTGCCTCGCCCAGGCCACTTTCCAAACAAGCACGGCCTCGAGGTACACCGTCACCGCCCAAGAAGCCGCGGAGGACTACTTCGCCTAGCAGTACACCAAGGAAAATGGAGAACCCCCCTGGGAACAAGACTCCATCATCCTGCAGACCTGCTAGGACGCCCACAAGACCAAGACCGCGACCCAAAATCCCAGGACCTCCACCTATGCCGCGGATCCTGCACAAGCAATGGCGAGCCGACCAAGGTAAACCACAGGATGAGGACAGCTACTCCTACTACACGGACTCTGAACCGGCGCCAGCCAGACCCTCTCAGGCCGATCGCTCCCGTGAGCCCCGGGCACCACCTGCCCCTGGAACCAAGAGCAGTCCTCTGCAGGCGGGTGAACTCATCACCCGACTCCTCCAGCCCCCCGCGAGACCTAAAAGCCCGCACTCCTCCTCCTCGCAATCTACTACCAGCCCTGCCCAAGACTGTCGGTGCCCCAGTTCCACTCATGTTCAGCAAGCTCGACCTGTCTCCTGTGCCATGCCTGCCCCAAGGAGAGCCAACGGCTGCTGATCTTACTCTCAGCTGCGCGAAGATTCTCCAGCCATGACACTGCCTGCGCTGACCCGCCGAAAATCATCCAAAGTCAGAGTAGCGTGTCGGCACCACCTGCCGCGATTCTCTCCACCAGTCCAGCCTCCTGGGCCCTATCCTGCAGGGCATCCGTCGCGGCCACTGTCCGCGATCACAACCCCTGGCACCGCCAGTCTCGGCCTGAGCCCTGCTGAGTTCTGCACCTCCATGGTATGCTGTACACAACACGGTCTACAAACCGTAGTGGTGGCCCAAGACTGTCAGGGATCCCCTAGAAGCCTCTGCGAAGCCTGTCCTGACTTATGGCACCTCGCAATAAGGATCGCACACCGCGACGGGGTGCGGCGGCAGGATCCGCTGCTCTGGCCACCCGAGCTCGAGGACGGGGCAAAGGTCTTGCGAAGGCGAAGTCCAAGGCGGCTCCAGAAGAAGAGGAGAGCTCCAGTGAGAGCTCCAGTGAGGCCAGCAGCCCGGCGGAGCCGTCAAGCCTACCTGCGGCAGCTACAGGATCGACTCCCCGAGGACCTCCACCTCCCACTCCGGTCAACCTCCCGCGGGACAGATCGAGAGCCAGATCGACCACTCCTCTCCCAAGGCCGACGGATCGACGGCGGACACGCATCACCTGCGGCCGTTGCGGCGACCACCTCGCATCCTATGCTGCCACCTCCGCTGCCACTTCCAACAGCATCAGCAGCGCTGCCTCCAGCGACGGCCCCATCAGGAGGAGACACCATGCCGATCCCCTCGCCTACAGCATCTCGGCCACCTGCACCTGGACCACATGGAGCAGCACATGGACCGCCTCCACCTACCCCAGCTGGGCCCCACCATGGAGGACCTGCTGGCAGCCACACAGGAGGACCTGCTGGAGCACCACCTGTGCCGAGACCTCGCCCTGTGCGAGCGGCCGGCTGGGTGCCAGGATCTACAGGCTGGACCATCACGATCCACATCCGACCATGTGCCCCATAGGCACTGGCACTTCTGCACGACGCCTGGATCTGCCCTTCTTCCGGTTCACTCGGACGCCGCGATGCAACAGCCTCAAAACAACCGAGCCTCCGCAAGAAGATGCCTCGTGCGTAATCTGCTACAACCGAAGCTGTCCATGCTACCTAAGGGGTCCGGTCAAGGGTTCTGCCACCCCTGCTCCCACTCTCAGGCCTGCGCCGCTGGAGCCACTCCATTCAGCTGGAACCTTATTGATGCAATGGCCCGACTGACCTCCCTGCCGGAAGTGCTGACACTGCAGGCCGGAACCTCTAACCATGCCCAGTGCGCCAGCCAAGTTCGGGCAACCTGTCTCTGCTCCTCCAGTGCTGGAACCTGTGACCCGCATTGGCACCGACCTCAACACCTGTGCACAGGTACCCCTGACAGGTCCTCCCCACCCTCAGGAGCAGCAGACCACAGCCTTGCACCAGATATGCAGCGACCTCGGCCTCCAACCTGCTCTGTGCACCGCCCGACTATGCAGGCACCAGTGTCTGTGCGAATCGCATCTCACCCATGCTGGCTCAAGTGCTCACATCATCATTGCATACTGCAATACACATGCATGACAGCGCTGGTGACTCGAAGACCGCCCAGACTCTCTTCCCTTGCGACGAGTGCCGACAATTCTCCGCAGGACCTCCAATATACTGCCGTAGGTAACATAAGCTTGCCTAGGCATCGTAGCCCTGACTCCAGTGCCCCCTGCGTCTGGCACTGTGTAGCATGGCCCCGGTCATCCCGATCAACCCCAAATGGCTGCTGCGAACACACAGAGCTCGCCAAGGTGGGCCACGTCGCCCTCCCAGCGTCAAGCAGCAGGCCAACAAACAGGAGATCCAAAGAGCGAGATGGCAACGGGCGCCACCTCCGGTCACAGTCTTCTCGCAGGTCATCGCCCGCTCCCTTCGAACAAGACCCAGGAATCCGGGGCTGCCACAAGATGACAACGAGCCCTCCCCACAGCCAGACCCGGACCGAGCTGAAGAGCGAGCTGAAGAGCGAGCTGAAGACAATGATGCCCTGGCCGCCCCAGAGACCTCTGAAAGAAGCCGTGGATCCGAGCCTTCCTCCTCCTCTTCGAAGACCCTGGGTCCACAGCACAAGCCGGCAGCTAAGAGGATGCCTCGGCTCAAGCCAACGACAAAGAGGATGCCTCGGCTTAAACCGACTCCCAAGAGGATGCCCCGGACATCGACCACAACGACTCCGATCTCAGTGGACGACACAGACCCTGCTGCCAGCCTATGCACAACGGAAACCGCTCAGCTGGTACCTGCCTCCGGAGACCACAAGACCAGATTTCGACTGCCGCACGTCGAATATGAACCAGCAGATGACCTCCAGCAGTATGCAGGCCCATGGGTTGAGGTCGAGGTCGAACCAGAGGAGTCGCCCTCCTGCGAGTCGGTATGGACGCTCACTGAGTCAGAATGCCTTGAATAGTCTGCTCTGCCAGTGCTACAACCAGGCATCTGCAGAGCTAGGTCAAGCGGATTATCTTCAGCTTCAGCTCGCGAAGAAAACTCCGACGAGAGCCCGCGCATGTCTCCGCTGCTGCCTCCTGCCCTACCCTGGTCCCCCCTGCCATTCCTCCACTGACTGCCGCTCTTCTGCAACAGCTACAGGTCACTGTCCCGAGTCGCTGCAGTGGCCGGAACCTCGGCTGCCGATGGTTCTCCCCATACAACGCTGCCTGTATGGTGAGCAGCCAGATCTCACTGGCAGCGAGCTCTCCACCCTCTCAGCAGCCCCGGCCTCAAGAGTTCAAACTCCTCTTAACATCCCCAGCAGCCCTGGTCAGATCCGCACAGGTTGGCCCGCAGAGAAGCCAGACGTCTTGCGGGACATCGTCGTGCAAGGGCCACCTCTCTTCGATTTGATTCGTCTGTCTCCATCCCAGTGTGTAGTGATCATTGGGTGGAGGGCTGGCCCCACAGCTTCCGTGCTCAACCTGAGGAGGCCTGTGCCATCTGTCAAGGTCGCCCCCGACAGGAGTTCCATGCTACAGCAACCCCATCAGCCTTCCACATCTGCGAAGGCTACAGGCTGGTATCGAACACTGCCCCGACATTCGCCAATTGGCCTCAGATCTCCCTATGTCACAGCGCGTGGAGAGCTCAATTGCGTGATGCCCTGCCCGATGGCAGACCTATGGCGGGGGACCCGGCAGAATTTGTACCGTCTCCGGCCTGCACCCTGTGCAGGCTGCATTATCATCAGTTTGCACCGGACCGTACTGATGAGACAGCCCCTCCTCTCCCGGATACAGACCAGGCACCCCTCTCAGGTCCTACGAAACCCCAAGCACCCCCGCGACTGGAACTGGACCTACACAGCCTGGATTAACCTTTACACGATGGCCCTTATTATTGGACCCTTGCTGCGACCAGCACGGCATGAACGGACCTGCGAAAAGACACTGATGCAACTGCCTCTCGTCAGCCATTGTGCCCTGCAGCTTCGCCTGCCTCCCAAGATGTTGACCCCTGGGCTCAAGCAGCCCCTCACTACCCTCAGAGCTGCTCCTCCCCCAGCAGAGCAGACGACACGACGCACACACACACTCTCAGCTCTTCATAAGTCGAGCCGCCCCGGTCCCAAATCCGGGGACCGAACTCAGACGCGAACAAAAGGACGAACCCCAGCCTACCTCAAGGCCATCATCCTAGGATCTCAGCTTCTGAGTTCGGCAGGTGCGAGGGTTGGGGAGACAGTCGCGAACTCCCCTGAAGTCGCTACTACTGCACTTCGAAGGCCGCACAGTGCGGCAAAGCTTCGCGCGCCACCTACTTCAGGCGATACCGCATCGCCATTTGCTGCACACTCCTCTCCGGTCAAGAAACGCTCCTACGCGAGGTTCCTGAAGCGCCTTGCCACCACGGGAACTGCCCGATATAAAGGCCAGGTCTACCACTCAGATACTGTCAGACAACCTGACCCCCATGCTCAAGCCCAGTTGCCCACACCGCCAGAGCCTGCTACCTCCCCGAAAAGGTACCGAGCCATCTCCTGGAACGCGGGCGGCCTCAGCACCGCCAAACTCGATGAAGTATATGTTTGGATGCATATGGAAGCCCTTCAAGGCAGACCGATCCACATACTTTCCATCCAGGAGACCCACTGGACCTTTACCAGTGAGTGGCAGGCCCAGGGATACTGGCACTTGCACAGCTCCCTGGATACTAAAACCCGCAGTGCAGGAATTCTCCATCTGATCCACCAGGACTTGGCCAGCACCCACCAGGTGCGCACTGACCATGTTATCCCTGGCAGACTGCTGTATACTAAACTAGCCACCGAGCCACCCATCTCTATCATCAGCCTCTACCAGCACTGTTGGTCCACCAATTCCACCGTCACCCCCACACAGGAAAAGCTGCTCGAGTATCGAGAAAAAGTCTGGAGCAAACTGTCCACTCTCATTGGACGGATTGCCCAACGCCACCAGCTGCTAGTGCTCGGCGACTTTAACACACAGTGTGTTCCGCCACCGGATGCACCCCGACTGGCACGCACAGCAGCCCTGCTCGATAAAACGGTCCCACCACAGAAGGACTACGGGAGACTTCAAAGCCTCCTAAGGGATAATCAACTCCTGGCTGTCACCACCTTTGGCCGACAAGCCAATGCCGCCACCTACGTTGCCGGAACGGGGCCCTCTGCAACCAGGACCCGCATAGACTTCATCTTGTGCAGGGAAGCTCAATCGGATCGATGCACGCGACGGGCTGGCGCCCTGAGGAACGCTCCGTTCGTTCCACCACAAGGCAACCGCCACCGCCCCCTCGAAACCACTATGCCTTGGCCAAGTCACCGCCTACTCCCCAAAGACAGGCCTTCCCCATGCCAACGTTGGAATGCTGCCTCCACACAGGCTGCGTTAGCTGCGGACCCCTCGCTTGGCCCGAAACTTGCACACTCCGTAGCAGTCCAGCTGCAGCTTCGGCCCACACCCCCCGGAGCAGACCCCTGCCGACACATCAATCTTCTCCTCCAACAGACTTGGGACAGTCTTACAGCCTCGGCAGGCCTCTCCAGGACTACTCCAACAAAGCCGAGCCACGACGCACCAGACACTGCCATCACTGTTAAAGAGCTCTGGCGCCTAAAGCGACTCAAACAAGCACAGCCTACGACAACATATGCTCAAAAAGCCCAAGCCCTTCACCTCACGCAGCAAATTCGCACGACACAAAACATTCTCCACAAACGAGGCCGTCTTCGCAAACAAGAGCGCCTTGACAACATCCTCAGTGAGGCGGAACGCTGCACCACCCCGGGAGCCCTCTACAAAGCCACCAGGCTTCTGGCACCAAAGACCCGACACTCCCGCATCCAGCTGCGCGATGCGGATGGCATGCTGATGTCCCCGCAGGAGGAACTCAAGGCCATCCGTCAACACTTCGAAGGCCTATACCAAACAACCACAAGTCGACCCACACCACCACAACCCGCTGTAGACCTTCACTTTACTGCCGACGAGGTAAGCAGCGCCCTCGCGCGCCTCCCAGCCCGGAAGGCCCTTCCACCAGACTACATGCCTGCTCGCGTGTGGCAAGCCGCCTCAACGGCCATTGGGCCAGACCTAGCGGAAGGCCTGAAGCACTGTCTCCAGCCGCCGACCTACTGCCTACCCGAGGACTGGCACCGCGTACACGTATGCCTCATCCCAAAGGTGACCATGGCTCGTCTCCCGAAACAACTGCGCCCCATCTGCCTCCTCCCACCTGGCAGCAAGATCCTAGCCATGATGCTGGCAGACCGTATACGTGACAGAGCCGAAGCATACATCCGCCAAGCGCCACAATTCGCCTACGTTAGCAATCGCAGCACCACAGACGCGATCAGCCGTGTATGCAGCCACTTGCATGAAGCACGAACCTTGGCTGCAGCCGCTGTTCCCAAAAGACACCAGCGCCACTCTGGCGTAACCCCCTGTCAACTCGCCGGGGGTCTCTCGCTAAGCCTGGACGTTGACAAAGCCTTTGATTCGCTGCCAAGAGAACAGCTTGTGACTTCAATGCAGGCAGCAGGCCTGACATCAGAAGAGGTAGCGCTTGCGCTCCACATCCACGACCAGGCCAAGCTCACCTTCGAGCTGGCAGGGCACAAAGACGAAGTCGAGCTCTCACAGGGCATCCGTCAGGGCTGCGGTCTTTCGCCCCTCTTGTGGTCTATGGCAACCACAAAGCTCTACCTAAAGTTCAAAGAGACAATCACTCAAAAGAAGGAGATGTTGGGAGAGCCCACCCTCTATGCCGATGATATCTGGTCCTCCTGGACCATACGGACACAGGAACAATTCCGTTCCAGCCTGCGCGCGGCAGGCATACTGATCCAGCTCCTCCACGAAGCAGGCCTCCGAGTGTCGCCCACGAAAACTGTCTTCCTGCTCAATCTCCAAGGTACTGCGGCCAGAAGCACTCTTCGCCCCAGACTCGCCAAGCTGGAAACAGGCGAGCCCGCAATAAAGCTTCGCGTAGGTCAAACTACTATGCTCATCAAGATAGTAGACGCCCATACCTACCTTGGAGCCAGAGTTGCCTACCAGAACCATGAAGCTCTCAACCTGCAGCACCGACTGCACCTTGGCTGGCAGGCCTACTGGCGACTGGCCAAGGTCCTCCGCTGTCGAGCACTGACCCTAGACAGCAAAATCCGCGTCTGGAAGACATGTGTCTACCCGGTCGTCCTTTACTCCCTGGAGGCCACAGGCATCACCTACCACTCCCGCACCCTCCTCTCTCAGTTCGTCCACGCCCAGCTCCGCCTCATCCATAAATTACCGGGCCACATCACCAAAGTTACCTCCCACGACCTACTCCTCAGAAGCCAACTCGACCTGCCAGGCGACACCCTTGACCAGCGGATCCAACGACATCTCCAACAAGCCCCGGAGTTTCCAACTGAGGCGCAGGAAACCTGGTTCGATCTGCTGCAGGACTACTCGACGACGCCTGCTGTCTCTGCATCCGACCCTTCTGCCTCTATGCCCCCTTCTCGGGGAGGCTCTACTCGCGCCCACCTCAAGCCCATCAGCAGCGTTCTCAGCTATCGGCCACTCAACTGCCCAATCTGCGGAGTTGGCTATAGCACCCTTCAGGCCGTCCGTCTCCACATGCGGAAGTCCCATCACACTCAAGTGCGACAGGCACCTGCCTCCTCGGACTTGCGCCCACCTCCTGCTCAGGCTCCGGACCCAGATCACGCCTCCTCTACTCCAGTCGTCATGATGGACCCAGATGCTACCACGGCCCCGGCCTCGCTACCTGACTTCGCGGCAGATGAACATGCTCTGTTTGTTTGGCAGCATGGTCGAGAAGGTCTACCACAGTGCCGACACTGCCTCCGACAGTGTGATTCGTGGCATAACTTACGAATACACATCTCCACCAAATCCTGCCGAACTTTGGTCCCAGACGGCTTTAACGCCCTACCCCCAAAACACAATCTCAACCCGACTCCCCTGTACCACAGACCTGAATGTCAGCTCTACCTAGTCGGAAGTTGGGAAAGGCTCGCCTCTTGGCTGAAAAAGATGCTCCCCCAGGCAGTCCATCACTGCCCGTACTGTCACCAGTGGCTGACCCAAGCGCGTGGCCTCCGAGCCCATATTAAAGCCAAACACTCCCCAATGATCCCTTGCTGTGAAGAAGCCGTCCAACGTATGCAATCTCATCGCAGGCTTTTGGCCCTTGGTAGCACCTGTCGCTACTGCAGCCTCTCCTTAACAGGAGCGCCTATCAAGCACGCCACTGAGTGTGCAGTCCTGTTCCTGGTTCATTTGCTGCAGGCCACGCATGCGCTACATCACTCGAACCGCCTGCCTCAGGTCCGCGATGACTCTCCCCTCGATGTTCAATGCGCACCAGGTGAGCCCGGAAGACCTGGAAGAAGCCACTCAGGAGCTCAAGAGCATCGAAGCGCAGGTCCGGCTGATACCCAAGCAGCCTCAGCCCCTGATGGCCCCAACGACACTAATGAGCGAACCCCCACCACAGGGAGACATGCCGGACTCCTCGAATCCTCCATCGACGGACGTCCCCGACAGACCTTCCAAATGGCAGAGGGACAACAGCAAAGGAGCCACCCAACAGAACCCTGCCAACCGCCCTCCACCTCAGGGAGGCCCGCCAAGACGTCAAGGGGGTCGCCCATCCGGATACCACCCCCAACCCCCATGGCAGCGACAAGGACCGGGATACGGGCCTTCTTCAGGTCCCGACCTCACTCTCATGTGCCACACCATGGCCAGACTCCTCATGAGACACGAGGACGCTCTCTCAGTCCTACAGCAATCCACCCTGGATCCTCTTCCTCACGACTCAGCCCCCGGGCACTGTCCTCCCCAAGCTGTTCGCCACAGCCCAAGGATGGCACGAGCTGCGGTGGAACGACCCGGAATCCATCACCCATCCGATGCGCATCATTCTGTGGCAGAAACTGATGCTCGAGCTGTCTCAGCGTGCCCAGAAAGTCATCGACCAGGAGGATGCCCGAGAACAGGCGATCCAAATGGAGCTCTACAACCCGACCACGGGGTTCGGCTACCGCAAATGGAACAACAAGGAGGGCGTGATGCAGCCCATTCCCGATCGCGAACCGCTCTCGGCGCAGAAAGTGGTGGAGATTGCAAAGGAGCTAGCGACGCTGAGCGTACAACCGCAACTGCTCAACCGGTTCCATGCCACTCGTCAGCTGGAGGAGAAAATGGAAGGCAGCACAGTGACCTGGCTATTGGAAGTGGGCTGGAGGGGCGAGCAAACGGCTCGCTTCTGGGAGCTGCTCCAGCTCCTTTCACACAACTCCTCCCTCCTGATGATCGGTTGCACCCTTCGTCCGGATCGCCTCCAGAGATCAGCCTTGGCCCAACAGCTGCAGACCCTCCTCCAGTCCATGCACATCCCTATGCCGAGACAGCCGCCGAGACCTCAGCCCTGCTCCCGACATTGCAGCTCCGCAATCCTTCCAACTACTGTTACTCCCATGCCTGCCTTTTTACTTATCTTTGGCTTGTGTCCCAAACCCCCTCCTCCTTTCAGGTACTGGACAGGGAACCGCTGAGGAGCTTCATCGCCCAGGCGCGCAAACAACAGCCAGTGACACTCTGGTCGCTCCTCCCGTGGAGGCAGGCAATGCGACGCTGGTCCAACCCAGCCAGGCAACATGATGCAGCGGACTTCCTCCTTCACCTACACCAAGTCCTCAATGCACCCTGCTTCCAGGGCCTCTGGCAGTCCTTTGACGACAGCCACATGCTTCAAGATGAAGGCGGGGTCTGCCCACTCATACTTTCCGGTATGCAAGATGCCTCTAACACAATTGCCACCACTGCCCAGTCCTGCATCAATCGCTGGCATTCGCAGAAACGTCGCCACGCCCTGATTGCAGGCACTGAAGCTGTGGCTGTACAGCTCAACCGCTTTCGCAATGAACGGGGCATTGCATCCAAACGTGACCATCGCATAGATGCTGATCCAGAAGTCCTTTTCCCACAATGGACTCCCTCATCCCCTGAAGGTATCATTTGGAGAACGTATCAGCTTCAGGCGATTGTCCAGCATATAGGACCGACCACGGTCAGTGGGCACTACCGTGCTGCACTCAAACCTCGTTCAGGCACAGCGAACGTGTGGCATCACACCGACGACAATAGTCCTGCGCAATCGGTCACACCTGAAGCCTTGTCCACCTCCAATTACATCCTTGTGTACCGAATGAGGAGTGCTGCAACCTCAGCATAGGCCCTTCGGGGCAGAGTAGCTACGTAGCTAGATGAGTCGATCCAACTGAGATCGAGCGCCACAGTGCGCCGGGTGACCCCGCTCGAGTCATCGCAATGCGACCTCACCGTCCGCAGCGAGTGTGATGATGATACTACTACTACTACTACTACTACTACTACTACTACTACTACTACTACTACTACTACTACTACTACTACTAGAAATCACTATGACGACAACCACCACCGCTACTGCGATGACGGCCGTGGTGACGATGCCGACGACGATGACGACGACGGACGACGACGAAAACGACAACGATTACGGCGATGTCGACGTTTGATGGCTATTACAGCAAGTCCTTCTGGTCCCGGAGCATCGCCAATCATCGGCATAGTAGCGGCAATAATCAAAGATGATGACAGTTCTAGAGCATGATCATGCTGTTGCTGATGTTCTTGATGCCGTCGGCACCCTGAGGGTGATGCTGATGATGCTATCATGTATACCGAAGGCTGTGATGGTAACAATGTTCCTTCTTTATTGCTCTGTTGTTCTTGTCGTTGCATAATATGTGGATGGGCTAGTCGGCGAGTCAAGCTTTGTTGTTTTGCGGAGTTGTTTTGTCCGATGACGACGAGGATGGCGATGATCACCGTCGGGCATGTCATGGCCGATTGTAATCGTGTGCTGGTGGCGACGATGCCACTGATCAGATCAAGATGGTGGGCCTGATGACAGCCAGGAGGATGACTATGGTAATGATGAGAGTTTAAGTAAGCGGATGAGTGGTCTTATCGCCCAATGGCGACCGTGTCAGGGCGCAGAGATGCTAAGCAACAGCCAGCTGTGACGGTTTTCAGTGCTACTTGTTCGGATAGGGATCTCTTCCTGATGATCACGGAGCAGGGGTTGATCCTGCTGGCGGTGCTGGAGAGGTTGTGATAAGGTTGATCACGGGTGATGGGTGATGACTTTCACCAGGAGTCCTGGCTCAGATGGTAGATCTCCAGCCCGGGAAGGCTCGCGGGGTGCGTGCTGACAGAGCTGCGGCGTGCTGCCGCTGCTGTCGCCGCTGAAGAGAGCCCCGACTCTGCCCCTGCTGCGAATTCGCAGTCCGATGACAGTGCCTTGGCGGTGAGTGGGCTGCAGAATCTGCATGTGCTGCACTCTTCTTACAGCTTTTCTGATTCCTGCAGGCTCTGCTGTAACACGCCTGTGCAATCCATGATCAACTGAGGCGATCACCTCCAGAGCATGCAGGACCTCCATCATTTAATTAAGGAGGCGGCGAACGAGTTTGTGCAGTTGGAGAGTTATCTATGTTTCATGAAACGCGCAGAAGAGTCCGGTTAAGTAGAAGATGACTTGAGCTAAATCCTCTAACACTTTGAAGCTTCTGGACGGGGTGTAAAAGCTGCAGAACCAGGGTGAGAAATTCTGTGCGAAGCGGTGTCGCAACCTCGTGCATCAGGGGTTCAGGGCTGTGGGGGTTGTGTGCTTTAAGGTTTGGAGGGCGATAGGCTCGTGATATTTGCTGGGACTCTAAACTGCACGTAGCAGAGACTGGAGATGACTATTGCGGTGCCAGTGGTAAACCCGAGACCCAAGCCAACAATACATCCCTTCAGCTGCGACCATCGACCAATGGATTGACAAATTTGAGTTGTCCTGCCGTGATCAACAAGCCCTAGCCGCCCTAGCCCCAAGCCTTTCAGCCTTAAGAAGTACCCGGACACTTCTTCAGTCCTCGAGATATGTTCCCTGCGTTCAATTCATCCGCTGTAGACCGTATTCAAGCCGTCAACCCTTGCCCGTGAAGACACGCATATTCACGGAGTCAAACTCCAAACGACAACAAGGCCCAAGACCACAGGAATTCGCGAACTTACACCCCAAACCCGAAACCCTGAACTACCCCTAAACCCTAGACCGTCTCTCTGTGGAGGTCACCCCCGATGACTGGCGGTCCTTCAGCTCCTACGTCCCCAAGGCGCCCGCCCGGGAGCAGCCCGAGTTGGAGGCCGACGTGGCTCCGGCAGCAGTGAGCTGAGGCTTGGGGGCTTTGGGTTTTGGATTTACGGTTTTGGAGGATTTCCCGTTCAGGGTTTCGGCGATGGAGGGCAGCGCTTTGCAGTCTAGGTGTTTGCTGTCCGTGGCAAACTCCCCGTGAATGTCTGGGCGAGCTTTATGAGCAAAGAGACTCCGCCCTTAGCTACAGTAGCTGTCAACCTATGCCGCTGAGCCAGAAGACGACCCAAGCCTTAACACTCCTAGAGTCCTAGAGAACCTGCGGGATCTTGCGTTGCTTTTCGGTTCTGCTGTTCCCGTAAACCCTACCATAGGCGTCTGAATCACTAGGTGGCCTCTTTCGGTCCCTATATAGCCCGAAACCCTCTTCTAATTTCCAAGTTCCCTGTGTTACACCCAGAAGTGGACCCAGGAGTCGTTAGCGAAGCCCATGAGGCAGAGGGGGGGCGATTCTCCGGCATTCAAATTCAACTAGGCCTTTTCACGGCGTCTGTGTGACATTGTCCCTGTGGGCTAGTTGAGGATTATGTCGGATGTTTCAAAATGGTTGGCTGTTCAGGTGTGTTTGGAGCATGCCCACCTGCAGGCCGCAGAAGGGGGCTTTTGGAGTTGCAAAGAACCCAAAGCCAAAATCCATCTGCTGCAAACCCGGAACTCTCGAGCCGGGGTGCAGGGCAGCTGCAAAAGAGCGGCGGGAGCTTGCAGCCAAGAAGAGGACGACCGGGATTAGTGTTTGGGTTAGTCAGTGGTTGTCTGGAGCGATTCTTGCTCAGCTGGCGAATCTTGCTCGCTAATTTGTGACTACCCACACTTCTCTCCCATAGCTCGTCTTGAAGTCTTTCTGATGCACTCCTTGCAAGGCACGAGATATGGGGAGAGCCTTGGAAAGACAAAGCTGCTCAGCTGCATGCCGCGCAGCCGCTGAAGACCACATAGCTGGTGCTTCAGTGATTGCTGGTGACAATGCTGATGCTGATCGTGACGAACAAGGTGGTGGTGATCGTGATGATGGTGGTCGTGGTAGTCGTCCTTGGTTGTGGTTGTGGTGGTGCTGCTGCTGATGATGAAGATGCTCATGCTGGTGGTAATGTTGTCGGAAGTTGAAGCACCTGTTGATGATAAGCACCTGTTGATGATTGTGATGGTTGTGATGATTATGAGGATGAAGATCATGGTGCTGAGAATGGATGGCAATGGTGCCTCGGACGACGACAAGGATGAGCAGGGATTGAGTTTGAATAGTAGCAGAGACTGTTGGACGGTTATGATGGCTACGGCTGGTGACGATCAAGATCCTCAAGTCATTCATGTTCCAGTTGGTGCCCGAAGTGCGGGCGCGCTGCATGCGTCAGAGACCGTCCACGAGCTGCTTGACCTTTCTGTCCGTTTGTGGGGCGCAGTTGCGAGAAGTATGCCAAAATGCAGCAGGCCTTCGACACCTCCAAACTTCCCAATCTCACCAAAGCTGCCAAGCTTGAAACGCTCCGACACCTCACAGCTCAAGCACCCGCACCCCCGATAGCTCGAGCTTTCCGATACGCTCAAACAAAGTCTCCGGGCACGCCACGAGATGCCCCGAAAAGGATGCGCCCCAGAGGCGGTTTACACGCTCACGCGACCTGCTCAGGTTGAGCGAGTACGAGTGGCGTCTCCCTACAGCCGCTACGCGTCGTGGAGTTTGAGCTTTTGCCGCAAGAAAAGCAAGTCTTAGGGTTCCCTGCAGAGCCACGGTTTAGGATTTAGGATTTTAATCCCTGCGTCGAAGGTGGCTACATACACTGCTCAGAGTAAAGTATTTTTCCACTTAGCCACCCAAGTCATGCAAGTTCAAGACGAAACCCAAAGCGACGCATAACTTTTCGGCGATCCAGCCAAGTGCTCGGAAGACATCAGCGCTCTATAGCTCTTTAAGCTTGCAGATCCCATTTGCTGTCGGGCTAATTACATAAGTTAATAAATTAAGGTTTGAGAAGCCCCGCAGCTCAGGAGCACTAGTGATGGCCCCCTCGGGCTTGAGAAAACTTGTCCGAAGGTTTATCCATCCGTCATGGTAAAAAGGTGGAGTGCCACCAAACCATAAAGTATAGGATCTCAGCAGAAACCTGGAAAAAAGAGAGGGGCCAGCTCAAGCTCTGACTGAAATAGGCACGGACACCACTTTTGCCCGTCGCTCATGGATTTTGCACATGCCGAAGTCGGCCATGCAGACTATGCAAGGGAACGCTGCCATCTCCAGGCCCACCCTTGTCCGTGACCCTTGCACTCAGGAGTCCTGCACAAGGTGTGCTCAAGCTGAAAATAGGCTGTGTCCTACCGCTGGGGTCTGGAGCAAGTCCTTCAACACGTGCGATCGGCGCAAACGTGAAAGGAGCAAGACGAATGCCGGATGAACGAAACGAGAATGGCCAACCATGCCCGGAAGATGCGTTGCAGTGCCAGTGTAAACAGATAAGTCTCCGGCATATTCCGTCATGACGATGGCAGGGTTAGTAGCTAAACTTGGCTCTGTCAGCAGGTTTAGAAGTCGAGCTCTTTCCGCAGGCATGAAGGTGTTGCAGCAAGGAACTTTCGTGTCGGGGGCACGAATTCTTTCGACAGAGGTGCTTTCGGATTTCGTTTACGCGCATATGAAAAATAATCAGCACGTTTCATACTTGCAGCTAGGGTTTGGGAAGTCATGACTCCACCTGGAAGGGAGCCACTGAGGAACGCGGTGATGGTGAAAGGAGGCGATGATCTTCGACAGGAGCTTCTGGCCTCTCAGCAACTTGGTCTCAAGCTTCGAAGTGGGGTTTAGGGAGAAGTGGGGGGGTGCGTAGGGTGTGTAGTGTACGGAGGATCAACAGTCTAGCAGTTGAGTCCTGAGATTGCACACGTGTGTGCCCAGAAAAGAGTGGGTTGTTCCGGATCCGGCTTCCCGATCAAAGCTTCTGATGGAGGCAATCTTGCAGCAGTCTTGGATATGATCCCTCCCACACCAGGCCCTAGACCCTAAACCCGAAATTTAAAACCCCAAACCCTAAACCCCAAAAGCCCAGGATCATCGAGCAGTTCAGCGCAATTTTCCAGGCCACGGTGGCTTTTTCGGAGTTGGGGCAGATGGGGGGCTCTCCGCACCAAAGTGCCGCCAAGCATAGTATATGATACCAAAAGTTAACTATTGTTGTCATGTTTATTGTTATTACTATTCAAAGGGTTTGTTACCACCATAATATAGGTAGTTCTCCAAATTTGGGCCCTTTCAGGGTCCTTTTCACAAGTTCGCCGTACTATTTTGGGGACCTAAGAAGGGATCCTAATGGAGAGACCTACCCATAATATGATGCAAAAAACTATATTATGTTTCACATGTTTCAGGATATTATAGTATATTGTAGTATATTATGCTCCTAAGATATGATGTTAATTCTTGCGGTATTAACGTATATTGTAGATTATTGTATATGACAGGATAGTGTCGTAGCTGAAAAAAGCTGAAACCTACAGTTCCATACAGCCAAATCTCGACAACGAAACTTTTGATATTTGAAGTTAAAATACCTTGAAGCCTAGTCCAATGTTTAGGTTTTTGGGGGTAGGATGGCCTAGTCCTTGGGATGAGGGTTACTCTCTCGGGCAAGCCACTCGTTTTTGTTTTTCACTTTCGCACAGTCTTATATCCTCAACTACTTTCAACCCCTATGTGCTAATTCCAAGCGAAACTTATTTGCATGAGCCAGTGAGTTCGTGAGGCCTTTTCAGGGATGCAACGACAGACTGTGAGCAGGCTTACTTGGGCAATGGTACGTTGCACCAGTGCGTGTTAGCAAAGGCCAAGAACTAGGACAATGTCAGTGACGATTGACTTGCTACGTTCCTGGCACTGTTTCAAGAAGGTTCTGCATGTTTCTGTTTCCGTTGAGTTTCCGAGCAAGAAAGTCTGCTGCCATGGTATCGCACGTTTGCTGCATGCTTCGCAGCCGAACCCTCGTCTTTGGGTCCGGCCCACATCGGCCCATCGGTCGTGTGTCGAATCCTGACATAGCCCGGAGGGTGTCGCAATGAAACTTGAAGTCGTCTGAGTCCTTCATGAGTCCTTCGCAACCTTTCGTGGTTTCGTGCCGCCAGGAAGCTGGTTTACCACTCTGGCTGAAGGCCACAAAGGTGCCACAGTTGCAGTATTTTGCAGTTGCATCTGCTTGCAGACTCAGCTGACCTGCGCCACAGCCCGCCCCACACACCGCGGCGGCTCAAGCATTTTCGACAGAACAGGCTCAGCTTCACTTCCCCTTGCTTCGCATCCCCTGCCCTCGAAGCCATGACGGAGGCCGAGGCCGTGATGCGCGACCAGTCCGGGTACATCACCCACACCTCGAAGAAAGACTTTGGCCCGCTCGAATTCACGGGGAAGATCGCAGGTGGGTTGAGGATGGACTTGAAGAGGCGTCTGCCGCTCTATGCCAGCGACTGGACAGACGCGTTTAAGGCTGAGAACATCCAAAAATCTGTGTCCTCGATCACGTCCCTCACTTAGTTTTCCAAGCTGTTACATGTTCTGGTTCTTACGGTCTTGTATGATTCTGAGACAGGACTGTTGTTTCCTTGGGCATTCGGAAAATCAGGTACTTGTTCATAGCGGCCCTGGCACCGGCGATCACCTTCGGGAGCCGCTTCTTGGACGGCACCAACGGTCAATTTGGAGTGCTGGAGATGCTTGGCTGCAGAAGTGGCTTCGAGGAATGCTGACATCGTCCTTGAAGCCCTTACAGCGTTGGTGAGTTTGGGTTCCTGCATCCTTGCCGCATGCGCGGTCCCATCCGAGGATGATCATGTCCACGTGCATCAGCGGCATACTTTTCTCCACATTCGCAGGCCTGGGTCGGCGGAGCCCTAAACCCTAAACCTTGAACCCTTGACCTTGAACCCTAAACCCTGAACCCTAAAACCTCTGAACCCTCAACCCTGAACCCTGAATCCCTCTTCCCAGAAGTCCGCAGTGCAGGGCAGCCTTTGTCCATCCTCGGAGCTACCGGCCCCTTCCTGGCCTACACCCTCGTCGTCTACGACCTGGCGGAAGCTGTCGACATTGAGTTCCTAGGTCCCTGAGTAATCAGCTTCGCCAGTGCATATTACGAAGGGGTTAACCTCAGTAAAAGCCGCCCTTCCCCAGAAAGCGATCATCCCCTCTAAAGAAACTCTGAAGAGATGGCGTCGACTAGTCTTGTCGACCCAAAGTTCTAAAGCCAAAGCCTTCTGCAGAGCCTAGGTTCATGCCCTTCTACTTCTGGACCTGCATGTGGTGCTCGCTCTTCACCATCCTCGTCGCGGTTTTCGACCTCTGCGCCCTCATGAAGCACGTGACGATGTTCCGGCGAAGCAAGCTTGTGGGGTTCATTTTTAAGGGTTGAGAAGTGAGGGGTGACAAGGTTTAGAATCCAGGGTGAAGCTCGTAGGGTCGTGTTCCGGCAGCCAATAAGTCCAGTTTCAAAAAGAATGCAGGGTTTGGGTTTGGGGGACTGGATGCAAAAGAAAGAGTTTGGAGTCTTGGCCCTTGTTATGAGGTGTTCCTGTTGCATCCACCAAATCCCCCAACCTGCCTGGCACTCGTCTCCTTCCTGCGAACTCTCTGAGCTTAGCGGCTTAGCCCGCAACAACGTCAAACTCGTGGAATCTCTTCGAGCATCACATCGCGCTAGAGCTCCGTATCACGGGCAATTTACAGCCCAAAAGCTTAACTCTTCTTTCCCCATAGTCTGGACGAGTAAGGTTCAGTGAAGACATCTTCGCTGGATTGATCTCACTCATTTTCATCATCGATGGAGCGAGACCCCTCATTGAGAATTTCGCCGATGGTGTAATGCCCTTGACCAATGCCATGTTCGAGATGCTTCTCTTCCTCCTCACCTTTGGATTGGCGACCTATTTGTCACACTTCCGGCGCAAGCCTTGGGCGCTCCGGTCTATCCGCAACCTCCTGGCCAACTTCGCGGTGACCATCGCCCTCGTTGTCGCGTCAGCGGTTGCTGCTATCTACTCCAACGAGACAAACCTGAGGATGTTGCAGGTCGATGCAGACTTCTCGCCAAACCTGGTCCTCTCCGATGGCAGCAAGCGCCCCTGGATCGTGAACCCCGCGGGCATCGAGAAGCCCTTCCCTGCTTGGGCCATTCCTTATGCCATTCTTCCGGTGGCTTTTTTGCATGACTCTGATGTAGGCATTGGTCCAGGGAAACTGGGTCCCCGTTGCATCCCCCCTGCCAAGACCTAATTCCGAAGACGATGAAGAAGAAATTGTTCGTAAGGAATTAGGGAGTTGAAGCTCAAATTGTGCGCGAAGACGAAATCTGCAGACGAGACTCCGCCTGAAGACGAAATTCGGGTCAAAGCGAATTTCGGCTTACAACACAGGCTCAACCTGCAGAGTGTAAGGTTTATATGGAAGTTTCCCAAAATAGGGGACCCTAATATAGTACCCTAAATAGAAGGATCCTTATTATAAGGACCCCCAAATAAGGTACCCCTAATTTCGGAAGCTCCCATATGAGACTTGATTTCTAAGCCAAGGCCGCCCCATCACGACTCGAGGTTTTTTAAAAGTTTTGCCTCTAAACTCATGGGCTGCCCAGCAGTCCAAGGAGTTTAAGGGTTTAGGGTTTAGGGATTTGGGGTAGGGTTTAGGGTTTAGGGTTCGGTCCATAAGTCTAAGGCTCGATCCTCGGAGTGACCGACTTTAGGCGCCGAGTTTAAGCTTCAAAACGGGGACGAACTGGGGACCCACTTTTGATGTCCGTCTGTCATCGTAAATGGATCAGAAGGATAGGCTTTCGACTGCGTAGCTGCGAATCTCGATCTCAACATAAACCCAGGCCATTGGCTTTGCAGTGTTGGGGTACCTAGACCAGAACTTGACCTCCGTGATTGTGAATAGACCGTCCAACAATCTCAAGAAGGGCCCTGGATATCATCTTGACCTCTTTGTCCGCGGGGCACTTACCCTGCCAGCTTGCGCCGTGCTCGGCCTTCCCCTTTCTGTGGCCTCCACGGTGCCGAGCATTACTCACGTGATCTCTTTGACCACGTACGATGTGCAGCAGATGCCGGGAGGTGAGCGTAAGGTGCCGGTGAAGGTGGTGGAGCAACGCGCGACCAATTTTTTGATACATGTGTTCATCGGTCTCGCACTCTTCCTTGCCCCGGCGCTGAAGCTCCTTCCACGGTCGGTGCTTCAGGGCGTGTTCTTCTACATGGGAATCGCCAGCTTGACCGGCAACAACCTCTTTGACCGGCTGAAACTCTGGCTTATTTGGGATCCGGCCAAGTACCCCCAGTACCACTACGTGCAGAAGCTTCCCATCATGCGTGTGCACTTGTACACCCTCGTCCAAGTGGTTTGCCTCGCAATCTTGTATGGCCTCAAGGCCATCAAGGAGACCTCGGTCGTGTTCCCCTTCTTCATGGCCTCCTTGGCCATCGTCCGCAAGGGAATGAGGTACATGTTCACCGACGAGGAGCTGAAGCAACTGGACGGTTTGCCGGGACAGGAAGAGGAGGAGGAAGAAGAGGAGGAGGGACCCAAACCTGATCTCTTGAACCTGGACGTGAAGCCTGCCGGCCAGGACAAGGAAGCCTGAGGACAAGCCTGCAAGGAAGACTTGCAGAATCTGAGTCATGCCTCCTAGCGAGGAGAAGTTTTCAATTTGCCTGGTCTGGGGTGACGGCTCGTCGATTCTCATAGGGTTTCTCTTGCGTTGTTGAACCTTTGACATGTGATGATGAACCCCAGTCCCAAAGCAGATTCGTAGTGGCAATTGCCACGAGCTGCACCCAGACCGAAAGGAGCTGGAGGGAAGTATTAGTTCCGAAAAATTTTCGAATTCCTTAGCAGGGCCGAGGCGGATGTTGATACCACCGACTGACCACCAAGACATTAGCCATAATAAACCACCAAAACATGAAAATGGGGCATCTGCATGATAGAGGAACGGTTCAGCACCCATGGAATGCGACATGCAGCAGAAGAGCGACGATGACAATAGAAGCCATGCCGTAATGTTGCACATATAAAAGCTCCGTGTCTGGGCTACGACCGACTTTGAGTAGGACCTGCGCAGGGGCCTAAGGCAATGATTTGATGCCATCAAATCAACAATGAATCGCAATCAACGTTATAGCTATAAGCAGTGCAATGCAGTACTAACGGAGTGTCCGAGTATGTTGGTGTTACATACTGAAGCAAGAACTTAGGGTGCTGGCCTTCACCTAGATTGTTTAAGTTTAGGGCTTCGGATGTAGATTTGTATCCAAACTCACAAGTACATCAGGCAGACTCCGCAACCGATCGACTTATGCAGAACAGCCTCATGTAGCATAGAAGCGATGTAAGCTGTAAAAGAGAGCGTGGGAGTCGGGTAATAGAGCAACATGTCGTTCCCCGTCAAGGTTGCAGCCGGCAGCATGGAATAGCCTAGAATACAAAGGGAGATGTGAGATGCTGCAAAGCAAGAGCAGCTTGAAGCTTGTCACGTAAGTCCGTCGTAGTTTTTCCAAGGGTTGTTGACAAATCCGCCGGCCTTGGTAGTGTTTTTGGGCTACCAAGGTCCCCACATAGGGCCCGTCGTAGCATCTCTGCGATACTTCGCAGGGTTTGGCATGCACCGGCCAGCTCGGCAAGCTAGATGAGTGGAAGGTTTCCCGACTCCCAATGGGAGCAGGAAGGCTCTGGCTTCCAGCGGCTGGGTGCATGTATTTCAATTGTTTATGTGACTTATTCCTCTGCGCTGATAGGGAATCGGCTGCTGGAGCTGCGGCGGCTGGTGCTCCCGAGCGACTTTTCCGAGGTCGCCAGTGCACGACACTCGCTCCTTGAAGGGAGCACGCACAAAGTGCGCAGCGTGTCAAACCACCTTGCCAGCGAGGTTTACCAAAAAAACGCCTTGCAGCATGGTGCATCATCAACTCGGATCTTCCAGCATGTGCTGGTATTCAAGCTGTCTAGCACTCGGACTCAAAGTGCAGATCTACAACCTCAGCATGCGGCGTGGTATGTTGTCAGATTTCCGACAAGATGTTAGAGAGCTTCGAGCAGTTTCCAACTCTTGAACCCTAAAAGGGGCCAAGGCATTCATCTTTCGCTGCTTGGGGTAGTAGTGGTGGTAGTAGTAGTAGTAGTAGTAGTAGCAGTAGTAGTAGCAGTAGCAGTAGTAGCAGTAGTAGCAGTAGTAGTGGCTTTCTGCATGCTCTGTGTTTCACTCGGATATGGGAGGTGTTGCCATGTTTGCAGCAGAGGGCGGCATTTCAGAGCCGGCTCAGGTACTGGTGACCAGCTCGACGAATGGCTTCCTCGAGTTCATCCACGACTCGATCTCCGTCGATGCTCTCTGACCCTTTCAGGTGTCGTTCGCATATCTGTTTCAGGGCAAAGTAAAAGGAATTTAAGCCGAACTCAATCAGTGCGAAGCCCCCAGACCACATCACTTGCACGGTCCGAGTTGCGAGACCATAAGCCCTAAACCCTGAACTCTGCATGGCATCGTGACCCTGGGGTTGGCAAATCCCCGCAGTCTAGTCCGGAAAGTTGGTCTTCAAAGTATGCCACGATCTCTGGTTGGACCCTTCTTGCTCTGTATTAGTACTTGTTTTTTGTGTGAGATTGCCTGACCTGAGAACATAGAGTAGTACTTGGGTACGGACCCCGCTCAGTAATAGTTGAATCGTATTCCTTGTATAGATATATTATGACCTTAATAGTAGCCCTATTATAGACTCTTACTGTAGGGGGGCCGTACCTAAAGTAGTACGAACGCGAACCAGGAGACCTCGTCTGGCTGTGTCCGAGTTGCGAGAGCGTACACCCTGCCTTGCGGATCCCACTAAGCCCTCTTAGGCCTCCACTTTGATACCCCGGACTCGTTTGATGGAGATGATAGAGCTGTTTTGACTCAGCGCCCCAGTGAAGCATTTATGCCGTTTTGGTAACACCTACTTCATGTAGAACACTCCGCCAGCGGGGATCTTTCGACAGCTGAGAGCAGCCAGCATATCGGCTTGGCTTGGGCATCGCACCAGGCCGAAAGCCGTAGCCGTAGCTCGAACCACAGGCCCCTAGTCTTCTGACATACGACCGATCCCATACCGCGAGATACGTGAAGTAAGGCCATGAAGAAACTCTACCCTGGCCGGACGTTGGCAGAGATCTTCAGAGTGGCTTTTGCCGACAGACTGTGGCTCGGGAGCAAGTTGAGTTTGGGAGGTTCCGGTGTGTGTGTGTGTGTGTGTGTGCGCCTTGGAAAGAGACTGCTATGTCCCGCGGTTCAGGGTGAAGGTCCTGAGTGTGAGGTTCTGGGACCATGAAATGTTCGGACTGGTGCATGAAAGCAGCACAAAACAGCGTGCTGGTAAGTCAGAATCAGCTGCACATTGCGACGCGACATCGCTCCGACAGTATTCGGTGCACAGCCCGTGGGAGCGATATGTTTCCAGCATAATACCACATGTGCCTCGCAGCATCACAGAAAAATCTTTTCATCGGCTTTCAAAAAACAGCGCAGGTGCTGTTAAAATAATAGTACAAAAGCTGTGAGAGTTGACATCGATGGCTTTGAAAAAACAACTTCGCACATGAAACACTCAACCATGCAGCGAATAGTCGTGCGAAAGTTCATGCAGGAATTACCAAACGAGAGAAGTTAGGTCGCGGGCTGCGGCTATCATAGCACGGTGTTGTGACAACCTGGTGGCTCTGTAAAGGAGTTCGCACCGGTAGTAAAGTAGTGGAGAGATAAATCCGAGATGGTGCATGCATCGAAGAGTCAATCGTTTCTCGTAAAGGTGGCAACATCTGAACCACTGGATGAATCGAAGCATGCTAGAAGACAAGCCAAGCAAAGCACTGCATGGTAATGTCGCCGTATATTCTTCTAGCAGTGAAAATATCCAACAATTTGGCTACACGAACATGTAACACAGAAGAAGCTTAATACTTAATAATCATGCTTCGTTTCACTTGTCAGACTCCGAACCACATGCCTCGCCTGGATTGTCCGAGTGTGAGCGCCGAATATTCATGCAACGGCGCGGAGAGAGGTACAGCGTAGAGCGTAACGGTACAAAACACCTAGAGAGCTGAAATCAACTTACGTGTCAACTGAAAGCACCAGCTGAGTGGAACAACACTGCAGCCTTGCAATTCTGCAGCAGACGTTTCATTTGTAGTGTGGCTGCATACCCCCCCCCCCCCACAAGTAAGAATTTCCTTGAGGAGTGGCGTAGCAGTATGAGAACACTTCGCACAGAAAACTCGTATGGTGCAAGAGTTCAAGATTCCAACGTCGAAACACTGTGGTGCACCTTGGCATTAGGCGAGCTACACCCTACAGCCGAAACAGCATTGGTGCTCCAAGCCAAACCATACCATAGTTTCTCCTGAAGTTTTCACCCTGCCTGTCCGAGTTGAGAAGCGCCCCTAAACCCTAAATTCTGAAACGTCCTTGCTGCAGGACGGAGAAAAGCCCTTTTCACCAAACCCTTCCCAGAAGCCTGCCCCGCGTGGGCTCTCCGCCATCACTGGCAGTCACCAAGATAGCCTTCCAAACTGATGCAAGCGAGGTTCGAGGCGAAGAAGAACTTCATTGAAAGCTCGGCGGCGTACTCCCTGGTCGTCTACTTCCTGCAGGCCACAGTCTGAGTGCCCACGGCAGGGGTGTGTTTCAAGGCTTCAGGTCTAGGCTTCAGGGCTGGCCCGAAGGCAAAGGACCATAGCCATAGGCCATCGGCTGCCATTGGATGAGACCCAACATCTCTTCGGCGTAGCGCCTGGCGCCTTCTGTGCTTTTGCGGTTTGGGGGGCCAAAGAACCGAGTTGCGAACATGTCCACGGCAAAAGACACTGACGGAAACAAAGAGTGCAACTTGGATTGTAGCAAAGTAAGCAAGGGTTTCGAAGCGCCAGAAAATAGCTACTGTACCGTGTCAGCCTGGGCCGGTGATTCGCGAGCTGTTACTATTAAGCACGCAGTGAACCATATGGGGGTGGTGGTAGTGTAGTAGTAGTAGTAGCAGCAGCAGCAGGAGTAGTAGTAGCAGGAGTTGTAGTAATAGTAGCAGCAGCAGGAGAAGAAGAAGAAGTAGTAGTAGTAGTAGTAGCAGTAGTAGTAGTAGTGGCACTGTTCTTATGTTCATAATCTGCATAGCAACTTGGTGCTCGCCGCGTGTCGCGCTGGCCCGGTGTTCCTGAACAGCCTTGCAAGAAGCAGCCGCGCCGCTCTACAGACAGACACTGGCCCTGTAGAAAGGCTCCGCTGCTAAGTGCCCCTCAGCCTCGGAGAACCCTGGCAGCGCCCATGTTCCAGCTGTTGGCATGATCTTCCGGCGTCGTCATGCGTTTCGAAAGTTCTTCATTGTGAAGTGCGCCGGGGTTCTTCCCAATGTTTCGCTGGATGGCGCCGGCTGGATTAATCCGTCTGTCGAGGTCCCATTGTCCCGCATGAGCCAAGCCGTAGCGCAAGCATGTGCTGGGCGTTGCAGCGCCTTTTCATGCTGGTAACATTCTCTGCCAGAGTAACTATCAGTGACGTGGAAGCGGGTGGTCGTGAGTTGCGCGTGGCGGACGATCCGGGGGCACCATCGGTGTTCAGGTTGGCACGAGTTAGTCGTTCTGTTCGACACGTCAGGAAGGCTCGGCAGTGGTGGCTAAGTATGCTTCATGCTGCAACTGCGTGAATGTCGCTTCCCGTAGCTTCGCCATTACTGTCTGTGAAGTCCTGAGGGAGCGAAAATCTGTGGATGAGGCAGAGTCTAGAGCCTACCATGCGTTGTTGGGCTCCAATGTTTGGCGGCAGAGCAGCTCTCTCTGGCAGCTTCAGTCATCAACTTGGAGGGTTCATCGCCTTGCTGCAGCGCTCCAGACGGGACGTGATGTGGCGGAGCACCATTGCTGAGCAGTGGCTCAGTGGCTCTGCGAAGCGAGAGGGCTTTGGCCTCCGAGAAACCACGGAGGTTCCGGGACTAAGCCACTGCTCGCGGGAATCTCCTGAGTCCCCTGCCGCTGCGGTGGAACTTCCATAGTTTCTCGGGGTGGAGGCCACGACTTCAAGGCCTTCTGAGAAAGCATGCCGACTCTGCTGACACGCCAGGGCACGCCTCTCAATCGATCTTTCAAGACATAGCAGAGTCTATCTGCTTGACGTTTCGTGAGGGGAGGTCCATCCTCGGACGCTAGCCAATCCCGAAGACCCGGCACAAATGCAACATGATGCAACATGTGTGTTACGGGCCCGTTACTGTATGTATATAGTTTTTCAGTCAGACGACGTCCAGTCATTGCGATCCTTGCCACAGATCTGAAACCCGAAACCCAGCTCACAAAACTGCAGGTGAAAGACCGTCACAACGGCAACCTCATGCTGTTGACGAGTGGCCATGTGGTCCATATCGACTTTGGGTCACTTGGTTATGCTGGCGCTGATCGGAATTCCACAGGAGGGTTTCAGCAAGGATGCTTGAGGCGGTATTCAGTCCTTACACCTTTGCAGGGCTGTTGAATACTTGTTCTTGGATCCGGGGGGTCTTTTGCCACAGACTTTGAAGGTTGTCAGTCGCCAGGTTGAAGTGAGATTTTCATGGGTGCGATTGCATAAGTGTAACAATGTGGCGAGCTGTAGTCGTAGCAGCGGAAGAACCACTTCCTCATGGCCGGGCCACTGTTGCAGCCCTCAAAAAGCCCTGAGCCCTACCACGCGGGCCGCTCTCTCCTGGCTTGTCCTAGAGTCCCAGTGTGAGTGCCGACATCAGTCCAATCCCATCGTAGCCGTGGCTTCCGACACAGCGGCCCAGAACTGAAAACCGCAGACCCAAACCTCCGGATCCTCACATCGCCAGGTTCATGCTCTCCAACTCGCCCGGCGGGAACATGGCCTTCGAGAACTCGCCTTTCAAGCTGACGCAGGCTGGAGTGCTCGGCCTCGTCCGCAGATCCCAAACTCCTCAAAGCTTCCGAAGCAGGCAAGAGCCAAATCATCGCAGGAGATCCTGGATGTCATGGATGGCGAATGTTCGGAGCAGTACGAGTACTTTCGCAGCTTGTCGGATGTGTCAGATTTGGAGCAAACTGCGACCGGTTCCTCCAAGTTGGAGGCTTCCCAGCCGCGTAGACATCGAAGTTGCAGGCATGCGAGCTCTGCACCCAGGAACGGACAACTGTAGTGGGGTAGAGGCACCAGTCACTAGTTAGAGTCTGCTTCTTTGCACGAAGGGCTTCCGCGACAGCTGCAGCCTTGAAATTCACGTCCCTGCTCTTTACCACAAGCTCGCGAGAAGAAACATGTGTCTGACCTGATCCCAAAACCAGCTGCTCAGTGGGAGTCGAAACGAAAGAAACCCCAGGCACGCTGCTCATTCGCGGCTTTCTGGAAGCGCGGAAGCACATGGATCGGATCGTTTTACAGGCCGGAGTTGTGCAGAGTCTAGCTAAAGCCTCGTCTGCTGTCGGGCTTTGGTTCGGCTCTGGATTCGCCCTTATGCGGGTCGTAATATCCCATAGTTAGTTAGAAGGTGTATGTTAGGTTTTTCCCCTGGCTCTTCAGTGCTTAGGGTGGAGCGTTTCGGGCTTCTGGTCAAGGGCCACCTGGATTTCAAGGATTGCTCTGCAAGTATTGCAGCTCAAGACTTGTCCTGATGCAAACCATAAACCAACCGGTCATACCTTGGGCACAAATTCCAACTTCCAGACCAGTTCCCAAGCCCTTGAAAGGTGTGGCGGCGTGTGGTTGAATGACTGGAGTCATTACGTTCCACTGCTGTTACGTAGCGTTGGATAGCCACCGCATCATGACAAGCTTCTATAAAGTGCCAAGCACATGTGACATAAGTCTGATCTAAGTGAAAAATCAACACACATGGCACCAGCCGTGCAGAATGAGAGCAAAAACACTGTACAAATGGCCGCGGCATGCTGCCTTCCGCGCTTCCGCTGGTTTTCCCCAGGAAAATCACAGTTGTCCAAGAGTATTTCTCCAGAGTCCACGGCTGGGTGCGGGAGGAGCTTAGCAACTGAAGACAAGGCAAGAAAGGTGAACCTTTGCAATTTGGGAAATCTAGCGGGAGCCATCTCGCAACCATTCTAGGCCTTGCCAGGTATGTGTTTACACTTCTTCTTCCTCTCCTTCCTCACATTTTGTTGGTTGGGCCAAAAGTTTTGCACAAAACTGAGCACGGCTGCGGCAGCTTGCTTTGGTTTGTTTTGGGAAATGCACATATCGCCATGCATGTTTTAGCACACTCACGTCCAAACTTTTTAAAGCCGTCCCCTTCCCGCCCCTCCCGCCCCCTCCCGGATTCCGCAAAGCTGTGTTGGGCTTGAATAACTTGAGCGGTTTGCAAATGTCGTCGTTCACGAAAGGCTGTTTGCAAAAAGACCGCAGGCTGCGACCCGTCAAGACAAGTTAGGAAGACAAGATTGGAAGAGTGTGAACACTTTGTGAAACAGATAAAGTGGCATACTGATCCATTTGATTCTGAAGCTCGAGGCTGCTGTAGCCCTTACGCAGTGCGTACACTCTGTTTACATACATGCTGAACTCCACGGCAGTGGTAGGGCAGCTAACATAATGTATTACAGTGTAGGTATGTCTGAGCCAACATGTCTGTACATCGTTTGCAAGGAAATCAATCAGAGGATTCCCTGACTTAAGAAAGCACAGCGTGCTTCTCAAGACTAGTGGAGTACTTTTCAGAGGCTGGTGGTCGCCGGTTTGTCGGTTTTGTGTTGTGACCGGTAGTGCCCTGGATTTTGAATCACTCCGCGTGCTACCAGGTGCGGATGATGCTGACTGGCTCGAAGATGCCCTGCTTCCGAGAGGGGGCAGACTTCGTCCTGTCCACGCTGCAAGACAGGCCGGTAAGGTCTTTGGGCACCCATGCTGGTACGGTCTTCAGGTACCTAAACTTGACCTAAACCTTGAATCAGGTCTGCGAGAAACCAGACCCAAAACGCTTTTTTGCAGTCCTTCTCGTACTCCAGCTTGCTTTCTGGCCAAGCTGCAGTTTAATTTGCAAGATCCCTGGAGCCGAGATGCTCTGTGCACAGAAGCTCCCGCTGCATTGAAAAGCGTTACAGGTACGAGCCCCTTCGAGTTCGAACCCTTTGACCGGGGCGTTCAGGATTCTGCATTTTCGCAAGCAGGGGTGTGACTTTTACGTACGGTTTGTTCGATGTTGGAATGCCTGGCTGCGGAGCAGGTTCTTTTGCAACCTGACGGAAGAAGCTTGCATCCTGGCATTAGCGGAACGTGATGCGTCGGGGGTATGGCTGCTGTGTGTTGCGTTGTAGGCCTATCTACATAGTATGTCTGGGAGAGAGAGGGCGAGAGGGAGGGATAGAGATAGAGAGAGAGAGAGAGAGAGAGCGAGGGCGGGAGGGAGGGAGGCAAAGAGTGAAAGAGAGTTAGCTTCCAGATTCACCACTTCAAAATGGGGTGCAGTGGATGCAAGCGAGGGCCTCATGCTCTCCTAGCCCCTGAGCAAAGCAAAGACAGAGGGAGCTGCAAAGTAGGTAGGATTTTGTCCAGTTTGCTGTTTGCACATGCAAAAGGCAGGCCGCAGGATGCTTATTATTGGAGATGTACGATAGAGTACAGGGTTCCCGCTTGGAGGAAATGCGCCAGCCAGCGAGGTGCGGGGGACTTCCTTCGCTGATGACCCGGTGCTTCATGACGTGTCCGACTTGGCCGGAAGGAAGAAAAGCAAAGCGCAAGAGAAGAGAGAGAGAGAGAGAGAGAGAGAGAGAGAGACAGGAGAGACAGAGAGAGCGAGAGAGAGAGCGAGAGACAGAGAGAATGAGCGGAAAAACTAGGAGGAGACTTTGGGTTGGTGCTTTTCCACCTCAGTGCTTAACAGACCTTGTGCTCACTGTTTCGGAGCTGAAGCAAGGTATAGAGAAAATTGTCGAATTGATTGACACGTCCGTAAACAATTGGCGGACGATCCAATACGATCCTTGGCTAAATGAAGGCCCCGTGTGCCTGAAGCTTCTGCTACGACCTTGTGACAGTGCATGCATCTCATCTTATGGCTGGTGCTTTGCTGCTTGAATCCGAGAGCGTGAGTGGCCCAAGGACAATTATCAGCGCTTGGTGAATGGCATTCTTTGATTTGATGCATGGAGCATTCGTGGAGTCTCGAGATGGGTGGCCTAAGCCCTTTGTACAGTCGCGGATGCTCCATCCATTCGCAGCGCTTCAGTCTTGGTGTTCCTAGATAAACACAAAGGGTATGGGGTGTCACAGATTGCTTGCCCGCACGTTCCTCACAGTATCCTCTCGGTTTCACTCAGACAGGAGGGAGGGCAGTGTCGATTTGCAGAACCAAGATAACGAAAAGATTTTGGTGCTTTTCTGCCTTGCCCGGTTGGAGGTAGAGTATGCAGTAGCCATTTCGACTTACTGTGATACAATTCCTGAGGAAAGAGAATACAACACTAAAGTCATGGAAGTCATGGCGTAAGGACATAGTCGTACATCCATGTTTCACCAACACACCGTGGCAACTTATGATGACAATCCGGGCAAGCCATGCTATGAAGTTACTTGCATAAGACATCATAAGACACAAGCTATGAAGGTATTTTGAGCGACAAGCAACAAGGAATAGCATCGCATAGCATCGCTGCATACACAAACGCGGCTGCAAAACAGCAGAGAACTTAAAAACTGTACCAGGTGCATGTCGAAAACTGTACCAGGTCCCCAGGTGCACGTCGGATTTCTGGACAAGGGCCCCAAGTCACGTCCTGCCTCCCAAAGCCGGAGCCATTGAGACTTCCGGCACTTGGGCTAGGGTCGCGTATCCTTTTTGTCTTTTTTTTTTGTGTCAAAATGTCTTTTTTTATGTCTCAGTTGACGTCTCGGCTTACACATTCCAATGTCTCGGCCATGTCACGGCCATGGTGAGGCGTCTACGACACAGGACATCTGTTCAGGCCTAGGCCAAATTAGAAACCCGCTCACGCATGGCATTGTCTCGGCCATGTCACGGTATGTCTCAGTTGACGTCTCGGCTTACACATTCCCATGTCTCGGCCATGTCACGGCCATGGTGAGGCGTCTACGACACAGGACATCTGTTCAGGCCTAGGCCAAATTAGAAACCCGCTCAAACCCTAAACGCTAAACCGTAAAGCTTCAACTCTAGAACCTTAAACCCTCCTAAATCGTTAACCCTAATCCCTAAACCCTGGCGAACCCCGAAAAAGGGTCTCGGCCGGGTCTCGGCGGAGTCTCGGCCAAGCGTAAATCCTGAACCCTAAGCCCTATCCTAAACCCTTAACCCTAAACCCCTAAACGTTACAACCAAGTCCTTAACCCTAAACCACAACCCTAAACCCTAAACCCTACACCTAAACCCTAAACCCTACACCCAAACCCTAAACCCTAAACCAGAACCTTAAACCCTGAACCTTACTCCCAAACCCTAACCCTAAACCCTAGAGCACAATCCAAAACCCTAAACCCTAAACCCTCGTAAGCCCTTAACCCTAATCCCTAAACCCTGGCGAACCCTAAATCCGGGTCTCGGCCGGGTCACGGCCGAGTCTCGGCCAAGCGTAAATCCTGAACCCTAAGCCCTATGTCCTGAACGCTTAACCAAAAACCCCTAAACCTTACAACCAAGTCCTTAACCCTAAACCAGAACCCTAAACCCTAAACCTTACACCCAAACCCTAAACCCTAAACCGTAAAACTTCAACTCTAAAACCTTAAACCCTCCTAAGCCGTTAACCCTAATCCCTAAACCCTGGCGAACCCCGAAAAAGGGTCTCGGCCGGGTCTCGGCGGAGTCTCGGCCAAGCGTAAATCCTGAACCCTAAGCCCTATCCTAAACCCTTAACCCTAAACCCCTAAACGTTACAACCAAGTCCTTAACCCTAAACCACAACCCTAAACCCTAAACCCTACACCTAAACCCTAAACCCTACACCCAAACCCTAAACCCTAAACCAGAACCTTAAACCCTGAACCTTACTCCCAAACCCTAACCCTAAACCCTAGAGCACAACCCAAAACCCTAAACCCTAAACCCTCGTAAGCCCTTAACCCTAATCCCTAAACCCTGGCGAACCCTAAATCCGGGTCTCGGCCGGGTCACGACCGAGTCTCGGCCAAGCGTAAATCCTGAACCCTAAGCCCTATGTCCTGAACGCTTAACCAAAAACCCCTAAACCTTACAACCAAGTCCTTAACCCTAAACCAGCACCCTAAACCCTAAACTTACGCCCAAAGCCTAAACCCTAAACCTTACACCCAAACCCTAAACCCTAAACCGTAAAACTTCAACTCTAAAACCTTAAACCCTCCTAAGCCGTTAACCCTAATCCCTAAACCCTGGCGAACCCCGAAAAAAGGTCTCGGCCGGGTCTCGGCGGAGTCTCGGCCAAGCGTAAATCCTGAACCCTAAGCCCTATGTCCTAAACCCTTAACCCTAAACCCCTAAACCTTACAACCAGTCCTTAACCCTAAACCAGAACCCTAAACCCTAAACCTTAGACCCAAAGCCCAAACCCTAAACCACAACCCTAAACCCTAAACCTTACACCCAAACCCTAAACCCTAAACCGTAAAGCTTCAACTCTAAAACCTTAAACCCTCCTAAGCCGTTAACCCTAATCCCTAAACCCTGGCGAACCCCGAAAAAGGGTCTCGGCCGGGTCTCGGCGGAGTCTCGGCCAAGCGTAAATCCTGAACCCTAAGCCCTATGCCTAAACCCTTAACCCTAAACCCCTAAACGTTACAACCAAGTCCTTAACCCTAAACCAGAACCCTAAACTGTAAACCTTAGACCCAAAGCCCAAACCCTAAACCACAACCCTAAACCCTAAACCTTACACCCAAACCCTAAACCCTAAACCCTAAAGCTTCAAGTCTGAAACCCTAAACCCTCCTAAGCCCTTAACCCTAATCCCTAAACCTGAACCGTAAAGCTTAGAACCACAGCCGAAACATGTGTATGTAGAACAACAGACAAAAAAAAGACATTTTGACACACAAAAAAAAGACATTTTTGACCCCAGACTCCCCTATGAGACGGTCTGTTCCCGGATCCTAGGGCCTAGTGTAGGATCCTGATTGGGCCTTCATTAGGGTTCTATAAGGGTTCCTTTAAAGGGTACTGTAAGGGTACTATAACTGCCCTGGGGGTTTAATGTAGGAACCAGATTAAGAAACCTTGGGCCTTTATTAGGGTTCCTTATATGAATCCGACTATTTTGGGGGTTATAGGGCCAGGGTTTCTTGATTAGGTTCCTACATCAGTGTATGTGCAGGTTTCGTCACGGCTTCCCGTCCAGTCTGGCACGAAACCTACCCTTCCAAAGCCCTGTCCCAGACACACTTAAGGTTTTTTGCTTAAGAGAAGGCCCCGTATACATCATAGTGAAGGTCCTACCCTAGACCCTAAACCTAATACTTACTGATGCATTGGAGTTCCCTGTTGTCTAAAGCTCCCGGGCAAAACTCTCCTAAACCCTAAACCCTAAACCCAAAACTTGTCTAAAGCTCCCGGGCAAAACTCTCAAGGTCCTGATGTCGAGTGTCTTGGCCATGGCTTTGGGGCACGAGCTGCTCGGACTCCTTAGACTTATGACGTGCAGTGTCCAGCTAGAGTCACACATCCGTGAATAATTATTTTTAAGTGAAAAGTAGGACCTATTCAGGAATTCTGGTTCAATCATGGAAAATTGTCAGTTTTGCACACAGTCCGATTATTTTCCTATATGTTTCCTATTTTTCACCTATTTTTCCCCTAGTTTTGTCCTATAATAGGATAAAAACAGAATAAAAATGGGATTTTAATAGGATTTCGATAGGATTTCCTGGATTGCAATGCGCAAATCGACAAAATCATAGAACATTGTCAGTTTGGGATACAATCCTATTATTTCCTATTTATTTGTCATTTTTCACCTAGTTTCCCCCCTATTTTTGTTCTATAATAGGATACAGGATACAAATAGGCGAAAATAGGATTTTAATGGGATTTCGATAGGATTTCCTGGATGGCGATGAAAAAATCTACAAAATCATGTACAATTGACCGTTTTGGACACAATCCTATTATTTTCCTATTTTTCCCTACACTCAGATTTTCCAAATTCCTAATTTTTCCTATTTGTCCCCTAAAAATAATTATTTCGAACCACCTCTTCTCAGGCCTCTACACACGTCATAACCTTAGAGTTTAGGGCTTCAGGGCTTCAGGGTTAACTGTTTAACTAGGTGGCAATTTGGGAAACTTTTTAATTTCCCTTATGGTTCCTATAGAGGTACCTATTCATAAATATTTTTCAGAGCCCCAAAACTACAACCCAGCTAAGGTAAACGGGCTTCAAAAAGAAGGGGTTTAGGGTAGGACTTGCCTGCGTAACTTTCCCGGCCGACCCCCCGAGCACGGATGAACAAAGGGTTTAGTCGATCGGGTATTTCTGGGTTGGATGCTTCGAGAGGTGGCCCCCGAAAAGATTGGATCGCATGGAAACGGCCAAGGCGCGCAGCTTAAAGTTTAGGAAACAAGTCCTAAACGGCAAGGCTCCTAAACTAAATTCCTCGACTCTTCAACTCCTAAGCTAAACTCCAAACTCTCCACTTCCAGAGGTCTAAGCCATAACCCTGGACCTCCCGGCACCACGCCCGACTGGATGTAGTGTGAGCGCCGAAACCCTCAGCCGGACACCCTGCACCACAAAACCCGAAGCCTTAAACCCTGAGCCTGAGCCCAGAGCCTTGAGCCAGGAGTCATAAGTCAAGACCCAAAGCTCGCAACCCTAAAGCCTAAGCTTTCAGCTCTGAATCCTAAACTCTGGGCTCCAAGCCGAAGACCATCTAAGCCTGCCTCACCCTCCGACGAGGTCTGAGGATATCCTTTCCTACGAGATTCGAGATGCTCGTCTCCCCAGTTCTAGGAGTCTCTGTGCAGCTCGGGTTTGGGCTTGGGGAGGGCTTAAGGCTTAAAGGGCTTTGTCTTTCCTGGCGGATGCAAACAAGGGGGGTTCACGGGCACTGCAGCCCCTGCTGAAAAAGAAGGTCTTAAGAGTTCAGGATTGAAGAATTACTGGGGTTTCACGTAGACGGCTTTAGCGCGCTGCTTAGGCTAGGGCTGCAAGGAAGTCAAGGTTCGTAGGTTTCCCGGGTACACTGCGTTGGTGCGAGGTTCAAGAAATCAAAGGGCCGATGTGGGAGTGGTACAGCTCTTGCGATGCAAATCCACCGTGGAGTTCTGCCCAGAAGAATCAGGGTTTCGGATTTCAGGTTTCGGGTTTCAGGGTTCCTTTCCATAAATATACGATCACACACACCCAGACCCTACTCTAATTGATAAGGCACCTGCATCAGATTTCTAGGTTTAGGGTTTGGGGTTGACCCAAGTCCGGAGCCCCAACTCAGCAAAGGGACGTGAAAGACAGAATCTCCATGACCTCGGAACCTTGCACTGCATTGTGGCTGTCTTGGTCTAGTCTAGTCTGAGACCATTGTCGTGAATCCTTGCCTGCTTTGCGTGAGTGCGGGAGTCACCACCCGAAAGCCCCCCCAGATTTTCTTTCCGATGGGCTTCCTCCGCCTCTTCGACGGCCGGGACCCCGAGTTGGATGGACTCTCGCAGTCCTTGCTGCGCCATTCCTTAGAACCCCATGGCCTGAGGATGGTTCTACATTGGCCTTCGGGTACCGCCTTAAGTAGCAAAAAAGAAACCAGCTTCTACAGGCGCCGACCAGTTTTTATGTGTCAAAGGCAATGCCGGAAGGATTGACTCGCCTTCAGCCTTTGCCAGATAAACGCTAAGCCCGTCGCCCTAACCCCAAAATCCAAAACCCCAATTACACTCCACGTCTCCTCTTGTCTCCTCCAGGTCCTGCCGTGAATGGCCAGGACCTCTGGCGGTCCATGTCACGGCCGAGGCCCCGACGGGGTTTTGGGCTTAGGTTGCACAAGTCCTGATGCAAAAATGAGTATGGGCTCGGAAAGGGTCTAGAGCCGGCGTAGAGTGCGGGTAGGCCTAGAGTGAAAACCCTGTATAAGAACCCTGTTCGGCGAGAGTAGCCTACCCTAAGGTTCATAATTTCTATTGTGTATGATTTTGTCGGTCGAGCAGCCAGGGTAGGCTCAGGTTCTTAACCACGTTCTTATCCGCGATTGATACCTTGACTGAGGGCTCTCAGGAAATTTACTTTCGGACTCTAGATTTCCTTGTGGGGGGGCGGTGGGCCATGGGGGTCTGGAAAATTTAGTTTTCAATTCCAAATTTCCACAGCTCGTCGAAAGGACTCCGGGCGGAGGGCATGGCCAGCAGCTTCAGACAAAGGGAGAGGGGAGGGGGAGATCCTCTAGAAAATTTACTTTTGGATTCTAAATTTCCTGGTGCCGGGGGTGTGGTTTGCAAGGACCACAGGGCCAGGAGGAGGCTGGGGTGGAAAATTTATTTTTCAATTCTAAATTTCCACGGTTTGGTAGCAAAGGGCTCCGTCCCGGTGGAATATGCGGTGCGGGCATGCAGACCGCAGCAGCATGACACCAGTGGGGATTGAACCAACGGCTTCTACGCATAGGCAATTCTAAACTTCCGGAGTATGACATCAGGGGGGTTCGAAACAGCAGCCTCACAACCACTGTGCTGTGACATTCCTGTCGCCAGCAAGCCATTATACGTCATTATGTTCGGGCAGCGGGTTTCTTGATGTGGAGGGTTGGGAAATGTAGTTTCCGATTCTAAATTGCCTTGGTGAGGGAAAGCACCCCAAAAATTAAGAACCTGACCCAACAAAAACTAGGGTACCGTAAGGTTCTTAATATTGAAGCAACTTGAATCTGGTGAATTCCGCCTGGGTAGGGGCTCAGGTTCTTAAATAGTGGGTTCTTATACAGTATTTTCATTGTATAGCTTTGGGATGACAGTTCGTACCTCAGAGTGTCTTGTTTCGCTTGCCGAGTGTCAGCAGACCCCTCCTCGACTTTTCCCAAGCTCTGAGCCCCGAAATCGCACTCGCCCAAGTACCCGGAGAGTCCTAGTTGAAATGATGCCGGCCTTAGAATCGACCCATAAGCCGGATCCTGGGTTCCATGCTTCCTAGACTTCAGGCACCTAAGGGTCTGGTGGCAGCCCTGGCATGAGTGGCAGGGTGATGGTAGCCAGGATGATGTGCTTGCGGTGCGTCACGATGTTGGTAATAATGGTGGTGGTGACAGTAACTCGCGACGGTGATGAGATGCCGCTGACAACCAAGGTGAGGATGAATACTCCAGCGGTCGGGTTGATGACAATGCTTATGATTCAGGCGAAGTGTCGAGCACGATTGGGGGCTGATGAGACTGATGACTGATGAATGTGACGGTGGTCAGTGGTGGTGGATTATCGATGCTGATGATCGTGATGATGCTGTTGGCCATGCTGCTGATGGTGATCGCTGTGGTGGTTGTCGTTTTCCTTAGTGGCTACTGCTGATGTTGTTCTTGTTGTTGCTGTTGCTGCTGGTGGTGGTGGTGGCGGCTGCGGTTTGTCGTTGATGGTGTTGGTGGTGGTGATGGTGGTGGAGTTTCGATTGATGGTGCTGGCAAATCTTTGGAGCATTCTTGTTGTCGAGCTGCGTCATTGCTTGGCGTATGGCCAGGAAGGGTGGTGGCATGATCCTCGGAGCAGTGCTTCGTCCGAGGCTGCAGCGACGATGACCGTTAGGGTTTCGGGTGTGGGGACATGGGCCTGAATCCTGAATGCCTAGCGTACGAGCCCTTGCGTCTCCAAATCCTGGAGGGCTATGAAGCCTTTCGTACCATGTTTTGGCAGGCGTTGCCGAACTTTCTCGCATCCGGCCGGGCTCAACAGCTCCATTCATTCCATCCCCTGACTATCCGGTACAGTACTAGAACTACGGAGCTGCATGGCAGCTCAGCTCCATGGAGACACCCGGTGAGATCCCCAGGGAGCTGCTCATGCGATCGCGACATGCTGCCCAGGTCTTGAACTACTTAGAGGCCCAGAGGACTTCGTAAGTAGGTTATAAGTAGAGTTCCCTAAACCCTAAACCCTAAACCCCAAACCCTAAACCCTAAACCCTAAACCCCAAACCCCAAACCCTAAACCGAAACCCTAAACCTTGAACCCTCGACCCGAAACCCGAAACCCTCCCTAGATGGAGTTACACCGATTGTGAAGCTGAACTCTGAACCCGAAGCCCCGGAGACCCCGAGGCACAAACGTGGAAATGGTACGAAACACACAGACTCCACAAGCCCTGAGTCAAGCATCCTGCAGGTCAGTTTACTGATTTATATGTATGCATATGAATAAACAAATAAATAAATAAATAAATATATATATATATATATGTATATATGACAATATATATGTATATATATATGTATATTTTTTTACATGTACATACATATACACATATTTTTAGTATGTGCACACATTCAAAGAGGAATGAAGGCTCGAGCCATAAGCAACCCCTGACATCCTAAGCCCTGCAACCCTGAGCCCAAAACCTCAAAACAAGCAGACGCCTTCAAAAAGTAGCCCCGCCCAACCACATGGACAAGAACAGACATACAAAAAACATAAAGCAATGAACATATACAAACAAGTTGCCAAATGCTCAAGCAAACAAACGAATAAAGATAGGTATCTGGATAATCTTGTGCTTATATGTGTATTTCTATACAAGCATAGTATCGTACACGTGGGATACCTATACACACATACCTATGTATACATATATATATATATATGTATACATATATATCTGTATATATATATATATATATATATGTATATGCATATTTGTATACATATGCATGCATGTACGTATGTATGTATGTATGTATGTGCACGTCTGCGTATGTCTATCTATGTTTTGTAAATATATGTGTGTATATGTATGTATATGTCTGTATATGTATGTATATGTATGTATACGTATGTATAAGCATGTATATACATGCATGTGTATATGTATGCATGTATGCATGTATCCATGCATGCATGCATGGATGTTTATGTGCGTGTGTATGTCGTATATGTATTTGGTCTTGCGTGGGTGTGTGTGTCTATAACAAAACACCAGCGCAAGTTTTTACAGTCGTTTCTACGTGTCGTTTTCAGGCTGATATTTATACACAACAAGCATAAATGGTAAACCTTGAGCAACACACCCAGACCACCAAAAGTCAAACACCAAAAACACATCGCGACCTTTTTTCCCAAAGCCCCAGACCCCAACCAGCAAGGTGGGAGGGGAACAGTCCCTAAAGCCCTTGAAACCTAAGTCCAAAGCCCGAAACCCTAAGCATCCCTGAGCCCCAAAATCCCAAAACCCTATAGGGCGTGGGGGATTCACGGCTTGTCTGCAGGTGTGCAAGAAAACACTATAATCCGTAAACCCTTAGCCCCTTAAAACAGAAATTCACTACATACCCCGAAACCTTGAGCATCCCTAAACCCTAAATACACCCTGCGCAACCCGAAACCCTTAAACCATGCCTGGATTGTCCGAGTGTGAGCGCCGAAACCCGAAAAGGCCTCCCGGAGTGCCCTGAAGCCCCGAGCTGCGAACCCGAGGCTTCCAGGCAGTCCTGGAGGCATGTTCACGGAGGCGCACAAGAGCCCTGGGTTTGCGGTTTAGGGTTTCAGGGTTTGAGGGTGGTTTGGGCAATTTTTAGAGGTAGGCGTATTTATTTTGGGACTTTCTTTTTTTTTGTTTGGTCTGTGTGCGTGCGCGTGCGGTTCTCCTGCCTTCCTGTCGTGCATGGCTTCTTGGCTTCTTGGTTTCCGTGGCTTCTTGGCTTCTCTATGCCCCCTCGACTTCTTCTAGTATCGTAACTTGGAGCATACTGCTTTCTCCAGCAAAGACAGAACCCATATGGATCCTCTCAGAACCCGCCATAAAGACGTTGTGTTTGCAAATGGGCGGGGCTCCCCCCCAACCCCCCGCTTTCTTTTTAAGCCACGCAGGCTTGTTTTCAAGAACATCGCATCATGAACAAGACTTGCATCAAACACACAGCTGTTTTAGAGCTTTTCAAAGCTCATCATAAAGGGATTCTGTTTGCAAGGGGGGGGGTGCGTCACTGTTTTGTTTCATTTTATGTCATAGGGCGTTATATGGTACTATATCATGAGATTTTATGTATATCGAGTCGAATCAAAGTATATCATCTTTTAGTATACTGTAGAATATTTTGCCATGTGATAGTATGTTAGTATTCTTCATGATGCTAAATTTAATGTTGTTATATCAGGTGAAGTTATCTCATGTTATATCGCACCATATCATATCATATTATATCATATAGTATCATGTTATACTCTATATTTCAGGATGTTGTATTGACGTGTATGTATTGTATATTGTTTTGTTCTATGTTATATTGTATCACATTCCATTACATTATAATAGCATGTTATATTATATTGTGTTACATCATTCCTTTGGATCAGTATGAGTTATGTTTCATCATGTAGTACTATATTATGTTTTATTGTGTCCTATTATGTTTTATTATGCTACGTTATTTTATGTTATTTTACATTAGATTAAGTAAGATATAATGTTTATGTTATATTTCATTACCTTTCTTATCATGTTACTTCATATTATAATATAGTGTCTCATTTGTATAGGGCGTGATATTGTACTATATCATGATGTTTTACGTTCGGCTGCAGCAAAGTGGGCTGTTCCCGCCCCACCCCGAAGACAGAAGAAAGAAAACAAGGAACAACAACAATGGGATCAACAAAAACTGTGCCCCTTTTCAACCTTTCAAGTTCTTATGCTGTCATGGCTTCGAGCATACTGCCTTCTTGTCTCGTACGGGTTTTTGTCTTCTTGGCTTCCCTGGCTTCCTTGGCTTCTTGGCTTTTCGGCCTCTCGGCATCTAACCCTACATAAATGCCGAAATCTTCCACACGAAAGCTTAAACCCCCAGTCAACGGTTTCAGCAGATCCTGCTGTGTTTCTTGAGGTCGCAAAACCTCAGAACATGAGACAGAATCTGTGGGAATATAGTGTTCCCCCGAGGAACTACCAAGCAAAACCGAAGGAAAGAACAAAGAATCCGTTGGAAAGTAGCGTCTTTCCTAGGCAAAACATAGGATTCCGTCCAAAATGTACGGAAAATAGTGTTTTCCCTTAAAACGCAGGAAAACATGCTGCTTTCCTGTGCTTTAGGCCAAGCACACAGCAACAAAAATACAAAAACACATAAAAAATATATTTCCAATTAATTTCTGGCCCTTTTTAGAGTTGCTGTCTATGGGGTTGTTGTTGTTTTCATTCTTTTGGTTTGGGTGGGGGGCTGTGTTGCTTCCTGGGGTCGTTGGGTTGTCTCAACGATCACTGGCGAACCCTAGAACCTAAAAGAAGTGAGCTGTCGAATTTGCCTTGTGTGGACTGCAGGACGACAGGTCCAGAGCTTAGCGAGGGTTCCGGGTGCCTGCAGATAGATGCCATTTGTTGTTGAGTGTGTCAATCTGCAATCTTGTTTGTTCCGGTACCGAAACATCTGGTGTCTTTTGCACATGCTCGTTTCTGCTCGCATGTACAGTTGCGCTTTTATATGAACTCTTTGTGCAGCAGGAGCGTACACCTGATAGCCGGGAACCAGGAACCGAAGTGCCAAGACTCAGGAGTCATCTGCTGGACAAGGATGAAACTAGGCCTGTTGCTTGGAAGTGCTTCGGCTTAGCGGTGCCGGGGATATGGACCAGAATCAGCTTGGAGTAGGGTGATGCTCCTAGATGCTGCATGGATGCCGGCAAAACTCCACTGCATGTTCTGATCGCTGGGTCATCGAACTTATATAGCAGCCCTTGCGACGCTCCAGTCGGCATTGCTGGGGCCGCCACCGCTGCACCCTGATAGCAACAGCGGTGATCCTCCTCGTGGCCTCGGCCAGGTTCTTAAAACGATTCGGGCGAATTGGTATTGGGATTAAGAGCTTCGGGGCTTGCACTGCGTTGAATGGTGAATTGTGCGGCGCTCTGTTCCGGCTAGTGCTTTCTGCGGCCTTTTGAAGGTTACCAGTTGCAAGGAACCATCTGCATGGCAGACGATGCGTAAGCATGTGAAGTTGCACTTCCTACTTGCATGACTCTCATTACCAGCAGTATCGATACTTGGTTGCTACTGGTGTTCCGACACTTGCGCCTCAGAAACACCCTAAGCCCTAAACCTAAACCCTAAACCCTAAACCTCAGAAACAGTACCTGCATGTCTCCTCCGCTGCCACCCAAGGCTGGTCTCGCCATGCACTCCATGGGGACGCGCACAGGGGTAACAAAGATAAGAGATGGGCCTGTAAGGCGGTCACGATTCTAGAAGGGTAGTACAACGGTAGTAGTATACGGGTGGATAAACGGAAGACAGAAAGAGAGTTCGGGGTAAAGGGTTCGACGGCTGGGGCTCAAGGTTTCAGGGCTTATACAAGAGGCAGAAGAGATTAGGGTGTAGAGTATGGCGACATGGCGTCGATGACAGCTTTGACAAAACTAAGTAACGTCAGAGAGAGACAGAGAGCGAGAGAGAGGGAGAGAGAGAGAGAGAGAGAGTGACGAGAATGGCCGTAGGCGTAATGGTTTGCCAACAAGCGTAATGGTTTGCCAACAGCGGCAACTCATGCTAAGTTCGTAACAGGCCAGTTGCAGCAGTAGCAGCAAGTAGCGACAGTAGTGGTTCATGGTTGACCGAGTCATCCCCATTACCGAAACCATAATTATGATTCACCATAGTAGCCAGGAGTGACGATATGCGCAGCTCTCAACATTACGACTGCTGCCAGCACGAGCAATGAAGAGAATGACTCTGGTAATGTTTATGGGAAGGTGGCTCAACCAATCAAAGTGGCAGAATGAGGCAGCCAGCATCCGTGCCGGGGTTAAGAACAGGCACTGTCATAATAAGCACAGTGCGAATGTGCCGAGTCAAGCCCTGTTAGGTGCTTCGTACTACATGCCACGACCGTCGAATTAGCTAGGCTCCCAAAGCCCTAAACCCGAAGCCCCAAACCAGACTTTTCTCCAGTTGCCTCCCCCAGTTCTACGAACTGCGAACATTGCAACCTCATCGGGCCAGTCCTTTTTATTACCCAGACCCAAATCCAAGTGTTGAACTTCCTGCTTCACTAGCTTATTCGAAACCCTCACGCCAAAAAAGCTCTAAACCTCCCTTGACAAAGCAACGCACTGCCCTGCATGCAGGAGTCGCGCTCACAGAGGGAAATCCTTGCTGCACTCCCAGCTTACAAAGGTGTACCGTATACCAGAGACGATGTGGCGACATTTTGGGCCGTGGTACTTCACTTAATTCTGAGAGTGATGGTGGTGTTCCGTGGCTGTCGTGCTTGTGCTGATAGTGGTGGCGATTGTGCTACTATTGACGCAGAGCATGCTCATTGTCACGAGTATGTGACTAGCTTTGATCGTTGCCCGTGTGCCTGTTGTAAGTTTCCAACATGAATATATTGCTTTTTGCTGGTTATGTAGACAGAGAAGGTAACCATGAGCTTCGCATTAAGGTTATTTTTACCATTTGCACTGATATGCCACCACAGACGATGCTACGGTTGATGATATGATTCCTGCGTTACCTTAAGTACCCTAAACTGTGGGAATTATGGTATAGTCCGTATTATGGGTAATGCAGGATTTATATCAACCGTAGCAGGACGAGCCGGAGTAGCTGCCCCATTCTCATCACCCTCATCGTTATTGCCTTCCTACCTCATTCCCGGCAGCCCACATCCGGGATGATCTTTTCTCGAGACGGCGCAAGTGGTCTAGATCCGAGTTCGTGTTTACGATATCACGGCAAATGCATGGAACATGCCGCATTGATTTCAGTTCTCAGCAATCGCTACAACTGAGGCGTTGTGTTCGTTGCTCGAGTCGTCCGGCTAGCGCAAACTAGAACAACATCGGTGGGTTGTGTATGTTACGCTGTACACATGGGTACATTTCGCACATCCGTGTATGTTACGTCAATACTACTCTCACACCTTTTGCCAAAAAACCGGTGTAATGGCATTGCATGACAAACCACTGCTGCCTTTATGCCCAGATCCGAGCACCTTGCTTGCAGGTAGCTTATAAACCCCCAACCCCAAACCCACGGCACCAGAGACCTCGTCAGGCATGTCCGAGTTGCGAGAGCGTACTTAGCTCAGGCTCCTCATAAACAAGCCGAAGTCCGACCAGCGGCAGTATCAGCTCGGCTCTCAGGTGACTTAGTGTTTCGGGTTCAAGATCTAGCGGATTTTTTTAATCTTCCGAAGCGATGGGCGCGCAAAGGCCTGAAACAAAGAAGGGATCCGCCTTCACGGTTGAGGGTTCAGGATGTACATCTGGCGTTTGCAGCGTCTGTTGAAGGTCCTGGAGAGGCCTGGGATTGGGGATGTGTCACAAACAAGGATCCCGGCCTCAAGCCCTAAACCCTAAACCTTATGCCTGTGCGAATGTGAGCGTCGAAACCTTAAACCCTAAACCTTAAACTTTAAACCCTAAACTCCAGACATCCCCGAGCCCGCTTCTGGGCTGGAGAAGCGTTTTGGCTGTGTCCCGGGGGGGGGAATTTGGGGGGAGGTCGAGGCCGTTTCGGAAGGGCATTCTCCCAGAGACTCAAGTGTCTCTTATTTAAGGAATATACCTTATAGGATCCCTGTTATGATTTAAGGTATATTCCTTAATTAAGGGATATTGGAGTCTCTGGGTTCGACGGTTGCACAAATCATTGTAGGTCCGGGCAAGGCACCCTCAACCCTCAAGCCTACTCAGGTAGGATTTCAGGACACATCTTTGTTTGCTATCACGAGAGGCATTGCAACCTAACTTCCGAACAACCTACATCAGAAATCATCAGAAAGGGAAATGCCAGATGGAGACGGCAAGGGCAGCTCTTCTGGTTACACGATCTGCTGGAAAGCAGAAGTAGTTGCAAAGCGCGACACCGCATCCCTTGTCGGATGCTCCTACGTTTTCAGGTACACCGAGCTCTCGAATGGCCTTCACGTGGTGAACATCCAGGACAGATGGGTGGCGGGTCGCAGCCGAACGGTGCCGCACAAGAGACTGCAGAGACGAAGAGGAATCGAAGTTATTGACGACTGTTGATTCTACAGAAGTGTCGTGGTGGTGGAGGTCGCAGCAAAACAGGCATTCGGAAAGCAATAATACTGAGTGAGCTCGATGTTCTCATTTGTCTTATTGGTGAGTTCGCCAAAAGCTCTAGAGGAAGCGCACTCTGGGAACGATGCCACGGTGTGCTAGCTGTATGTTCAGCAAAAGCTTCCCAGCCGTACCACTTGAGAGAAGCGTCCTGGCATACTTTAGGGGCCTTCATAATTTCCCATACTATTGTGGTGGCTTCTTGTTTAGTTATAGTATTCTGGGCACCACCAGAACCCCATTCTAACTATTAAGGCCCGTATACAGATCCCTTATACAACCCATAAAGGAACCCTTATAATGCCCTCTAAAAGGAACCCTATTCTAATTATCAAGGCCCCTACATCAAACCCTGCTCCCGAGCCGTCTCGTGGCCTACGGCTCAAGTCCTCAGAGAGGCTCAACTTCGCACGTGTGAAGCTGCATTGAGCTTGCAACCCCGCCTTTGCGGTTTAAGGTTTAGGGTACACACCACACACGCACACACACCCACTGCATGCTTCGCTTCTCCGCTCATTCGCACCCGAAAACCCTGAACCCCAAACCCAAGATCCTACACACCGTTGGAGCAACAAGCCGCGATGCAGTCAGTGTGGATTTGGGATCCGGTGGACGCCAACTCCCCTTTCCAACACCCGCAGGAGCCACCCGAGAACGATCAGGTGCTGGCGACGGAATGCTTCATGGCCGGAAAGACCGGGCCCCGCCTGAACAAGCTGTCCAAGGCTACTTTGCAAAGCCAGACGGCTTCTGTGGCCATGGTCACCCGTGAGGATGGCAGCAGCCACGAGGTGCCCCGAACCCGCGTGATCGCTTGGTATGAAGGTCTTCTTGTTTTGCAAGAGCTTGAGGCGAGAAGGGATGCCAGGATCACTTGGTTTGACGACCGCTTCCGCAAGCTCTTGACTCAGGAGCGCAAGAAGCGGAAGGTCAGCGGTATCCTCTACCTTGAAAAGAAGCTGTTGAACCTCTCTGTCACAGGTAAGCGGTTCGAGGATGCTGAAGGAATTTCCTTTGTTCATAGACGGCCGGGAGTGAAGGACGCGGACATTCCTGAAGACAAGGACGAGGATCCAACGCCTGACGGGTTCCGCATTGCGGACATCACTGGCTACATGCCCCCTTGGGAGGCCTGGTGCCACGAGCATGCTGGCTTCTACCAGGACTTCTACCGGGTGCACTGGCAGGATGATAAGGGCACGGCCTGGGCAGGAATGAACCTTTCAAAAGTGGAGAATGGTGCCGCCGAAGCAGGTTCGACTTGGGAGCCTGACGACTGCATACCGGCCAGCCTTGATGGCATGAGGCTGCGCGAAAAGACCAGATGGCTCAAGCGTAAGCATGAGCAGGAGCAGAAGGAGAAAGCCGAGAAGGACAAGGAAGAGGCTGAGCGAAGGCCAGAGCCGCCACCCGCAAAAATGGCTCGGTACAAGCGCGATGGCAGTCCGCTCCTCCGGGACATGTTCCGCCTGAAGAGGGGCCATGACTTCAATCCGCCGCAAGCAGGCAAAGATCCAGATGTCCGAAGTGGTTGGCCCAAGAGAGCCGAGGATAGGGCTCCAAAAAGGAAAGGATAGGGATATCCCATATGGGTGATTGTCAAAGGGAGGGTCCCTTTTTGGGTACCCTAAATATTAGGTGCCGTATTATAATAAGGACCCAAAAAGGAACCCTAATATTGACAACCACCCATATAAACCCCCTCATAATGAAGCCCCCTAAGAGGACTATCCGCCCGGCTACGGCTGCGCAGACCCACCGGGTCTTTGCAGGGCCAGCTGCGACTGCATGGATGATAATCGGAGCCAGAAGCCCTGGGAAACGACCAAGGACTGGGTTTTTGTTCAAGGGTTTAATGTAATGTGATGTAAGTTACCTTAATAGGGATCCTTATTCTGGTAGGTTGAACTACACCCCTTGTAACAAGAACCCAGAGGAGTGGCTCGAAGATCCGAAACGTGCGTCGGATGCTAAGAAGGCCATCGAAGCGCTGAGCGCGCAGCAGCGCTTCGTCAGGAGGAGGGGCACGACTTCGAACTTCCACTACTTTGAGACCGCCCAGACGCGCCAGGCGGACCAGACTCATACAAACGCAGCGATGTATCTGTGCAAGGTCTTGGAGGAGTCGGTCCGATCCGTGCTGAAGGATCTACCTATTCTTGCTCTCCAGGAGAACGGAGATTCTGTGCGAATACCAGCTGGTGCCCTTATGAAGCCGTCCGAGGATTATGTGCCAGTTCAGTTTCAGCTGTCGCAGACGTCCTCTGCTCGAAAATGGCTGTGCCTCGGCGAGGAGGATGGCAAGCTTTCCCTCATTGGGAGGGGGCCGCCAAGCAGGCCGGCGCCGTTCAGAGTGGAGTTCGTCCACCCGGAGGGGATGACTGCAGTCGTGGATTGCATGGTCACCGACGCCCAGGTGAAGTCTTGGCTGTCGGCCTCGTCAAGGATCGTGGCGCGGTTCACGGATGTCGCGCACTGTCCTTTGTCTCGCAAATCTCGCGGTGTTCTGCAGGAGCATCTTGGAAAGATCTTTGACTTCGGAACGAAAGTGGCGAAGGAAGTTTCCCTTGGCCGCTGGCTCGACGTCGTGGACATGCTTATCCGCATGCTCAGGACGACTGCAATGGCTCATGTGGTGAAGCCTGATTCTCCCTCCTCTCGGCCCCCACGAGCTTCAGCAGTCGCTCCAGCCCGATAAGAGGATTCGTTGCCCCCGCCCAGCTGAAAAAAGCGTCAGTCTCGACTCTTGCCGGCCGGGAAGAGCAGCTAAACTTGGCACAGGAGGACCTTTGGACTAAATTTACGGGCTTAAATAATTACCCCTTGTAGTATTGACCATATCAGAATTAGACGAAGCCCCATACCGCATTCTAATTGTTATTGCCCTTGTGTCAGTGCTGGGAATTCCTTACCAAACCCCTAAGACACAATCCTAAACCCTAAGCCCCAAACCTGAAACATGAGACAATCATGCAGATGGAAAAGGGGCGCCAAAAAACAACAATGGAACATTCCTCGGTCCCAGGTCCTAGGCCCTGCATCTCTCTTTCCACCCCTCTGGGAATAGGCAAACCGGCTCCCTTCATTGGCATAGGAGAGAGGCCTTTGCGAATTTTTAGTCACAACTAGCTATATCTACGACAAAACGCGTTGCTAAACTTATCATTTCCCAGCGCAGTTAATCGCAAACCCTAAACTCAGAACCCCTAGACCCTAAACCTGGATCACAGCACACTAGAGCCCGCTGCAAGCGGCTTTTCGCCCATGAACTTGCTCGGAACTTGCCTTGCGCTGAGTGCTCTAAACGCTAAACCCTAAACCCTAAACCACAAGGCAGTTGATGCTGTGTTTTGTATGGCCGTCAGGTGAGTACTCTAGATTACTGTGTTGCCGGCCAAGAACCTCGTCTGGATTGTCCGAGTTGCGAGAGCGTAAACCCTGAACCAAAACCGTAAATCCAAACCTTAAACCCTAACCCCCAAACCCTAACCCCCGCAGATAGAAAAGAGGCCATTAAAAAAAACCCTAACCCCCGAAACATCCCAGATCAAAGCGCATGAAAGCGCCGCGACGCAGGACGAGAACAGCCATCAGATGGCCATGGCCATGGCGCGGAGCCCTGAAACACCGGAAAAAATAGGCCATTTAATATAATATAAAATAATATACTATAATATATAATCTAAAATATTAAGAATACTATAGGATGAGGTAGTATAATATAATTACACAATATGATAGGACCCCTATGTGTGAGCCTTTTGGACTTTTGGGGCTTGGAGGGTTGTGCAAAGTGCTTCTGAGAACTCTGTCTCTCTGTCTATCTGTATACCTATCCGTCTATCTATCTATGTATCCAGCTTCACACACAGACAACATTCATGCATGCGCGCCTGCGAACATACACCACACACACAAACACAAGTACACGCACATACACACGTACACACGTGTGTATGTATGTATGTATGTATGTATGTATGCGTTTATCTATCTATTTTATATATACGCACATGTACAGAGAGGCGCAGAGGCAGCACACACATACTTTTACATAATGGATGTGTGCATGTATGCATGAAGACGTGTACGCACGTACGCACGCATGTTTGCCTGCATGTATGCATAGCGTTCACGTGTACGTGTGTATGCGTGCAAGCAGGCTCAGTACAAAGGCAACAGGGCCCGAGGGTAAACCCTTCGCAGACGCGATGGATGACACGGAAAGGTCCGGGGGCTGGCGCCAGTCCAGCTGGAACAATACCCAGGTCCTGAAGACACGGATGCACAGGTGCCTTACTAGCTACTGCTTTGGCGCCTTTCTGCTCTGTGTGGTCCTGGTCGACTTCGGGTGTATTTGCTATGATGTGGACTGTCGTGCCGTTGGAATAAATACCACATGGCCGGTACCGCTCATCCAAGATTTATGCATCCTGATCTACACTGCAGATCTCTGCGCGCTGGTGTTTGCCAAGGGTTGCACTGCCTTGATCGATTGGGGTCGGGCTTTTGATCTCTTGGCTGTACTCTGCTCTTGGGCAAACCTCGTCCTGACGACCAGTGGCTTACATCAGCCTGTCATGGCCTCTCTAAGTTGGCTGCGGGTATTCAGGATGTTCAGGTTAGCAGGACTGCTGGGAAGGAAGACGCCTGGCCTGCAGGGGCTGTATAAGCTCGTATCCATGATGTCGCGAGCCGCCAAGGAGCTATGTTGGTCTTTCCTCTTCTGCTTCGTTTTTATGACCATGTGGGCTGTGCTCTTTGTGGAGTTTGTCCATCCACTTGTTCAAGAATTGGCCGTAGCGGGATATTGGGATGGCCAGGAGAATAGGGCCGTCTCTTCCGTCATGAATGCCAATTTGCACTTGTTCAAGACAGCAGTGGTTGCAGATGCTTGGGCAGATTTGGCAGTTCCAATCATTGAAAGCTACCCCTCTGCCGCGGCCATTTTCATAGGCGCGCAGCTTTCCCTGGTCTTCGGGGTGCTGAACTGTATTGTAGCAGTGGTGATTGACGCTTTTGCTGAGACTCGCACCCACGATGTCCTTGTCATAGCCGAAGAAATGGAGAAGGACTTCGAGAAGGATACTAAGCTACTGCAAAGGCTCTTTTCGCGCATGGACAAGGGCGACAAAGGAAAGTTGACCATGGACGAGCTGCGGCGTGGCATTAAGGAGGACTCTGAGTTTCAAAGCCTCCTACAGGTGATGGACATGGATCAGGCTGACCTCGAGCAGCTTTTTGAGATGTTCGACGTCGATGGCTCTGGGTCGATCGATGCGGCGGAGTTTATGGGCCCGTTGCGGAACTGGGCACACGACTCCAAAGCGGTGCCACGTCTTCTGAAGGACAACTTGCTCAGGGCCTTGGAGCAGCAGGAGATGCTCTACGAGTGCACCTCACAGCAATTCGAGGCTTTGAGGGAGCAGATGAATGTCCTTACATCAGCCGTAGCTAAGGGTCCACACTCGGACTTACAAAATCAGGGCACCTTCGCTTCGACGCGGGCAACGCAAGGCACAGAATGGAGGGCCTCCGGGCAGAGGTTGGCGGACCGAGGGAAGATGCGCTGTAGCCCCCTTCAGTCCAGGTACTTCAGCAATGTTCCGAGGGGCCTCCAGTCACAGGGCGCGCCAAAGAGCATCGTCCTGGCAGAGGAACCCTTGGAGGTAGAGTTGCGGAATGCCGATCAGAGCGTCAGTCTCACTTTCTGAACGGCAAGAACAAACGTCCTGGCAGCAATGTCTGCGGTTGCTTAAGCCTGTAAGCAGGACGAACAACAGTAATGCCTTGTCCCAGAGTGAGTGTCAAAATGCCGTGATGAGAGTCATGATGTTGTTTGGACAGCGGCAAGAGCAGCACTTGTAACTTTAGCGGCCGGTGGAACGACGATGGTTTTTGCATTTAGTTGGCTCGGCGCTGCTACACATGTTGCCACGGACAAGCCGTGCCTGTATTGCTCGAGTCGCGAGAGTCCATGCATGTACGCTGGTACGTATGTACGCATGCAGGTCTGCAGGTGCGATAGCCATGTACGAGGCCTGCTGCAAAAAGGTAGGTAGGAACATACGTTTGTACAGTAATGCATGCAGACAGCTTGGAGCTTATGTCAACATGAATGGCTGCGCTAACAGGCCAGAGCTGCGATGACCATGTCGGTGCACGTGGTTGTCAAGAACATGGCCGGGGAGGATGTTGTGGGCCAGCTGCAGTTTGCAGATCCTCCGTCGGTGGACGAGCTGCGCAAGCGAGCTGCAGCCAGAGTTCCGGGCTCTCGCTTTCAGCTGCTTCGGGGTTCCTCTGTCTTGAAAGAGGATGAGACGGTCTCTGGTGGCACCGTGGAGCACCCGGTCCTTCTGACTCTGATTATCTTGCCTGCCGCTGGTGCAGATGGGGGAGCGGAGGTCCGTCCACTTGTCCTGGAGGAGGCCATTGACGAGCAAATGGATATCTTGGTGCATGACATGCGAACTGGCGAGAACTCGTTCCTGCCTGTTCGTTATTTTCTGGCTGCAGACGGAAAGGCACATTTGGGGGTCCTTGCACCAGAGGCTGCTCAGATGGTGGGTGCCGATCCACTAGCTTTTGCTTCCCTCGCCACAGTTTCTGCCGTCTTCCCCGGTGAAGAACAAACGCAGGCGGCGCTGCACGATTCGGTGGATCTGTGGGAGGTCACTGGTGGAGCTGCGGGCGATGGCATCCTGGTCAGAACTGGCTGGTCTTTGAGCTCCCCGGAGCTTTCACAAAGACTGGCCACAGGAGCCATTATTCAACAGAAAGACATCCGAGGGGAGCGCCTCCTCTATGCCAAGGCGAGCTGTGAAGCATCCAAACCTCTAAACCAAGCCTCGTTGATACTCCTTCCGCCTTTCAGTTGTGCATCCGAAAGTCCGCATCAAAGCCTAAGCTTCTCCCGAAGTTCCATGCTCCGTATCTTCAAAGCAACACAACAGCTCGGCCAAAGGCTGTTGGGTAAGAAACCCCGTCAAGCCACCATCCTGCCTTGCCCCAAAACCACGTGAGCTCTAAACCCGAAGCCCCTAAACCCCGAGCTCTGAACCGTTATGGAACTTCATTCCCGTATAGCAGCCTTATTCATCGCGTCTAGCTCCCCTATGGATCCATTCCCCCATTCCCTAACCCCTAAACCCTATAGATCCTTAAAGGATTCCGTAAAGAGACCCTAAATCCTCAAAGGGATCCCGTAAACCCTATACCCCAAAACTCCTGAAGCACCAAAACAGAATCCCTCATACTTACTAAACGCTACATCCTAAACCCCTAAAAGCCCCATTCAAAAACAAACCCTCCGGAGGTCTCCGGCTCCGGGCCCCAGGAGGGATGGGTCTCCCTGCGCTCGCGCGGGCGCGCGCTGCTGGCGAAGAGGGCGGCCAAAAAGGCTCCCGGGCCTGAATCGGAGTTTCCGAAGATCAGGGACTTTAAAGGAACTTTATAGTATCCTTTACGGGAGCCCTATTGTATCCTTTAAAGGGACTTTATAGCACTCTCTAAGGGAACTGTATGGTACACCCTTTAAAGGAAACTTTATAGTACCTTACTTTGGGGTCTTGAAAATAGGGATCCCGCTAGTCAGGGAACTGGATCAAAGTTCCCCCATTTTTCGGAGACCCCCCAAATGAAGCCCTAGTCCCGAAACCCAGGAGCCTTTGGGGGTTGCATTGAACATGCGGGCTCGAGGCTGAGGCGGAAGGAGCTGAGAGCCAAACCCTGAGAACGAAGGCCTCATTCGCTTGTAATATAGGGGCCTCAAAAAATACCAGTACTATTTTAGGGGTTCCTTATTATAGTTAGAGTATAATGGGCCCCCAAACCCCTGGTCGAATTATTAAGGCGCCCCCTATACTATGCCAAAGGAGCCACACCGAGCGGTGGTGAAACTCCTGCACCTCCACACGGCCTTAGCGACGGCCTCGGCCGACTGGAAGAGGAGGCACCCGGGAGCCCGAAACCCCGAAGCCTCCGGAACCCTGCAGGTTGAAGGAGTGCGAGGTTTAGGTTTGGGTTTTGGGGTTTCTTGAACCCGAAGCTCCGAACCCTAAACCTTAAACTCTCTATCGCAGATGCTGCTAGGAAACCCTTCGCCAGTTTGTGTGTAATGCAGGTTCCTGATGCACTCTCGCGGCTGGAAGCAGTCCGTCCTAGGATGCAGGTACGGTTGAGGGCAAAGGCTACCGCAGGGATTTGATACAACAGCAGCATGGCCTGGGATTCAGTACCCCTTTCAGGCAGATCATGTCCATTAGCCATCGCAGTCTGCAATGTTCGGGTTGAGTTCATGGTTCTTAAGTTTTGGGTCGTACAGAAGCCAACAGTGTAGTTCTGTGCTGCTGTTGTTGGGGCTTGGAGCAGATGCAGGTCATGTGTTGTGGCCTGAAGTGGTTGTTTTCCTGCGTGAGGGCTGCGAGTCATCAGATGTGACCTGTAGACTCACCAAGTCTCCCCGCGTCAGCAACGGAAGCAACCTGAATGACTAGTACTTTGGGGGTTCTTCATTATAATTATAGTATAATGGGCTCCAAAACCTTATTCTACTGTAATTATTAAGGCCCCTAAATTCGAACATTTCACATGAACCTGTCGCAAGGCACCCGGTGGTGGATCTCATCCAGGAGGTCTGCAGCCGCTTGGAGTATCTGGCCTTGACTGCCTTGCCCACCGATCCCAGAGCACAGGATAGGGCCCACAAAAACAGCACATAAGCAAAACCAAGGATAGGGATGTCCCATATAAACCCCCTTTAAAGGAGACCCAATAAAGTAGATCCCCATAAATTGCTTATGCCTATGTGCTTTTTGGGTCCCTAACAGGAGGCTTTCACCGAAGTTCGGGACCAGTTCTCCGGACTCTGGAACTCCGGCTAAGTCTCGGGCCTCTTCACTCTGACACACAAGGAACTGCAGCCCCTTCCCGCAGCATTGCTGGAGCATCCGAACCAAATGCAGGCTGCGCGAGGTGCCGTGACGATCCGAGCCCGTGACTGGGAGTCCCTGGACTTCTTTTTGTCCATGGGATCCACTGGGCCTACTGCTTCCACATGCTTCCACATTGCGTACATGGGGAAAGAGGCATCAAAAGAAAGCAGGTGCGGTGAGGTACGTGTTTTGTAGACCGTGCCCAGGTGCCGGAAGGCGATGCCAAGACGAGGGCTGGGACAGGACGCAGTCTTGAGGTCCTTGGCGTTGTGAGGAGGAGGGTATCGAGACGCATGTGCAGCGCAAAGCCGCAGGCATCCGCAGGCCGTCTCTTGGCACGGGCGTTGATGACAGCGACGAAGACCGAGCAGCGCGCCAAGCCAGAGCCCGCCGAGAGTGTGCCCGTGGCCACAGCGAGTGAGACATGTAAGGCCTGCCCACGAGATGCAGACATTCATTCAAAGCTTTTGCAGTGTTAGAACCCCTTCGATGTCGGCTATGCTTGCACTTTCTTTCCGACCACCGGCCCGAAAGCAGGGCCGCCAACCAGACCTTGAGCCGCGTGTGGCAGCCTGGGAGCTTTCAAGATGACGAGTCCTCATGAACATGTCCAGGAAAGATCTTGTGGTGCCAAAAAGCATCCATGTTCTTCTGTGTGGGTGAGAGGTCATTGAAGTGAAACCAAGGAGTTGTTTGATGATAGCAAGAGACTCACTGCCTGCGAAGGGCCAGACATGCTTGAGCGACTACCAAGCCTTGCCTAAGATGCTTCGTAACAGCAGGGCTCAGTTGCTCAGGCTGTTTCACACCGTGTGCTGCACTGCAGTCCTTGATGCATGTGACGAGAAAACCTGGCTGCGAAGCCTCTGGATTCCGTGCCGGGTATTCTATGATTGCGTAGCATCACTGCATATCATACACTTCGAACCTCAAATCCTGAACGGGGGCTCATGTATTTCGAAAGCCGTTTGTCCGCTGTGAGGCCGTGAAGGCAGGAAGCCACGACGACCCGCGTCAGCTGCCAGGTGGCCTCGTTTGCCTCGGGTTCTTGGAGGTTCATTGGTGCTTATAAGTGGGTTTTTTTTGTCTAGGGCAACCAGCAACCATACTTCTAGACTTATGGCCCATAGTAGGGGACTCATAACCCCACTTATACCTACCCATGAAGCTCCAAGTTGAGGAGTTCGAAAGGCTTTGGGGTTTGTAGAGGGTGTACATGGGGTGTAGGGCTCAAACAGGTTTACAAAGGGTGTGACAGAAGCAGGGTTGAGCTCTTCTTGAGATGACGGCTTTCTTGCATTTGAGCTTAAGCATGGGATGAATTCCAGCATTTGTTTGCCCTGTAGACACTGTAGAAATTGTAGCATGTGTTTTGTTTGGCACTCGCTCCCGTCCCGATATGACGGAGTAGTTTCTGTAGGAGAGACAGCCCTACATTTCCAAGTACGTACGGGGTATTTGCAACTGCACGTAGAGCTACCAGCGAAACTTCAAGTAAAGCCTAGCACGCCAAAAGCCACAAGCTGAACCCTGATACAAGCTCTTAACTTGAAAAACGAAGTCGTTTAGCCGCTGCCGTTTCAATTTGGGGGTCGAGAAGCCCGTGCAACACATCACCGAACCCGGAAAAGAGCCATAAAATCAGAGCCATCGCTGCAAAAAGGCGTCGTCAGTTTACTGCACCCTGTTCATCCTGCGAAGTAGCTTCCGCCTGCTCAGCCTGGAGCCTACACTTTGCACTACACCCGAAGTCCTCAAGCGCACCCCCCCAAACCGAAGTCGTATGAAGCCCGGAAGGACTAGCCCACTTTTGCGAGCACATGCTGTTCCTGGGCACGGAGAAGTATCCCGAGAACAGTGCCTGCTGGCAGCAGACCGCTACACCGAGCGTACTTGCCTGGTAGCCCTACGCCTTGTGGGCTGGATTGTTTTCGGATTCGCCGTGGTCCCCCCCCTTAATTTCTCAGCCGTCAATCTGCCTCGGGAGCTTGAAACCCACACCCTGGAAGTGGGCCGTCCGAGTGGTAACGCCGAGACCTTCTAGTCCAGGCAACATGCAACCGCACGCTTCCAGGCAGTAAGCTGACGTGGAGGGCACTTTTGTAGGTAGGTGCTGTTTCGAGAGTCGAAGGCTTGCAACCTTCAGCAGGAGAGAGAACGGTAAACGTCACATCCTAAACCCAGCCTTCAGCCTTAAATGCAAAACGTGCGCCCAGGGCTTCGATCAGTTCCTCATGAAGTGCCCGCCGGTAGGCGGGAGGTGTAAGACAGTGTATCAGCTCCAGCCATTTCCCCGTGTATTAACATTTGAAACACTTAGTTACCCTAAACCCTAATACCCTAAACCGTAGCCATTTTGGCTCAAGCGGTGATGTGCTTGTGGTGACAGTGCAACTTTGCTTGGAGATTTTCTGGATACTGATGGCGTTTCGCAGGAGCGGCACCCCTCGGAGGCTCCATGTCAGCGGTGGACCCAGAGCATCAGCCAGCGAGGCGTATAAGTACGACCCATCGGGGAGACACGGGGACCTGCCACCGGGATCGGTTAGAGTCTCCGTTCTCGGATTCCCACCTGACTGGTGCGACGGCACGGTGAAAACTACTGACAAGAAGAAGAAGGCCGAAGCCGCCGGCATGGCGATGCAAAAGGCATCCGGCTACATCGTGGCGGACGCCTTTTACACGGAGAAGTGGGAATACCTGGAAGGCTACAACACGGCGATCCCCCAGATTTACACTACCTTCTGCCCGGTGAAGGTGTCCGACAAGGATTTAACTTTGGCGGACATTAAGGAGGCTTTGGAAGGGAAAACCGTGGCGAATGGGGCGTTTCCCCTCAGAATCGAGGCGAGCCGGCTCTATGACAAGAAGACCACCCAGAGTGGAGGCGGTCGCGGCGTCACAGAGCCGTCTAGGTTCTCCTGGGGAAATAAGTACGCGGACAGCGCGGAGATCATCGATCCCTCGGGCGAAGACCCCTGGGAATTGGCGAAGAGGGACCCCGAAGTCATGGCGAACTATGTCATGTCTAGCGTTGCCACGGCGGGCATGAGAGATCATCTCCCGGATTGGTTTTTGACCAACCAGGTACCCACGGCGTCGGACTTAGAAGACATGGGGATCAGGGCGACATCCTTGGAGCCAGCCGCCAAGGTGTTCGCTTCCTGGGGAGACAACAGGTTCGCCGAGGTCAAGATGGGCAAGGCGACTGCCAAGTATGAGAGATTGCCCAGTGAAAGCTCCATGTGGGTGGAATACGACGTTGACGATGAAGTGATGTTGTTTGGTACCGAGGCCATGGTGGACGTGGGCATGGAGAGAGGCAAGCCGAAAGAGTTGAGCTTGTCCTTGGCGGTTTTGAAGCGTGGGAAGACAGTGAAATTGGGCATGATAGACACCTCCGTGGTGAGAACATCGTCGCAGTGAAGTGTTACGACGAGCTCCACGGAGAAGCACTGTTTCACCACTGATGGATTTGCATTCTGCCGGACTGCGTGCCTTAATGTACTGCTCTTGACCTTCTCCTTGCCTTTGCTTCCTGCTGATGATGCGATGAATTCGATGCGATGCCCTCACCGATGTACCACACTTCCCCAATTTCCCCCTATTAATCTTTCCATAACATGTCAACCTAGCCTTCGTGGCTTCTAGTATCCCCGCCTACCCTCCGCTAGGCAAACCACTAACCCACGACCCCCGCGGCACAGCTATGGCACCCTGGTTCCGGCAAGCTGTTTCGCCCTGGCAACACGCGCGCTGCTCTTCGGGTGACTGCTGGAAAGACTCAACACCAACCGCTACAGCTGTGGTTTTATGCTTCTGGCACTCTAGCTGGCTCGAGTTGAGTGAAGCTTGTCTGACTGTGCGAGCCAAGACCTCGTCTGGCAGTGTCCGAGTTGCGAGAGCGTCACCATTCTGCTTAGCCCTGGAAATATGCGCGCTGGTTTTCGGGTGGCTGCAGGAAAGACTCGACGCTAACTGCTCCGGATGTGGTTCGTGCTTCTGGCACTCTAGCTGGCTCGAGTGCTCTTCGTCTGACAGTGCGAACCACGACCTCGTCTGGCAGTGTCTGAGTTGCGAGAGTGTTAACATTGTCCCCGTCCTGCTGGCGAAACCTTCGCTGGCCTTGATCTTTCATGTGGACCCACACAGCCGCTTGGGTCGGATAGCTCTTCAACAAGACGGCCCTTCGCTCAGGTCTACAACCGGACAGCTCCACTTCAGTTCTGTCTATTTCGGAAACTGCGCGGAGAGTCGAGTCCATGTATCTGTCTGGGATAGGTGGTCTTCGTACCTTCGAGCCTGGCAAATAGACACAGCTGCAGTGATTTTTCCGTATGGCTTTCTCAACGTGCACGTGTACTGAACCGCCTTGAGCCGTCATAGTTTCTGTGTGCTCTGGTACTGAACCGCCTTGAGCCGTCGTAGTTCCTTTGTATTATAGTGCTGTTCTGTATCCCATATGTACCGATCTTAGGATTGCATGTCTCGGCTAAGCCGTAGATGGTACGATGAGATCAAGAAGATCTCTCTTTAGGAGGGGGTTGTCCTGCGTGGTACTACCTTCTGTTGCAGCTGTTTTCCGATGAGTTTCCCCCTCCGCATCGCAGTGTCCTCAATGTAGGATACGGGTTTTTGGCTTTGCTCATCTCCTGTACTCTATGGCTCTAACTTCTGTTGCCTTGTCTTCACTGAGGAGTTGAGTGAAGCTTTTAGTCTGACTGTGCGCACCAAGAACCTCGTCTGGCAGTGTCCGAGTTGCGAGAGCGTAATACCCTAAACTCCTAAACCCTAAACCCGAACCCCTAAAACCCTAAACTCCTAAACCACTGAGCTACGGGGCTCCTCGGGAGCATAGTCGGCTGAGAGGTCTGATCGGTTTCGGAACTCGTAGTAGGCTCAGTAGACTTCTGTACCTGCGGCCACTGCGAGGTACGGAGGCTCCTCGAATGCCTTCACAGCATCAGAGGTGCGGCCTAACAAGATGCCTATGGACCTGTACAATGTTCATATATGTTCATGAGAACCCGAATCACGAGTTGGGTTTCAGTTTCACCACGGAAGCTGTCCGAGTTACGAGAGTCGAAATAGATTGAATTACGCTGGTGAAGGTATTTAAGCTTCCGTTTTGGCTGCAGGACAAGAAGGCGTGTGGAATCGCAAGCCCTGGAAGTTAAACCGGAAACAAGGAATCGGAAGCCCAACACCTCGACACAACAGCTGATGCTTTCTTGAGGTCACCGTGTACTTCGCGGCCGCCTCCTCCGATGCCGCCAGCGAGGCCTGTGCGATAAGATCGTCAAGACTTAGATGATATTACTCCTCGGCGCGTTGTGATCTAGGATCCGGGCTCAGACAAAACCCTCTGCAAGCACAATAGACCCCAGGAGACTCTGCTATTACCCCGGCCGGTGCAGCATTTGACAGGGGTCGGAAGCACCTACGCTTGTGCTTGTGAGGGACTTGGCCCAGCTTTGTCATGTAGCAAAATTAAATGCCCTCAGGCCCTTTTAAGCTTCTTGCTGCAGTATGCGAGAGCTGCATCTGGGAGTTTCCGAACATTAGGAGTACCTTATTCTGGGGTGCGTATACGTATTAAGGGTCCTACTGTTTAGGGTCTTATATTACGGTCCTCCCTTTTCGGAAACCCCGATATAGGCTTGAGGGGAGCGCGGCGCTTGCAGGGGCTGGATCGGTTCGCCGACTTCTTTCGGGCCCCACTCTTCAAACAGGACGCATCCAGTGATGTGCAGCTTTCGATTCATCTCGGCGAAGGGTTTGTGTGTTTGCTGATTTTGCTTGGATCCAGTTGCAGACCTTGAACTTGAAGTGCTTGAGGGTTGGTTCCGTCGTTTGCTGCGATGTGCTTGCGGCGGGAAGCTGCACTGCAGCCTTTGCCTCAGCCAACTTGGGAGTATGATAAGAAGAAAAATCGTAACTGTTACTGTACCTTTTTGTTGTCCTTACCTCTATTGTTGTTATTACCCATGACTGCAACCCTTCAAACCACTCCATGCACCCCTAGACGAGAGGTGAAACCTTTAACAGCCTTCATTTTCGAATGTAATCCCAGACACCTTGAGCCGTGACCTCTTAAATACTGGAGCCCTGAAACCCTAAACCCCTGAACCCCTAAACCCCAAACCTTAAACCCCCAAACCCCAAACTCCTAAACCCTAAATCCTAAACCCTGAACCCATCTAAACCCTAAGCCTAACCAATCGCGGGCTTCCGCGCGATGGCCTGGCCGCAATGGTGGATCAGGCTCGAAGCCTCGCGGTAAAGAAGTGCCCCGGGTGGAGGCTAGTCACGTTGTGTTTGGTTGTATGTATATGTGCTTCATGTGTGTATAATATATATATATATACATATATATACATATATATATATATATATATATATATCTACATATGCATATATATATATATATATGTATATTCACGGTTGTACTCTGAGGTTCTAAGGTCTTAGGAGAGTGATGCGCGTCCTGCGGCCTAACCCCAAAAGCTGAAGCCGAGAAACCGCTGCAACACTGAGCTCCGGGCAGTTTCCCAGCTGGACGAAGCTCCACGACAATGGACCTGGAAGTAAGCCATAAACTATGGGAAAATCTCCTGCTGCAGCGTGATTCAGTGGATGACTTCATCTCGAGTTTCGGGGTTCTTTATGGCTTGGCATTCAGTCGCCCAGGCCGTGTTACATGCTTGGGGCGTAGAGTCTCCGGGAGTTAAACCGAAGCCTCAACGGCAACATCGATGCTGAAGCCTTTCCGAGGCTTTGAAAACAGACTAACTTAACTGATTCCGATCGCGCCGACGAGGGGCTGCAGAGTCCAATGAGAACGTTCTCAGCTTTGTTGCTAGAGTGTTTATAGGACTTGTAAGGTTGAGTCCATAGGGTTTGTTATAAGGGTTGCCACACGGGTACTGCTGGTCTGGCTAGAACTAAAACGTTTACTGTAAGGGTTGCCATGACAATCATAAGGGTAACTGCCATGCTGACTAGAACAGCTGCTACAGGGGTTTCCATGAGGCTACTGTAATGGTCGCTTGTTTTCTGCAGGCTCCCACGTTGCAGCGATATTTGCCGAAAGGCCGAGAACAATCCGGTATTTTAGCTGAAGGCATGCTAGAAGACCCAATAGGGTTAACCCACCCAGTTCCTGATCTCCTCGTGTGCGAGTGTTAAGACAACCCACCCGGTGCTCCGACTTCGTTGTTGAGGTGCCTCTCCGACATCGAGGTCGCAGAAGCTCAGCCTTGCATATGCTGGGTTCTGATTTCGGGCAGGCAGCAGATCTGGACGGCACACCCCCTAAATTCCAGTTCCAAAGCCTGCTTGTCGGGGCATCGAGAGAATGGGGAATATAGGGGCCTTACTAATTACCTATACTATTTTGGTGGTTCCTTATTATGATTATAGTATAAGGGGCCCCAAAACCCTATTCTAATTATTAAGGCCCCTGTAGTAGAGTGCAAGCCAGATCTTGGCATTTTCGACCGATGTCTAGCCGGCTGGGCTTCACACTCCAAACATGGGTTTGTAATCATAGTTTGGCTAACCTACAACAGACCAGGCCATATCGAAACCCTAAACCATAAACCGTGAGCCCCTGTGTACTTCGACGTCTTGTTGAAGCCTTTCGATGTCAATCTCAGTTTAAACTCCGCACTCTCGCCACCGCAACTCATCAAACCCATGCACCCCCCAAATGCCAGGATCGGGTTTGGGGTTTAAATGTCCATACTTCGCAGTCTTAAGCCCTAGACCCCAGTAGCATGAGCAGTGCAGACCGTGCACGCTGCTCTGTTGTCTGGGCGTTTCCGTCGTCGCGCTTGTTCTCTCGAGTCGTGTAGTTATAGGGAGTGTGACCTTTGGCTTCTGATCCAAGGTCTTGAGTGGTGCCAATATCCCCGAACTCGACCTCACTGACTCAACTTAGTCTTTGCTGCTGTGTGGAGTTGACGTGGAATGTGTCGTGCCGTGCTTGAATACGTGGGTGACCAGTCATCGACCCAGGAGTGGTGCGACACGAAGCGTGCGTGGGTGTTTTGGCCAGTTTGATTTGCCGTTGTTGTTTGAAGTGGAATGGCACATGCTGTGGGTGGGGATGAAGGTGAAAAACAAAAGTTCTGCAGCAACCGGCTTGTTTTCGCGACGCACGGGCCCGAGTTGGAGAAGCATTCCGAGTGTCACTGCACGTCGCCGTGCCAGACCGAGCCCGGGCTGCGTCAAGAACGCCCTGGATGGCAAACGCAGCCCCGGAAAGGCAGGAAAGCTACTTGAGACGCTATGATTCTTTTGGAGCTGAGCGACAGCAGTTCAAGAGTTGGGTGTTCCAGAACGATGTCGCACAAAGCCGCGCTCAGGGCACTTATGCAGGCATGGGTGGACGTTGCCTCTTCAAGTTTCACGAATGTCTTGTAAGCTCTGTCTGACGCCGCGATGATTCCGGCGCTGGTTCGGGCCGACGAGCATCCTAGTCGCGAGAGCTGGCACACGCTCTTGACCGGTGTTGCCGTGGTGGCTCGACTCCCGCCCTGAAGATGCAGCCCTTGTCCTCGAGTGCATTATCAGGCCGGCGCCTACCGATGGTGTGATAGACGCGATGGATGCCGCGAAAATGCTGTGCCAGTGCATTTGCAAGCGGTGCAGTTTTTTTGACCCGCTGGGAGACTTGCGCAGTTTTCTGCCATCGCGGACCACGACCTGACGACGGCCGCTACGTCATTCTGGCGCCGGATTCGTCCCAGAACAGTTCGTGGTTGCTCAAGGGCGCACATGTTGGTTCGGCCGAGGAGCTTGATGCCATGCCAGCCGGCTGCTCCATCAGTATGCTTAGTCCTCGCTGATCCAGTGCTGAAACTCTTGTCAAATGTGCAAGGGGCACACTGTGAGGAATGCGCCTGTCGCCCCTGTTGACTTGTTCGGCTTTGCTACATGTGCTGTTGTTCCCTGCTTTTCGAGCTATCTGATGCAGTCGACTTAGTCAGAAGCGGAGCCGGCGTGGGATGCGGAGGTCTGGGAACTCATGTTGCTGGAGCCCGCCTGGATTAAGTTCTTTGCATCTTGAATATCTAGTTTTGACAATAAGGACCCTGAGCCCGAAACTTCGCCGACCGTTAAAACCGTAACCCGTAACCCTCCGCTCAGGACTTCGTTGCGCTGGACTTGGAATTCTCGGGACTCTTTGTCGATCACCAGCGGGGCCCGCAGGTGCTGGAGGCGTGAAGGGATTCCGGGGTTGGGTTTGAGGCCATGAACGACCTTGGTAAAGCACAGCTTGTTCTAGATGCTTCGGCCGCTGGAAAGTGAGGCCTACTTTGCCCGATGCGTGGAAAGAAGCTCGACTGAAAGTTTTTGGAAACGATGGGGTGCAACCTCGAAACATCTTGCCCACCCACCTCCAACTTAGATATTGTGAGTAGTCTGATGCAGGTTTGTGAGTGCGATGTCAGTGTGAAGCCCGTAATCGCTCGAGCCGCAAGCTCTTCAACAGTTTTTATCGTATGTGGCGCATTTGGAATGCGAGTTGCCAATTCGTGACGCAGACGGCTACACTAGAGTCACTGGAGCCGACCCACGGTTCTCACATTCCAAAGCCCTCACACCTGCAAAGGCTCGCACGCACCTTCAAGACACCCCACCCGATACCACAAAACGCTTCTGCCTGCTTAGGTGTGCCCAAGTTTCTGGCCTTGCAGCTCGGGTTGTGCTGCGTCCAGTTTCAGAAAGAGAAACAGGTATGGGAGCTCCGCCGCTCGCCTCGGTTTTAGGATTCGGTCTGCTGTTTGAGGTGTTGAAGTTTGCTGTCTTAGGTTCGGCCGGTTGTAAGATATTGTAGGCGCAGACGATTCTTTTCCGGTCGGACACTTTGTTGTTTACGTTGTGGCATCAGATACGAAATGGAGAAGCAAACTGGCGCGAGCCTTCCGCTCAAGTCTTCAATCATGTATGTTTCAACGCCAGCAGTGGCGGACTTAGCTTGTGCAGGCAGACATGCCGACCTTCTGAAGCATGTGTGGTGTCGTTGCCCGGCCCCTGCTGTTTTTGTGGCCTGCTGTACGGCACCGATGGCCTGCCGAACTACAACTGCACTTGCGATCTTTGCAAAGCTCCTGCCCTCCATTGCCCCATCCCTTCTACATGCAACCCATTCATGAATTAAGCTATTGAGCCGACTGTTGAATTCAGTGGAGCCTCGGGATTTCAATAGATTTCAACCAACATCGTGAAACCCCGATGTCGCCAGACAAGCAAAGCCAGACCGAACCAATGGCCAAGCCGCGCGTAAGAAAACAGCATAAACAAAAAACAACCCTTTCCCCATAAACCCGAAGCCCTGACTCTCAACGAAACCCTAAACTTTCCTAAACCTGCTGTGCGACTCTGTCAGCAGGGCGGGTGCGAAAACTGTACACCCTCAACTAGATGTCGCCATGATGCGAGGAACTCATGAGTTTGACCTCTGGCCCCAAGATCGGCGGCTTTTTATGGTGGACTTGCAGTCGCTACAGTTTCTGCGCACCCATGGTTTTGTGCCTGGGCATAGCAGGGTGCGATAGCTTCTGACGAGTAGTTTATAGCGTTTTTCATAGTGTCGATCGTCGATCATGGAACAGCAGAAAACTTTAATGGTAACAATATTATACAAACCGAAATGTTAGGCCAAGGTATGTACTAAGTCTTTTCCAGGGCAATGCAAGGTAGTTCGGCAGCTGGCTGCAGTCAGCAACATGGCAGTTACAAAAGTGACATGCACGTCCCTCGTTATCTTGCCACCACATACATACATGTTTACAAACACACACAGAGATAACATGCATACATACATACATACGTAATCATACGTACATACACACATAGGTACATACCTACATACCTTCCGACGTACCTACATAGATAGAAAATTGCATGCCTGCATGCATACGTATATACATGCGTGCCTACCTACATGCGTACATGCAGGTAGGCAGACGGACGGAGATGTTGTGCTGCTTGCCGGCCAATGGCTCCCCAAGACAAGCCGGCAGACAGGAAGACAGACATTTACGTATGTGTATATGTATGTACCTATGTATGTATGCATGCATGTCTGTATATATGATATATATATATGTATATATGTATATATGTATATATGCACGTATGTATGTATGCAAGTATGTATGTACACATACGAGTTTTCATGCATGTATACAGCTACAGTAATGTACGTGTGTGCATGTGTGCATGACCGTCCGCGTGCAAGTGCATGAAATACTGCCTGGCCAGCTTATTAACGGTGGCAAAGAAGCCCGCTCCCTCCATCACGAGGACTTCAATGCCTTTCTGGAGCGTGCACACCCTTATTCCAGGCCCGGGGCTTGTGTTTTGGAACTCGAAGCTCGCTCATGTTCGTCTTGACTTGAGTTCTGACAGGCCCTCATGCAAAGCCCCGTATGGACGACATGACCATGCTGGTAACGACTTAGCAACTCATGATGTGTGGGGGCCAGAGCAGAAACAAGACCCTACGATGCAGTCGCTCATAGCTGCCGCCCTCAGAAAGCCGTCGCAGCCAAAGGGTCCTCGAGCCCCAAAACATCGAACACTCGAAGCCCAAGCCCAAATCCGAAAGCCCTGCCCCATACCGTAAAGCCGAGCCCTGAGCCGCATGTTTCCGACGTCTCCCTTCCTTTGCAGTCGTAGAGCATGAAGTCAGTGCTAGGGCTAGGATGCAGGTCGCGCAAGTATCTGGGCCCCCTTGTTGATTACGAGCTCATGGCCCATTGGGGTTGAATCGCGTTGCTGATTGGATTGGTGTTGCGCCTGTACCTTAGATTGCGAGTTACTTAACATCCTAATGACCTGGCACACTCGTAGTGAACATCACGGCTTTTTTCCCGGCGGTGTTTGTAAATCATGTAGTTTCTCTGCTCCGTCTGCTTAACGCTAAGTCTAGATCTGACTGCCTGAACCTGAGAAACTGAACCCACCGGAACGGACAGTCTGGTGAGATGCAGGCGCTATAGTGCAATGCTCCAAGAATAATACCTGCCACAACACATGCTGAACAGGCTTCCACCACCGGGCCACAAGCTGGCCGGTAATGCGCACGTGAAGGCTACGCCGGTTCTCCAGGCCTTGAGGGACGCCAAGGCGCCGAAGACTTGTCATAGCGATGTTGGCTTGGTGTCAAACGTTCAAAGGGTTTGGGTTTGGGGTTTGGGCTTACGTAAGGGTTTGGAGATTGCTTCACGTACTGTGCTGTGGTGAAGGCGCGATGCAAAGGGTTAGTCATAGTGTATAGGGTGTCGAGACCTTGGTGGTTTCTGAGACGGTTTGTGGTCTTCGATCCTAGTTTCTACGGACCTCGCTGGGTCCTCACTTGAAGAATCTTGAGAAGGTCAGCAGGTTTCTGCGTGCCACGGAGTGTAGGTGCACAGGGCTCGGAGGGAACCCCATGTCAAGCATGCAAGGATCAGCCAACTAATTGCAGAATGCAGATCGGTAACCCCCCTGTGCACAAGCCATGGCATGCGATCGCCTCCAACCCTAAAGCAGCTCCAACTGGTACCCAAAACAAGTTCACCCCTGCGACCAAGAAAAGTATACGGAGCAGTCCGTAAACCTGAAGCCTAAGTTCGTCGGGTTCAGCGAGGTGCCCGTGGTATTGCACAATGGCCTGCAGCTTGTCCGAAACGATCAGTACCTCTGAACCCTTGCTGCGCTGCAGTCGTCAAGGGCTTTGGGGGGTCAAAGCCTTAGCCTGTTTGAGGCTCTAGCACTTAGAGGCCCAGGGGACTTAGTAAGTAGGTTATAGGTAGAGGTATAAGTACCCTAAATGGAGTTACCCCAAGTATAACCCTACTTATAACCGACTTACTAAGTACCCCTGTTCCGGGTCGGATTTAGTTCGTGCTCGATTTGCAGAGCTCGGATCCTTTGCTGCACCCAACAGTGCACAGCAGGTTCCAGTTTTAGGGTTTGGGGTGCCCCGTTTAGGGTTCAGGACTCAGCGTCCGACTACTTGAGATCCAAAGATATCCAGGTCTCCCGCGTCTTTGCCCGCATCAGCCTGCAGAGTGGGCACCAAATTCTAACTTACGTTACATGTTCGTGTCAAGGAGAGCAAACCCTCAACAAGCCTGCGCGAAGCCCCTAAATCTGGAACCCTGAACCCTGAACCCCCCCAAAAAAGGAGCTCTAAAAAAAAACCACAAAACCCTAAACCCCCTAAAAGTGAGAAGCCCTAAACCCTAAGCCCTTAACCCTTATGAACCCTAAACCCTTAAACCCTAAACCCTAAACCAGAAAGCCCAGCGCCGAACTAGCCTGGACATGCTGCACCTCTATGACAAGTTCCTTGGCGACCTGCCTGGGGATCCCGGGTCCTTCGGCAAGGCACGAACTCACAAAGCTACAGGGTCTCTGGGGGGCTTAGCAGAAAGGGTTGGGCTTTGGGGTTTATAGGGTCAAAAGTCTTGGGGTTTAGGCTTTAGGGTTTTAGGGTCTTTTGGTTAGGGTTTTGGTTTAGTCTTGGGGTTTAAGGTTTGGGGTTTCAGGGAGACCTAGTTCAAAAAGGTGGAGGGCCGGCTGCGGGGGATGAGATGTAGGGGCAGCAACAACTCGAATGTACATTTTCCTTCTTGCATCCGTACCTTGTACCACACTGCACAAAACTCCTCCCCCCGACGGCAAACTCTGGTCTACTTGAGCCTTGTGTCTCCATGCAACGTCTGGCAGTATATGGTTCTTGGTATAGGGCTTTGTTCAAGAAATAGACAGAACCTGCATGCCGTTAATTGTAGGCTCCCGGTGAGTGATCATAAATAATCATAAAGAGGTCTTTCCGTGCGGAGGGAATTGTGCAAGTTGACCAGACAATCGGATTCAAGCTCTCTATCCGGCCCTACCCCCTAAACCCTCCAATAGAGAAGTGTTCCAAGTCGGAAGCACTAAACCTTGTACAAGCCCTAGCCTCGAACACTCGCTGTCTCCTGGTTCGCGCCGGTGTTTTTTCTTGGGATCTCGGCGGCCTTGTTCGTATTTCGTTTGCCTTTTGCATGATGGGCGGTGCCCTTGCTAGGGCTTAAGGAGAAAGGATGTGGATAGTGGAGAATGCTGATGGTGACGGCAACTTTGCCGATGGTGCGAACGTTGCTGAGCATGATCGCGGTCAGCATCAGCATCAGCGTCATCGTGATCATCGTGGTCCTCGCCATCATAACTATTGCGACTGCTATCGCCTCTGACTATCAACCCAACCCGCTAGTCGCAACACTCGCAGTGTCAATGATTCTTGGTTTTGTGCCAAAATCCTAAAACAAACCTGGTATGCACTACCCGCTACTGTGCGGAGCATATGAAGACAACGAAGGATCAAAAGCATAAGGTTCAACCTCAGAGGCAAGGCAAACGTGTAGAGGCGGGTCCCAACCTTGGCTGGGCTATGAGAAGATCATTTCCCTTGTGCGGCTCCCAAGTTATCAGCCTCTTTGTATGTAGACCCGGGCAACCTAAACTCCATACCCTGAAACCTGCGTCAAGGCCTGGGTGGAGCACTTCCCTCTGCTCTTCGACACCCGCGTGCTGGCACAGGATGGGCGGCTGGACGTGCTGCAGCATGCAGGGGGCTTGAGCCTCGAGACCTTGCAGAAGCACCCCTGCTGCAGTTTCGGCCAATGCAGCTGAATGGGGTTGCACGGGCCCTGCTTGTGTTGTTCCCGATGTTGGCAGTGATGGGGTGGGTGCTTAAGATGATGTTACTGCGAACAGTCATGACGATGCAAACATGATGCTGGCCATGACTGCGGTGATGATGGTGATCGGGGTGGTGCTGCTGATGAAGTTGGCGAGGATGGTGAGCAGAGCGCCTACGAATGAGAGTCAGGCTAGCAACATGATGAGGCGGTTGACGGTGCCAAAGAAGCAAGAAGATGAGTGGTTGGATTAACCACAAGTGATAACTGAGATGGACATTATGATGAAGCTAAACAGGCTTGAGTAGCGGTGTTAAGCAAAATCAAGGAGTTTTGCAACAGGCCTTACTACAGGGGCCTAAGTAATTACCAACACTATTTTGGGGGTTCCTTAGTATAATTATAGTATAGTGGGCCCCAAGACCATATTCTAATTATTAAGCGCCCTATATTCCACTCCTACGCCGCCGGGCGGTCGAACCTCCCGGCTGCTCTTCCTTTACACCGAACCGGGCCAACTTAAATCCCAAAGACACCTCACAGTTCGAACCCGCAAGGCACCTACAAAGCGAGCTGCACGGCCTGAACATAGCACCTCGGCTTCCTGCGAGTTCTGTGCTTCTTTGAAGAGGTTGAGTTTCGCGCTGTGGCTTGAGGGCTCGCGGAAGGTCCAGCATGCACACCATGATAAACCTGAAGCCGCGGACCACACGCCACGACAGCTTCGTGTTGTACCTGAGCCTGCAGGTAGGTAAGCTCACTGTGAGTAAGAGACAGAAACCCTCAACCATAAGCTGAGTGCCCGAGGAGCGGTGCACCACCATTGCCAAAGCGGCCCATTCCGCAGGCTACGATGCGACTGTCACGGCCGAGGTGCTTGACTGCGCACTTCTACTGTTTGCTCGACGATGCTACGGCTATTGCCTCTGCCACCAATACTCCTGCTTCGATTGCCGCCCTACTTTTCTGCTCGCCGCAGCCACGGTCATGAACACCTCATTGCCAATACAGCACTGCCAGCACCACCAGTACCACCAGCACCACCACCAGCACCAGCACCAGCACCAGCACCAGCACCAGCACCAGCACCAGCACCAGCACCAGCACCAGCACCAGCACCAGCACCAGCACCAGCACCAGCACCAGCACCAGCACCAGCACCAGCACCAGCACCAGCACCAGCACCAGCACCAGCACCAGCACCAGCACCAGCACCAGCACCAGCACCAGCACCAGCACCAGCACCAGCACCAGCACCAGCACCAGCACCAGCACCAGCAGCAGCACCAGCAGCAGCAGCACCAGCAGCACCAGCAGCAGCAGCAGCTCCTCCGTAATGATGACAAAGGCTACTACTCATCGTTGTCATCAGCATTTTCATTTAATCTTACTATCCTCAGCCTCTCTTCGCCATCCATCATTGTCAATGCCGGTTTCTCGCCTCTGTCATGTTGTCATGTTTTCATAATGACCTGACTTGTCTTTCCAACTAAGACAGTTCACAAGGCAGACTTCACAGCAGATGGCCTTTCCAGAAGATCCAAATCTGACTATCGATGTCGGCTCTGGGGCATCGTTGATGAGAAGAATGCCCTTCACAGATTCTCTCCAACACGGTGACCCACTCATTCCCGGCCCACTGCCATGTTGCACTTCTGGTTGCCATGCATCCAGCACTCGTCCACAATCTGTTTACATGAAGTCGCCGTGCGGAGAACGAGGTCACCTCTCCTAACAAAGGCATCTTTAAGAAAGTTCGACAGTTCTCTTCGACAGAAGCATGCTCGTGAATATCGTTTGGGCGTCTGCAGTTGGACAACATGCTTACACGAATCTTTGATGCAGGTTTTCTTGATGGAAATGGACCGCTGGATACGGCATGCCAATCAGAAGGCGGCGCCGGAGGAGGATGCCAAGGACGTGCACTTGCGCCTTGAAGGGTTGTATGGCATACCCTTACATAGACCCTAAGGGCCGTAAGCATTGTCACAACCACCCTTCGATGGTACCCCTAAGTTGCAAGGACCCTTTTGGGATCTTGCGTGCCGACGGCTTTGGAGAGGTTCATGCTTGCGTCTTGGGCCGAGTCGAGGGTACTGGGTTGTCCGAAGTTGGCAAAGTGCATCCTAACCCACCGTCGCAACCCTAGAGGTTCCGTGCCTGCGGTCTGGGTTTTACCTGAACCCGCAGCTGGTCAGCGACAGGAGCAGCACCCCAATGGGCGCAAGCGCAAGCGCTCGTCCGACGGTGTTGAAGGCCTTTCTTGCCCAAGCCTCTTATCTGAAGCAGCTTGTTGGAGCCACCCTGAATTTCGAACACAGAACCCAAAAACTCTAGACAGGACTTGGCATTTGCAATTTTTTTCCGAGCCCGTTCCTACAAGTGGTTACGCATTAAGGCACGGATTCTGAGTCTGTTTTGAAAAAGTTGAATGTTGAAAGTTCACAGCCGGGTTGCAGGGTTTGCTCCCGGGTCCTTCCTGAATGAACCTCATCTGGCTGAAAGCAAACCCTGCCTTCATCGTAAGGGATACAGGCTGACGAGTTTTCCGCGCTCTTTTCAGGGCCAGGGGATTTGAGGCTTAGGGTTTGAAATTTTGAAAGGGCAATCTATAGAGGAGTTTGTCTGATTGTGGTAGGGCTGTCGGGGCTCACCATCCAGGGTTTGCAGACATGTCCACAAGATCCAGAGGAGCTCTCACTTTCTCTTTGTTTCTCATGGCAGCTTCGTGCGTGGTGCCTTTCTCCGGAGTAAACATATATATTAGGGCCCACACAATGACCAACACTATTTCGGGGGCTTCACACTCTTGTATACTTGTCACCTTGTTTGGCGAGCCTTCAGCCATGCAAGAGGCAAAAATTTCGGGGGTTCATCATCATAGTTCTAATGTTTGTAGGGTAGACCCCCCAAACCCATTCTAATTACAAAGGCCCCCATATTAGAGTGTCGGATGCTGCATCAACGACTTGGTGGTTCATTGCCTTGGGATCGTAGCTCTCGAAACATGCCACTTTCTCTCCCCTCTAGCGTCCAGGCATGACATACTTAGAGCGGTTATAATAAGTAGGGTTATAATTGGGGTAACTCCATTCAGGGTACTTATAGCTCTACTTATAACCTCCTTACTAAGTCCCCGGAGCCTCTAAGTACATTTTCCGGAGCCACCCAGGCACTCAACCCGTAGCATGCACTTGAGAATTGGCTCTTGAACAGCGCGCGGTCCTTACCACATGTTCTTGCATTCAAACAACTTTTCCCCGAAATAGCGAAACCCCAACAACCCACACTGTGCCGGTCCTCTGGACGCTGGCCCGCCAAGGCCTGCTCGAAAGCCACGAGGTCTGCCGACGGTTCCACAACCGCGTGGCGCTGGTGAGCACCTCGCCAGGCTGCATGGAGCTAGTGCCCAAAGAGGCCGAGCCGGGTGAGCCTGAGCCGACCTCAGGATAGTAAAAGTCGCCTCGAAGTGCGAGGACTCCCCCTTTTGGATATCTTAGAAGTTGGGTTGTTTTGTAGCAAGCAAGCTTGTCTGTGAAGTCATGAACCTCGCGAATCGCGAGTTGGTGGCTTTGTGTTTTGTTATTCGGTACGGGGGTGAAGCTGCAACATACCCTGAGCTCTTAACCTCCCACTCTCAACCTCAGGCTAGCGGGGCGGCAACAAATCTTAACTGCCGTGGCTTACACCCTGAGCCCTATTCCCGCATTGGTCGATACCTACCGCGAACCGAGCACTTCCTTCCAGGAGTTTGTCAAGAAGGAGGTGCAAGCAATCAACAGCTGCGGCCTCGACTTAGGAATTTCTCAGTTTCGGACACCCTAGCCCTAGACCCTAAACCCTAAACCCAGCCCTAGACCCGGAGGAGCAGGTGGCCGTGTAGCAGGTTGCAATCCCTGTTGTGCCATCTTGCTCGTCGGTCAAACTCCATTCAGGGTACTTATGGCTTACTTAGGCCCTAGAGTACCCTAAACCCCAAACACTTACTAAGTCTTCTGGGCCTCTAAGTAGCTCTGACTCATATGACTGAAGGCGGAGCGACCTCAAAGCCCTCTGTTCTAGCCATAACAAGGCGACTTTTAACCCTAACTGCAAGGATCCTCAATGCAAGGACCCTTGCATAAAGATCCGGAAGAGGAGGCGCCTGCTAAAAAAACACTAGAAGACTCCAACTTACCAGCTAGAAATGACCCCTTACTAAACACACTGGAGGTCCCAATAATCACCTTTAGCTCCCCGCAAACCCCAACAACAGCCTAGTGCAAGGTGAGCACGAAAAGAATGTGCAGAGCAGCGGCCGAAGAATCTTTCAACTCCTCGAGTCTCAGGCCTCAGGGGTTTTCCTGACTTTTCTGGGGCTCTCGGTGTTGACAAGTTTCACAGAATTCAGAGGCATTTCCGAAGTACAGAGTTGTGTGTAGGTGTGTGTGTTTTGTGTGTGTGCGTCTGTGTCTGTGTGTGTGTGTGTGTGTGTGTGTGGGGTTGTTTGTTTTTGGCTGTGGTGTGTTCAGTGTTGGGACTTGTTCGCGTTTCGGTATTGTATAAAGCAGATTGTGCAGTGAGGGCTTTGGGGAGCCTCTGCAGTTTGGGGCTCTAGTTAACTTAACAGTGACCAAAATAACTACTTGTAGCAGGTGTCATGGTCTTGGTCCTGAGAGGCCTGCAAACAGTACAATCTGCTGTTTTGTCTGGATCCTGTCTTCATTTTCCATCTATGTGGTTCCTTATATCAGCACCATATCACACACACACACACAGACTGCCTCTCTCACTCTCGTGTTTTGTTCCCGTATCTTCCACGATTCTACTCTAGTCATCTACGTATTCAATTTAAGGTCATGGGCTTCGGGGTTGGAGCTCTGGGCCCGCTGTAGCTACCTTCCTGGGATTCCGGGGGTGGGCAGATGCTGGTTTCGGGCTTGCAGGGTGATTTCTCCAGGAGCTCCATCTAACTTTTCAAAATCATGACAGCATGTTACTTGCAACCGAGATCATGGTAGCTGACATGAAGCTCCGAACGTAGACCTCCCCCACATGGCAGGCAGATCCGGCATCTAGCGTGGGGCGCTTTGCCACAGGCAATGCTCGGCCCTGAGGATCGGGATATTGTCTGCAACTTTTGAAACTATAAATGGACCGCGGCACAGGCGAATCTGCACTGCTTCTTGGTTAAGTCCTAGAGGGCTCTACTGAAGGCTCTATGGATTCCCGTCGTGGGTCAGAAATTTGATCCTACCCCGGATGTTCGACACGACATTGACCTGAAGGATCAGCTAGGCCAAGCAGCCGTGAAGTATTCGAAGTCTCTTGTTTGCAGTGGACCAAGCATTGCAGCCGACGCGGTTCCAGATCCCTCCTGTAGAAGCCTCAAATCCAGTCCTAAAAATCGAAGGAAGATTGGAAAACAAGCACCTCGCTGCCCTAAGATGGAAACCCTCTACGACCTTCCCATGGGCTCGCGCCTTATCGCGAGAGAGCTGTGCTCGCATGTCATTGTTGCTGATGTGACAATGAACATTAAGCGCCAGATGCTGACCACTGTGCAACCTACATATGAAGTACTCAGGCCAAAGTCGATTAAGACCAACGCTGCATAGTCCGTAACGCTGGTAAATCCGGATTGTGAAGAAGACCGAAATGCGAATGCTGAGAATGCTGACAAGCTGTAAAGTGGCTTCATGCAGATGGGGCAGTTTACTTCGGCAACATGGCAGCCCGCTTTGCTTCATAACGTAGACGAGGCATGCTCGTGTGAGCGTTGAGTTGTGGAAGAGACGCAGAGCCCTGTGCTGAAAGCGTTCTCCTGGCTCGAAGGCAACGGAACTTCCCCAGTCGACGCCCTGAAGTGATGGACTCAGAATCCGGGCTCGTGCCACTCTTCCACCCAATCTGGACTGCAGCTTTCCGTCTGCCCCTTGAAGAACCCCGAGCACTTCAACCGTCAGCGGGCCCTTCAAAATGAAGAGAGCTTTCCTATCTCCGGGGTTTGTCCTGAAAGCCTTCTGTTCAGCTGGCGCCTTGATAACTCCGGACCCTGAATTCCAGGATCTACTTCAAGGAGAGGTATTGCCCTGAGCAGATGAAGCTGGTGCCCGGGTGCCCGGCCTTTTCCTCTATCTGGGGCTTAGGGGTTGTGAAGGGCGCAGGGCGTACGGCTTTGGGGGTTTGGGTGCATGTAAGACAAAGCTCGAAGACCATCATTCAACTTTGAAGTTATAGGAAACCCGAGAGTCCCACTGCCCTGCGGCCGCGGACCCGGAGGCCACGAAGACCCCCTGGGCCTGCACCCCCGGTGAATGCAGAATCTCCAAAATCCCGAAAGTCACAGTCGCTGGTATGTCTTAGCGGTTGGATGCGTGGTCATGCTTCTTCTTTACTCCATGTGACAGCCATGGGGCATTGAGAAGATCTTCTGTTCTGTTCCCTCCCTTTGCCAGTCTTCCTTCAGACCTGCCGAGACTTGTCGGTGTAAATGTCGAAATAAGCCTATAACCCCCAACCTCAACCCCTTTGTGATCTTGCAATGCAGGTTTTGTCCTTGCTAGGTAGGAAGGGAAAAACCCTTTTGTATCCTTTCACCCTGCATTGCATTAAGACCAAGCTATGCGGCAGGCAAAACACCCCGAAACTGACCTTAACCCCACCTAGGCTTTAGGGAAGAGGCTAGACTTGAAGTCCAGCAGCGTAAAAAAGGGGTTTAGGCCAAAGCAAAGCCCAGAAGCCCCCAAACCCCACAAATCGCTCTGACGACGGCTCCCTGCAGGACCTTCGGCCCCCAGCCTCTTTCCGAGCAGATGGCCATGCTCACACAGGCCCCCGTCCGCGGACGGGGACTGGCTGTGGCAAAGCTTGTGGTTTGGTGACTAAGTAGGGATTGGAATTTGTTCATAGCCCAGGTGTGAAAGGATTTGGAGTTTAGGGCTTATGATGTTGTGCTGCTGCAGTGCGAGACATGCTCGTTGCTTTGCTTCAGCACTGTCCCGCTCGTCAAGGGCGGTCGCACAAGATTCTCAGATAGGCAAGGTTTGGGGTTAGGGCCTAGTTTGGGGAAATGACGGACACCTGTAAGACCTTACTGTAGACCCCGAATAGCAGGATCCTCCCTTAAGGATCCGCTAAGTGTGGAATAGCAATGATTACAATCGCATGGACTTGAATTGAAGTTGCTTCAGAGTACTCGTCATAAGAACACAAGACGGTTGCACCGTCTACAGAAGAAGTCATGGTCAAGCTCTACATTCCCAAAATTCTGGTTACTTTGCCGGCGGGACCGGCGGGAAACCCTACACGAAGCTGTGAGCTTAGTAAAACTTGTGAAATTAAATCACAGCCGCGAAGCCGTAAACCTGAAGCCCAAACCGCAAGCCCCACACCTTAAGCTGCAAATTCTAAAGGCCAAACCCTAGAAGTAACATAGGTGTTTTTCACCAGTCTCAGCACCAACAACATCCATGTCGGCGAGAGAGCACCGAAATTATTGGAAGTGGGGGCAAGATGCGCAAATCCCAGACTCCTAGCCCGAACCTCCAAAAGCTACCGGCAGCTAAGGCCCTTAGGGTTCAGGGTTTTGGGTTCGGGCGTTAATGTACGAGTCCGAGTCGGGAAAACTGGGAATGAGGTTCCTTTCCAGTCCCGATATAATCATACAATATATGTTGTACACCAAACGAATTTTCATTATCAAAGCCGTTACAGTAGACCCTAAAACCCCAAACCTTTGCAAGAAACACTGATAAAACCCTTAAAGGACCCCGTTTGACTTGTGAAGGCCTGCAGATTATTTCCCCCCGTAGGCTGGCTTCGACACCCTGCCGAAGGGAGCACGGACCTCGTGCGGTGGCGTTTGGATTTGCGGGATTGGAGGGCTCCGGGGGTTTGCGCAGGGGTTTAAGTTTCGGGTTTTGGTGTGAAATCTGAAAACTGAAAACCCGACCAAGCTGCTGGACATACCGAGGAGAGAGAAACAGATGGAAGAAAACGAGAGGGAGGAAAGTAGGGCATTCGTCAGTGAGAACACGGCGTCCTTGAACATGGGATGGGCGGATTGGCCTTAAATCTTAGCCCGTAGCCTAATCACCAAATCATTTGCTTAGGGGCCTCAATTTTAGGATCCTTATTGCAATCCTTTTCAGATTGCGCGCGGCGGGGCTCACAACCTTCTCGAAGCCAGTCAAAGCCTCGCAGGTGGAGAAGTGCGCATCGTCGGATCGCAGTGAGAAGCTTGGGTGGAATGTTTGTCCACAGGAATTTGTGATCGCCGTTCGTCTGGCAAGTGCTGTGGAGATTGCATGGCTTCGGCGACTTTGCGTAACCCCAGACCTGAAACACCCCGGCAGCGAAACACTTCGACCCCCGACTGTAACTTTGTCTGCCAGCTCCCACGTCCTTGGAGGTGGCGGACAAATTTTTGCATTGCTTTGCGAACCTTTATTGACTTTCTAAATTGGCGGCTTGCGTGCCCTACCATGTCTCGGGTTGTCGTGCTTGCCACATTGACTGTTGTCGGCTGCAGCCGGGTGGCACGGTCATTATTCTTGTTATTATGAGTATTATTGTTATTATGATCTAATTGTTCCTAAACTTGTTATTATTCTAAATACAAGCCACTGCAGGCTTCGCGAGCCCAGTGCCATTTCCGCCTTCGCGGATGGGCACCCTCCTCAGAGTCTGTGTGCCAGAACTTGAGAATTGAGTGCCGGTAGTAGGGTTTGCTTTTTCATAAACGTGCCTTGGGCGAAAGAGCAACTAGAACCCCTTCTTTGGGGCTTTGGCACGACTAATATGGGGGCCTTAATGAGACACTTCATGATGGCACGGCAGAGAGAGAGAGAGAGAGAGAGAGAGAGAATAATTAGAATCGGGTTTTTGGGCCCATGTTACCGTATTCATAAGGCCCCTACAGTAGGAAGAACAACATCATTCATTGAGAGGCGGAGGCCTCGGGTCTTTGTTTCGTGGTGCTGGTGGTGTCGAGGCATGTTTGGGCCCAGACGACCGCACAAGCGTAAGGATCCCTGAAGTAAATGTTGTTGTAGAACCCCTGTTGTGGGATTCTCATGTTCCGAATACAGGATCCTTCTGATTATGTCTGTTTTTCTGGCTCCTGACACTTTGTATATGCCAAACGCATGGATGCTGATCAACACGCCGGTGTCAGCAGGAGGGATCCCGGGATCAACGATTTCGCCCGTACGTAGAGCGCTAGGAGCTCGTAGGGTGCTGTCCTTGCTGTCGCCGTTTGCCTCCTCTGCTTACTGCTTCAATGTCAAGGCCTCAGTCCGGATCCGAGAAAGAGCTTCAAGCTTGCCGGTGTCGGAGGTCGGCATGCGGTGTATATTGTTACATACATGCACACATGCACCAGCACGTACAAGGTTTCAAGAATGAGGCGCAAGCAATGTGTAACTTGCCGGCCCATGTTGAGGTGACAAGATGTACATCGAAAGGAGCAACACGAGGGCAGGAAGATGTGAAGCATAATGAAAGGCCAGAAGACGCGCAGTGGACGAAACAGAACATGAACATGAACATGCAGACTTGAAAAGCTGTCTAGTAGCCATCTTTCTCAAGCTACTTATCCCTATCATACCCTTGATGAGAACTCACCCTAAACCCTAAACCCCTAAACCCCAAAACTCCAAACCCCTAAGCCCCGTAGCCGAGGCAAAAGCCTGCTGGTCCAAGGCTCCGAGCTCCTGTGGGTACCGCAAGAGCAACCCTAGGGTTTAGGGTTTGAGGGTTTAGGGTTTAGGGTTTAGGGTTTAGGGCTGGGTTTGAGGTTTGTTGCGCGTCCGGGATTGAGTGTTTGGTGCATCGAACTTGGCCAAAAGGGGCCAATTTTTGGAATGCGGAAGCGGAAGGTTGATGAATATGAATATGGCGACTGTTGGGAGCAGTCTGATAACAGAGTTTGATTAGAGATAGTGTCATAGATTTTATGAGGTGCGACTCATATACACTTGCATCCTAAGGCCTTTTAAACTCGTAAGTTATGTTATGTTGCATCATGTTGACGTTCATGCTTATGCCCACAGCGTGGGCGCATGTAATATGCATGCGGGCAGGTAGGTAGGTCCACATGTCTGTCCTTGTGTTTTGGGATTTGGTGGGTGCAGGTAGGTGGTTCGTAGGTGAAGCTCACAGGTGTCTTTTTCTGTGGAGCCCTTTAAAAAACCCCAGGCTCAAGACCCGAAGCCCGATGCCTCAGACTCGAAGCCTAATCCTAGAGCTGACGGTCCACGCTGGAGCTGTTGCAGGGACCGAAGCAACGGGCTCCATTTGGGCGCACTTTCAGCTCCCGAGTTTGGTGAGGCTGGCAGCGCTATGGGTTTCGACGCGTTTTTGGGGTTCAGGGGCCATGGGGTTGCGCAGCTATGACTTGTGATTGTTGCCAGTCTGTTGTTCTGGAAGGTTGTCTTGTTGGTATCACTTGCGATAGTATAGCGATGGTGTGACAGATGCTGAGAAGACTCTCAATTATTTTTCTTTGATTTTGTAATCTTCGTGGCTCTCCCGTGTTTGTCGTGCTATCCTGCTTGCTGGCCGTCTTCGTTGTCGTCGTGCTGACCACTATTAGGACGACGGCGACGACGAGGCCACTATCGACTGCAGCCACAACTACATGTACGACGACGACTGCTGGTCAAAGAAGAGAAGTAGTAGGAGTAGTAGAAAGTAGTAGTCGTCGTCGTGGTGGTAGTAGGAGTCGTAGTAGTAGCAGCAGCAGCAGTAGTAGTCGTAGTATTCATCCTCGTCGTTGTCGTCGTCCTAGTCGTGGTCGTCGTCGTAGTCGTAGTCCTAGTCGTAGTCGTAGTCGTAGTAGTAGTAGCAGTAGTCGTAGTAGTCGTAGTAGTCGTAGTCGTAGTCGTAGTCGTAGTCGTAGTAGTAGTAGTAGTAGTAGCAGCAGTAGTAGTAGTATAGGAATAGGAGGAGTAGTAGCAGTAGTAGTAGTAGCAGCAGTAGCAGTAGCAGTAGCAGTAGCAGTAGCAGTAGCAGTAGCAGTAGCAGTAGCAGTAGCAGTAGCAGTAGCAGTAGCAGTAGCAGTAGCAGTAGCAGTAGCAGTAGCAGTAGCAGCAGCAGTAGTGGCAGTAGTAGGAGGAGGAGGAGGATAGTAGTAGTCGTCGTCGTAGTAGTAGTAGTAGTCGTCGTCGTAGTCATAGTCATAGTCATAGTCATAGTCGCAGTCGTAGTCGTAGTCGTAGTCGTCGTCGTAGTATTAATGGTAGTAGTAGTAGTAGTAGTAGCAGCATTAGCGATAGCGGTAGCAGTAGCAGGAGCAAGAGTGTCAGTCCTGTTTGTTACATGCATCAGATCCACGATTGCTGCTGCGACCACTACGAGCACTACGACCGCTAAGACCACCATGACCGCCACGACCACCACGACCACCACGACCACGACGACCGCGACCGACCGCCACCACCACCACCACCACCACGACCACCACCATCACCACGATCACTACGACCAGCACCACCACCACGACCACCACCACCACCACCACCACCACCACCACCACCACCACCACCACCACCACCACCACCACCACCACCACCACCACCACCCCCACCACCACCACCACCACCACCACCACCACCACCACCACCACCACCACCACCACCACCACCACCACCACCACCACCACCACCACCACCACCACCACCACCACCACCACTACTGCCACGATGACTACTACCAGTTACTACCACCTCCCCCACTCCTTCTACTCGAGGGGCTGGGAGTAGGAGCTGAGTAGCAGTAGCAGCCACAAGCAGTGATTATTTTGGGCTTTGGGCTTCCTCGTTTTGTGTGAAACCTGACGCCCGAAAATGGATGCCTAGAGCCCGGCAGCCCTGTGACTGTAGTAAGGAACCTGGTAACCTGGTAGCCCTAAATCCAGGGAGCATCGTGCTCAACCGCTGACCTACTTGCATTACCTGATCAACTATGGAGGTGCTTCCCTTGGGCGCTGGGGGTAGGGCCCAGGGGCAAAGCTTTCTGAGTTGGCTGTGGCGTGACGGACTTAAGGCCATAAATTGGTGCCCAGGGGTTTCATCATAAGCTGACCAGTGGTGACATCGCAGAAAGTCGAAAGTCATCGTCACAGCGCATCAAGTTTCAGCATTCCTTGGCACACCTAAACGGTAAAGCAGAATCCGAGTTGCGAGTGGTCAACAAACCCCTCACATGAAATCCGGAAGTTGTAGGACTGCAGGCTGTGTAAGCCAGGAGCTTCTCTTGGGGCCCCCTTTGGGCCCCTCCCCTCTCCAGCCAAAGGCTCCTATCTTTTACCCGACGCCCGTTTCGAAGGCTTAGCCCTAGGCACAGAGTCTGAAAACTGCGGGACGCCATAGCCGCGAGAGGCAGAGCACGAGGAATGGAGCACGATGACCCTCCGAAACCGGGGCCGGATGACGCTGTTCTTCGGGCATTGTCGCAGCTTCAGGAAGACGGGGACCTCGAAAAGTTCCTGGAAGTGAAGGTAGACCTGAGCCAGCAAATACAAATCGCTCCCTACCGGAGCAAGACTCCCTTTGAAGCTCTGTTGGAAGGCCTGACGAAATCCAAGCGCTTGTGCTCTCCTTCCGGCATGGCTGCGGTCAAGAGGGCCGTGTCCGAGTTCGGGGCTCCCTGGACGGTTCAAACCTTCGGGCAGCTGCTGTGCGACCTCATCGAGCTCCGCGCCGTGGCCCAGGGTCGCGAGCTGGTGGACTTCGCCATCGCCACCGGGGCGCGCTGGGGCCAAGACGGTCATGTGGTCTTTCGTGGCGACTTCGCCTTCGAGCTCATGGTGCCTCGCCTCCTTGATGCCGACCTTCTGGACGAGCCAGCTTCCATGGAACTTCTGGAAAGGTCTCTGACAGAGTGTGAGCAGCAGAATGTCATGGGAGTCTTGTTGGAGGGTGGTGGGACAGTCTTCTCAGAGCTGGTGTATGGTGCAGTCTCCTACGGAATCTTGGGAACCCCGAAGGGGGATGCGCTTATCAATCTCGCCCTGGAGCATGGCGCCGACTGGGCCTGCCTGGATGGGTGGAATGGCACACCGTTCGAGGAGATCCTCCGCTTGGCTTTAAAGAGCAACCCGAGGCAAAAGACCACCATCTCGCCGGAGGCTGCACTTGCCTACACCCGCAAAGTACTGCAGAACCATGCGAAACCCGGTCTCCTCTGGAACGGTTCGAAGAATCGGACGGAGCACGGCCATCAGGAGTCCCATGGAGCCTTCAGCCTCCTGCTCCGCACTTTGGTCCAGGAGAAGCGAGTCGGGCAGCCGATCTCCCGCGAATTCTTGCGGCTGGCAGAAGAGACCGGAGCTCGGTGGGATGCCATCCACTGGAAACTCCAACAAGCCCAGCATAGGCAATTTGCGTTTTTTGAAACTTCTTCTGTAGTAAGAATAAGAGAAGCATGTTTGCTCCGTTTGCTACAGCTGAAGAGCAGAGGAATTTTACCTCTGCGTGTGGAATCTACCAGCTCGGCTGTCTCACTACTTTCCACTTGTTTGTCCAGGACCTTGCGCTGTCGGGTGCCTTAGAACACCCCGACGGGGTCGACATGGTGGCCCGCGCTCTGGAGAATGGAGCCGACTATCGGATCGATGATAAGAAACCCCCCGGCCCGAAGCGCATTGCAGTGGATATTCCAGGATTGGTCTGGGGCTGCCGGAGGGAGACCGTGCGCCTGCTGGCGCTGCTTTCCTCCGGGAGGGCCTTCCCCTGTGAGCCGCCAGGTCAGGAAGGAGATCTGGTGTCTTCCTTAGTTGCACTGGCTCAGTTCGTGAAGGCGGCTCAGCACACCTCTGCTCTTCAGGTTCGGCATCCCATCGTGAGGTCGATACTGGGCTTTCTGCCTCGTGTTCCGCAAGTGCTGGGGTACGAGTTCACGGACTGGCGCAAGGTGGCGCATCATCCGCAACCTCTCCGTGGATTGTCTGATTCGTCATGACGATGAGCATTGTTGTGCTGCTGCCCGCCCTATTTCGGCCATGACGACTACACCTTAAAACGACAACGACGGCTAATGACTACTCCTTCCCCCATCTTCCCCCTAAACACGACGACTGCCGCTACTCCTGCTGCAGCTTCTGGTTCTGTTGCTACATAAAAGTACCACGCATCCTAGGTACTACGTACTGCCTGCCACCCGACATCTGCCATTTTGGCATGTAGCCCGAAGCCCTAAACCCGACTCCTGACACACAAGCCCGAAGCCCTATGACCTAAATCCCAACATCCAAACCTCAAGCACCCTAAATTCCTAAATCGAAGGCCCGAAGTTCGGGGCAAGGTGCCCAGCAGGCAGAAGACGTTACTGTTAGTGCACGAGCCGTTGTTGTCAGTAGGATCTTAAGGATCAGCATCGATTTTCAACACAAGTGTCGTTGTCACCTCAAACAGGTGAAAGCGATACTGCTGTTGAGAAGGTGGTGATGATGGCTGGGGGCACACCAATAGCCGCTAAGACAGGTAGGCTCAGGCTAGAGAAAGACGTCTCGTCAAGTAGTGTTCGATGACAAGCCTTTCATGAAATCGCCCGACGTCTGAAGCCTAGGCCCTTAGTCTCAAAACGCACGCGAGGGCAAGCAACACCCTAGAATCCTGAGCTTGAGAGCCGAACACCTGAAAGACACTTTGCCGCCAAAAACCCTAAACAAAATCCTCACAGTCACTCAACTCCTGAGGTCCGAAACCCCAAAAGCCCTAATTACCGCCCTTCTCCTGCATCCCAGTATCGTGTACAGACCTCGCCTGATCTTGCCGAGAAAAATCACCGACTGGAGAGCCGCCTCTGGCAGAGTCCGAGTTTGAGAGGACCTTAGCAATTAGAACAGGGTTCCCTTTGAAGGGGTATAGGGATCGGTATGTGTACTTTTATGTAGAGGCCCTAGTAATATTTTGGATAGGGCTTTGGGTTTAGGGTGCTACAGTTATGATAAGGAGCCCCCAACATTGGTATAGGTAATGAGTTAGGTACGGCCCCCATACAGCAAGAGTCTATAATAGGGCTACTATTAAGGTCCTACTAGCAAGTAGACTTATAAGTACCCTAAAAGGGACCCTCATTGGGGTTATGGTACTTATAGGTCCCCAAAATAACCAGTTACTAAGTCCCCAGACCCTCCAAGTAAGTAATGAGCGTCAACCTTGAGGCCCTAAGCCCCATCCCTTTTACCCCGCAACGCCCGAAGATACCTTCAGGATCCCCAAACCCTGAACCCCTAAAAAAAAAACAAAAAAAAAAAAACCATCAACCCTCAACCCTAGAGTGCTAAGTTTAAGCTCGATACCCTGAAAAGTGCTAGAACAGCCTTAAACACCTCAGCATCCTCAAGCCCCACACCCTCTCACAAAAAGCTTTTAGAAGCCCCGGAAACGCACTGAACAGCCGCTAAATGTAATGTGAACCCTAAACCCTAAGACCCCGAGACCCTTAAGGAATATTCCTTAAATCATAATATCAGGGATCCTACTATAAACTAAGGTATATTCCTTAATTAAGGGATATTGGAGTCTCTGGGGACCCCTAATGCCACAGCCGAAGGCGAGCGATCACTCTCCCGGGTCCTCTCCGACGACCTGGGACTGGTGGCGAGCGTTGGCGTGGAGGCGGTTGACTTGGGTGATTTTCGACGTAGCTGTGGATTCTTGTTCGGCGTTGTGTTTCTCATCGTTTTTTTCTGTTTTGAGGGAGTCCTAGGCGGTTTATTACCCTCGGGTCTTTTTGCGGTTCGGCTTATAGGGTTTGTTTCGCGGAGGTGCTGAGGGCCTAGGGCTTGCGTTCAGGTCCTTCAAGGCTTCCTCAAGAGGTCTTAGGATTTTGTTGTAATCGCATGTTGGGGATCCTACTGTAATTTAGGAAGGAAATTTAAGGTATATCCCTTATACTTCCCTTCTAGAACCCCGATAGAAGGTATGCGGAATGACATCAATGAGAATGCGGTGAATGCAGAAGCATCACTCAGCCAGCGATGATCTCATGGCAGCTCCGCCTTCCTTCGTTAACAGAAACTGCTTAGCAAGAACCTGCATCCATCATAAGCACGAAGTAGCAGTAGTAATGACATTCACCAAAAATTTTCTTCATAGCAGCGTCCAGGCGAGTATCTGTGACATCTGTTACTACTTTTGACAGTTGGCAGTCTGTGAACCAGCATCATTGATAGTGGAATTCGAAAGAAGACTTAGAATCAGACAGCATAGGAAGACTTCTCTCATCGTAAACCTAAAAAATAATCCATACAAATATAGCTTCCCGTCCGAGGACTAGGGGGCTGACAGTTTCATGCTAGAGCTACCCAAAGACTCCAATATCCCTTAATTGAGGGAGCATACCTTAAACCACATCGGGGATGCTACTATAATATCAGGATATTTAAGGTACATCCCTTATACATCCCTTATAGAGTCCTTGTAGATCCCTTTAAACGAACCCTTTAAGGAACCCTAAGGTATACTCCTTAATTAAGGGACATTGGAGTCCCTGGGAAAGAAAGAGACCGAGCTGCTCGGACCAGGAGCAGACGGATTCTACTGGGACCATGTGCTTGGTGGCCGCGTGGTATGGAATGCAAGTCACTGGGTTCCTGTTAAGGAAGTTAGTTGTAAGGCACCATAATAAGGAAGTTTGTTTAAGTTACCATAGTAAGGAAATTAATTTTGAGTTACAAGAAACAGGAAACCATATTATTTACTATAAAACCCTATGATGGTAACTTAAGTTAAATCCCTTAACAAGAACCCAGAGTCAGCACTCTTTCCAGGGCTGGGCTTTTTGGCCGTAGGGTTCAAGGCTTCAGGCACCTACTAATATGTAAAACATCTATATTCATATATAACATAACAAATAAGAGAACCTATAACAGTAGAGTCTTAGGAGTGTTTTGATCGTTGAAGGGACCTATCCTAAACAGGGTTCAGGCATACTGGAAGAGTTCGCCAGTCCTTGACTTGCAACTTTCGATCCCCATCCCACAGAATCCTTTACTTACCTTTGGTTAGTAGGGAATGGAGGAATGGGGTACAATTATAACTACTATTACTACCATTCTTCCATTCCCTACTAACAAAAGGTAAGTTTATCAAAGTCCGACGCCAACCTCGCCTGATCTGTTCGAGCGCGAGTGCCAAGAGCCTTGGAGGTCCTGGAGCCGACACTAAAAGCCTCGAATCCTCAAGGCCTCAACTAGGTAGGGCTTTGGGGCATTTTATATTTTCCCTTATTGGGCTTAAGAGGATCTTATCTACTAATATTTTTCAAAGGCTTCAAAAGCACCACCTAGTCAAGTGCTCCACTCCGTCTCATTTTCATGCCGTCTTCTTACAAGACGCGTGAATCTTACCCCTAAACCCTGAACTCCTAAACCACGACTTGAGAACCTCGCCAAGGCTTGTCCGAGTGTGAGTGCTGAAACCCTTAATTCACCCTAAACACCTGAACCCTAAACCGTGTAGCTCGTGCCAGGTGTTCTACACCACGCCTTTGGGCTTCAACAAATCCGAGGTGCTTCAGGGCGTTTTTGGCAAAGAAGGTTTCGCTTGGGGCATGTTGGGGCTCTGGTTTTGAGATTGCTTTGTTTTTTTTGGTTCATGAGCGCGAGTTACATCCCCACACCGAGCCTAGCCCCGCATAGAGTTGCAAGAACTCTCGAATATCAGTAGGCCCGGCGTTTCATGTTTAGAAGCCTTTTCTTTAGAGAGGAGAGTTTCAGTCCTGGTGTTAGCCTTTCGAAGAACAGGTTTCCATTAATTATTGTGAGCCACTCCCGGGTCGGAGCAGACCCGATGTGGCCTTACTACAGGGGCTTAAATAATTGCTAACACTGTTTTTGGGGTTCCTTATGATAAGTATAGTGTTATCGGCACCAAAACCCTATTCTAATTATTAAGGCCGCTACTTTAGCAGGCCATCCTGGATGTCTTCTTCGCCTACCTCGGTGCCCTGAGGGCACAAGGTGTGGACATGGACCTCTACAAGAGCCTCCAGGTCGGCTGCAGAGTCTGCGCAAAACCGAAAAACCCCGTAGGGTCCAATATCATCCTCCCAGCACTATTACTACTGTTACTACTATTATCAACATTTTTACCAGTATATTACCATTATAGTACTATTGTAGTACTGTTACATCACACTATTGCTTTCAAACTGTATTTCTGTCGGGAAACACAGCCCGACAAGATCTGAAGTTTAAATCGTCGTCCCTAAGTTCAATAAAACACAAAAACTACGACCACCCTGAAGCCTAAACCCCGAACGCTCCAAGCCCGATAAGCCCTTGAAAGCGCTAGGAAACCCGACAAGCCCGCTATCCGATAAGCGCTGTAAGCCCGATAAGCACTCGCCCTAAATCCTACCAGTAGCGTAAGACCCGACGTCTCGTCGCAGGACATGGTGAAGCTGCAGTGGAACTGGAAGCAAGAAGCGGATCCGTACGGGACGCGCTTACTGGGGCTTGTGGGGTTCTGAAGCCTAGGCGCCTCGATCCCTGGACCCCAAGAGTTGACGCCCGAAACCTGCAACCCTAAAAGCCTAAACCCTGAACCCGTCGCCGGACCCTGATATAGTACTCTAAGTAGTAGGATCCTTATTATAAGGACCCCAAAATGAGGTACCCCCAATTTTCGGAAACTGCCTGGATTGCTGTAGCAGCTTGTTGCGGATTGTTCGGAGCCTTGCCTGCCTTGTGCGAGTGTGAGCGCCGCGTCCCGACTTGAAACCTGAAGGTCGAAGCCCGAAAACCTTCAGCCCTAAACTCCAAAAGCCTGGATCGTCCGACTGCTGCTTCATAAACTCCAGAAGCCTTAAACACGTAAGCCGTAATCCCTTAAAGCACCAGATTCCACAAAAACCCTCCAACAGCAGCCCCGACACCCCCCCAAACTCTGAAGCTAGCAGGACAGTGTCGGACCTTGCCGAGGCTGCACGTACATCGTGGTGGTACTTCGTTTTCCTTTGGCTTTGGGGTTTCGAGTTTTACAGACTATAGGGGTAGAATAACTGGTATTCGGTTTTCATGTACCCTGGTAAGTCCTGTTCTTCTTATATCATAATGTGCTCAAAAAGCTCGCCCGGTTGCGACCTAGTTTAGGATTGAACGTTTGCAGTTTCGGGTTGAGGGTTTTGAATAAAGAGGTAGTGCTGTCCGGGTGTTCTCCCCAGCTCAGCAGCACCCGGGCAGGTGATGACAAGGCTGCCCAGGGACAAACTGTTGTCAGGCGCGCCGATTGTGTTTCTGGTAGGATCAGCTGGGTTCGCAGTCAACTCCAAACCCTACACCCTCAACCCAAACTAGTGTCGTTTGCGAATGAAGCACAGTCTCGAGGCAATAAGCAAGACAGGAAGGGAGGTATGGATTTGGGGGAGCGGAATGCAATCACGAGTCAGCTGTTCCTGTTGTTGCTGGTCACCTGGTCTTGATGTGCAGCAAGGATGAGAGAAAATCCTGGATGCGCAAAATTCCAGAATGGAGCCTTGCAAAAGGACCCCTTCACAGCGTAGACCCAATCTTTCCACTTTTCAATCGCTATCTTTGAGGCCCAGCAGAGCAAACCCAGCAGGGACACGACACTGCACTTAATCCTCAAAGGCATGTGGGTAGTTTCCGAAAATAGGGGACCCGAATATAAGTACCCTAAATAGTAGGATCCTTACTCTTAAAACCCCCAAATAAGGTACCCGAAAACGGAAACTCCCATGTAGACACACCCGAGGAGCGGATCTCAAGGATCCCAATGAATCCCTGAACCCATCCTCGAAAGGGTGCTCTGTTTATTCCGCGTCCAGCGGCCCATCCCATCCCATACGGATCATATGATGGTAACTACCGCCGGAATATGAGATGTTCTTCCAGACAGAAGGAGTACAAGTGCCTTTTGTGCTTCTTTCGTTAAGCACTTAGACGGCGCTCCTTAAAGGCTAACCATGAATTGGAACGCGATCTTACAGGCGACTCGCTCATCGAGCAGCCGGACCGGGCATCCAAAGATTTTGTCGCTTTTCTTGGCACCTTATATAGTATATATATATATATATATATACTATATACAATATTTATACTATTTATTGTATGTATGTATGTATATATATATATATATATATATATATATAATGGTTGCAGCACGTGGTCGCGGGTTTAGGGTTGCACAGTCTGTGTGTTCGGCTAGACCGGGCTTTTAGGGTTGCAAAAGGGCTGCACCGTCCTAACTGGCGGAAGAGCCGCAAACGGCCAGGCGGGCTTGCGCGCGAGCCTGCAGCACCCAGAGACTCCAATATCCCTTATTTAAGGAAAAAACCTTAATTTATAGTAGGATCCCTAATATGATTTAAGGAGTATTCCTTAATTAAGGGATATTGGAGTCTCTGGGCAAGAGGGTTCTGGATTTGAGGTCGAGGCTTCGGAGTCAGCTTGAGATTGAAAGCAGGGTCTTGAGCTGTATGACTGTCGAACTAGCTCAGTCAGATTATTAAGGCGCCTGCATAAAGGTTCAGGGGTCGAAGAGTTGTGTTTCCCGGTGAGGGAGATCGCTTTTCAATCGGCTGTAACACAGATAATTACGATAGGGGCCTTAATAATCACCTATACTGTGTTTGTGGTTCCTTGTTACAGTTAGAGTATAATTGTATAATATACCCCAAAAGCCTATTCTAATCTTTTAAGGCCCCTATATTGCACTGTCTGAAAAAGGTGCTTGGGCTCGAGGCCCTCAGGAGAGAATCTTTACAAACCTGCTGTATCCTGAGATATACTTGCTGCTCTCACCTCTGAAATGGACAGCAATAATGAATAATAACTTCTAATCATGACGTTTTTATGATCGCCAATAATATTTCACAACAAATAATCGTAATGGTGAGTGGAGTGCTTGGAGAGCAGGATGCAAGCCTGCTGCTGGGCCTGATAGAGGACCTGAAGCCCGCACCTCATCCGACAGGGATTTTTCCGACGCCTGATGGCGATGACGGCGGCGAGTAGCAGGGAACCCTAAACCCTAAACCCTAATCCGAAGCAGATTTTCCGGTGATCTCGGAATTCAAGGGGCGGCAGGGGCTTCGGCTCTCGGAGTCTCGCGACATGGCTTCACATGACCCCAAGCTCTGCGTAGAAGGCCTGGCTCCTTCTACCGTCTTGTTCTGTGCATCTCAAAGCTAAGGCTTAGGAGAAGTCATGATGAAGCGTTTGCCATCAGCTGCTTGTTCACATCATGCCTTCTTGCGTGACGCAGCTCAAACGAAAACTAGGGTGGGATAGGCCAACCCAATAGAGACTTGCTCCAGTCAGATGTATATCTCACAAGTCTCTTGCTTCAGCCACGGACTGCTTTTTCAGAGGCTTTGAGGCCTACCCAGAGAGCCCAAGACCCCCTAATTAAGGAATATACCTTAAATTGCAAGGGGATTCATATCATGATTTAAGCTATATTCCTTAATTAAGGGGTATTGGGCTCTCTGGGTACAAGCGGCTAGATGCTGCCAGCCCTCGCTCCCACGCAGCAGGCAACACACTTTCACACTCCAGCGAGAGCGAAATAATCATCATCCGCGAGGAGAAGAGAAGGTCACAGGCAGATCCCGCTAGTCACGGCCCATGGTCATGGTTACGTTAGGGTCACGGTCAGTGTTATTGCCACTCAGCTATTGAGTAGAATCAGCAGGCCTCAGACTCGAAACCCTGGTGGCTGAGGCCGAGCAACATGAACTTGGCCCGGGTATCGCCCTCGGGCTTGGGCCGGGGAGCCCAGGAGATGAGAGCTGTTCGGGGCTGCCAGGGCACGGTGGTGCTGATGTCAATGATGACGACGATGATTGCGACGACGACGATGATAGCAGCGAAGACGACGAGATCGAAGGGGGAACAGGCGGAGTTTGTGGGTGGTGGCAGGCACTTGTGTTCGCTTCTGTTAAGACACTAATCACGAGGAAGGAGCCTCCTAGGCACGGGTCTTGGTCTTAGGGTCTGTTCAAGTCGATTCTTTTCTGAACGTCCCGTGTGGGAGGGCTCTTGGCGTGCTTCGCCTTAGCCATAGGGGTTTTCATCTTTGATTCGAGGCTGGGGAGTTTGGCCTTTTGACAGGATTCTCTCTCCAGGGTTTCTATCCGGTCTGCTTGAGTGCCAGGGTGGTATCGGTAGACTAGACGCGCCTGTTTGATAAGAGTTCCTGTATTTGATGCCCGAGTCTCGTGAGCGTCGACAAAGTTGGGGGTCAGGAGACATGGGCACCTGGGGTTCCGTGTTAAAGTGAATTGGCGGATTCGGGCTTGAGGAGCACTGATGTAAGGTAGTGAGCATCGCAGTCTGTCGTTCAGTTGCGTGCCCGACTTGAGCCCTTTCTGTGCAGCTGCGCACAGGTGAAGCACCTCTAAAGGAGGTGGGCAGCAAGATCAGGACCGCACTTGGATGCGCCAGAGACAGATGGGGCGCGCAGGATTTTAGACTTAGGCCATTTCAGGGTACGGTTTGACTCCCCTACGTCAGCAAGCGCTGGTGATGACCCTTCGGATGCAGAAGGTTGCTTCGCGCCTGTCCCTAGGACGCTGCAGTACTACGACGCCTGCGCCTGATGCGAGGGTTCGGTTTTGCAGCAGTCACTCAGCCTCGAAGCCCTTAAGCTTTGCACAAGCTTGAAAACATGAGATTTGAGCGTGATTTGAGCTATGATGGCTGGAGCAACGCTTGCAATGGCGCCTTGCTAACCGTGCCGAGTGTTGCTCAGGTTTTGTTCAGGCTTGCCCCTAAACCCTAAACCCTAGAGAGGTGAAAAGTCCTAAACCCTAAACCCGAAACCCTAAACCCTACCAACATTCCGAGTTTGAGAGCTGACGCACTCCGAGTCAAAGCCGCGGCACCCGATTAGTCTCAATCGGTCGATGGACAAAGCCTGCACTATCCGAATAATCGGGGAGATGCTAAAATCTCTCGTAGGTCACTGTTGTCTGGGGTACTGGCTATCGCTGAGGCAAAGTATGTCAAGCAGACCCTGGATGAGGCCGGAGAGGGAGCAAGTAAGCCCTAAACCCCAAACCCTAATAAATATAACAAGGAGCCCCAAAATAGTATTGGTAATTATCTAGGCCCCTATAGTACTCGAATTGTGTGGAATCCCTGCAGTGCGACCCAGTCAGCGAAGCGGGTGGTTGGAAGCCTCAACCACAAGTCCGAGGCGTTGTTTTTTGTGCCGGAAGCCAAAAGCCAATACCAAAACGCTAAACGCTGAACCCGTAAACCAATGAACCCTCAACCCTAAACCCTAAAAGCCCCTAACAACCACGGCTTGTTCAGCTGTTCAATCAAGACTCCCTGCAATGCGGGCTTCGTCCTTGCTAGGTAGGAGGGAAAAAACCCTAAAAGCCCCTGAAAACCCTAAACCCCAAACCCTAAACCCTAAACCCCAAAAGCCTATACCCTTAACCCTAATCCCTTAAACCCTAAAAGCCACTGAAAACCCCCTAAACCCCGCAGACCTGCGGGCGCAGGCAATGCCCGGAGCTACGGAGCGGTGGAACTCCTGGCTCTCTGCCGGTGCGCGAATCCCCGCCCAGGGACTGAAGCTTTGGAAACTTAATAGTTTAAGGTTTAGGGTTCAGGGGTTTAGGGTTTAGGGTTTAGAGGTTTAGGGTTTAGGGGTTTAGGGTTTAGGGGTTTTACGAGGCCTGCTGCAAAAGGGAGTTAAAACCGCCCCAAGCCCAGTGGCAAAAAAGGGAGTTTTAATGCCAATGCCTGGGAGAGAGAGAGAGAGAGAGAGAGAGAGGGTTACGGGAGTTTTCGGGTTTTGATGGTTTTTCTTTCAGTCCTTGTACATGGCTTTGCAGCTTATTGTTCTGTTTTAGGATCTGGGGTGTGATTCGCGCCTCTGTGGCTTTAAGCTGTTGCTTGGTATTGGGGATTCGGAGTTGGGCTTTCTGTTTTTTCAGAGCTTGCGAGCGGAGACTGGGTTCTTGTTAAGGACTTTAATTTATTTTACCATAGCTGTTACCATAAGAGGGGCCTATAGTACATAACATGGTTTCCTCATTATGGTAACTTAATGAAAATCCCTTCACAAGAACTCAGTAGAGGTTGGGTCTCAGATGGTGCTGCAGTGGCCATGCTTGGTTTGCCATGCTGCAGCAAGCTTTTTGGGTTCGGGTTCGAGGGTCGGGTTCGAGTTCTTGTTCTTGCGCTATTTCCCGGTGAAGCCAAGTTGACTTGAAGAGAAATGCTGGCACTTCGTGCCTTATCATAGAGGCCGAAGTGTGGGAGTTTAGGCTAGACTTGAATTCTACGAGTTGGGGTTTTGAAGTAATGCACCTGCACAGAATTGGGTGAACACGAAAGGCCGTGATGCAAGGATCTGGCTAGTACCGAAGCCCAGTTGCAAAAAGGGCTTCGGGCCGACTTTGGCATAGGCTCACAAGTTTGGGCTTCATTTCGGTGTGTGATTTTAATCCTAGTGTTTATAGGTCAGAAATGGTCAACCTCTACGACAGCTTAAGACTTTCCGCCCAGGGCTTTCAGTCATTGGCTTCCTTAACCCCAAAACCCCAAAACCCTACTTGGAGGGTCGGGGGACTTAGTAGGTAGTAAGTAGACTTATAAGTACCCTAAAAGGGACCCTAATTGGGGTTATGGTACTTATAAGTCCCTAAAATAACCAGTTACTAAGTCCCCCGACCCTCCAAGTATTAACTCTGAGCCCGAAACCCTAAACTCTCAGCTTCCCTGCAATGCGGGCTTCGTCCTTGCTAGGTGGGAGGGAAAAAACCCTACACCTCTCAAACCCTAAACCCGAAACCGTATTGATCCGAAGCCCTGAACCTGGTAACCCAGAACTCTAAACCCAAATATACTATACTATAACTTACTATACCATAATATACTCTACTATAATGTGCTATAATATACCTTCATTATACTATACTATAATATACTAAATTAGAAGGTAAGCCTGGTCCAGGCAGGCTCTTTCACCCGTCGCTGCGCGGAGAAAGGGGCCACCACACTTAAAAAGCGCCCACAAAGGGGGAGCTCAAAAAAGCAATGAAACACCTAAGCCCCCGATGTTTGAAGAGTGCTAGGTGCTCCTTGCAACTTGCCAGGCCGGCACGTAGAGAAATTGGAGCACAAGCTGCAGAATCGGCTGGGCGTCGCCACCTCAACCTCTCGAAAAGTTGTTTTTGAAGTGTCTGGGGTTAGGGTTCAAGAGGTTCGGTTGGCTCCCGGTAGCGGCGTTCATATCCTGGTAGAAGACTGGCTTCAAGCAGGCTGGCAGGCTTCCGTTCCTTGCGGGGTTAAGCTTCGCGGTCGAGGGATGTTTCGGCGGAGAGTCCGTAATTGCGCTAAGAGGGCCTAAGGTTTGTAAGGACAAGTATTTGGGAGCTTGCAGTACAGGCATTCCAAGCAAGGCTATCAGGGTCGACCGTCGGGTACCTAGCATTGAATCAGGATGTGGGTCTTTTTCCTCGGATGTGGGTTTTAGGGTTGGGGCGTCTTTCGTAGAAATTATTGGAGCTTGGGTTAGGGTGTCTGTCTTAGGAAGCAGCAAAGGCAGCACCATGTTCCAGCCACGCTATGGTGGGCAAATCAGGCCAATCCGCAACACAACGGATACTTTCTTGACCGACCGGATAAAGGCATGTAAGCCTGTAACGTTTGGGGTCGGCGTAACGAATCGAATTCGTTCGCAGGGTTTGGAGTTGAGCAGGACTCTGACGCCTTCATGGCCCTAGCCACCCCTGACAAGTCTTTAAGCCCGAGCCTTATGAAGCCCAGCAGTGGCCTATGCCGTGACAAGTCCTAGAAACCAGCATCCTGGAGCTTTCAGCTTTCCTTGCACTGATGGGCGACAGCGATCGGCCTTAACCCGAAACCCAAATGCTAGATCGTAAATCGCCCTTCTGTATCCCCCACTTCACGCTATGAAACACGAAACCCTTCCTCCCGGTAGCCACAAAACTGGCGCATCCGTGGCAGTCTCGGCTCAAAGCACCGCCAAAGAGTTGTGGAGTCGGATCTTTAGGATCCCTTTGGCAGCCGTTTCTTCGCGTTTTCCGCCACCTCGCAGGTCAGTTTGCGGTTTGTTTTGGGACGAAGGGGGGCAGGCATCTTGTGCTGCGTCTGGGAACTACATGGGGGCTCTTTGTCTTTTTTGTTTGAAAGCTCGGGGGCTTGCGCTGATGTTGAGGATACTGGTGCTTCGAGTTCCATGTTGGGGGTCCCGTGCTTCCGGGAGCTCCATGCACTAGACGGTCGGCAAAACGAGGCAATTTTGCTCCTTTGGTTGCTTGGCCTATGTCAATACCTGTTGAACAGACAACCTCCAAGACCTTGGTCTCGGGCCTTTGCAATCAGGCGCTGCCTGTCCACAGGCGTAAATGGGTGTGCTCACTAAGTTACGTAAGTCCTAGTCAGCCTATGTCCAAAAACCCGTAGTGCACGAATCCTGGCTAAAATTCCCTTGGCTTCGACACCAGAGCATGCCGGTCCCGGGAAGTCTACAATGATAAGGGTTCTGATTCAGGTCCCAAGAGAATTCTAAGGCTCAGCAGAGCACCTGCATAGGGTGAAAGCTCCTTACAGGGCACCCCCCTTGCCTAAACCCTAAACCCTAAAGCCAAACCCTAAGCGCCCAAACCCCAAACCCAAAAACCTAAACACCATTTTTGATGAAGGATGGCTTCCAAGAGATGCGGTGCAGCCGTGGGTACGGCAGTTGGCCTGGCAGGCACGAAACAAAGCGGGAGGATGTAGGAGAACACATGGGGGGAAGTCTAGATTACTAGGGCAGACGAGCCTTGCATTTTGATGGCGAGTTCTTCATTTAGTTCTCGAGGCATAGATGCTGCAGAACATTGGATGTCTATCTGCACTTTTGACCCAGCCTGTTTTCCTCTAACACTTTGGGAACGGTTTCCTTGGCTGGGATGCCAGAAACCGAGTTCTAAAGGTCTGCTTTTCCTCTGCTGTCTTCCCGTCTGAATGAGTTCTGAAGTGGTGGTTATGACCAGACTATACTACACCACTGAGCCGTGTCTGTTCAAAGGACTTCCGATGTACTTAGCAGACGTGTCGTGTCAAAAGCGCCGGCCCCTCAAACCCTACACCATACCTCTTTCTATGCGAGCCATCTCGAGGTGTGGCTGCCGGGAGTGCCTTCCTTGCTGGCACAGGACGGATGCTTATCGACGTGGTGCCCTAGTCTAAGAACAGTAAGAATATGATATTCAGCACATTCATACTGTTCTTAGCCTAGCCTGGAGGACAGTATGAAAACAGTATGAATGGTGCCCTATTCTAAAAACTGTATGACTGGGATATGCAGCACTAAACTATGGGAAGGCCGCATGGGGACGTCTTTACGACTATGGATAGCTTCACAGGTTTTCGAACCTCCAGGCTTGTAGATGTAACCTTTCCGGACGCTCCCAAACCATTCAACTAAACAGTATTGTTTAAGATTATATCAATCATCTTTTTCAGGAACCTTAGTCCAAGGTGCCCCTACTTCCAAAGAAGCCCACGATAAACAAGACCCAGTATTCCGGTATCCATGTACAACGAATTCTGAAAGTAAGAAGCCTAAGCCCAAGCCTCAAAGCCCCTAGAGCCCTTAGCCGCAAAAGCTTTCTAAGATCCAATCAAAGGCCTTAGGCCTACTAAAACGCCCGCAACCCTTACCCCCTTTAACACCTGGCCCTAAAACCTCTGAACCCTAAACCTTGTTCTAGCTGTCGCATGGAAGCCCCGCATATTGCAGCAGTCACATGTTACCGTAGCAAGCACGAGCTCATGGAGCCGTGTGCGAGTCGAAACCTTGTTCTCAAAAAGAAAGCCTTATTCAAACCCCCTACACCCTAAACCTCCTAAGCCCTAAACCCCGGAACCCTAGACCTCCTAAACCCCTAGCCCCTAAACCGCTAAACCCCCAAACCCTAAACCTCTGAACCCCTAAACCCGTGAGCGCCGAAACCTCTAAACCCCCAAACCCCTAAACCCCTCAATCCTAAACCCCCAAGCCGCGTTGAAGCCCTGACAGCCAGGAGGCCAGGTCAAGACCCCGGCGCTTAGAGCCACGGCCACGGCGCAGCAGGCCCATGAGATCCTAAAGGGCCTCTACTTGGAGGGTCTTTAGGGGACTTAGTGAGTAGGTAGTAAGTAGACTTATAGGTACCCTACAGGCATCCCACTAGCGATTTGAACTGTTTACAATCGTCAACATTCAGGACGTAATAACGACATATACATTGCTACCTTAACTTGCAGCCAGATGGGTGGGCAACTCGTCGGTGCTAACCTACTTCCTTATTCATGCTACAGCTCACTCCGCGTCAATACTACAGCCCTCTTCACACTGAGCAGCTCACACTGGGGTCTTATGTTTCATCTTTGGTTCAAGACCATGTATGTATATACATATATACAGATACAAAGCCCTCAACATAGGTAAACGTAGACATAGGGTACATACATCCATACATCCGTACATACATAAATACATGAATGCATTCATACATACATGGGTAGTTCTCCAAAAAAAAGGACCCTTATTTCAAGTGCATTACATACTATAGTTATAGGGGCCTGAATCGTTAGAATAGGGTTTTGGTGCCTTTTATACCATAGTTATAATAAGGAATCCCCAAACATCTATAGCTAATTAAAACTATAGGTAATTATTTAGTAGGCCCCTATATTATATTATAATGCCCTTATACATCCCTTATGGTAACCCCTTATAGAGCCCTCTAAAGGAATCCCAAGAATCCTATTGGTAATTATTTCGGCGCCTATATTACAGTAAGAGTACTTGGGGGACTTAGTAACTGGTAATTTTAGGGACTTATAAGTACCATAACCCTAATTTTTGACTGCAGCTTTTTGCCGTGCGTTGTGGCCTTTTGTTTGGTATCATGCCGCCGTGGATTTTAGACATCCGTTGTTGGTTGAGGCTCTATCGTTGACGGGTTGGGAGGCATGGTTGAACGTATACGGTGAAGGACTGGGCATTTAGGCTTCCTTTGCCTGATTTCCGAGCTATCGTCTGTTTCTCGGGAAAAGGATTGTTGCAGAGGGTGTCTCAGGTTGCGAGTGTCGCCAATCCTCTTGCAGGAAGGGTCGCAACTTCAGTTGATTTCTTTCGGTTTCCATGGAGGGGGAACACCTTGGTCCTAGGTTCGTAGATGGCTTTCCCTTGCTCTTGGAAGGGTATTTTTGTAATATAGGGTTCCTTGTTATAATTCTGGAACGTATTCCAATTTCATAATTATGGAACTTACTCTCATTATTAAGGCCCCTTTTCTATGCTCGCCCTTGCAGCTCCCAGCTTCTGCAGGCCTCGAGTTCCCCGTCCTCTGCCACGCACTTCGCGGCGGCCTCCATCGTCGCCTCGGCCGGCGCTTTCTATGCCAGCAGCGGGCGCAAGGTGGCCAAGGGGAATTTCTCCGTGACGGCCCTCAAGGCCGGGGTTGCTGCACTCCATCTCTTGATAATACAGGGGGAGAGTTTCAGGTACATGAGCAGACATGCATACCATTCATGTGCATATCACTGGCTTGTTTCGGTGCCTGTCTGCAGCCGTCAGCCTGTCAAATCTATATAAGTAGGAATGGACCTTCGCTGAATAGAACAGGAACATGCGCACACACACACATACCACATACCTGTTGCATTATTTCAGCAGGTGGTCATTACAACATCCGAAGGTCCCGGGGTTTCCCGCGATCTTCACGCTTCCCGGTGCACGAGTTTCAAAAGAACCCAACCATACATGCCCTAAAGCTTCTGCTCTGGAGAAACCCGAAACCCTCGATCTCTAAAACCCCAAACCCGAAGCCATCTACTCTCATGTAGCTGCTGATGGTTGTAACCACGTATATTGTACTTGTGTCAAGCATATGAATGTTATAGCATGATCTTACTAGAATTGTATTCCTGAAAGGCCTTCGAGTCTGAGCTTGGTGTCCAGGCGCCAGCAACTTCGCTGCATCGTTTCCGGACCTAACCGATAACCCTTTCGGGTTCCCCCTGCGGTCCGAGAGCTTTAGCAGCTCTAGTCCCCATAAAAAGCTCGGAGTTTTTTCAGTCCGGGTATTCATGGTTGAGGCTGCCGAGGTATAGGGTCTAGGGGTTTAGGGTTTAGGGCCGCTTTGGGTTCTGGGAAAAACTTGCTGGTTGTTGAAGGCCGCAGCGTGGTCAGAACAAGACGCAGAGGAGAGAAGCACCGACCATGTGCAAGCTAGGCGGCATGTTTAAACCCTTGAACTAAGACCCAAGTCTAACTCAACCCTAAACCCTAAACCCTAAACCTAAACTAAGCCCTGTAGCAACTTGAACCGTTAAACTAAGACCCTAAACCCCTCGACTGAACGCAAATGTTTTTATTCTCTTTGTATGCTAGTCATCATGTCTTACCTACGCTACCTCGTGGCTCAAGTGTGAAAACAGTCCGTGCTTTCCGCTGTTAACAATAGGTTATCAGCCGTAGCTTGTATAGCTCTTCGTAGTGCAATGGACACCACAGCTCCCACAAATCCTGCAGGTGTGCCTATCTCCGAACTAGGTGATGACGATACGGAGTCCGCCCGCTCGAGATCGAATCTGGGCGCAGAGCTTCCGGTTGTCACCGCCCGGGAGGGTCGGGTAGCTCTCACTGAGCAGACGCTACGTTCGCATGTTGGGTCCCTTGGACCTCAACCAGCATACGTGCCATCACGAGCGTCGCTGACACATCAGCCCTCACCCACAGTCGTAGGCTATTCTCCGGTGCCTCCATCGCACACCTCCGTTCCAACTGTTGTGAATCAGTTGTATCAGCATCAGCAAAACGTTCTGATCAGTGCGGATCCTGCATTGATTATGGATACAGCAAATGCAAGACACGCTGAAGCCGTTCGCAACATCCAAAGCGAAAACAGGGAGCAAATTCTCGCTTTGGAAACAGGTGCCATGAGTCAAGTCGCTCAGCTGAAGCTTGAGCATGCACAGTTGCAGTCAAAAGCCAGAGCCTTTGAAGAACAGGCTAATCAAAACATCCATGCTGGTCGGCAGGCCGTAGCCCAGTACCAAATTGAGGCTGAAACAGCCGCTGCTGAAGCTGAGCAGCTAAGGCAGCGCCTCCTATCCGCTGAACAGACAGCTGCGAATGTTGTCGCCCAGGTGGAAACCGAGGCTAATCGTAGGTTGCAGGCTAATCAAGCCGACGTGTCAGCTCGTGACAACGAGCTCTCTCGCCTCAAAGGTGAGATGCAAGAGATGATGAGGATTCAAGCCCTCAACATGGAGATGCTGCAAAAGGACAATGCCGAGCTAAGAACACGCTTGGCGGAAGCCAAAGCTGACCCATTGGGCAATGAACCGGAACAGGCCGGGCCTCCAGGTCTAGGACCCTTTCCGATCCATACTCCTCCTGGCGAACCACTTGAAGCGCCTGAAAAGAGCGGTAAGAAGGAGAAAAAGAGCAAGAAATCCAAAAAGCACAAGAAAGATGAGTCGTCGGATTCATCGTCTTCTTCCATTGACAACAAGATTCTTCTGAAGATGCTCAAGAAGATGGTGAAATCTAAGAAGTCTGATAAAGAGGATGATGATGAAGAAAAGGGTTCCTCGAGTACCAAACCCAAGGTTAAAGAGGCTGAGAAAGTCGTGTTTCCCAAGTTTCCCCAGCCTGAGCAGTATAGAAACTGGCGCATAAGGGTCCGTGAAGCCATTGTCAGAAGGACGCCGACGAGAAAGAGCTTCGCGACCCGGAGGGGTTTAGCACATTGGATGCCAAGATCCTTTCTGGGCTCACCAATATCCTTGAGGGTGATTTCGCTAGGCAGACTGATACCTTCAAGGAGACCGAAGCTCACGCCGGAAGGCTGGTGAGAGGAAGACAGTTGCTGTGTCGTCTTCACAACCACTTTGCTACCAATGCACTCCATGGCTCTGTGTATGACATGGAGGACCTGATGAATTGCATCATGGTCAACGAAAACCTCACCACCTTCATTAGAAACTGGGATACGGTGCTATCAGGGATTCCCAATCCTCCAGACAACAGCGTGCTTGAACCCCTGTTCCATAGACAGGTGAAGAAGTGCAAGGATATCGATCACGACATCCAGGTCTATGAACGCGCACTGGAAGGTAGCGAGCAAAGGTCCTATCAGTTCCTGTATAACGCGGTTGCTAATCATTTGAAACGCAAGCGATTGCAGAAGAACCGCGAGCGCATTGCTCGGCAAACAGGTGTACCTACTGCGCCTGCTGCCGCACCGGCCCCTAAGCGTATTCCCAAAGGGTATTGCGTTGATTGGGTCAAGACCGGAAGTTGCAAGAGAGACAATTGCCCGTACAAGCACCAACAACCTAGGGGGCGTTCTCACACTCCTGCCGGAGGTCGTACGCCTACTAGAACCCCTAGCCCGGGAGGGAAAGGTAAAGGCAAAAAGCAGGAATGCAAGTTCTTTAAGCAAGGAGTTTGCAATCGTGGAGACAAGTGTAACTTCCTCCACAACGGCCAACCTGCTGCAGCCGCCCCGGGCAGCTCAGGTGCACGAGCGAGCAGCGGCGAGAAGAAGGAAAAGAAGCACAAGAAGAAAGAGAAGAAAAGTGGTAAGGGCCGCAAAGGCTCCAGATCTAGCTCCAAGAGCTCTTCAAAGAGCGGCAGCCGAAAATCAAGTAAGTCTAGCCAAGGCTCGAAGGTTCGCGTGGCTCAGGTCGCAAGGGTGGTGCGCCCTCCGTTCCCGCTGCAGTTTGCTTATTGGGAGCAATGTTGGCTGGCTCAGCAGCCCAAGCCGATGCATTCACGTTCCGGAAGGATATGTTGAGCAATGTCGATGTTTGCACCCCGCACTATCATGTCGCACTGGCCGCAGTGTCATTCAATGACACTACTGAAAGTTTCACGTACCAAATTCCGAAAGGGAATGGCCTCTACCCCCTCGATGATCGCAATAAGCCAAGGGAGTATAGCCAAGTATATCCCGCCAACAGCCATTGGAAAGCCGATCCTGATTCCGTGAAGGAAGCTCAGGTAACCGCTAAGATGTTGCAAGCTGTTGTCAGTGATGAGGTCAAGGGCTGTAGACCGCAGTGTAAGTTCAAGTGCAACACTGAGTTTGGATGCAAGCATTGCATTCCGATTGGTTTGAAGTTCAACTGTGCCGCACCCGCCAGCAGCAAATCACCGTGTCTGTGCATTGAATGGATTGCTGACACTGGCAGTGCGCAAGATCTCATCGCCCAGCGGGAGCTTGGGCAGGCGAAGGCCTACGAGTCACCTGCGCCCATTCAAATGATGACTGCAAATGGGCCAAACTCCGCTTCAGAACAGTGTGATGTTTCTGTTGACTCCATTGGGATTGAGGTCAAACCATATGTTCTTCCTGATACCCCATCTGTCCTTTCAATAGGACAGCGATGCATGGAAGAGGGATTCGATTTCATCTGGAGGGCTAATTCACGACCGTACCTTAAGACTCCCGAAGGGAAGAAGGTCTATATGGACGTTAAAGATAACGTGCCGTACTTGAAGTCCTGGCATGAAAACATCAGCGTCCCTGCGCGTCGGGCCTCGTCCGGTCCTGGTAAGACGCAGATCATTGAAAGCCCCTCCGCGGCCGGAAGGCCAGCGCCGGAAGAATCATCCGAGGCTATCGCAAAGAAGCTTCGAGAGTCTGGCGACTTCTCACATGCATCATGTTACTCCTTGTTAAACAAGGTAGCTTTCAAGGCCTCTAAGAAGCAGAGGTCTATCATCGCCAAGGACCCAAAGTCCTCTAAGAAGTCCGAGTATGTTGTGCTCGGAGCCTTCTCGCACGGCGGGATGCAAGGCATCACTAACCGCAGTCACCAAAATAAGGAGCTAATGAAGTTCCTCAATGAGTATCTGAAACATCATGGTGCCAAGGGGCCCAGCTCTTCATTGTGCATTAATCACGGGTCCAGCGTCAAGGTGCACAAAGATGCTCACAATCATCGTGAACATAAGAACAACACTATGTGTTTGGGTGACTTCGAGGGAGGCGAACTTTGGATTCATGATGAAGAAATCAGCAGGGAGAACAAAGATTATGCTTCTGTTCGCACGCCTGACGGCAATAAGCTGAAAGGCAAAGTTCACAAGTCCAAGCATCGTATGATTACGTTTGATCCCAAGACGTACCACTGCGTCCGTCCCTGGAAGGGTGACAGATGGAGCATCACATCATACGTGAATCGTGCTGTGCACAAGCTTGATGCTACACAGCTCGCGAGACTTAAAGAGTATGGTTTCAACGTGCCATCTAAGGTCTCAGCTCCGTCTTTGATCGAACCCGGTGATGAGGAAACGTCCTTGTATGACCTTGTTGCCGGAACACCTCCAGTTGAGAAAGGGGTTGAACTACGTGCAAAGCCCAAGGTCAAGACTAAGGGTAAGCCTGAAAAAGAAAAGAAAGTTGAACCACCCAAAGAACCTGATCCTCCGCCTACATCGAAAGGAAGTGGTCATGATGACGAAGACGATATGGATTACCTCAATCGCATCCTCGAGGAGGAAGGTTCTGATCTGGAAGACATGCCTAAGGATGATCCGGGTGCAGCTCGCGCCTCTGACGGAGCCGCTGTCGCCCCAGATGGGGATTCCGAGGGCGATGGGAAGAAGAGAAAACGGGGTATAGAAGTCCTGAAAGCTGAAGCTAAGTCGCTGCATCATATGATGTCGCATCAGCCGAAGAATCCGTTCTGTGATATTTGTCAAAGGGCTAAGATGTACAAACCTCCTTCATATGCGACGGGAGGGGTGCGTACTATTGAAGCCAAAGACTTTGGTGACCACGTTACAGCAGACCACATCGTGCTCTATCGGGACAAGGACACCATCATAGAGGACTCCCGGCTGGCGCTGGTGATTAAGGACGTCGCAACAGGCTTTTGCTATGCCTACCCCTCAGCTCTAAAGTCAGCTGAAGAATGCACTGTTGCACTTCAGCACTTCACATCTCCAAAAGATGAAGTGAAGAATTTCTACAGTGATCGCGCTCCTGAACTCAAGACTGCTGCGAAAACCATGAAGTGGCGTCATGAGAAGTCTAAGGCCTACTTGCATCAGTCAAATGCGATAGCCGAAAGGCAAGTCCGGTCTGTGACCGAAGGCACTCGAACCAACCTTCTGCAGGCTGGCGTCTCGCATGTATATTGGCCATATGCGTTGGAGCATTCGTGCACCGCATTCAATATCAGTCATGTGCATGATGTGAAGTACACACCCTGGTTCAAAAGATTCGGGGACAAGTTCCCTGGAGAGCTCATTCCGTTTGGGTGTAGAATCGATTACTGGGTTGGTCCCAAATCTACTCGCAAGAACCGAGAACGTTTCGCTCCTACCTCCGAACCTGGTGTTTTCCTTGGCTATAGGTTTCAACCTGGGATGAAGTGGCGCAAAGAGATCGTGGTGTTACCTTTGAAGGAACTCAACCGTAACGATTTTCATGAGTGCCTGAATCCCATCAGTGCCTACCAGTTCAAGGTTCCGGGGGGAGACTTCACGTTTCCTATGAAGGAGAGGTACGAGCGCATTCAGGCTGGATTCTCGTCCGAGGCCGTTGAAGGCCCTGTGTCCCAATCTCTCGAAAACCAGGATGCCGAAGCACAGGATGAGCAAGTCGGCGATGATGCCGCTCCTCCTATCGCTGACCTGGCGGTCAAGCCCCCTGAAGTCATTGATCCCAAGACCGGCAAGATTGTTCCTTTACCGGAAGGTGGAAGGTTCTATGATTCAAGTGGCGTGATTGGCCGAAGATACGGGGGGACAAGGGGATCCAAGAAACCTGATTCCATACCTAGTTCTATCTGGGTTAACTTGTCCAAGAAACAGAAAGAGAAAGCCATTGATGATGAAGCACGAAAGATTGCTCTTGCAGAGCTTGACGAAGAAGTTGGTGGCTCAGCAAGCAGTAGTGCTAAGCCTTCTGCCGCCGCATTGCCTGATAAAGACTGTTGGAAGATAGAGGGGAACAAACTCACTAGGTTCCATTTTGTTCCTAGAAGAGAGCTCTTCTCACCCGACCTCACCGATTGCCCTGTTGACCTTAAGCAAATTAGCAAGGTCCGCAATTCGGCTATCTTCCCAGTCGGTGGAGTTGATATTATCAACGATCAGGACGATTGGCGCAACGTTCGGAGGCGTAATAAGAAGACGTCATTCAAGTGGATCGGTAAAACCGAGTTTACTATCACCCCACAAGTTCCTGCCTCTGGCGAGGTCAGCGGGTCACGCCCCGAGTTTCCCGCGATGCCAGTATCGCTCGACGGAAGTCCTGAGCACAGAGAAAAGAGTTTGCCTAACTGCCCCACGTCGCTCGAAGAGATCAATGAGCTCATGGCTATGGTTGCCAGACCGGTGGGCAGAAAGGAGATCCTTAGCAATCCCAAGGCCCAAGCTGCGTTAGATGTTGAGTGGAACAAGCTCATGCAGAAGAAGGCTTGGGACATGGCTTCTGTTCGGGAATGGGAAGAGGTTTCTAGAGAAGCTAAGAAAAAGGGTAAGAAGGCCCATGTGGGGAAGGTGTTCGAAATATGCGTGGAAAAGGGAAGTGAATTGCCTGCTAATGATCCTTTAAGGAAGTTCAAGGGAAGGACGGTTTTTCAGGGTAATAATGTGCGCGACGAAAACTCCGATTCCGCACTGTTCTCTGAGTTGGGGTCCAGCCCCGCAACCATGGAAGCAGGAAAGGCCCTTGATGCCTATGGTCACGCTCCTGGAAATGAGTGTCAACAGGCCGATGGGAAACAGGCCTACACCCAAACCACTTTGAAGGGTGCTGACACTTGGGTTCGTCTCCCTAGAGATAGATGGCCTAAGGAGTGGATTGGTAAATACAAGGATCCTGTTGTCCGCCTTCACCTTGCACTGTATGGCCACCCTGACAGTGGAGGCTTCTGGGAACAGCATTGCGAGCGCATGCTGAAGCAGGTAGGGTTCCAGCTTGTGTTTTCAGCAGCATGGCCCTCAGTGTTCTTTCATCCTAAGTTGAAGCTGCTTCTCGCCGTTTATGTTGATGATTTCAAGATGGCGGGCCCTAAAGAGAACATGGCCCGTGGATGGGAACTTATCGGGTCTAAGATCGATATGGATACGCCTACCCCGGTCGGAAGATATCTGGGTTGTGATCACATCACCAACACTTCCACCCTCTGGAAGGCCGACCATCCTTTCGCTCACGTCTTTGACAAGACCGTTCCCGATCCGGCGGCGAAGCCTGCTAGTGTTGCAGCTAAAGAAGACTACACTGAATCGTTCCCCGAAGAAGGTGTAATGGTTCGACATCATTGTCAGCCTCGCAAAGCTCTTTATCAACCCCGCGAAGCGGAAGCTTCAGCTTATGGGCTGGGGCATCACAGGTGTACCCATCTCACTGATGTTGGGAAACCCGACGTCGTTCACGAATTGTGGGATGATAATGGTAACCGCGCAAAGCGGGGGGAGCTGTGGACAGGTACCACTTATATTTGTTCTGGTTCCCATGATCGCGCCAGTGCTATGGCCGCTGTGCAACGCGTCAGGGATAAGAATGAAGCCAAGAAGGAAGCTAAGAAACAAGCGTTCTATGATATCAACCAATTGGGTGACAATCAAGGTTGCATGTACAAGAAAGTTCGTGAGGTCATCTATGACATGTCGTCCTTTCTGCAACAAGCCATAGACAAGTACAAGCAACTTGCTGGTCCTGAGTACCACAATCTCAAGAAGGTCAGCACACCCTTTTATGATGATAAAATCGCTCGCCCAGTGGAAACTGAGGCCGAAGCAAAAGGCAGGCTGGCTCCCATCGCCAGTCGAGTCCTCATGAAGTTGCTCTTTGCAGCAAGAATGGCCAGATACGATCTGCTTCGGGCCGTTCAGGGGTTGGCTAGTAGGGTCACCAAGTGGTCTTCCGACTGTGATAAGGCTTTGCATAGGCTTATGTGCTACGTGAACAGCACCAAGCACTATACCATGAAGTGTTTTATAGGAGATAAGCCTTCTGAATGCAAGCTTTGGTTGTTCGCTGACAGCGACCATGCTGGTGAGCACGACAACAAATCTACGTCCGGAGGAATCCTGGTACTTGTTGGTCCCAACACCTACTACCCTCTCGCCGCTTTTAGCAAGAAACAAACGAGCACTGCACTCAGTTCCACTGAAGCAGAGGTTGTGTGTGCTAATGTTGCATTGAGAGCCTTAGGCCTTCCTTCATCCGCACTTTGGAGTGTGCTCCTGAACGCGGGGGGGGATACTGCAACGAAATCGCCCACTCCTCTGACGAGAGAGTCCAAACCATTTGTTCCTAAAACTACTCCCTTGCCCGAGTTTGGAAAGATCACTTTCACCGGCCTTCAAGAGCTTGACGATGGTCGTGTGCTGGATGTGTACAATAAGATTAAGGTGATTCCACCACCCGATAATCTCACTTCGCACCCCATTCGTAATGTTTGGCTCCTTGAGAAAGGTAAGTGGTTTGCATACCAATCAGATGTGGCTTGGGAAGAAAGGGACATGCTTGATGAGATCCTTGATAAGGAATATGAAGCCGGCATCTGCGTGTATCGTAGATCAGTCAGGGACTATCGCCGCCATGCGGAAGCAGAGGCATACCTGCATCGTGAGATCGATGGCATCAGGAACACGGGGGGTGACTGTGACAACGCACCTACCAGGAATGATACCGATATAGGGTTGATCGTGTCGGTCCCTCACTCTGTTCAGCCTGTTGTTCTTGAAGATAACCAGGCCACGATTCGCATTCTTGAATCAGGTAAGTCTCCCGCATTCCGGCATGCTGATAAGACCCAACGCCTCAATCTAGGCTGGATCTCAGAGCAGTTCAAACGAAAGCATTACGAACTTGCTTATATCAACACCTTGCTCCAAGCTGCGGATGTCCTTACAAAACCATTCACTAGTGCTGAGAAGTGGAATAGAGCACTACAGTTGATGTGTGTGGCACCGCACAAGCTGCCTGCAAGGAAATCGGCAGCGGCCACCAGCGATCCGATCGCCCGGCAGACGCCGAGGCCCGAAGCCGCGTACAAAAGGATTGTGTTCGTTGTGGATTGTTCGCAGGGAACTCATTCTGCTTGTGACGTTGATATAAGGTATAGCCCCGAAACAAAGGTGATTAAGATTAGAAATTCTAGTGAGCTTGATCCTCCTGAGACTAGGAAGGCAATCATCCAGTTAGCCAGGGATTACCACAAGGCTGGCGCCTCTGTACTTCTTTGGTTCCATCAACGGAATCCGGGGGGTACAAACAAGGATCAGGACGAGCTCAATAGCATCATGTTCTCCAAGACTTGGGCTTCGTTTGTTGACATCGCCGATGCTCTTAAGAAGTACAAAGCGAGGTTCATCATTACGTGGCCCAGGGACAGCGTGTTCTGGGGATGGCAGCGTGTCAAGAGGGTACTTGATGGCTATGGTTTTAGCAAAACTCACCTCAAGCCGATGGTTGAAGCTGCTGACTTTAAGCCTGAAGTCATTGCCCACTACACGCTAGCCTCCAACACGAAGAGTCTTGTTGAATTCTTGAGACGAGGATTGAAGGATAGTGCCAAGAAATCAGAGTCCCAACACTACTTCAAAGGCACCCTTACTACGATTCTCAGTCGTGTTTTTGATGATCATGAACCTAAGAAATCAGAGAGAAATCAGACTCACGTTGTAGCTGTTGCGCTCAAGATTCAAGCATCCCCAACGTCCTCTCTTTCGCTCCTTCCCATTGCGAACATGTCCTCTGCCCAGAGCACTCGTGACGCTCTTGCACAGGGAATCGCAGCCCGGGAGGGTATGCCGACTGCTGAGGGGTTGCAGTATGCAACGGCAGATCGTGAGGAACGCATTCAGGCGTATCGTGCCGCACTCAAGAGTGCCGATCGCCTGGCTGACGCCATGGCCGGAGTCACCCACCTTGCTCGGCACACCGACCTTGCTGAGGTGTTTGATGAACCCGGGGCTGACGCCGACGGTGATGAGATGTTCCTTGGGATTATGACGGTAAAGGAATGGCGCGACATGCGTGTGCATGCGCCTAATGCACCCTGGACCGCATTGTACGAGGCCTGGTTCCGTCACTATGCTTGCCGCCAGGGCAATCTGTACATGCAGGACCAACGCAACACCTCCCTGACGGGATGGTCAGCCCTCATCCTTCAGCACATTAAGGATTTGGGTATCCTCGGGTGGGGTGTTAACTTCGAGAATGCCATCAATAAGACGGCAATGTATGACATTTGCCATAGGGTCCACATTCTGTCAGAGGGTAGCGGTACCTTCCCACTGTTTCCTGCGAGCTCAGCTCTCTTGGACGGGCTCTACAGCCCAGCCTTGGGCAGGATTTCCGCGCCCCCCACGGCGGAAGCCGGTGGTTTCGACGGCACCGACATTCTTGTGGCCGGGGACTCATCCTTGGCATTGTGCTGGATGCAAGGAAAACGGTGTGTGAAGAAAACCACTATCTTCCCGATGATGCAGGACATAGTCCGCGCGAACCCAGAGTTCGGGGAAGTCACATGCCTGATGGAGTGGGGCAAAGGTCTCGACAAGATCGTCGACGTGATCGAGACCCACCTTGCCTCCGCTCCCCCGGAAGGGGTAGAGCTTGTGGTTTCATGGGCCGGCAACGATGTGTACGGTAACTACGGTTACCTTGGCTACACTTGGCACTTGACGAGCCAGTGGGTCAAAAGGCCACAGCGCGAGCTGGACGAGATCGAGCATTGGCCCGCAAAGCAGCGGCTGATGGTCGAGAAGAGCGTCCGCCGCCTTATCGAGCTGCGGAAGCACACTCGTGTCAGAGGCCTGACGGTTCTCTTGGGAGATGACAACGGCCGCTTTTACAACCTGCCCAACGAGTATGATGAAGAAATGGGCAAGTACGCCCGGCAGATGCAGAGTGAAGGCGTGTGCGTCGTTGATCCATCAAGCCTCCTGATGAGGACCACGCGTCCCGACGGGTTCCACATCGAGGTCACAGACCCGAATGTGACTGCTTCATTGCAGTGGTGGCATGCGCTCATCAGAGCCATCTCCACCGACCGAATCATCACTCGCCGGAAGGCTGAGTTCGTTGCCAATCAGAGAAGTATTGTGTTTCGCAATCACTTCGAGCTTGGGAAGGCCGAGAAGACGCTCACGGTGCCGCCTGCAAGTCAGCGCATCCTCGAGCCGTTGGACCGTGCACCTGAGCTCCCGGCGGAAGCCAGGGAAGAGGATGAGCAGATCGTTCTCGACCACCCTCTTCTGATGATGATGCCTGAGCCGGTGGATGATCTTGAGCTCAAGCCGGAAGGCTCTGAAGAGGTGACACAGGTTGAACATGTACTGTTTAGCCGTGATGTTGGGTCAGAGCTGCCTCTCGACCTTGTCGCCGTCGACCCTGAGGCGCAAGAGGACTTTGCCTTTATGGTTGCACGAGATGTCATCAATACCACCAATGTGCTTATCCCAGATGACGATGCCATCGAGAGGGAAGTCAATGACGGCATCCCCACGGTGTGGGACGAACCCCCAGAGGTTCCGGCATCGGAAGATGACCGCAGTCTTCCCAAAGGCACAGTCGGGTACTCGCAGGCACTTCGCCGAATCGGGTCGACGCCCAAGTCGAAGCCCGATCCTGCCAAGCACAGGAGAATCTCGGAGCCAGCCGAGACTGACGATGAAGAGGATGTCGTGATGGACCTGGATCCTGACGACACCGCTCAGCCGTCGGAAGACGCTGCTGGTGATTTCGAGCCATTCTTCGAATGGTGGGGCTATGAGGACATCCCCGATTTTGCCCCAAGCCATCGCTACATGACGGATGGCAAGCGGCGAGCATTGAGCAGTGCCATGAGCTTTTTCCTTCGTGGCTTCGCGAATAGTGCAGAGTCACAGGCACAACGGCGGCCACCGCCCATGATGACCTTCGACCCCGCCACGCGGGAGGTCGAATGGGATCACTTCAAAGAGCAATTGGGCAAACAGTGGCGCGGTCTCCGGTCGGAAGACGTCATGGAAGTCGTGAAGTATGGTAACCGCGACAAAGATGACAGTGGACGCTTTGAGTTGCGCGTCCTCCACTTCGTCGACCACACTGAGATCCATGGAATCCGTGCATTCCAGGGGCACTGCCGCGATCTCATCTCTGACGAGACTGATCTTGTGGATATGCACAGTGACAGCTATGCTTTGTGTGACGGCTACCGGCCCACCATGCACACGCGTCCTCCTGTAGGAGTCACTGGCCACATCCACAACGACTGGGTCAGAATGCATCCGATCGGGTACCATGCAACGTATTGGAGCAATTTTTCCAATATTGTTAGCACCGGTCTCATCCCAGGCGGTGTCACCCTCGGCGGAAGCACGGGGAGAGCCTTCACCATGATGGCTTGCCTCCCTCAGTGGGAAAGGCCGAACAACGCCGGCCTGCGACCTGGCGCTGAGGTTGAATTCGCTATCGACCTCCAACTCGCGTGCCTGGAAGGGTGTCGCATTCTCCTGACAAAGAACAATGTTCTGCAGACCCCAGATTGGTTGTCCAATCGCTACCTTATGTTTGCTTACGATCGCAGAACCGGGAAACCTGTATGGTTTAACCGCTCGTACGAGCTCACGCGAGCTCGGGTGTCCAAAGCCCGCGATGCATATGTCAAGCGTCAGGAGATCCTGCCGGTCTTCAACCAAGACCTCATCGAACGCGCAGCGGAAGCTGACGCTAATTGCATCATGGATTACGTTGATCTCTGTTACCCGATCCACAATGAAAATTTGGACTGGGTTGAGTTCTTGGGTATGTTCATGGACATGGAGAAGCCCTCGCACTTGCGTGAGGTTGAGCAGTTTCATGTCGATGGTCGTACCATCTGCTTTGAGCAGGGTAGTCCGCTGGAGGGAACTCCGTGCGAATGGACCTTGGATGCCCAGGTCTACTTTTCGCCAATCGGGCTGACCACCGAGCGCCCGTCGCGTGTGGAGCGCAAGCACTACTCAGTGTGCCTCAACGTCAGCTTCCCAAAGCTGCGTTGCCCTGATGATAGGTGCAGGTCTCAGATGCTTGACGGCTATCTTCATTGCCCCCGCTGCCAGCGGAAGTTGTTCAACCCGAGCGACATCTCCCACATTGCGGAGCTGGCTGATCTGCGGGCGGAAGCCGTGCAAGGTGGAGCTAATCACAGCCTCCACTATTTGGCACCGAAGGCCGCCATCAACACGCGCCCACACGAGCACACACGTCAGGGTGCCGATGTGAAGAAGAGCATCGCCGCGACACTTAAGGAAAAGTGCAAGAAAATGGTGGCGAAAGCGGCAGAGGGAGCGCATGGCTCCTTGCGCCAGAACTTGAAGTACGAACCCTTCAGCGCATTCAATGTGTTTTCCAAGGGGATGACGGTGACTTCACTCGACGAGATCGAGATGTTCTCGCGCTTGCGACTTCCCGCCCCAGGAATGGGGACGGAGGCAAAGAGAGGCTTTGCAGGATCTCACACATCCGATGCACGCACTGCCCTCATTTTCCCTCCTGTCGATGATGTGATTCGCGGGGAGTACAACTATCAGAGGAACATTTTTCTTGAGCTGGCCAGCCACTGCTACTTTTGTTTCCAGGATCGTTTTTACCTGGTCCCCGAGATTGCAGTGTTGATCCGAGCCACTCAGATTGCCTCTGAGGTACGCCGTGTGCGTCCTTTCACCATCCTCCGCCATGACGGCGTCGAGTACCAGACCGTGACCGGTACTGTTCCTGAGATCATGGCCGACCTAGTCGGTATGCTCCGCAACAACGCACAGTATGCTCTCACCCAGAAAGAGCGCAATCAGCAAAGGGTGACTGTGCAGGTTGGAATCGGACAGACTCCGTTGCAAATCCCAGCATCCCTGGGGACAATGGGCAGGTCACAGATGCTCGAGCTTCTTGGAGGTACGCGGTTCAGTGTTGAGCGTACCCGCGGCTGGATCAATCGCGAGGTGGAAGACCGAATGGTCCGACATGGTGCCACTCCCATTGGCGCCATGCGTGTGCCGCCTCCACCGCCGTCACCATCCGGAAGGACTGGTCCTGACTCGTCGCTGCCCGCAGCAACACCCAGTGTTCGGCCCCCACCGGCTCCTCCGAGCCGAGGTCGCTCACCTGGCGGTGCAGCTTCGTCATCTACGGATCGTCCAGCAAGCACTTCTGTTCCAAAAGCTGCAAAGACGAAGGCAAGGCCGGCATCTGCCCGAAGCATTACGCCGCCTCCTCCTAAGCCCAGTGCTAACAGGCCAGTGCAGCCGCCGCACCCACCAGCTGCAAAAGCTGTTCCGAAGGCTGACGCCGTTCGTGCGCCTGAGGAATACATCACTGCTGATGAGTGGGACAGCTATTTTGCCGGTCGTGGCGAGGTTAGAGGTTTTGCTGTAGGTGATGCACCTGCACCAATTGCCGCCCCTGCGGGGTCATCCACTGATGAACCATCTGCCTCAGCCGCCGGAGGGCGTGCTCGCACTCGCTCACCGCGCCGCCATGACTATGGTGGTGGCCGAGACTTTCAAGAGGCTGCGAACGACAGGTTGCGTCACCTGCGCCTATGTGATGAGGCGATTGAGCAGCAACTCGAGAACCTGACGGTCACTCTCCCAGGCTTCCCAGCTGATCGCCTAAGGGAATGGATTGATCAAGACGGGAACGGATTCGATCCATCCCGACCAATGCCTCGCAATTGCACTCGCACAGATGCATGGTATTGGGGAGTCCTCCGTGCCCGTTACCTTGAGGAGCTATCGCCCACTGATGTGCCTTTTGTCATTCCCGCTTACACCGACCGGGAGGTTCTGGTTCAACATCCTGTTGAGCAAATTGCCTGGTTCCTGCGCGGATGGGAGGAGTATCGCCAGGACTCCAATGGAGCATGGTACAGGGCATACTAGCCTATTGCATCCGACACCGGAAGGTGCTCCGCGTCTTGAGGGCACCGTGTCAGGAGATGCACGAGTCGCACGCAACAGCGACTTGCATTTTGATCCGTTTTTCTGCAACTCACCGCATTGACGTGCTGGTTCATCATCACCAGCCTCTGCATCGGCACGCCCATGCATCACCGCCCTGACGGGTTGGTTTGCTGACCCGCTTAGTGGAGTGATTTGAGTTTGCATTTCAAGATCTTTTGCTAGCCTCGCAAAGCGAGTGCTGCCTCAGAGTAGCGTAGAGTAGTAATACGCCTCCTCCGCTGCGCTTCAATGCGCGGGGGGTGTTTTTATTCTCTTTGTATGCTAGTCATCATGTCTTACCTACGCTACCTCGTGGCTCAAGCGTGAAAACAGTCCGTGCTTTCCGCTGTTAACAATAGCAATGGCAGCTGAAACCCTTAAGCTAAGACCCCAAAGCCCTAAACCCCTAAAACTGAGCCCCACAAGCAGCTGAAACCCTTACCTAAACCCTAAACCCTAAACCCCAAAGCCTAAACCCTAAACCCCAAAACCCTAAACCCCAAAACCCTAAACCCTAAACCCCAAACCCTAAACCCTAAACCTTAAACCCTAAACCCCTAAACCCGAAACCTTAAACCCTCACGTGACGCCTAAGGTCGGCTTCTGGGACCCCCTCGGCCTGTCGAGCGATGGCGATGCCGAGGATGGCTCGGGTTTACGGCTTACGGTTGAGTTCACGGCCTGCTGAAAAGCACGTGATCCAAGAGCTACTACCAAGTTTAAAGTTTTGGGGGTTCCTTATAAGTATACTTGGAGGGTCGGGGGACTTAGTAAGTAGGTAGTAAGTAGACTTATAAGTACCCTAAAGGGGACCCTAATTGGGGTTATGGTACTTATAAGTCCCTAAGATAACCAGTTACTAAGTCCCCCGACCCTCCAAGTAGGGTTTAGGGCTTCAGGGATGTTTAGGGATGTTTGGGGGTGTGTGGGGGGATGATTTTTTTGTTGTTTTTTGAGGATGATGTTTTGTGGCGGTGGCATGTTTCATAGTTTTGGGAGCTTGAGGGGAGGGGTTTCAGGCTTGCAGCTTCTAGGGTTTTTAGGGTCAGGCTTTGGGCGTTGGGGATGTGGGAGTTCAAGGTCAAGACGTTGCGATGCGGACTCTCGAGCATAAGCGAGGCTTTGGGTTCTGAGTCTGCACTGAGTCGAAGACTTGGAGACTCAGACCTGGATTAAGCCCGATCGTGAAAGGTCTACACCCTAAATCCCAAACCGGAAGCTTTGAGTTATTTTGAGTTTATCTCTGCAGCTTGAAGCGCAGGGCTTAGGGTGCTAAGGCTAAGGTGTAGGTCCATACCATAAACTCCCAGACGAAAACCTGAAGCTCCGGAGCGGAAAGCTTCAAGAACTTACCCTACACTGGATCAGATCCTTCCCCTAAACCCTAAACCCTAAACCCTAAAACCTCCCCAGTTGGCCCGCTAGACGAGTGATTGCCTTTGTGCGCCAACAGCAGCCTGCAGGTGTTCGCCAGGCGGCGCGAAGTGGAGCTGAAGCACGGAAGGATCGCCGTGGATGGTGAAGTTTTGTACATGGCTATAGTATTTGACCTTAGGCAGCGCAGCTTGGGACCGTCGCATACCCTGTGCTGTTGTTTCGGCCTCGGGCATTCAGGCGCAGATCCTATTGGATTCATCCAGGCCTCTAGCTATATACTATAGTTACCAGGAATGTGGGCGTTCAACCCGTATGGAAACCAAATTCCTAAAACCTTCAAATCGGTCCCAAACTCCCCAGCCCTTTAAAAGAAACCCTGACTTACAAAACCTGGACACTCAACCGCAAAACCCTTGGCGAAGGATCTCCATGTTTGCCACAATTGGCTACATTGTCCCGGAGTACTTCCGCTGGCCCGGTGAGCTCTCCCCGAAGCTGGCATGATGTCGGAAATGTTCTTTCTTCCTCTTTGAGTAATTTATTTTGTTGTGGTTATTCCCGCTATTGCTACTGATGGGTCTTATTTATCATGGTCGCCGTTACCATTGATTGCCATTGACATCACGAATGTCATGTCCATGACAGGCATGCTATCGTTATGAATCGAACACTCTCCCGTATACTCGTTCCATGAGCTTCGCCGAGACTCATCGTTTGCCTGGCATTGATCCCGGTTGAGTTGATCTGCTCCGGTTGTGCATCTGCCCTTTGGTGGGTTGCCTCGTGCCCCGTGTTGGATGTTGCTTCACATCCCCTCTTTTTGCCTTCGTCTGACTAAGATTTTTTTGTTTTGGGTATCTTCGGGCATGCAGGGCCTTGAACATGATTGGGCGGCACGCTACAACCCCGTCTTCCTGCCGTACTTGCACTCTTCTGGGTATGCGTGCGGCGATTCTACAGGTGATGGTGCTTAATGACAGGAATGCTTCGGGGGTTGGCTATTGGCCTTCATTGCTGTGTGGGGTAGTTGGGAGTTTGGAGTGGCGAAACAGGTGGGGGTTTCCGGAAATAGGGGACCCTGATATAGTACCCTAAATAGTAGGATCCTTATTATAAGGACCCCAAATAAGGTACCCCGATTTTTCGGAAACTCCCATGTCTCGCAACGATCAAGCAAGCCTTGCCACGATCTTTGGTTTCCTTCTTGCTTTCTTGTGGCAGCGTGTGCGCTTGCTGCAATCGCGTTTCACACGATCCCATCTGGAGCTCCTTTCCTACTCCCTCTACACTCGGATGTCTGCCGCGATCGGGGCGTTTGACACCAAAAAGACAGAGGGAAGCCTTAACCTGAAAGGCAGAGCCTCAACCCGCCTCTGCCCAGCATCCTGAATGATTGTAAAACCCTGATCCCCAGGTTTAACCCCGAAGTTGCAAACCCAATACTTCTAGTGTAACCGAAAAGCCGCCCTGAAGCACAGCAAGGGAAGTTGGGCTTCATCAAAAAGGGGGTTTACCTGGGACGTGCGTATCTTCATTTTTGCTTATGTGCTTTTGTGGGCCCTAGGAAGTTGGGCTTGAAGTTCACCGACATCCCCAACGGCCTGGCGGCCCTCACCAAGGCCGGAGCTCTCGAAGGGTGGGGTCTTCTGGAATCTGAGAAGGCGCTTGAAAAATCAAGTTACAATGTATTATTACTAGTATTATTACTGCTACTATTATTGTTAAGTCGGTGACAAAATTATTATGATTATTATTCGTGTTATTATTGTTACACTAGTGTTATCACACGTATATAGACATATAGATATATACATCAAGGCTTTACTAGGTTGTATTTGGGTTCTGAGAGGGGTCGTCGAGGGCTCGTTGCCCATCAACGCTCCAAGGGCTTCGGAGCTGCGCTGCTGAGCTTTGTCAGGGTGATGGCTTTGGTTTGTGGTTACACTCCTCGAGTTCAAACCTCGAGGGCTTTTAGGCGGTGCCCTATCTCCTCGGTTTTCTTGGAACCGTCCGTGTCGAATGCAGCAGGTGCCCGGTCAGGGCTGGGGGCAGATTGTGGCATTCCTGGGCACCTACGAGCTCTTCATTAACAAGCCAGCCGCTAGCCAAGTCTTTGGACTTGGGGGTTTGAAGAGTTCTAAACCCTAAACCCTAAACCCCTAAACCCTAAACCCTAAACCCTAAAAAACCCCAACCCCCGGAAGCCCCAATTCCCCCTTCCGAAATCCCAAGCCCGCTGGCCAAGTAAAAGAGACACGCCGTGACACACCCGAAATGCCAAGCCTGAAGCCCTAAACCCTACAAGCTAATGCCTGAGCACCGAAATCCCAACCCCCCGAGACAGTAAAACCCCGTGAGTTGAAGGGTTGAAGACCCTATGACCTTACACCTGAACCCTCAAACTTTAGGCCCCAAACCGCAAACTTTAGGCCCTAGGTTTGAAACTTTAGCACCTAAGCACTCGAACTTGACTGCTCGCACTTCAGGCCCTTAGCCCTCTAATGCTCTTCACGGCGGCTCCAGCACCCTATAGGATGTATGTATATATATATATATAATAACAAAAGTAATAATAATATTGATAGTAATAGCAATACTAGTATTAATAATCATGCTAATAATAACGTCTGTAGCCATGCCTGCCTTGTGCGAGAGTGTGATTCGAAACCATAACCCGTAACGCAACAAAAGGGACCGAGGCTAGCGGGTTTCCAGCTTTTGGGCCACTACTATAAACCAACGAAGCCCTAAACCTTAAAACCTAAACACCAAAGACAGGCCACATTTCTAACTCCCTTTCCACAATGTGGATTTCCACCTTCGCCAGGAGCAGCAGACGGAAAAGGGGCTCAAAAACAACAAAAAGTCAGCCCCAAATCTCAGGTGGGCTAAACCCTGAAACCCTAAACCCCTAAACCCTAAACCCCTAAACCCCTAAACCCTAAAAATCCCTAAACCCCTAGACCCTGAAAGCCCCAAAGCTCAGGTGGGCGGGGAGCCGGGAAACTACGGCAAGGGCAACTTGGGCCTCGGCTTCCTGGGACCCGTGGCCGATCCCGAGGCTCGGGTTGCTATGCTTATTACTAGCAATTGTATTAAATTATACGACTATGATGATGATGATTATTATTTTTTACTATCAGTATTCTTATCAGTATTAGTAGTAGTATTGCTACTATATTTATTACTACTATCGTGCATTACTCTTGTTGTTTTATGTGTTATTGCACTATACCAAACTATAGCTCGCGACTGGCTTGCCAGGTTTCGGGGTCCGTGACCCACGCAAAGCACTACACCCTCTACCTGATTCCTGCAGCCCAACTTTTCACCCGAACCCTATTCAAAATCCCGGACCCTAAGCCACAAGCAAACCCTGAATCCAGTTCAGCTGTGAGGCGAGACCTTAAATCCTGGCTGACAAGTCTGTGAGGCACGCAAGCGCAAGCTTTCTGCCGAGCTGGCCAATGGCAGGCTTGCGATGATGGCTATCATCGGCATGCCACTTGCCCAAAAGGAGCTTGAGGGCGTTTGGGGATTGTGGATTCAAGAAGGCTTCACGGTCCGGGCTTTTGGGTGTTCACAGGTGTTGAGGGTTTGTGACCAAGCATGAACCCCCGACTCCGAAGCTCTCCAGCACCCGGTCATGCAGCTGTTTGAGCTGCTCTTCAGGTCGCCTTGGTGACTAGTGATGGGGATGTGAATGAAGATGGTCATGAGTCATGAAGATAAAGACAGAATCATCAGATCAATGGCCCGAAGGTGATAATTGTCATTGTCATGCCTGCATGTGCAATACATGCTTTGCAGCTGCCCAGGCTGTTCCAGGACGGTCTCACAGGGTCCGCGTGGGGTGACTGGGCGCTGTATACCGACTCGCCTCTCCGCGGCTCAGGCTGCACTTTCTCATGCGTCAGTGCAGTGGGCAAGTTTTCGGAGCTTCGGCGAATGCATCTCGCTGCCGAGGAAGTGGCTTGATGAGCCCTGGCTACAACACCCTCCCCGAGTGGGAGAAGCCGAACACGGGTGCCCTGCCTTACGTGGAGTTGATTGCAAAACAATCATAAAGCACCTTTCAGAGGTTGATCGACTCGATAAACTTGTTTGCCAGGCTTCGAAGGCCTCACCGGCGACCAGGCGCCCCTGGGCTTCTGGGACCCCCTCGGATTTTCGAAGGACCTGGACGTCGAAGTGTTCAAGAGGCGCCAATGGGGTTTTGCATTACGGACGGAAGCAGGTTACCTGCTTCGAGATGTTCAGACATCTTTGATGCAGGCGCCGAGAGACGGAGATCAAGCACGGACGTGTGTGTATGTTCGCAACCATCGGCGAAGACCTGAGGGTGCGTGGCGTGTGCATGGCATGATTGAGCGCGCAGTGTTGGCTTTGTGCCGAGGATACATCGTCCCAGAGTACTACAAGTTTGATGGGTTCCTGTCCCCATCCAACAACCTGAAGTTCTCCGATGTGCCCAACGGCTTGAAGGCAGGCTCGTCTTCAGAGGCAGCACTTGACATCATGGCTGCCTGCGTATGCCGAGGCTCTCAACGTCGTGCCGAAGGAGGGTTGGGCCCAGATCCTGGCATTCGCGGGCTTCTTGGAGCTCGTTGTCAACAAGAAGACCTCCGAGCCAGGCCGTCACTAAAGGGATGTCAGCAGCTCGCTCCACGAAGCTTTCTGTCGGCAGATTCCTGCAGGCAATTTTGGCAAAGGCAACCTGGGACTCGGTCTCATCGGATTCGGCAACTCCGTCCAGGACCCTGCCCTCAGGCCTCAGGGACATGACGTGATGACATGGCATCATCATGAATCTTCTGGACTCTCAGCGACCTTGTGTGCGCTTCTTTGTCATAGACTCTTTCTGCAGGGCGAAGAAGCTCAATGCGGAGCTTGCCAACGGCCGCCTTGCGATGATGGCCATCATCGGCATGTCGCTCGACACAGTTCAGGGGACCATCAGCCAGTCGGAGCACATCTTCGATGTTTCCAACTGCGGCTTCTGACTCGTACTTGTAAATTGTTAAGTTCAAGCCGCTGTTGGTTTCAAGAGTATGTCGGGGGCCTTGCAAATGGTACTTGTTCTTAGAGTCGCTTGTATATGACACTCTCCGCCGCTGAGGTTCTTCCAGGACGGTCTCACAGGGTCCGCGTGGGGTGACTGGGCGCTGTATACCGACTCGCCTCTCCGTGGCTCGGGCTGCACTTTCTCGTGCGTCAGTGCAGCGGGTAAGTTTTCGGAGCTTCGGCGAATGCATCTCGCTGCCGAGGAAGTGGCTTGATGAGCCCTGGCTACAACACTCTCCCCGAGTGGGAGAAGCCGAACACGGGCGCCCTGCCTTACGTGGAGTTGATTGCAAAGCAATCATAAAGCACCTTACCGTGGTTGATAGACTCGATAGACTTGCTTGCCAGGCTTCGAAGGCCTCACCGGCGACCAGGCGCCCCTGGGCTTCTGGGACCCCCTCGGATTTTCGAAGGACCTGGACGTCGAAGTGTTCAAGAGGCGCCAATGGGGTTTTGCATTACGGACGGAAGTAGGTTACCTGCTTCGAGATGTTCAGACATCTTTGATGCAGGCGCCGAGAGACGGAGATCAAGCACGGACGTGTGTGTATGTTCGCAACCATCGGCGAAGACCTGAGGGTGCGTGGCGTGTGCATGGCATGATTGAGCGCGCAGTGTTGGCTTTGTGCCGAGGATACATCGTCCCAGAGTACTACAAGTTTGATGGGTTCCTGTCCCCATCCAACAACCTGAAGTTCTCCGATGTGCCCAACGGCTTGAAGGCAGGCTCGTCTTCAGAGGCAGCACTTGACATCATGGCTGCCTGCGTATGCCGAGGCTCTCAACGTCGTGCCGAAGGAGGGTTGGGCCCAGATCCTGGCATTCGCGGGCTTCTTGGAGCTCGTTGTCAACAAGAAGACCTCCGAGCCAGGCCGTCACTAAAGGGATGTCAGCAGCTCGCTCCACGAAGCTTTCTGTCGGCAGATTCCTGCAGGCAATTTTGGCAAGGGCAACCTGGGACTCGGTCTCATCGGATTCGGCAACTCCGTCCAGGACCCTGCCCTCAGGCCTCAGGGACATGACGTGATGACATGGCATCATCATGAATCGTCTGGACTCTCAGCGACCTTGTGTGAGCTTCTTTGTCATAGACTCTTTCTGCAGGGCGAAGAAGCTCAATGCGGAGCTTGCCAACGGCCGCCTTGCGATGATGGCCATCATCGGCATGTCGCTCGACACAGTTCAGGGGACCATCAGCCAGTCGGAGCACATCTTCGATGTTTCCAACTGCGGCTTCTGACTCGTACTTGTAAATTGTTAAGTTCAAGCCGCTGTTGGTTTCAAGAGTATGTCGGGGGCCTTGCAAATGGTACTTGTTCTTAGAGTCGCTTGTATATGACACTCTCCGCCGCTGAGGTTCTTCCAGGACGGTCTCACAGGGTCCGCGTGGGGTGACTGGGCGCTGTATACCGACTCGCCTCTCCGTGGCTCGGGCTGCACTTTCTCATGCGTCAGTGCAGTGGGTAAGTTTTCGGAGCTTCGGCGAATGCATCTCGCTGCCGAGGAAGTGGCTTGATGAGCCCTGGCTACAACACTCTCCCCGAGTGGGAGAAGCCGAACACGGGCGCCCTGCCTTACGTGGAGTTGATTGCAAAACAATCATAAAGCACCTTACCGTGGTTGATAGACTCGATAGACTTGCTTGCCAGGCTTCGAAGGCCTCACCGGCGACCAGGCGCCCCTGGGCTTCTGGGACCCCCTCGGATTTTCGAAGGACCTGGACGTCGAAGTGTTCAAGAGGCGCCAATGGGGTTTTGCATTACGGACGGAAGCAGGTTACCTGCTTCGAGATGTTCAGACATCTTTGATGCAGGCGCCGAGAGACGGAGATCAAGCACGGACGTGTGTGTATGTTCGCAACCATCGGCGAAGACCTGAGGGTGCGTGGCGTGTGCATGGCATGATTGAGCGCGCAGTGTTGGCTTTGTGCCGAGGATACATCGTCCCAGAGTACTACAAGTTTGATGGGTTCCTGTCCCCATCCAACAACCTGAAGTTCTCCGATGTGCCCAACGGCTTGAAGGCAGGCTCGTCTTCAGAGGCAGCACTTGACATCATGGCTGCCTGCGTATGCCGAGGCTCTCAACGTCGTGCCGAAGGAGGGTTGGGCCCAGATCCTGGCATTCGCTGGCTTCTTGGAGCTCGTTGTCAACAAGAAGACCTCCGAGCCAGGCCGTCACTAAAGGGATGTCAGCAGCTCGCTCCACGAAGCTTTCTGTCGGCAGATTCCTGCAGGCAATTTTGGCAAGGGCAACCTGGGACTCGGTCTCATCGGATTCGGCAACTCCGTCCAGGACCCTGCCCTCAGGCCTCAGGGACATGACGTGATGACATGGCATCATCATGAATCTTCTGGACTCTCAGCGACCTTGTGTGAGCTTCTTTGTCATAGACTCTTTCTGCAGGGCGAAGAAGCTCAATGCGGAGCTTGCCAACGGCCGCCTTGCGATGATGGCCATCATCGGCATGTCGCTCGTCGCAGTTCAGGGGACCAGCTTGTGGCCGGTGAGCCCTTGTCGCAATAGTCCAGCACGGCATGGTTTGTGAGATGCAGGCGACAGTCTAGTGCATGCTTGCGAGAAGTGAAAGCCTGGGCATCAGACTCGATAAAAGTGCGAAGAGGGCTCTGCAGGGCCTGAATATGCTTTGCATCTTGTCTTTGGGTTCATGAGAACAAACTGTCTCAATAGATCGGCCGTTCCATGTACCAAGGTTCTTCCAGGACGGTCTTACAGGCACGCTTTGATGGGAAGTCGTAGCTGATGGGCTTGCGCGGAGATTTCACCCTGAAGCCCAGACCCTGGCTGGAACCCGAACCTAAATGCTAATTTGCTGGCACCGAGATTCAGACAGTGCAAAGAATCTCCGATGGGACTTTCAGTTCCATTTTGCAGATAAGCCTCCTGACAGCCTCCGCAATGCAGCTTTCTGCCGGGAGGCATGACTGCTGCGGCTCCTGCTTTCAACAAGAACTGCCACTGCTACTGCAATTGCACCCGCAGCCGAAACCGCAACCTCAACTGCTGCTGCTGCTGCTGCTGCTACTACTACTACTGCTGCTGCTGCTGCTGCTGCTGCTGCTGCTACTTTGGGTGACAAAAACTGCTACTACTGCTTCTACTGCTTCTACTGCTACTACGGCTACTACTGCTACTGCTACTACTGCTGCTACTGCGACTACTGCGACTACTGCTGCTACTACTGCTACTACTGCTACTACTGCTACTTGTGCTTCTACTACTACTACTACTACTGCTACTACTACTACTACTCCTACTCCTACTCCTACTCCTACGCCTACTCCTACTCCTACTCCTACTCCTACTCCTACTCCTCCTGCTACTACTACTACTACTACTGCTACTGCTACTGCTACTGCTACCGCTACCGCTACCGCTACCGCTACCGCTACCGCTACCGCTACTGCTACTGCTACTGCTACTGCTGGCGACGACAGCGAAGATCATGGCTGCCAGGATAGACCATCACCAATAGATAGTTTGAAAAATCTGGGGCCCCAAAACCTTATGTTGTATGTTGATTATCAAGGCCCGAGTAGTAGCCTGTAGCCCGTATCAGACGCCCTTCGCATCATGAAGGCCCCTCTAATCCCTAAACCCGAAATAGCGTCCCTGCGATGCGGGCTTCGTCCTTGCTAGCTAGGACGGAAAACACCCAAAACCCCAGGGCCCTAGAGGAACTGCTCCCCCATTCAGAAACTTCCCATATACCCTTAACCGTAAGCCTCCACGTATGAAAAAGAACCCCGGGCTTCTCCACTGAGAAGCCCTAAACCCTAAACCCCTTTTGTCGTGTTTTTTCTTCCTTTAAGTGGGGTACACGACGGAGCCGATTTAGCTCGCCTCAGTAGGCTTCCGTAGGCCGTACCCGCGTGCAAACGGAAAAGAGCCCTCAAAAAGAAAAAAGCCCTAAACCCTAAACCCTAAGCCTTGACCGTCTCTCCTAGTAAAGTTTCACTCAGCAGACTCCGAACCACATGCCTCGCCTGGATTGTCCGAGTGTGAGCACCGAAACCCTAAGCCTTGCTCGAAGGCTCAGCCTGGGGAGACTGGGCGCTGCTCCTCGACGCAGAGATATCGAACACAGTTTTCTGCGACTGCTGCTACTACCCACGACTACTCAGACTGCTGCTGCTGCTGCTGCTGCTGCTGCTGGGTGACAAACTACTGCTGCTGCGACTGCTGCTGGTGCTACTGCCACTTGCACTTCTATTAATCTTCTTGATGATCGTAGCTGGTGAAACAAATAGTAACGCGCCCCGAAGCTTACACTCCTTATGGCGGCCCGTAAGGTAGTGTGAGGAGTTCACGTTCATCATTCTTGTTCCGTTTTGGCTAATGTTTTTTTGCTCCTTCTTCCTCCAAGAGATTTCATGTTGGTTGTCTCTAGCTCGAGGTCCGGGCGTTGTGAGGTCGCACAGCATTGCGGCGAAAGAAACGCTCAAATCCTGAAAATGCTGAGTTCATTAGCGTTTAAAACCCCGACAGAAATATCCAACATTTACAAAACCCCCGAATGGTTGAAAAGGTATACCGACTCGCCCCTTCGAGCCTTCGAGGGGGAGCTTGGCGTACCTTGGGCGCAGTTGGGCTACGAGGTCAAAGACGTCTCGGTATAGTGCAGAACAATATATGTGTTTTCTTTTTACCTCTCTCTCTCGCTCTCTCTCTCTCTCTCTCTCTCTCTCTCTCTCTCCATCGGTTGCCTTCAGTACACTGCCTGGCGTCTGTCGATGTTGATGATGGTGGCCATAGGTTCTCTGCTTACGGGAGCTGTGCGAAAGGAGAGGACTCCCGAAGCCAGCTGAGCCCGGCACCCCATCTCGGATATATTACAGGACATTGTATTACCTCATATTACAGTATATTCGATAATATTACATCATATGACATTGCTTTAGATAATATATTACATGATACTGAAGTACATTATAGTACCAGCAAAAGCGGCCCCTCTCAGGTGCAAGCCCCTGTCGGATTTTGGGACCCATTGGGGCTTTCCGCCGATGGCGACATGGACACCTTCAAGCGAAGAAGCTGGGCCCTGCAATTGGAGACGGTTAAACGAAGCCTGTATCTAAGTCTCAAACCTTGCCCAGTAAATCGAATCTTCTTTCTTTATAGTAATATGTATATAAATATATATATATATATATGTAGTGAGAAGCGATCATCACTACTATGAAGATTGCGGTTACGATCATGGTTGCGGTTGCGATTACGATTACCTACCGTTGCTGCGAGCTACGGTTCGGAATGTCGGGTTCTAAACTACTGCATCAACAGAACCCTCAATTATTCCACCCTAAACCCTAAACCCTATCCCCCAAGGGCCCGAGCGCCAAGCCTCGAACCCCTTAGCATCCAACCCAAACCCACCAAACTCTGCGTCCCCGACGCCCGTAAAACCAACCCCCCCCAAAAGAACCCCGAATCACCACGCAGCCACGAACCTCTGAACTCTAAATTCCGTAAACCCCCCAAAGTCCCTTGGCGCGTGCTGTCGCAAGGAAGGGCTGTGGAGCTGAAACATGGCAGGATCTGCATGTTGGCCTGCGTTGGTGGGGCCCTTGGAGTGTCAAGGGTTGTAGGGTTTTGATTCAAGAGTTTAAGGTTTTTGGTTTGAAGGAGCTTAGGGCTTCGGGCTTAGTCAGGGCGTCTTGGGTTGAAGATCGGAGGTTCGCGTTTCTGGGTTTAAGGGGTCCGCAGGTTCCGCGATGCCTGACATCGTTAATGCGAGCTGAAGTTGAACTGAACCGGTTGCCATCAAGCTTGAAAAAGGGGGCTCCGCATTATATTTATAGTATGCCCCTATCTTACCCGGCTCATGAACCTAGACCCTGTGGGCGCGTTGAAGGCTCGAGACTGGACACCTGGCTCATGCATCTCATTGTGAGGTTACATGGGTGAGGTGCCACGCATTCGGTTTTTTTTCCTTGTGGGGTTCACAATTCAGCCAACGTTGCCGGACCCCCATAAACTTTGAGCCCGAAGCCCTGAACCTTATACAGCCCAAACCTAAGTTAAACGCACCAAATCCCAAAACCCAAAACGCACACCATAAGCCGGGATTGTCCGAGTTGCGAGCGCCGAAACCATAAACCACCGCAATAGGCCCCCTAAGCCCTAAAACCTAAACCCTAAACACAAAAAACACCTAAACCCCTAAGCCTCTGCGAGGTTACATCATCCCCGAGTATTTCAGGTGGCCCGGCTACCTCTCTCCGGAGACCTGGCTTGATTCGGGTTCCTTTCAAGGGTCCCTTCTAAGGGCTCCTCTAAAGGGATCCATACGGGTTCTAAAAGGGTATAGGTATACGTATCTACTCTTTCTTAGACGGCTAGTGTTGAGCGCGGCCTTCTCTCCGTCATAGCATTTATAGTACGGATGCAAAAAAAAAGGTTTTAGGATCCTTCTGGGAGGGAGGACATAGTGTTGTTGGGGCTTAGAAAGGTACCGTTATTCAGAGCCACCGTCCCTCTCTGGTTGAGGACAGGTTTTGGCCCTACGGGGATCTTTTGTTGTTTGACGTTTCGCATGAAATTTGTTGGGATTTATTGGGTTCTGTATGCTCCTGCAGTTGCACAGCGGCTTATCAGCTGGGCGTCGAATCAGAAGCTTCAGGTAAAACTTCTTTAAGTTCTGGTTTACGGCTTGCGGTTGAGTTCACGGCCTGCTGAAAAGCACGTGATCCAAGAGCTACTACCAAGTTTGCAGTTTGGGGGGTTCCTTATAAGTATACTTGGAGGGTCGGGGGACTTAGTAAGTAGGTAGTAAGTAGACTTATAAGTACCCTAAAAGGGACCCTAGTTGGGGTTATGGTACTTATAAGTCCCTAAATAACCAGTTACTAAGTCCCGCGACCCTCCACGTAGTATAAAGGGCCTCAACGCCCTATTCCAATTATTAATGCCTTTCATGATTGGTGCATTCTGCCGGGTTCCTCATATTAAGGATCCCATTTTTGAGACCACGTTAGGGATCCTTTTAATCTGAAAGCCGACCTCAAACTCGATGCCTAATCGTATACCCAGCTGCCCCACGCCCTGTGCCCTAACAAAACGCTATCTCTTAGAAGGGGGCCCCACCCTGTAATAGTGGTATAGTAGGAATACAATAGGGCCCTAATAGCCAAGGAGAAGGGCCTCAAGTTCGCCGACATGCCTCACGGGATTGCGGCCATCTCTAAGGCCTGGGGTGGAGGGGATGTCGGTTTGCTGTCACTTGGCCTTATTGCTATTTCTATCTGCTAGGTACGATTGTGAGAAATGTTGCTATAAAGAGACATACCTCTTTTATCAGCAACGACAACAAGGCAATCCAACAACAATCTCTGCCACCTCCCCCTCTTCTTGCAACAACAGCAACTACAATTGCAACAGCAACAACAACAATTACTACTGCTGCTGCTGCTGCTGCTTGTGGTGGTGGTGTTGCTGCTGCAACTACCACGAGGCCGACGACGACTCGGGTTTGAGGCTTGGGGCCTGGCTACAGGGCCGGTATTTTCTAGGTCCTCAGCCTTTCATCCAGAGTCAAACCGGGTTCCCTTGAAGGTACCTCTCGTAATGGGGCTTGCTGCAAAGATCCTGTGAGCGATCCTGATGCGGAGCAGCCACCTCAGGCCCCGATCCGCATAGACCTTTCTGAGGTGCCCCTGGAGGGTTGGCTGCAGATCGTCCTCTTCATCGGTCACTACGAGGGATACTTCTGGCGCCAGGAGAGGGTGATCTTTCGCTCTCACTCGCAGGATTTAAAGGTATCGTGTGTAGGGTTTTGGCTTCGGGCTTGCTGCAACACTTCGGCACCTTAAACCCGAAACGCTAACCCGAATCCCTGCCCCCTTGTCGTCGGTCGGAGGATTCTTTTGGGCTTCGGCATGGGGGCATAAGACTTCGGCAGTGATTGCCGAGAAGACAAACCACATTGAAAAAGGGCAGAAGCTTTCTAAGAGACATCGCCGAGGAAACCCTAAACCGTTCAGGGTTTAGGGTTAGTAATTTAGGGTTAGGGGTTTTCCAAAGAAGGAAGGTCCTGCAGGCTTGGGTCTTGGCCCAGGCCTGAGCATCCCGTCTGGTTTTCCGTCTTCCAGGTCATATGCTTGTGTCTTCTTTTCAGCGCTTTGTCACTTCAGTCTACCGCTGTACCACGTGTTTCTGTATGCCCTTGTCATATTATGCTCGTATTTTCAGGTAGCTGACGTTCAGTCAGCTCATTCCTTCGATGCTATATTCCGTTAGATTACTACAATATATCACTAGTGTTTTCTTGTGTTGTGATGCTGCTAAGCCGTCGGTCCTGGCGCTGAGCAATGGTAGCTACTAGTAGCACTAGTAGTAACTGTTCTTGCTACTCATTTTATAAGGGGATGCTATGACCGGTTTGGGAGCACATTTTGACCATAGCAGGGGCTTCAAGGGGGTTCGATTGCAGTGTGGGGTTGGTATGATGCACACTCGTGGCGGTATGTCTTCGTAGGGTACCTACAGCCAGCCCAGTATTCCAACAGAGGCATCCGAGGAAGCTCAAAACGATTTCCCCTCAAACTTGTCCGAGTAATCGATACTAAGAAGAAACCCAAATTCGACGACCTAAAGCACAGGAGAGACCCTAGGCCACAAGGCTTGTCCGAGTTGTGAGAGCGTAAACCACCCTCTGGCGCTAGCCCTTCCTAACACTCTCCCAGAACCTAAACCCTAAACTCTAGTTGTGAGTGCTGAAACCCTAGAGTTCCTAAAGTTCTAAACCTACTTCAATAGTGCGAGGACTCCAAGCGTGCCCCGGGTGACTACGAGGGCTACGGCTTCCTGGGCGTGGGCAAGAACTTCATCATCAATGTCGACCCCATCGAGTTCCAGGAGGGATCAAGGCTTTAGAGTCCTAGGATTCAGGGCTAAGTGCATTGCAGCCCCTGCTGAAAAGAGGGTATCAATGTCGACTTCAGGATTCCAGGGTCGGAACCCTGGACACGCTTTACTATAGTAGTCTTCTTAGGAATTATTCTATCATTTTTGTTCATATAACACCAAAGAGAATATTAAACATACTACTTTTCGTCATGGTTCTAAGCGGGGTATGGTTTAAACCTAACCCTAGGTCCCTTGCTTGCTTTGTGCGAGTTGTGAGAGAGTCGAGCCCTAGGTCCCCCAAATCTAAAACAACTCAAGCAACACCCCGAGCCCCCAAATCCCAAACCTGCAAGCTGTATAGGAAGACTCCGCAGTACAATGTTGCTTGGAGTGGCCAATGTGCTGGACGCATGTAAACCCGGATCCTCTCCTGCTTGTCTAGTTGTGAGTGCTGAAAGCCTAAAGCTTCAAATCCCAAACTCTGAGTTGCTGGGCATCTGAAGCCCCGAACCTTGAACCCCACACCTCACAGCTGTGTGTGGCAGACACCGCACACACACGCCGGGGCCCCAAACCCTAAACTGTACACGACATCCTGGAAACCCTGTAAGACACGAAACCTCTCCAGGATGCCGATGTGAAGAAAACCAAGCTTGCTGCCGAGCTCGCCAACGGACGACTGGCCATGGTTGCTCAGCCATCCAGTGGTTACCATGAGGATTGCTTTCAGGCTTGCTACTCGGGGTACTAGGTACGATGAGGGGTGCTGTAAGTGTACAAACAGGGTACTCTCGGGGGTTAGGGCTTTCAGGTTTTTTTCAGGGTTTAGGGTGTCTTTCACATGTTTACTTTCGGATTTCGGTGGCCTCAGACCTCAGATTTTGAAGGTTTGGTTCCCGGTCATTGCGGTTCTCTACATCAACATTCCTTGGGGTTGACTAAATTCGAGCATTTGAGGGGTTAGGGGGAATCCAGAAGAGACCTCGGTCACAGAACTGCGTATAGGGCGTTTCCTTATTAAGGAAATGGCAGTCATGAGCTGTAGCCAGTAGTGCTGCAGCTTGGCGCGATGCTGTTGTTGCCTGTCACCTTCCCCGGCCGACTTCCCAAGCCCGGATGCCACAAAAAGGAATCGGCAGTTTTGGGCTTTGGAGCTTAGCACCAACCTGTTTTTAAAACTTGGGATTTCAAGATGTGAAAGGCATCGAAGTCTTCGGGCCCAGTGGGTGACTACAACATACCATCCAACTTGGGAATTAAGATAGGGATACTTTTCTTTGTCGGTGATACTCTGACAGCGTTTTTGTTCGTAGCTTGTTCCTCTGTGTTACCTGCAAGCTGGACGAGTAAGGTCGCTCTAATGGCGATGCTCTTCCAAAACGGTGCCCCGGCAGCGAGAGTGGAGAAGCCAAGTTGCAAGGTTTCAAGGCCAGGTGCGCCTCGTAATATCAAGGCACTGAGCCGTAAATTAACCTGAAGCCATGAACCAGCCATACATCTCGGCAGGGAGGACAACGTGAGAGTTCAAGGTATCGGAAACCTTACTTATCCTGCATAGTGCCGCAGTCCAGATTCAGAAAGGGAACCTCAAACCGCAAACCTTTTGAGTGCTGCACCAGAGGAACCGTGGGCACCACCGGCCCGGCTATGTGGCTTCCTGCCGCCTGAGACGTTGAGCGCGAGAGAGCTCCGCGTGTAAATGTAAATCTGGCGCCGCAGGATTTGTCAAAGCAAACCGGGCGACCTGCCGATCTTTTAGCTATTGCAGTGGACTTTTAGAAGCTACAATATTTGCTGCAAGCTGCCACAGCTGCCGTGGCTGCCATATCCAAGATGGTCACCGCGTTGCCATTTGTGTACTTAAGCTGTTGTGCAATACTGCCTTTACCTATGGTGTTATTTTATGATCGCACCATAGTGCACCGTGTGCGTGTAGACCGTCACGAGCATACCTGGCCGTGTCGAGAGTTTCCTGCCGTCCATTTGAAGGAAAACCGCTCTGTGTCTGCTTTTAGGTTGTGATGATGCCGTACTTACTGCTCTACGATTCTCATGGTTGTCCTTACCCCTGAAGAACCTACCCTTTTAGGGTTCCGTATTATGATTTCCTTATACAAGTCCTTAAAAAGGTAGGTTCTTCAGGGTTAAGGGTAGGATTATGGAAACGCCTGTGAAAGTGTCGCTGGCGATTGCTGCCCTTGTTGTTCGAGGCACCCTCGCAATCTTGAGTCTCGCTTCAGTCAGAAAATGTGGGAGTTTCCGAAAATTTGGGGTACCGTATTTTCGGCTCCTTATAATAAGGATCCTACTATTTAGGGTGCTATATTAGGGTCCCGTATTTTCGGAAACTCCCATGTCGCAACCTGCTCCGATGTGATTTCAACTTGAGCTCCCAACGCGGCCGAATTTCGAAGCCCGACGCCCGGATCCTTGGCATCCATCGGCCCTTGCAACCCGATCAGGAGCTTTAACCCCAGTGAGAATCCGAAACCCTAAACTGCCCCATCTAGAATAGAAGCCTCAATAATCACCAACATTTTCTCTAGGGGTCCGTATTATGACGGATATTCAAAGGAGCTCAGAACCCTATTCTATGTATGAAGGCCCGTTTATCCCCCTGCCGGCACGAGGCCAACAAGATCGTGCCTGCTGGTTCAGGCCGGGAGGGAGGATGGTGGTGATGAGCACAACAACACGACTAGGTGGAAGTTTGGGAAGCTTTTAAAGTTCCCTTTGTGGTTCCTATAGAGGTACTCCTCATAAGTACTTTTCAGAGCCCCAAAACTACAACAGGGGCAGCAGAATCAAGTCGTGATAGCTGGTGTAGTGCGGGAAGCGGAAATATGCTCAGTCGAAAAGTTTTGTGGGGTAGGGTTGAGAGCCTCGTTGTTGAGGATTGTCTGATGATCTCGGATAGTATCTGATAGTTTCCGATTTGCTCTTAGGGTTAGCACCGCGAGAGAGAGAGAGAGAGAGAGAGAGAGAGAGAGAGAGAGAGACGGAAAGAGAGAACATATGAGAGGGAGCGGGAGAAAGACAGAAAGCCACACAGACAGAGCGAGCGCCAGCTCTCCGCTGCGGAGAGCGGCGGAGAGGGATTACCATAGGGGCCTAAATAATTACCGATTCTGCTTTGGGGGTCTCTTACTATAATCATAGTATAGTGGGCCCCAAAACCCTGTTCGAACTATTTAGGCCCCTCTATTGCCTTGCCGCGACTTTGCAGGAACGACTTTGTTGCCACGGCTGCCATCTGCAATCCAGGGCATCCCGACGCCCCCCGCCAATGTTGGGTCGTCTTAGCTTAGGCCTTCTATTATAGGGTTCCTTTAAGATCTGTATATAAGGGTTCATACAAGGAGCTTATATGGGTTCTATATGTTGGGTTTGGGCTTTGTTGGCCGTGAGGCAGAAGCTTGGACCTTAAGATAGGGGCCGTAATCTTTGGAATAGGGTTCCTTACTTTAGTTGCACTTCTTTCTCCCGCCGCATTCTAAGGATTCAAGTGCTATATCAACTGAAATAGCATCTCCTGTCATAATTCCTTTTGTAATAGATGCCCCAAATTCTGTTGTAATTATTAAGGCCCTGCATTTCAAGCTCGAGCTGCTGAACGCAGGGTTTTTGATGCAAATGATTGCCTTGTGCCGGTGACTCGCAGATCTCCTCGATGTAGAGGCTGGAAGTATACAGGAAAACGGGTTTGGGCACATAAGCTAAAGCTTCCTTTATCGCAACCTACGGCTGGCTTCCTGCACTTCCCACACGCACATGCCCTAAACCCTAAACCCTAACCAGCTGACCTCATGAAGCCGTGCCTGCGAGAGCGAGAGTGCGAGTCGAAACCCCGCAACCCTAGATCCCCAAACCGTGCCTGCGTGGAGCGAGTGTGCGAGTCGGAACCCCAAACCCTATGAGATCCTTGCGAAGTAGGAGGGAAGAAGACCCTGAACCCCAAAGCCAGGGACTCCAATATCCCTCCAGGAAGATCATCCTTACCCTTATGGATCCCTTTAAAGGAACCCTTTAAGGAACCCTAACGTATATTCCTCAATTCGATATTGGAGCCTCTGGGGAGCCAGGCACATCTCCCAGAAGCACATGCATGTCGCCCGCTACCCGTCAGGGGTGCGAGGCTCCCTCTGGGTTGAGGTCTGGGTTGCGACTGGGGCACCTGTGAAGCATACTTAAAGGATCATGGGACTTAGTAACTAGGGTTTTAATTAGGGTAGCTATACTTATAACTACTTATAACCCCAATCAAGGTACTTATAACCTTACTTACTAAGTCCCATGATCCTCCAAGTATGGGCGGTTCTTTAGATCCGGGTGCCGTACTGTTTCTAGGGCCTAAAACGGGGAATCTACCATAGGAAACTGCGCATGTGTCGGCAACAGACCTTGCCAGCCACAGTCTGAGAGAGGGCATCTACCAAACCCTGAGTAGCTACGTGAGACACAAAAAAACACCCAACTAAAAAAACCCGCAACCTGGGCAGGTGCCATGCTAAATTCTGACGAGTTGCTGACATCGGAAAAACTGTATGGTCCGCAGCCTGCCCGCGCCCGAAGAAGCGGGTTGAGGGTTCAGGTTTAAGGGTTCAGGCTCAGGTTTCGGGTCTTAGGTTTCAGGGTTCAGGTTTCGGGTAACAGGGTTTAGGGTGCAGTTTCGAATGCTTGGAGAGAGGGGTTCAGGTCGCAGAGTTGAGGGTTTCAGGGTTGAGGGTTTAGGGGGTCTCTGCCGTCACACGCATCGGCCTCAGTACGGGTTCGAAAAAGGGTTTAGGGTTCAGGCTTCAGGGTTGAGGGTTCAGGGTCAATCTAACGGTATCTCATGAAGACCTTGAGAGCCCAGCTTGCCGGCATACAACCAAAGCACGTGCTGAAAAAAGGGTCAATCTAACTGGAGGCACTTCAGAGAGACCTCGTTCGAAAGGGTTTAGATTCACATGTCGGTGTGGGGCGAGAGAGGGTTGAGGGGTTCAGGGTTAGCGATGGGTTTTTCAGCCAGTTTTGCTCGGCTGTGGTGTGGGCTTTTGATTGTTTTGGTGTGGGTTTCGGGTTTCGGCATAGTTTAGATAGAGGAGGTGAAGGTTTGAGGGAGTTCAAGGTGAAGGTTTCATAGAGTCGCGAGTTCTGCATCAGCAAAGTCCAAACGAATTTGGTTTGGCTCCGCCACGCAACTCGGTGATCCCGACTCCCTGCATGTTGAACCGCAGTCCGTGCCTCTGCCTTCATGCGGCTATTCGGAATGAGGATCTCGAGCCACAAGACGATAAAGGAGGGTGAGTTTTATTTTTCGGCATCCGCATGCCTTGTTGCGTTTCCTCTTCCCGGGGTGCCTGCCGTGCTCCTACCACATCATCTGGCGTAGTTTGGACTTCTGGGGGTGGTCTTCTGGGTTCTTGTTGAGAAATTTTTATTTCCAGTTACCATAATAGGGATCTATGGTAAATAGTACAGTTTCCTTATTATGGTAACTTAGTTTAAGTCCCTTAACAAGAACCAGGTTAAAATTGTTCCTGGAAAGGTTCTTATGTAGAGCTAGGACTGGCAGGTGCTCTTTCCTGGTTGGGATTTGCAATGCCATTTCGCTTCTCTTTGTGGGCCCAAGGTGGCTGTATGACCTAATATAGGGCCTTAACAATTACCGAATTAATTTTGGGGGTTCCTTATTATACTTACAGTATAGTGGGCCCCAAAACCTTATTCTAGTTATTGAAGGCCCCTACAGTAATCTCACCCTGATCAAGGTCCAGATGAACTTAGACCTCGAGCTGCCGGACAACTCCGTGATCCTGACGGAAGTCCCGGCTGCCTCGATCCACAAAGAGGACGCGGAGTCCCTAGACCTCCAGGAGCCAGAAGCAAGGATACTTGGAGGGTCGGGGGACTTAGTAAGTAGGTAGTAAGTAGACTTATAAGTACCCTAAAAAGGACCCTAATTGGGGTTATGGTACTTATAAGTCCCTGAAATAACCAGTTACTAAGTCCCCCGACCCTCCAAGTAGTGCTTGAGAATCTTAGGGGAGCCTGGAGGGCTTCGTCGGGTGCGTTCTGAGAGGTTCTGCACAATCAACTTCAGCACTTTCCTCTCGCATCTTCGTGAAGTAGTAGTTGCAAACATCGTTCCGTGTAACTGTCGCATTTGCAACACCTCCCAAGTTCAATGCCGAAGCAGCAGTTAAGGAACCACACATGTGGGCTGCGAGAGCGAAAACGCTAAAGTCACACCACACCTCCGTTAGGTTTGGTTTTAGACTAGATTTCAGATGGTGTAACGAATAGGGCCTTTACTGAAGAGTTCGTATTAGCGATAGTTTTCCCTTGTAGTCCCCATGGTCCTATAGAATCCCTGTATCACAATCCCTGTACAATGATACTGTGGGGTATAAAAGCCTTGCTCTACTCGTTAAGGCCCTGCATGACATTCCACCCTCCCTCAACCCTCATTGCTCAGGTGTGGTTCCGAAGCGGCTGGACGGTGAAGGACCCGAAGGTACACATAGTGCCGGCCTGAGGTCGTCTGCAGGAGAAGTCGTTCCTTTCTTTACCCCAACCCCCAAGCCCAACACCCTAAACTGGAGCGCCGAAACTGGCATCGCTTGAGAGAACTCTCGCCGTGAGACTCTGCCGAATCGGCGAAGCTATCCTCGCCACAAGACGGTGAACATCCACAAAGCAGGAACCCCGTGATCGCAAAAGCAGAGCGCGACAAACCTCCGCTGAAACTCGAAACCGGGAAGGTTGCAGAGCCACGTGAGGTCATGTGTTCAACACGGGCAAAGCAGGACTAAACCTGAGCCATGATTCTTAATGCTCTTAACACAACCAGCGTCGAGGAAATAGGAATGACAACGGCTCCTAGGAATGATAGGCCAGATCTCGAAGCTTAAGCTCAACATCCTGGAAATCCTTATGCATCCTTATGCAGTGAACCTTCAATACGCCTGGAGAGTCGGGGTGTATCCCTAACTGGGTTGTCCTTTGGGATCTTTTTAATTTCCCCTACTATTTTGTAGAGAGCCATCATAGTAAATAGTTTTCAAAAACAACAAAAACAACTCAGCTAAGCTCTACAACCCTGAGTGCCCACACGCCCTAAGGCCAAACCTTGAAGAAAGGCTTCGTCGAGTTGTGAGATCGTAAAGCCTTGATATGGGGGCCTAAATTTTACCTAGACTATTTTGGGGAATTCCTTACTATAAGTATAGTATATCGGGCCCCGAAACCCTATTCTAATTATTAAGGCCCCCATTTTAAAGAAAGAGAAAGACCGAGGCGGTGGCCCTCCGCAGCTTGCAAGAGAAGCATCCGGCCGAGGTCCCGCCGTGTGGTTTTCGGATGGTTTCCGGCCTAGGTTTGGGGTCTAGGGTTCAACGATATGGATGGTTAATGTCTAGCGACACTGAGGCGACCTTGCAGGGTTTATGAACGGGTTTGGTGTTTAGAGTTATTATTGAGGGATGGGGAGGGAACAGCTTATGCATTTTGAGGGAACTGTGCTCAGGCATGGTTGTGGTTGTGGTTTTGGGATGTGAAACTACTGTGACGGGCAGGTTCTGCATAGAACTTTGAGGGATAGGGTTTCTTCGTTTAGAGTGTAGCACAGGCCGTGTTAGTGTTGGGGGTCGAGTTTCACCTGTTCACAGCTTCGGAGTAGCAGGATGGTAGCTTTCTGTTTGATATGGAACCCTCACAGGCACTCTCATACTAGAGGGGCCTCAATAATTACCTATACTATTAGCGGGGTCCTTTATTCTAATCAGAATATAATCTGGTCCTTTATTCTAATTATTAATGCCCTTCTAGTAGGAACCCTGAGAGGAACCCATCTGAGAACACACGAGTATGATTTGGGACCCGGCGGTCCGGGACTACAGGGGCCTAAATAGTTACCTATACTATTTTGGGATGTTCCTTTTATGATAGTAGAATGGGCCCCAAAACCCTTTTCTAATTATTCTATACTATTTTGGGGTGTTCCTTCTATGATAGTAGAATGGGCCCCAAAACCCTTTTCTAATTATTAAGCCGCCTATATGAACTCCAGAAGTTGGCGGCATGGTTGACCAGTCCTGTCACGGGGGTGGGACTGCTTCGAATGCTTTCAGTAAGTCATGCTGCGTCTGTACCAGCTGTCAAAGGGGCCTTCCCAACACATGTGGAGAGGGCAACACGGACTTTGCTAGCTGCTTATCGGTAGAAGCCGGGAAGGGTCCTGGGGCAAAACGCAAGGTGACTGCCTTCGACTCGCCTCGACCTCAGAGCATTGTGGGCGAGTGTCTTGAACCCAAAACCAAAGCCCAAAGCACAAAGCACCCTAAAGCAAGGACGCGCTTGGCAATCTATTCGGCGCTCCTGTCGGAGGCACAGCTGCTTGAAGTGGTGCGGCGAGCTCCGAAATCTGCGGAAAATCTAGCCCCAGATCACTCTCGGGACCCTGAATCCTTCGGTCATATCAGTGCTGCAGAGCTAAAGCAAAGAACGACCCGAAACTTAACCCAGAAAGCACCAATCCCCCAACAACACCTGCAACACCAAATTCCCAGAAGGGCAAACCCCCAACCACCGGGGCAGAAAACCTCAAGCTCCAAGCCCGTAATGCGAGCAAGCCCAAGCCCCCAGCCCTTAAACCCATGGACCGATAGTACTCAGCGCCCCAAAGCCCCAAGCCTTGTCCCCAAACCTAAGAGCCCTAAAGCTTCAAGAAGAACTGTATACCACGCTTCAACATCTTACACGGGCTTCTGAATTAAAGCTTGTAAGAGCCTTTTTGACAAGCGTTTTTCACACTTCAATAACCAGCATCTACTTCATGTTAATACACAAAAAAGCACTTCCGCCAAGCCTTAAACCCCCTAAGCCCCAGACCCTAATCCCGAAACCCACTCTGGATCTGGATGTAGTTGAGAGCCGACTTCAGGCCGACGTAAAAGTCAACTCAACTTTAAAGAACAAATCCCGAAGCCCAAAGGCTGAATTCCTTAGAGGGAACTCCAGAAAGTTGGAATATGGATTAATGGTCGGATCCCCTATAATTCAAAGGGGTTACGATAATGATATTCCAACTTAACCCTAAACCCTAAACCCTAAACCCTAAACCCTCAACCCTAAACCCTAAACCCTAAAACCTAAAACCCTAAACCCTCAACCCTAAACCCTAAACCCTAAACCCTAAACCCTAAAACCCTAAACCCTAAATCCTAAACCCTAAACCCTAAACCCTCAACCCTAAACCCTCAACCCTAAACCCTAAAACCTAAAACCCTAAACCCTAAACCCTAAACCCTAAACCCTAAAGCCCTAAACCCTAAACCGTGGCCCAAAAGCTGAATTCCTTATTGCCAGGCCATGGAGCCCAAGCTCTATGACCTCACCGCTGCAGGTGTCGGGCCCTGGGGTTCGGGCACAAGGGACTGATAGCTAGGATACCCAGTAACCCTCTCTTTTTGGTATTGGGCAACTTTATAAGGAACCTAGGACTACAAAAAGGGAATAAGGGTACTACTGGGCATCCTAGATATGTTATTCGTTAGAACAGGGTTCCTTTTAAAGGGCATCATACGGGCTCCTTTAAGGCTTCTATAAGGGATCTGTATGGGGACCTTCATAATTAGAATCCAGTTTTGGGGCCCACTATACTGCTACCATGATAATAAGGAACCCCCACAATAGTGTTTGTAGTTATTCGGCCCCTATAGGTGCGGTCCCCGCAATTTTTTCGAAGCAATGGGCCTTAGGGAAGCTTAGAGGGGTCTGTAGGGCTTTAGGGTGGGGGTTTACAGGGTTTACGGCTTCGGGTTTTCGATCTTTCTGGTTTTGGAGCTGTAGGGTTTTGGGACTTGGATGGGGTTTAAGGTTTTCTGTCCTATACGGTTTAAGGTTTCAGGATTGTGATGAGGCTTATGGATTTTCAGAGCTTTGGGCATTTGTGTGCGGCTTTAGGTAGGACTTTCCAGTTCCAGACAATATCGGGTTTTAGGACTTCAGAGCTTGAAGGCTTTAACCTTACAGATTTGAGGCTTTTTGATGAAACAAAGCATCTCGGCTGTCAGCTTCTATGTTTTTCTTTGGGTTCTGTGCTTTGCGGTCGCGGGTTTGAGGAGTCAAGTTCGGGTTCAGGCGGTGCAGGATCATGCACAATGCTGCTTGCAGTGGCAGGTTCCAGCTACTCCTTGTCAGTTGGAAGCGGCGGCATTACCATTAGCTTCGCTCGGGCCCCAGATGGCATGTGACATGGCTCAGAGCTTCTCGGTGCCGCCCTCCCCTCAGGTGGGCTATTACGAAGCCTTCCCGAACCTGATTGAAAAAGTCATGCATGCTTTCAACAGCCGGGGCCTTAGTCTGAAGAGACCCAGAAAGGTGCTTCTTCCCCATGCGCTTGGTGAGTTGGGCCCAAACCACTACTCCTAAGCCCCTTGCTGCTGAACGCACCGCATGAACCCATGGCTCAAGGCATTTTGTCTGAAGTTGCGAGCCCGTGCAGTTCTAATCCGAAGCCCCAAGCCTTGACTTGGTAAAACCACAGCTCTTCCACATGCCTAGGGCAAGTCTGAGCCAGACAGCCTCAAATCCAGCACTTGTTTTGTGATTTCTCTCCTGCAAGCCCTGAACCCAGCTGAATTGCAGCTAAATCCTGGACCCTACAAACTGTAAGCCTTAGACAGGGTAGCACCCTGAACCCCAAACCCTACACGGAGAGACAAAACCCCAAAAGCCTTAAGCCTTAAACAGCGTAGCACCCTAAACCCGGAACCCTGAACCCTAGAGAGAGAGATAGACAGAGAGAGAGAGAGAGAGAGACAGAGACCCTAAGAGCATTGGAGGCCTTACACAGCGCAGCACCATGTTGATTACTGTGGAAGTTGGCTTGCTCAGCGGAAGGCAAGCTTCCGTGGAAGCCGACTCGGAGGAGGAGGTGGAGTTTAGTATTCTGTTTTAGTTGTACTACATCTTTGAGGTTTAGGGTTTGGAGTTTGCCGTTAATCTTTTGCTAAAAAATAGCTGTGCTACTTTTGTTTTAGGGTTCCGAATTACTTTTCATACTGTATCTTCTATTTAAGAAGCCTGAGCCGGTACTGCTGCCATTGTAATGCAACGTACCTCAGAAAGGTCGGATTACTGAAGCATCGGGCGCGTGCTGCACTCGGAATCGGAATAGGGCGGCTGGTGGACTCATCAGGAAGCGTTCTGGATCCATGTGTGCGTATACAGGATGCCGGGGTGCAGAATGGTGACCGGTTGACCTTTCATGTCCACCGAGTTCAGGCACCTGCCACTATCTCCGCCTTCGCTGCCATTCTTGGTGATGGATCCGTTGTGACCTGGGGTGAACCCGGTGCCGGCGGCGACAGTAGTGCTGTGCAGACTCAATTAAGGAATGTGCAGCAGATCCAAGCCAGTCGTTCAGCTTTTGCTGCCATTCTTGGTGATGGATCCGTCGTGACCTGGGGGGATGCTCGTCATGGTGGCGACGCTAGTGCTGTGCAGGATCAGCTGCAGAATGTGCAGCAAATCCAAGCATCCGGTTCGGCCTTTGCTGCTATGCTTGGTGATGGATCTGTTGTGACCTGGGGAGATGCTCGCTATGGCGGCAGCAGCAGTTTTGTGCAGCATCGGCTGAAGAACGTGCAGCAGATCCAAGCCTGTCGTTCAGCTTTTGCTGCCATTCTTGGTGATGGATCTGTCGTGACCTGGGGGGATGCTCGCTATGGTGGAGACAGTAGTGCAGTGCGGCCTCAGCTGAAATATGTCCAGCAGATCCAAGCCTGCAGTTTGGCTTTTGCCGCCATTCTTGGTGATGGTTCTGTCGTGACCTGGGGTGAACTCGGTGCCGGCGGTGACAGTAGTGCTGTGCAGACTCAATTGAGGAATGTGCAGCAGATCCAAGCCTGCAGTTTGGCTTTTGCTGCCATTCTTGGTGATGGATCTGTCGTGACCTGGGGTGAACCCGGTGCCGGCGGTGACAGTAGTGCTGTGCAGACTCAATTGAGGAATGTGCAGCAGATCCAAGCCTGCAGTTTGGCTTTTGCTGCCATTCTTGGTGATGGATCTGTCGTGACCTGGGGTGAACCCGGTGCCGGCGGTGACAGTAGTGCTGTGCAGACTCAATTGAGGAATGTGCAGCAGATCCAAGCCTGTCGTTCAGCTTTTGCTGCCATTCTTGTTGATGGATCCGTCGTCGTCTGGGGCGGTGGTTGTGACACTAGGGCCGTGCAGGATCAGTTGAAGAATGTGCAGCAGATCCAGGCCTCTCACTACGCTTTTGCTGCCGTTCTTGGGGATGGATGCGTCGTGACCTGGGGAGCTTTTGCCGAGGGTGGTGACAGTAGTGTTGTGCAGGATCGGCTGAAGAATGTCCAGCAGATCCAAGCCTCCAACACGGCTTTCGCTGCCATTCTTGGTGATGGATCTATCGTCACCTGGGGACATGCCCACTGTGGCGGTGACAGTGTTGCTGTGCAGGATCAGTTGACTAAGCTGTAACAGTGAGTCTTGAAGCTTCTTGGTCATGTTGCTGCTACAAGGGCCTTTATGATGCGGTATCTTTAGCTATAGACTACAGATATATGGGTAGTTCCCTAAATTTGGATCCGGTAAGGGTCCCTGCTATAAGGGTGCGGTGCAGTGCTGGACCTAGAAAGGGACCCTAAAGAAGAGAACTACCCATACAGGGCAATAAGGAGCATAAGGAACCTTGTTCTGCCTCAAGAGGCCCTATAGGTTCTGCAATTCAGCAGCATAAGCAGCACAGGATTCACGTTATCATCTGCGCAAGTGCAGCATCCAGGAGGTACAGGGAAAGCCTGCATCCACGGTGAAGTTCGATACGCTGATAGCAGCCGGCTCTCTGCCAACAGCATTGCAAGCCCGGCCTCACGAAATCCCTTGCCGAACCCTAGTACCTCATTTTGGGTCCTTTTAATAAGGATCCTACTATTTGGGGCACTATATTCGGGTCAACCACCCAAACCCTATCCCGTTGCGTTTGTGGTAGAGGACCGCACGACGCCAGCGTCAGTCTCGCAGTTGCATGATGTAAAGGCCTTAATGATTAGAATAGGTTTTTGGGCCCCGCAATACTACAGTTATAATGAGGAACCCCCAAACTATTTCTGGTAACTGTCTAGGCCCCTATATTGGGTCTCGCGACTTGTCTACCTACATCGATGCCCGCCTATGCAGTCACAAGAACGATAGCAACAGTTAAGACATAAGACGTGTAGTGCCTTAGTACTAGGAAGCTTAATGGTAACTTTGCCCTTTTGAATACACCCCTTTACTTTCTCTTTTCTGACCTAGTCTCGCTTATTCACTCCATCCACTGCAACATCACTGGACTGTTGTACTTCTCTCCTTGCTTCCTGTACTCAGCCATGCAGGTGGCAAAAGACTGCAACATGGCGTTTGTCTCCTGGGTGGTTGTCAAATTATGATACTTTGTTGGGTACCCTAATATTAGGTGCCGTATTATACTAAAAACCCTAAACCCCGAATCGCTAAACCCTAAACCCTGAGTCCGACTGTATTCTGAGCTTGACGACGGGAACAGCATGCCTTTCTGGTCGTTGAGCGTAGCTGCCAATTAGCTGTGATTTGAACACCAAAGCACATGGCTGTAGTCAACCGTTCAACCGAGACACCCTGCAATGCGGGCTTCGTCCTTGCTAGGTAGGAGGGAAAAAAAACCCTAAACCCAAAAAGGGACCCTAATTCTGACAACCTGAAGCCCTGAACTCGTCCCAAGGCTTCAGCCCCAAGGCTGAAGGCAGGTTGCAAAAAGCAGTACAGATATCATGTATACGTACACCACATATATACATATATAAGTTCATACACATATACATACATCATAGATATATCTGTATACAGCACATATATATATATATATATATATATATTTATTTATTTATGTGTGTGTATGTATGTATGTATGATATGTATGTATAGAAACCCTCCAAGGTTTCAACGAGAACCTCAACACCACTCAGCAGCATCGCTTCGACCGCATCGTCAAGACGGTCAAGGAGGATTCCCCTTTCTGTACGAAGCTTGTTGACATTCGCCAGGGCTGCACATCGAGATCTTAATACTAAAAGGTCAACAATTGCGTTTGAAGCCTTGGGCTTATGGATAGGGAAATGATGTTAGGACCGTAAGAGCCCCAAAGCCCTAAGCACTAAATCCGGGCCTTTGCCTGCCTTGTGCCAGTGCGGGAGTCGAAAACCCCACTTCCAAAAGGGTTTCGGGTTTGGAGCGTGGGCGGACTCGCTGGGTGATCCTACGAGCTCAGCTGCAAAGGGGCCCTAAATCCCCAAACATCCGTTCACTGATTGCAATTTGGTCAGCTAAACGGGTGACATAAAAACCCTAGATCCTTGAACCCGCTCCAAAGCAGTGCCGGAGGATTTGGAAACCTATGGCGACATGCCCTCCACCTACGCATCGCAGGATTTGGTGCTACTCCCGGTTGTTTCTCAGATTTCTTGCTATGCTTCCTTTGAGATCGGTTTGTATCAGGGTTTCGGTGCGAAAAGGTCTACAGTGTAACTCCTATTAATTTCCCAAAGAACCCTGTTCAAATCCTTAGAGCGCTCCTACAGAACGGTCATACAACTCCCTAAACTCCGAAGAACAAACGAACCTTAAATCCCTAGACCCTAAAACCCTCCCTAATCACCTCCAACTCCAACACCGACCAGTCCCGAGAGACTCGTCTGGCTTGTCCGAGTTGCGTGAGCGTAATATCGGCGCCCAAATAATTGCCAACACTATTTGGGGGGGTTCCTTATTATAATTATAGTATAATGGGCCCCAAAACCCTATTCTAATTATTGAGGCCCCTATATTCTAGTACCCCTATAGATCCCATATAATAACCCTTGTAGACCCCCTTTACAGGAACCCTATTCTAATTATTAAGGCCCCTATATTAAGCCATAGGCCTCGGACTCTCAAAACGAAAGGCACTTCCAAAGCCCCGGACCCTTGGACTGCAACTTAGGCGCTGAACCCTCAACCCTAAATCCTGAACCCCGAAACCTAATAAGATATATCAGTAATAAGTACTGTAATATGTTCTTCTTATACATATGTACACGAATATATACGGTAATGTATACTGTAATATACTACTACATACAACATACAGAAAGCCCAAACCCGAAACCTGAAACCGGCAACCCTGAACCCAGAGACTCCAATATCCCTTCATTAAGGAACATACCGTAAATCATATTGGGGACCCTAGTGTAATTTAAGGCGTATTCCTTACTTCCCTTATAGATCCCTTTAAAGGAACCTTTTAAGGAACCCTAACGTATATTGCTTAATTAAGGGATGTTGGACTCTCTGCGAACCCCGGCCGAGGATCGTCTCATCTCCCGGAATTCCCACGCCAAGTCCGAAAGCACCGCCCTGAGCTCCGCTACTCCGATTCCCTTCACTCTCATTAGCCTAAACTCTGAACCCTAAACCCATTGCGTCAAAAACAAGGACCTTAACCAAAACCCAAAACCCCTGAACCGTAAAGGCGTTGCAACACGCCATAGATCTGCAGGATGACATCATGGGTGTGCTCACTTGTCGTCTTCGTCGTGGACGCCACGCGGTGCCACTCCCGGAAGAAGAGCAACGAGGGACGTCGTGCCAAGCGGCCCATGAATTGGTCGTGGGAGTGGCTCGGACGTTTTTGCTGGAGCTCCACAATCGGATGTCTGACGCCTGGTTGGACCCTGAAACCTTGCCGGAGCACCTGCGAGGAACGGAGTCCGATACCGATCGATCCCGTTCTCCGCGACGTGATCCTGGGGTGAGCTCTGGACATACTGGTGCACTTCCTGATGGTCCTGGTGATATGGATGCAACCGCTCCTACTGGTGACATGGTGGCTACTGGCAGTGCTGATGGTCCTCCTGCGGAACTTGGTGGAGTCGTCGGTGACGCTGCTTCTACTGGGACGTCTGGTGGACAAGATCCCCCTGGTGATGTGGCAGCTGTGCCTCCTGCTGCGATGCCTGGAGATGAAACGAGCTTCATGCAACCGTTGCCCCTTGACATGAACGAAGCTAATGGTCTACTTGATGCTGGTGTTGGGCCGCGCTGTGTTCAAGAACTGGGTGAACTCCTTCGACGTCTTCGTGCACTCCGTGGAGAACTTCGTGGTGACGTCCCCTGGCACATTGGGGTGTTGCTCAATACGCTCCGTGGAGCTACGCAGGGATTGCAGGCTCTTTGTGACCTACTTCAAGCACGAATGGCGGATGTACCTCGACTACCTCCTCAAGTGGTTCGTGAAGAGCTGGCACAACTTTCGGCGGAGTTCGTGGGTGAGACTGTGCAGACTTTGGCTGAAGTCGTTGGCTGTGGCATGGACACTGCTGTGGTTGACCCCTACACGTTGCCTTTGGAACTACAAGCTCTTGCCCTTCCTCCTGGCCGTGCTGCTCGGGGTACCGATTCTGGACATGAAGACCGCTCTCGAAGTCCTCGCCGTGATCACCTGCCAATTCCTATGTCCTTTGCTATGGGTGTTGAAGCTACCACTCCTGGGGAGTCGAGTTCAGTGGCGACTTCGTCGGGTGAATGGACTTGGACGTCGTCAACGAGTACTACAACATCGGCGAGTACTACAACGTCTACGTGGGGTGTTTTGTTTCACAGTTGAGGGCCAATCGGCCAGCGCCTCTGGAGAAAGGGAGTGCAATTCAACTTTAAAAAAAGAACCGTAAACCCCCAAACCCTGGGTTTAGGGTGAGGGTTCGGGGGTCTTCTGTGATTAAAGGGTGGTGTAAAGGGGAAGTAGGGGCATGGTAGTAGGTTTGTGTGGGATCCTCCAGACTTCCCGCACCCTTTGAGTAACGGTCTCTTGTTGAGGATCCCCACTTTTGTTTGGAGATGATTTCTGAATTTTGGATTGTTGAACGCTTTCATTGGGGCTTCAACAATTGTCAATTGGGTGGTTGTCAAAGTTAGGGTCTCTTTTTGGGGTACCCTTAATATTAGGTGCCGTATTATAATAGGGACCCAAAACGGACCCTAATTTTGACAACCACCCAGTTGTCTCCCTCGGTTTGAATGTCACTATCATACAAACCAAAGCCCTTCGCGAATCAGTAAGGCCCTTGTATTGCCTTGTTCCCTAAGCCCTAAACCCTAAACCCTACAGCCTGCAAGCCGCCGTGTGCGGCAGATCAGTCCTACGCCTCTTGGGCCCTGAGCCCCCCGGGCTTGGAAAAGTAAGCAACTAATGTAGGAAACTGATTAAGAAACCTTGGGTCTTTATTAAGGCTTATTCGGGTTCTATATATGTACCCTGCTATTTGGGGGTTACAGGACCAGGGTTTCTTAATGAGGTTCCTACATTCGTGTGTTAGGGATTTCGGGATGTGGAGTCCAAAGGCTCTCAAAGGTTCTGCGGAGTTCACTTGCGAGGGCTTTGCAGGTCATGAGTTTCGCCTTCCCGGTATCTTAAAACCCTAAACCGTAAACCCTAACCTAGGGCCATAAGGCTTTAAGACCCCAGCATCTCCAAACCCCAAAACTTCCAAGCCTCCGCATTTTAAGGCCCTACCGAAAACGTCCTGCAATACCACAGGAATCGCATTCAACATCCAACAACCATTCTTTCATAATCTCATACCCAGCTCAGAGAACTCGACGAGGAAGCCCTACAAAAGTGCCAAGCCCGTAAACTTCGAGGTCTGAAAGCCCTGGCTAAGCTCAGCCGGTGCCCCCGGTAGTGTCGGGAGAGCGGCTGTTCTCGTACTTGTTATGCAGGGTTTGGGTTTTGGGGATGCAGGGCATGATTTTGGTACTGCTCCAGCTGCTTGCTGTGGTTCCGGTTCTCCCTGTTCTGTTGATTGTTGCATTTCTCCAACATTCAGACTCTTTCCATACCGCCACCACATCTATCACCATCATCAGCATAATCACCAGCATAGCACCGGCAGCAGCAGCAGCAGCAGCAGCCGCACCAGCAGCAGCACCAACACCAGCACCAGCAGCAGCATCAACACCAGCACCAGCACCAGCCCCAACCATCATCATCATCATCATCATCATCATCATCATGATCATCGCACTTCCCAGTACCGTCCGCATCATGACGAGCCTCATCATTGTCAATGTAAGTCTTCTCTGCCATCACATTCTTAGCCTGGTTCTTCGCAACATATCTTCTTGTCCCTGGCGAGGATGATCGCTCTGATGCGGGAAAGAGAAGCTTACCATTGCGGTAGAGTCAAAGCTCCGCCATTTTCAAAAACAAGAACCTGTCCGAAGAGAACCGGATACCATTATGAGAACCCCTAAAACCCTACACCCTGAACGACCTTGTGGGCAGGTGTAGTGTACTGTTTACCTAGTCCAGGTTTAAGGCCTAGGGGCTAGGGCTTCGGATAAAGTTTTCAACATAATGGAATTACCCCCAAAGGGGTCCCTACGACTCACTGCGCCCCACCATCTAACCTCAATGGCCCAGGATGGGTTTTTCAGTTGAAACCCTTAGCTCAATCAAGGTAGTGGTAGACAAAAGCCCAACTATCCAACTCACACCCTAAGCACTTCAGGATATCTTTCTGGTTTTCAATCCTTGCTCTGTGTCCTCACCTAGATCTCACCAGCGCAGCTCGCACGGCCGGCGATTTGGTGCTGTGACGCCGGCATGCCTTCTAAGCCAGTTATCTTGATTCATGTGCGAGTGCTGATCTGTGTGACTGCGTGCAACATAGGTTTGGGGCTTATTTACGAGTTCGGGTTAGTTTCTGACTAAGAGTCTTCAACTGCTTTGGTTTAGTCGGGCATGGCTGCAGACCATCACACCTTCCAACAAGCTCACATCGTTAACGCTACGTCTATCAGAGTCTATCACTTATATATCACATCCGAACCGCGAGGGAAGCAGATCACAAACATGGCACCGAACGCGCAATTTGACACCCCAAAGCACCCGTAGTACTCCTAGCCATCATGTGGATAAATTTTGAGACGTCGGGATCCCCCACAAGCGACAACATGTACGGCCGCATCCCTGAAGGAGCTTCACCCAGCAACATGAATGCATTTCTTGCTTTCTGGGCCCTGGGTGCGTCAGGCCCCAAACGCAAGCCCCAATCCCGAAGCTGTGAACTTTCATGCCGGCCTGAATTCTAGCGCCTCTAGCCCGAAAGTTTTTCGGGTTCTCGTTTGTTGTGCTTAATTGTAAGCTGTGGTGTTCCCAGGAATTACTTGTAATCTGTTCATCTGATAACTCCAAGGGATTATCAAAAGGAGTACGAAAATGAGGGTTCTAAAGGCGCTTGAGTAAGTCCCCCATGAAGGTCCAAGAAGCTGAAGGTCACGGCTTGGGGCCAAGACGTTGGCTCTCTGCCGGCTCTTCGCTGTCTGCTTTTGGTGGCTTTGGGTTCGAAGTTTAGCATTTCGGGTTTGGGGTTTCGGGTTTAGGATTGCTCCGCCAGACCGTGACTCAATCTAAGGGTTTAGTTTAGGGTTGGGGGTTTCTGTCACTTGGGTCATGCCTGGTGTTTGAGTTTTTGAGGGGGGCAGGGTGTACAGTTTCGAGTTCAGGGCAGATCGAAGTGCAAAGCTTTTGCAAAAAGGGTAGATCAGAGCGTTCTCGTGTAACTTGGACCGGAACACTCGCGTGTGTTGAAGCACGTTTGCGTCAGGTTACCAGCTACAGCTGCTGTTCCTGCACCAGTTTGTTCCGAACGCCTATCGTACGGTTTTGGGCTTACCCTGAGCCCTCCGTGAGAAATCAACCCCGACATACTGCAAGCCTTTCCTCCCAACAGTCCCGGAAACCCTACAAACTCAAAACCCTACAAACCCTAAACCCTAAACCCTCAACCCAAAGAGCACAGAGAGGCCTTATCCATGGGGAACCTGGGCGACATTGAGTCCACGTCCGCGCTGCCGGTGGCCCAAGCTTGGGGTCTCTTGGGTTTTTGGTGGGTTTGCGGCGAATCATAACGGGATTAAAGGGGTCTTTGGGAGTTTTATGGTGTTGCGATAGGATTTAAGAAGTTTGCCAGGGTTTGGAGGGGTTTTAGGGAAACGTATAGGGGGTTCAGGGTTCGGCTTCAGGGTTTTTGCATGTTGGGGTTCAGGATTTGGGTGTGTAGGAATTGGCTTCAGGATCTTCAGAGGATACCGGAATTGGTGGTTTGGATTCTGGGGTTTCGTTGCGATTTGGGCTGCCTGGGTTGTGGGTTCGTTGTTCGGGGGTTTGGGATCCTTTATTGGGTTCTCCGCGAAGGATTGGAGTTTAGGTTTAGGTTTAGGGTTTCGGGGTTGCGGGTTCGGGGTTTAGGGTCGACGGAAGCGGGCATACACAAGGCTGTGCAAAGAGGGTTGGTGGAGAGGTGAAAGGTCTGGCCTGGCTGGACATGAGCCTAGTGGTAACAGGGCTTGAGGCTTAGGGTACGTGTTTTGCAGTTCACGTTTCAAGGAGGTTGTCACAAGCATGTGCGGGTGGTCTTAGTAGTTCTTCGGGCTACCAGGGGCCCGGGGTTTGTCAACACGGTTGAGGTGTAGCTAGCTCATCGCTTTAGAATGTTCAATGCGCCGGTTTCCAATGCTGTTCCTGCGATTCTAGAAAGCTGCACAGAGTTTCCCAACGTGCAAGTTACAAGGTTTAGTTTTCGTGGCCTTTCAGCTTAATGTTCTGAGATCTCAATCCCCCGCTCCACAACCCCGAGTATGAACTTTCCAAAGCACGAACCGCTGCACTTGAAGCCATTTTCCGACAGCGGTTCGGCCATGGGTCAAGCTCTCTGCCCCAGGAGGATGTCCAGCAAGAAGATGGAGACGTCGGGATGGATGAAGTGGTTCCTGGGCGTCGGGGAGCGAGAGCTTCTCAAAAGTCGGGAGGCCGTCTTCAAGGAGGGAAGCTTCGTGAACCTGAAGACTGGGCGGCAGTGGCCGGCGGGAGAGTTCGACTGTCCATCGATCCAGAAGCTCCGCAAGCAAGTGGAGGCTAAAGTGGTCCCAGGCTCTGAGAGGGCCCGGGCCAGCCCTGTCCTGCGAGTTGTGGATGGCTGCGATGTCGGCGAGCTGCAGGCCATGCTGAGAACTGAGGATCGGGCGATGGTGCAGATTGCTTCGAACTTCAACTGCTTGGAGAATCCGTCACGAGGCTGCCTACCCGACTACGGAGGCCTGGTGGAGAACTACTGTGTGGATGCAACTCAAGGACCCGGAGCATCCTTCGGCGTCCCTGCCGCCAGCCTGCTTCCGGGCTCTCGTAAAGGAATTTACTTTAATTTGCCATTATAAGGAAACCATATTATTATTTACCATAGACGCTTATTATGGCAACGTAATTTAAACTCCTTAACAAGAATCCAGGCTTCGGGCGCATTACGCCTTCCAAGATCCTTCCAGACCGCCGGAGGAGTGGGGGCAGACTGGAACGCGACAGGTCGAGCTTTTGGGCTCTGTGGCGAAGTACTTCGGGAAGTGCGTGAACGGCAAAGTCACCTTAACCGGGGATGAGGATGAGTTTCAGAAAATGGGGAGCCTACACATCCTACATTGTCCTACATGCAGACCCTGAATCCCAGAATACAGCAGGTAAGGCACCCACCCCGAGTTCTAAAGCCCCAAGGAGGCGCTGAGCCCTTCGCAGATTGGGGAGGTCGCAGAGCAGATCAAGGTAGGCGTCCACCGAGACGCGCAGGTCATCTTCGGGCGCGGCAGCTCTGAAATTTACTTGGAGATGCTGGAGGAGCCGTACCCCTTGGTCGATCAAGTGATCTCGGCCTCGGTCAATTGGCGATCTCCAGGTGCAAGGCCAGCACAGGAGCAGCTTCTTAGCCTGACGCGAGCGGCGTTGCGAGCGGCCTACGAGGGCGCCTACCTGGCGGCTATTGAGCGCGGTCGGCACTTGCTGCTGCTGACGCTGATCGGTGGCGGTGCCTTCGGCAACCCGCAGGATTTGACTAGACCAAACCTTGCATGCTAAACCCCATTTAGCCCACGAGCGGCCTAAAATCCTAGCTTTTTTGTGTTCGGGCGGTTGTTTGGCAGCGAAAATCTGAAGCCGTCCTGCCGCAGAGGAGATCATTCTGGAGGAGCTGGCGGCTGCACATGCTCGCTTCGCCTCTCATCCGGCCAGCGAGCTGCGGGAAGTCCGGCTTCCGGGCTCTTGTTAAGGAACTTAATTTAAGTTGCCATGATAAGGAAACGCTACGATTTACCATAGATGCTTGTTATGGTAACTTAATTTAAATTCCTTAACAAGAACCCAGGCTTTGCCTCTTCGTTGCCGGGACGGCGAAGCCGACGGAAGCCAAGCTAAACGATCTCTTGCAGCGCTTGGGTCGGGACTAGTCTGCCGCTGTGACTTGACCGCTTTGGGCAGCCCCTGTGTGGGGCCAGCCGTTATGATTACGATTAGCCCCACGAGTCCTCAGACTACAGCCTACAGGGCGGGTGCTAGACGCGCCAGCATGGTCGTTGTACAGTGGCGACGGCGGCAGCGTAAAAAGTCTTCTTGACTCCAGTGCTTTCGCGTCGGGCTAGCCCTTAGAAATCCTTCAACACTGTGAACCCAGAACCTATACCTGGGTTTGGAGTACCATACTTGAATACTTTTTTGGGTACCTATTATGAAATAAAAGTCTATACTTTTTTCTCCCTGGTTACTTCAAAGTCCAGTATACCATAAACCCACTACAGCGAGAAGTGGTGGTTGACCTGTCAATTTGTGAGGGTATTCAGCAACGGGCAAACAGATGCTACTGAGTGGGTGAGAACGCCCTTAGCGCCAAACTCTGAGCCCGAACCCCGAACACCTCGCTAGAGCCGCTAGATCAGCCCAACGCTGAGGCGTCAAATCGTATCGCTGCTAAAGCGCCCGAGCTGGGTGAAGCCCGTGCGGGGCGCCCAAACGTTTCACTGGCCTTTAGCAGCTAGCAATCAGGGATGGTATGGGTGGCATGTTGTGTTGTATACCTTGCCAAGAAAAAATGGATTGACAGGGGCTTCAGGTAGTTAGAGGCGGAGGGTCCGGAAGGATCACGACTACTCAGGAAGAGAGCGGGAAGCTCCTGAGTTGAGCCTGTCTGCGCTCGTGAGTTGAGCCGCACAGGCCTTAGGCCTTCTAGGGATAGGGTTTAGAGATTCCGGGTGTAGCGTTTTGGGGTTTAGGATTGCGCAGAGGCCTGATTTCACTGATGAAACGGATTTCGTGTTCCCCAAACTGAAGACCCTCAACCGTCCAAACCCCACTCTGCTCAAGTCATTAATGCATCCTAAAGCCCGAAAACACGAAACGATTCAATCCTCCCGCTCCAAAAGGCAGCCGCCTGCGGAAGGAAAGCTTGAACTCGTGTCACCTGTGGTGGACGTCAACACGCCACATTCTCAGGGTTTGAGGGTTGGGGTTTGAAGGTATTCGGTCGTAGGCTTCAGGGTGCCCACTTCCCAGCTGATGGAGAAGAGTCTGGGTTCAAAAGTGGGTCCAGTGCTTATGGCCGTTCGGGTTCGCGGCTGTCCCTGAGACCTCGGTCCTTGAGTCCCCGTTACCCACCTGAAAGCAGAACATCCCAAACCCACGCCCTCGACCCTGTGCCCAACACTGTGAAGTTACCATGAGTTCAGTAGTGCAAGCACAACGACAGGTCCCTGTGACAGTGAGATAGTCGAGGTAGTCGTAGTAGTCGCCATCGGTGCAGTCGCATTCGCAGTAGCAGCAGCAGTCGCGGTAGGAGGAGTAGTAGTGGGAGGAGGAGGCGGAGGAGGAGGAGTGGTGGTAGTGGTAGTTGTTGTAGTAGTAGTAGTAGCAGCAGTAGTAGTAGCGGTAGTGGTAGTGGTAGTGGTAGTGGTGGTGGTGGTGGTGGTGGTGGTAGTGGTGGTTTTGGTAGTGGTAGTGGTGGTAGTGGTAGCAATGGCAGTAGTGGCAGTAGTCGCAGTAAATGGTGGTAGTAGTGGTGGTAGTAGTCGTAGCGGCAGTGGTAGTGGAAGTGGAAGTAGTGGCAGCAGCAGAAGGAGGAAGCGAAGGAGTAGTAGTCACAGCGGTGGTAGTGGTGGCGCTAGGGTAGTGGTGGCGTGTAGTGGTAGTGGTAGTGGTTAGTCACCGTCGTCGTCGTCATCGTCGTCGTGGCCGTAGTCGTCGTACTTGTAGTGGTCGTTGGTACTTCCCAAGCCTCCTCACTGCCGCAGCTGAGCTGCGTCATGACCATAGCTTTGACGTCAATCATGTGCGGAGGCAGAATCACAATCTCACACGTAAGGCAAACCAGCGTCATCAAACAACTCGACAGCTCTTATTCGATCCCACGTCCGGACCCCTACTACTACTACTACGACGACTACTACGACTACTACTACTACTACTACTACTACTACGACTACTACTATACAGCTCTCATTCGATCCTCTCTCTTTGACTCTGAGGCCGGTAGAGGTTCGCGCCGTGAACCCTCGACCCGGGGACCCAAACGATGTGCGCAGCTTACTCCCTGGCGCTGCTTTAGGGTTGCGGGGTTTAGGGTTTAAGGTTTAGGGTTTAGGGTTTAGGGTTGGTTGTAGAATGTTGTAGAAAATACCCCTGTAGGATTTCAGGGAAGTTGGAGGGTTTCAACGGAAAAGTTTGGGGTCCTACGTCGTTTGGGGCATTGGGGCTCAGTGCATTTGGAGGGGATGGAGGCTTTAGGAGCTCCTTGTCTGACGAACAACAAGCGCCCCAGTCGCTGTTTATACTGTTTGTTATTCAATCATGCTATCGACTGTAGACATCTGTAGACTCTAGCGCACCACAATACCCCATTCGACTGTCCCCAAACCCTAAGGCCTTGGGGCTTAGGGCCGAAAAACCGCACTCCGAACCCCAAGGCCCCAAATCCTGAAACCTAAAGGCCCCGCTTATGGCAACACACCTCTCAGCTGTTGCATCGATCTGGGCCGAGGTCGCCACCGTCTCGATCCTCTACGGTGTTCTGAGCCAAGGGGGTTCAGACTTTAAGCCCTTCAGGGCTTTGGGGCTTTGGGGTTTTGGGTTCGGGCGGATAATGGCTGAGGGCTTAAGGGTAAGGCTGTCGGCCTGGAGATCTGGTGGGTTCTCAGTTTTTATGGGGGTCTGGAGTGTGGAGCTCAACGGCAACTTAGTCCAGTGGCTCTTTTGTGCAGAGAGACTTAGATAGCCAATGGGGGAACTTTAAACTTTTTGGGTTAATATATTTGGTCGATCTTAGAAAGTTTAAACTTTTTTGGGCCCGGTTATTGAAGGAGAGAGGAGATGCTACGCACCTGGTGCCATCTTTCAGGCCGGTGATAAGCGCGCTACAAGTTCATGTGGGTTTTCGCGTCAAGTGAGCGATGAGATGCCCAAACCATGGAACTTTCCGCAACCCTTAAACCCGTGAACCTTGAACTATCGATTTTGAAAGAGAGCCCCGAAGGCAAAAACCCTCCACAACCTAACCCTAACCTTCAACCCAGCATTAAACCCCACGCCATCAATCCCAACTCTCAGCCCTGAAACCCTGAAACTCGCCTGGCATTGATGAGTGTGAGCGTCAACCCTTCCAGATTTGACTAGAAGGGGCACTATAAGCTTTGCCAGAAGAGGTGCCGTAGGGTTACTTTACTGTAATAGCGTTGCTACAAGGGCCAAGAGGCAAGAAGACTCAGGTCAGCGATGTGCCGAGCCGCTGCAGCCTGAGCCACCAGGGCCTCGAAGCCCCAAACCCCCAGAAGCCGGTGTGGGGCCTTTTGGGGTTTAGAGTTTAGCGTTCAGGGCATAGGGCCTTAAGAGAAGGGTACAGGGTGTAAAGAAAAGGGTTTGGGGTTGAGGGTTGGTTTTGAAGTTTTAGGACTCATGGTTGTGAAGCACCGTTCTCCCCAAGCCTAAAGCACCTTAGTGTCTTAGAGTGCACCCCGAGAGTGTACATCCGAGACCTCCTGCTACATCGGGTTCCCTTCGGGCACCAGGGTCATGCAGACATGCTAGCTGATTCTCCTCTACGGGCTCAAATCCCTGGCCCTTCGACCCTGAATCCTGATCTCCATCTCCTCTACTGCCCTGCCAGAAAACGTTGGGGTTTAGGGATTCGGGGTTTAGGGTTTGAGGCTCCTTTAAAGGGATCTAAAGGGTTATTTCTTAACAGCCACATTTCCACCCTTTTCTCAAAGCCTAGATGCGCTGGTCCTCAAGCACAGGTGTGGGTAGCATGATGATGGAGACCCCTTAAAAGGTACCCCTTCTGAACCCTACTTCTGGCTCCTAACTCCCAAGGTGTGATCCTCAGCATCGCCTCAGCCATGCTCGGGACTGCCGCTTTCGACCACTTGCGCACGGAACAGCAGCTGGGTCCCGGCCTGAGGCTTCTACGTGATACAGCGGCCTTAATAATAAGAAGAGGGTTGTGGTGCCCATTATAGCATAAATATAATAAGCAACCCCCAAACTAGAATAGGTAGTTATTTAGGCCGCTTGTTTACGTAGGGATAAGGGCCTTTGCGTTTAGGGTTTAGGCTTTGAGTCTTACTAGTAAGGCAAATTGCTAGGTCTTCGGATTTGAGGCTTAGGATTTTTTGTCTGGGGCGTACGGCTTGGGGTGGAGTTTGAGCCCCCAAAAGCCCAAAAGCACTCTTGTCAGAAACGCAAAGTTCTTAACAAGAGAAGACGGTGAGAAGGGCGGCAAGCGACAGAGAGCCTTGTCTTCAAGCTCTAAACTACGAACACGAAACCCTAAACCCTAAACCCTAAACCCTAAACCCTAAACCCTAAACCCTACCCCCTAAACCCCGGCAATGCAGAGTGACTCAGGCTATGTGGCCGGGATCTCAGCAACGCTGCTCATGACCTCGGCTCCAAGTGCCATCGAAGTGCGCGCGAGCGCGGTTTATAACTAGAGGCACCTTGTGTAGGGCGTCCTTTTAGAAAAGGTTCTACTTTGGGGCAGTCTAAAGTAAAAATGCTGAAAATTGAAAAAAAATTGAAAATTAATCCTCATCAGGTGTGGGCTGGCATGGGCATACAGTCCAACATCCTGTACGTGCGCGGGGCCTGGCAAAGTATGCTTTTTTGAGATGCGCCGGCCTCACACAATAGTACACTAGCTTTGTTGCACTCTGATCTTGGTTCTCCTTTCCTCGCTTGCCGTTCTGCCCCGCTGCACTGTGTATCTGTGTATATGTAGAGCATGAAAAATGCTATACTATTTTGTCGCCCGCGGTGCTAGGATCCATTCTTTACCACTTTGGATGCCTTTGCTGTCCCGGTGGGTTATACTCTGCTATCCTCTCTTCCCTTTCCATGTCGAACGTAAGGGTCGGAAGAACTACCACTAGTATTGCAAAATATGTATGGCATAATGCTACTGCGAGGCCCAAAACCCCTTTCTCCTTAGCCAGACCCCTCTCTTGCCGCTTTATCCCTGCGAGGTTTCGAGCGAAGTACTTTCTTGAGCACTAGACCTCCCCTATGGAACACCAACAAAGCCCCAAGTTCTGAAAGCACTCCGCATCTAGCACCCTAAACCCTAAACCCCCCAAGGCCCCAAACCCGTAAACCCCTAAACCTCTAAACCCCTAAACCTCTAAACCTTAAACCCCTAACCCCTAAACCCTAAACCCCGGTTTTTTTGGTTCAGTGGAGCTGACAAGAAGCTTAGCCAAACGCCCAACGAAAATTCACTTTCTGCATCCCTGCGAGACCGAAATGAAAAGGGTCGTTCAAAAAAAAACCCTAAACCTAAACCTCTAACCCCCGAGACCTAAAGCCTTTATAGATCCCTCGAAAGGACACCTTATAAATAATAAATAGATAAACAAACATTTTTCTATATCCCTTTAAAGGATCCCTAAACCCGACCTGGCCCAGGAAAGCCTTGGTGCAGGGAAGCAAGGTGAATGCCGACGAAGCCGAAGCCGCCATCGAAGGCCTCGGCTTGCTCAGGGCTTTTGGGGCTTTCGGTATCGGAATTCTTAGGATTGTCTTGGGGCCTACGTATAGTGTACAAAATGCCAGAGACCTATTTTGATGATCCGGCCTCCGACGTTGAACCCTAGAGTCAGCAAATGTCTTCGTCAGGCCTTTTCACCGAGATCATGCCCAGCATTCTAAAGAACATGCCGCGGGCCAAGCCTTTCGAATCCCTTCAGATTTGTGGATACTGAGTCAAGGGCTTTTGCGGGGTTTCGGGGTCTTGGAGGTTCATGGTCTGATGTTTCAAGATCAGTTCCCAGCAGAGATGGAGGCTAGTTCCCTGCTGAGGCTAGAACTGAACCCCGATGCCGCGAAGATCCCAAGGCTAAAATCCATATCTCGCATACACCCCGAAACCCTTGAGCCCGCAATTCCTAATGAAATCCTAGGTCCGGGCACTTCACTGTCTGGTTTACCTTGCCTTGCCCGGGAACCCTCAGTCCCGAAACAGTTTAGCCCTGAATCTTTGAACCCGTTGTGATGAGCCTAGGACATCCAAAGACTTCCAGGACCAGGTGGCCAACTTGCCTTGGGGTTTCAACAGAGCATTGAACAACTAAAAAATCGGTTCCTTTCGGGCTGCTGGAAAAGATTCTGTAAGAGTTTCGGGTTAATATAGAGGTTTGAATAAATGGTAGTGATATCCCTTTGTAGTCCCCATATAAAAGTACTGTCTGTAGTGTTCGGGGGTTTAAAGGCTCTTCTAAGACCAGTAGGAAAGGCTTCAGATCATCAGGGTTAGGGCGTTGCACTCTTCAAGGCTTCAGGGATTTTTGGTGTCGTGGTTTCTTATCAGGACCTAGGATCTTTTATAACCGTTGGGCAATGACAATGATACGTACTTCTTTGAGTAGTAGTATGCTTAGGCTGGCTCGCCAATCATCGCTACCCCTGTGGTTGTTGAGGTGAGCTGTTGGTTCTTTTGATGTCTCGGCGTCTGACGATATTTTCGCGCTTTGATCGTCAGCCGGTGTTGTGCTTGGGCTTTGAGGGTCCTTCGAGGGCATCTGAAGTCCTCCAGGGCTCTGGGGTTGTCGTTTCCAGACGCCCCGCGGCAAAGAAGAGAGGACTACTGAAGAAGTCCTGGTTGCTTCATGTATTGAGATGCACTTGTAGTAATTCTAGTAGTTCTAGTCCGGCAGGTGAGTGCTGCCAGACCTCGTCAGGACTAATGTCATCTAAGGAGGGCCTCTCGAGAAGCCTGGGCAGGTAGATGCCTACAGGCAACAGCTGCTGGAGCCTCCGTTGGGTGCGTGTGCAGCTCAGGGGAGTTAGCGCCGCCATGAGATCCAGTACCAGTACCACCGACTGACATACTCTGAATAAATAACGATCGCCGACACCTCTACCAGTACTATCAAGTACTGGCGGTGATGATAATGATGATGTAGGCACTTTGAGTGACGCTAGTCATGACTGGAACAATAATCAGCACATGGTGAATTTCGTTTCGAGGCTTAGAAATTAGTAACTTTTCTGTTTTCTCGACAACTCCAAGATCCCGACTCGCAGGCCATGATCTTCATAACATACAATCCTCAAAACGAAAGCATGGACCAGAAACGTTGGAATCTAGGTGGTAGGTTCTGAGTTCCCTCTAGAGAGACCCTGCGTGTGCCCGGCCGACAAGCACGAGCGGAGAGTTAGGAACGTTAATCATGCGTCGAAAATCTACCCGGACGCGCCGTCAGTATCTTTGCGTGATTTTCTCTGACGTAGGCTGATTACGCCGGGCAGCCCTTTTTGTTTATCGTTTCCTTGGAACCATGTTAAGGCTCAGTGTTGGGTCTCGTGTTTTTTTGTTCCTCTGGTCAGAACACCAGACCTGCCCATTGGCCCACGAGGCGAGAGCCTACGCGCAACAGCCCAGATTCAATCCGAACTTTTCGACAGAATGTTGAAGATCCGTCGAACGAATTCCCAAAGCCAAGGCGAGAATGCCATAGTCGAACCCGCTCGCCCCCTGCCAAAAAAGAAGACAACCCATAAAACATGCTCGACCCAACGGCCCCAGACACCAACACCCCAGAAGGTCTGAAGAAGTGGGCCATTTCTGGAGCCACATCATGCAAGGCTCTCGTCGGCAGTTGTCCTCGTCATAGCATGTCATTACGGTTGGCACCTGCGCCATCCGTTTTAGTAGATCCATCTGACTTGCACTGTTGACTTCCTCCGCCTTATTGTGTCATCGCTACCTCGCCACCATCCGCAGTAGCAGCTTTACTGCCACATTGAGCCTTTCCTTCATATTGGTGCCACAGCTGCTGCCGTTTTGTCTTTGCCGCTCCTGCTATGGTTTGGGCGACGACCACTTCGAAGCCGCAGGGATGGCTCGGTCGTAGGTATCTCAAGCCAAGAGGACAACTTCCCCATGTGCCTTCAGACATCTCCAGACTTGTAGTCTTGGTGCGCAGGCGGCCAGTGTATGCACCTGCTAGATGAGGCGCGTGGTGTACTGTCCTTTGGTCCTCCGGTGCTAGAGTTCAGCTCAGGGTGTCAAATGTTCTATAATTCGTAATTATATACACTTGCCCTTTTTCGTGGCCGCACCCGCTCTACCTGAAATGCGTGTCGCACTGCGGAGCTCGAATTGAGGTGAAGTTCACGAAACACACCGGGGCAGCTATGCAGCAATGTTTCTTTAGACCGATGCAAAAAAACATGACTGCACAGCAATCCGGTCATATCCATAGCGGATCAACCGTGCCAGCAACAGCGAAAATGCTCTATTCTATTGCCAGAATAGACTCAGAAAGTAGTACACTAAGTAATAGCTCGACAAAAGGAGCTGCAGTAAAAGCGGTGGTGACAGCATTGGTCGCAATAAATATGTGTAGGTAGGCCATCATAATGATGATCATTACAGTGATTGGCCATCAGCAAGGAGGAATTTGGTCATCCTCCCGATTCTTCATCACGATCGCCAAGAGGGCTGCATTTTCCTTTCGGTAACCCTGTGTAGATCGAGACTACATGGGCCTGTTTTCTAAAGCAGAGGCCGTGCATGAGAGGCCTTGACGTTCTTGAACAGCAAGCGCTGCAGCAAGGAGCTGCACATTCCTCAGCCTTGCTCCGTGAAATTCCAGTGTGTGGAGGATTGGGACTTGGAGTAGGCAGCCCCTGCCTCAAAGCCTAGGTCCTAGGTTTTAAGTTGAACTGGTTCGCAGGAAGTTGTTGATGAGATTCCATCTTCCCTTTCGGCAGTTCTGCTTGGGATTTGGTTTTGTCGTGCGATTCAGGACGGAACCCTACCCCACGTCCGATTTCAGGTTAAAGAGTGCTGTTTGCACTTTTTCGACTTCACCTCCGTTGTACAGCCCTTAAGCGGTACGTCCCTGTACCCTCAGCCCCACATCCCAAAGCTTCCAACGCTAAACGCAAGACGCGCTTCTTTGAGGTTAGCCGAGACGTGGAACCAGCTTGTGTTCGGCAAACTCCCGGCAAAGGACCAGCGGCTACGGCTACTACTACTACTACTACTACTACTACTACTACTACTACTACTACTACTACTACGACTAGTAACAGGAGTCGTAAAGGTAATAATTGTAGTATTGAAAAACACGAACAAGAATACACATGTTGATGCTAAGACCCGTGATAGCAATAACAATCAGAATAACGCGCATCATAATAGCAGTATGGTGATACCGTAGCAGTACTAGTAACAGCAACAATAAGAGCAATAACAGCAACAGTAATACTGCGAATAACAACAACACAGGTATTTTCAACAGCAAACGTGAAGTGGTAAAGTTTAACACGAATAAAAGGAGCACAATCACAACTACAATTAGTGCGTATCGTCATCAACAACAACGGCAGCAGTATCAGCAGCAGCAGGCAGCAACAACAAACAAGAACAATGTTGCCGATAATGCGAATCATGGTACTCAGTGAAAATGATAACTGTGATAACATCAACAAAGATGATGATCATGACATATCATGACGATGGTGATGACGATGATGACGATGACAACAAGGAGGGAGATAGCTGTGCTGATCGTGTAAACAGCAACAGAAACGACAAGAATCCATCTGCGTAGCAGAACTCTGTCGTTACTTACTGCACACCGAACTTCAATTGGGCCCTATTAGGTCTTGAAGAACCTTCACTCGGGTTAGCCTTCATGTTTTGAGATTTCGGGGCTCAGGGTTCAAGGTTTCTGGTCGTAGGATTTTTGGGTTTCACGTTTACGGTTTGCAGGTTTGGATATCGGATTTCGCGTTTAGGTCCGGATGGCTGTAACCCTAGACTCTCAAAAAGGGTTCTTGTTGTGAAGCTCTTTAGCGAGTAATAATGTTTTTTTTTCTTGGTGTGTTGCAAGAGTTTCTAATTCTGGTCGCCGGTTCTTGTTCCTTCAGGCCTCGCTCTTAGTTGGGTCCCCGACTGGCTCCACCGCAGTGGTATCCCAACGTTGCAGGGAGGAAAGGGCCGCAACAAAAAAAAAGAGATACCCTGACCTAACAAATCCAACCTCAAGCAAAGGAGGGGCTTGCAACCCTTGTGAAACTTCTTGTGTACCTGCAGGGAAAGAGTAGTAGGTCTCCGCATTGCATCGAATGCAGGATGTGCATGCGCCAGCTTATCGAAAGAAGCTGACGGCGACGCGCCCGCAGTCAGTTGCTCTTGTTTGGACTTCTGCCCTCACCGCATGCTGGAGACACACAACCATGAGAAACCTGTGCGAAGCATCCTGAAGCTGCAAAACCATGCACAGCAGACAGTTTCAGAGCATATAACGCGCATTCACCCTGAAGCGAAAGTAGCAGCAGCCGAGGCTGCTTTCGGGTTTGCGGTGTAGGACCTTGCATGGTCTGTCGGGCTGGCAGGGTAAGACGACCATGCCGACTCGGACTGCAGGCTCAAGCATTGTTAGTTGAGGAAGAGGATCGAACATAGAGTTGCCTGCTTCAAAATCATGGTGCAGGTGCAGGAGCCCCAGGACTACGTCGACGTGCTTCAGTCCCACCGCGGCGGTTTCAGCTTCGAGAACTGCAAGAGAAATGCGTACTTGGCAGCTCAGGCAGGAATCAAGCCGCCAACAGCCATGAAGTCCGGCACCACGATCTGTGGCATCGTCGTCAAGGATGCCGTGATCCTAGCCGCCGACACCCGTGCCACGAATGGCCCCATGGTAGCAGACAAGAACTGCGAGAAGCTCCACTACATCGCGAAGAACATTTTCTGCGCAGGCGCCGGCACTGCCGCAGACCTCATGCACACTACCGAAATGATGGAGTCGCAGATCGAGCTGCTTCGCATGGCCACGGGTACTCAGCCCCGAGTGTGTACGGTGGTGAAGCGGTTGAGTTCCATGCTCTTCAAGTACCTGGGCTTTGGAGCATCATACTTTAATACTTTTTGGGAACCTGCTACTTAAAGTGAACCAACTCTTTTTTTAAAGTCCTCATTTTTTCCCTGGTCACCCCTCTACCCTTAACCCTAAACCCTGGTCACTTCCACGCCCAGGTACCAGGGCTACATCGGTTGTGCCTTAGTCCTCGGAGGCTTTGATGTGAATGGCCCCCACCTGCACCTTGGCTGTTCTGGAGAAAAACCTTGCTTTGTCAACGAAGACTCTGCAACAACTAGAGCAAGCATGGTCCCCTGTGAAAATCTCAACACTATCCAGTTACCCTCAACCCTGCACCCTGAACCCTCAACTCTTCACATTATACCGTAAGCCTCAGCCAACCCCGACAGCCTAAACCCCTAAGCCCTAAACATCCGAGTGTGAGCATCATATAACCGTAAACATCAAGCCTCAGACAATTTCGAAAAAAATCCTAAACTCCAGGTACCAGATCTACCCCCATGGCTCCACCGACAAGCTTCCCTTCACTACCATGGGTAGCGGCTCGTTGGCTGCTATGGCCATCATGGAAGCCGAGTACAATGAGAACATGAGCATCTTACTTGGTTAAGGGTTTTGGTGTGGGCTGTGAGATCAGTGTTGTGGGTTCAATACAAGATGTTTTACTTCCACAGAGCTATAGCAGTCCCGTTAAGGTTCTGTACGGCTTTGGGAAGGGTTTCTGGTTTCTGGCTTTATCTTCTCTATTCCATACAACGGTTGCGTGAGTTTTTGTCTTCTTAAAACCAAGCATGACCAGAACCTGTCAGTTTTGTTTGTTCGGTGGAATTGGTCATGTAAGGCATCGAGGAAGGCAAGAAGCTGGTGGCCAAAGCAATTCGTGCAGGCAGGGTTTAAGGTTTAAGGTTTAGCGAGGTTCGATTGACCTCCAGGGACTGACCAGAGCCTAGCACCCTCTGGGCTTAGGGTGCGGAATAAGGGCTTCCAGCCTTTTGCCTGAGCCCTTTCCTTAAACCCTAGACCGTAGACCCTGGGGCGCAGGCATCTTCAACGATCTGGGGTCTGGTGGCAACGTGGATGTGTGCGTAATCACGAAAGACGGTGGTGGCAACATCCTGAGAAACTGGGTTCTTGTTAAGGAACTTCTTGTGAGCTGCCATAATAAGGGTGTAAGGAACTGGTTTGATAACTTCAGTTAAGTTCCTTTAAAAAGAACCCAGGAAACTACGAGAAGCCCAATGAGCGCAAGTTCCGGGCTCAGCACAAGGCCTTCCCGAAGGGCACCACGCCAGTGTTGAAGGAAGAGATCATGAAGCTTGTCTCCGTCGAAGAGGACGTCGTCATGAGAGACTGAGCAAGCTAACAACTTGCGAAAAGCACCCTTGCCAAGGACGTTTTGTAGGTGCTAGCGGGAGAATGCTTCGTACAGGATTGACCGCACCTCACTATGATGCCAACAGGGCCAGAGCATGACACTTTCCAAACTCCTGGCAAAATAGGCTGCACGGCCCGTGCTCTGTGCTTGCTCACACCTTGTCACACTTGCACATCTGCCTAGCCGACAGTTGCCTGCACGAGTGCCTGGCAAGGTGAAGTACTTCGCCAGCAAGGTTGGATGGAGTGTCTTGTTGTTGTACTGGGTAGGCGTCCAAGCATTCCCAGCTCTCAACCCTAAACTTCAGGCCGTGAAGCTTCCCTTGCACGAAAATGAGAGCCGATAGTTAAGGCCAAGTGCTGTACCCTAATCCTATAAATCACAGCACAGAGTAGCGATCATGTTTTGCCCAGACTTGAGTGGTTCCTTGCCTGCCTTCCGAACCCTTTTCCCCTGATCCGTCATCGCCACAAGCAGGGGAAGCAGGCGCCTGCCCGTCCGAGCGCGCAGGAGGCCTTTGGGCACAGACCGGGGTCAACAGTGACAGAGCAAGGGCGATATAGGGTTGTCTAGAAGGTGCATATTATTGACAGTCATGGGCATTAGTTTTTGCTGGATGTTAGAGAGTAGGAGTACGAAAGATTTTCGGAGGAAGAAAGTTATGGGTGTTGGGCAGGAAACATTCTGAAAGCCAGAGTCATTGGAGTACTAGTAGCCAGGCTAGTCGAGGCTGTGTGATTTGCTTTTTCCTGGTGACAGACTGTTTAAGAAGCTTCAAACACTCGAGCCCCAAACCACTAGATCCTGAGCCCTCGATCCTAAAATGAAAGCCCCCTAAGCAAGGCGCGAAAGATCTGGAAGAAGCACGGCGTGGCCGAATCTGCCATGGCCCTGCTCGAGACAGAGCAGCATCCCCAGCACTCCGAGTCCCGGGAGTTTCCGAAGCTTGGGGGCACCTTACTTTGGGGGGTCCTTATAATAAGGATCCTACCAGTCAGGGTACTCTATTACGGTCCTTATAACCAGGACCTACTATGTAGGGTACTATCTTAGGGTCCTGTTTTGGAGGATCCTAGTATTTCGAAAACTCCCGGGTGTTTTTTTTGGGGACTTTGGGGTTGAGTTCCAGGGCTTGGGGCCTGGGCTTAACCCGACTCTCGGGTTCAAGAAGCTTTGGAAAAAACCTGGCCAATCACCCTCAAGCCCTAAATCCGAAGCTCTGAGCCGTAAATCCGAAGACCTGAGCCTTAAATCCTAAAGCCAGAACCCCCAAAACCATCCAAAACCCAAGCCCTCGACCCCATCGGCCCTCATAACCCTGAAGCCAGAAACCCCAAGCCCGAAGCCCAAAAGCTGCGCGCAGTCGCTCGCGGCACGAACCCAGAGACTCCAATATCCCTTAATTAAGGAATATCCCTTAAATCATATTAGGGGTCTTACCATAAATTGAGGTATATTCCTTGATTAAGGGATATTGGAGTCTCTGGGAAGGTGGAAGATGGCTAAAGTGGTGTCGGCTGCGGACTCCAAGGCGGGGCTTTGGATATCGCATTTATCGTTAGGGGTACCTTCGGGTTCCTTTAAAGGGTTACTTTAAGGGTTACTATAAGGGTTCCTTTAAAGGGCTCTATAAGGGTTTAGAGTTTGCGAAAATAAGGGCACTTTGTTTTGGGGGTCCTTGTAATAAGGATCCTACTATTTAGGGTGCTCTATTAGGGTCCCCTATTTTCGGAAACTCCCGTACTTGTAGTAATGATGGAAATGATCCGGATGACGATTGTCAGTATCATCTTTTACCATTGCTATTTCGGACATTCGTACGATGATGAGACGTCCTGTTCGTGGTATTGTTGTTCTTGCAGGTATCGTTCGTGTTCTCCTGCTGATTGCTTTTGTCAATGTAAGGAGGTTTTAGTGCGTCTGGCAGGTTTCGCTAGCTATTTACTTTAGAGTTTAGAGTGTAAATTAGCAGTTGAGCGGTTTATCGAGGGTTGAGGGGTTCGGGGAGCCCATTGTTTCGTCAACTACTGTGCATTTTAAGAAGGTCGGGCCTCGAAGAGTTCGGAACAGTTGGGCATGCTTTCCTGCCATTTGCGTGCAAAGCCTTTCAATCTGCACCCTCGGCCGACAAATCTTAAAGCACGGTTCCTGGGTCAATAGGGGCACATAGGCTCCTGCTGTGTGTCAGGCTTTACAGTTTGGGCACCCCGGGGCTGAACAAGTGGCATGCAGTGCTTTCCCACAGTAGACTCCTTGGTTCTTTGCCTTTCCCCTGAACCCGAAAGCCTAAGCCCAGAATAGACGCCTTAGTGCTCTGCCCTTTCGGATTTCTTCACAAAGCACGCCACTCAACAAAACAAATCGAGGGTCTGATCTCCGGGTCTTGGATACTATCGACTCCTCGAAACCGACTGCTCTGATATAACCATATGGGAGCTTCCGAAAATTAGGGGTACCTTACTTTGGGGCTCTCAGAAAAGGATCCTACTATTTAGGGTACTATATTAGGGTCCCGTAGTTTCGGACACTCCCATATGCCCATATGTGATATTATCCCCCCCCCCAAGCCTTTTTCTCATCGTGACGCAGTATGTGCGCGAATGATGCTGCTCGACCTTGCAAGCCCCTGCCCCCCCAAACTTCCGACCGGGACCCCAAGTAGTAAAGTAAGCCCCGTAAAGTTGGAAACCTGATTAAGGCCAAACAGTGCTGGGATTCCCTATACATCACTCTTAAGGATTGGGGCTGTTGGGTTTCCAACTTTTTGGCTTCTACTGTAGGTTTCCGAACACCGTCAGCCCTAAATCTGGTGCCGAAGATGGGAACTTTTATTAGCAATTAGCATAGGGTCTTGGGGCATGTTAGAGTATGCCTATGATGAGGAACCCTAGGATCAAGCAAAAGAGGGTTAGTTTAGGATGTAGGACTTGCAGGATTCAGGGTGTTGTGATGTAGGGCTTCAGGTTATCAGAGACCACCGAAACGCCAAATCCTTGATAGCCCTGGATTTGAGGTGCGTGAGGAGCTGCAGAAGGACTTGCGCACGGGTTTCCGGAGCTTCTCTGGATTTTCTCGGCATCATGGGTTTCGGCCTAGTTCCGAGGAAGGTTCAAGAGGGCCAACCACCCGACCCCCAACACCCAGGCCTTCGGCACCCATACCCCCTAATGCTGCTTTGGTTCGGGCTTTTAGGGGTCCAGTTGATGAGATAGAGGGTCCTCAGAGCTTCAGTCTGTTGGGCGATGCACTGGCAGCAGATCTTCTGGATGCTTTCCGATGTGGCGTATGCAGTATGGTGCTTGGATTCTGTCCCTGAGTGTGTCTCCTATGATGGCAGATGCGCATGCGATGGCTTTTCAGACTGTGCATGATTCATTGTTTCGCGATGATCAAGTCATACTGTTATTAAGTCTCCTTTCTGATAGTGCTATTGCTAAAGTGGTCAGTGTGAGTGTGTAGCCACGAGTGCTACAGCATTCGCCGTTCCCCGGCAAGACTTCAAGAGGCCTGGATGCAAAAAGGGTTCAACAAGTGCACATTGCAATGCAAGAAGCTTGTTTCGGGTTCAGAGCTTGGCCGCTTAGTTCTACTGCTACTTGCTGGTTACACACTGAAATCCTGAATCTTGAGCCAAACAGCGATTCAATCCATATGCCAGGAGGGCGGCTACTTCCCCACGGACCTAAATTGTGGCAGCCGATGGCGCGGGGCCCTCAGTGAGCACACCTCCGGCGCTCCTGGGCATTCCCTTGCCCAAAGCGTAGACCCCAAACCTGAGGATCCTAACGCCGAAATCCTTCACTCTAAGCCTCGGAAGAGTTGTCTGGTGGTGATGAGGTGCTTCACTTACCTTTGGTTAGTAGGGAATGGAAGAAGGGAGGTAATACGTAGTAGTTATAATTGTACCCCATTCCTGCATTCCCTACTAACCAAAGGTAAGTTATAGGATTATCAAGGCCTCCCATATTATAGTACCCTTATAGATCCCTTATAGGAACCCTTATAGAGCCCTTTATAACCAAAGGTAAGTTCAGTGCTTCAGGGCGTTACCCTCCCGGGTGTCGTCAGAGACTTAGAGGATCCTGGAGGCTACAGGGCCCAGGACTCAGAGACCCACGGTAACCCCTAAACCCTCAACCCTAAACCGTGAAACCCTAAACCCTAAACCCTAAACCCTAAACCCTCAACCCTAAACCCTAAACCCTCAACCCTAAACCGTGAAATCCTAGGTTGAAGAATACTGAAGACCTCGTGTGGCCGAAGGAGAGTGTCCTATCCGCCCCGATGCCCCAACCCTAAACCCACAAACTCTTGAACCCTGAACCGAAATGCCCCCTAAACTCCGAAGCTGCAGTCGTGACCCCCGATGCCTGCAGCCTTTAAACCCTCGAGCCATTAAACCCTTGTTGGCTGTTAACTCAACTTTTCAACCTTTGGGGTTCTTATAAGGTAGTCGATTCTGAAAGTTTCAACTTTTATTTCCTCGGGTTTTGGGCCAGTGAGAATCACGCACAACCCTAGAGCCTGAAGCCCCGAAGCCATCGAACAACTCCAAAGTACCACCTACAGCTCCCTGACCTTGAATCCCTCTCCCTAAAGCCCCAGGAACCCTAAATCCCAAAGCCTCAAGCCCCAAGCATGAAACTTAACCCTAGAGCGCCTCACGCCCTAAGTCCTAAAGCTTCCAGCAGGTAACCCCACAGCAAGTAGCGAACCCTAAACCCTAAACCATGAAGCCCGCTTTCGGACGTTTCGGACGTTTCGGCGGAGAGAAAAGGGTCGTCCAAAAAAAAACCATGTATAGGCGACCTTGATATCATACTTTGATGTATTTTTCTCGTACTCCCCATCCCCATGTGTGAGTGACCTGTTCTGCTGATGCCCCTCGGAATCCCAAGTCATTCGCTGCTTCATACCATGGAATTCCGAGGAGGAGAGGTTCGTCAAGCAGCACAGTTACTTTATGCGTTGCCAGAGTTTGTTGATGCAGTCACGACGATGCCTCTTAGTGTAGTTTCACTTTGCAGACTCCGACCTGGATTGTCCGAGTGTGAGCGCCGAAACCCTAAACCATTGCACATTAGAAAAAACCTAAGCCCTAAACCCTAACCCCTAAGCCCTAAATCCCGAAGCTTCAACGTCCCGCAAGCTCTGGTCCTTGAGGCGAGGGGTCCCCTACGGCGGAGGCCATCATGCGCCTGCCGAGCGGGGCAGGCATCTGCTTGGGAGTCACTATTTGGTGCCCAGCGCCTCCGGTTTGGAGTTCAGGAATAGGGCATTCTCCCGTTCTTAACTGAGCACCGGGTCGGTTATGAATGTTGATGTCAGCTGCCCCTGGAAGCGGCAACAGCATGCAGGGACGGGAGCTGAACCTGAGTCATCGCTTGGCTGCTTGAAGTGTGCATCTTATGTGCTTGTTCTGCAGTGACAACTTCTCTACTGGAAGCGTCGGGGCATCTCTCATATAGTGGCCTTAACAATTTCGGGGGTTCCTTACAACTACAATATACTGGGCCCCAGAACCCTATTCGAATTTATTAAGGCCGCCTACATTAGGTCGAACCCGGGGTTTCCAGGGTCGTGACGAGAGGACCGCCCTTGCCGCAGGCGAGATGCTGCACATGCAAGCTTCCTCTCGAGCCCTGAGACACGGGCTCGCGAAGTAGACGTGGCCGCAGAGTTCACTCAAGTTGAGCTCCACCACATCGGCAGGTCTTAGATATGCGGGCTTCGGGCGAGACTCAGATAGTGCCAGCATGCCGCGAATGCCATGTGTTACTAACATTCTGCACTTAGTTCAGGCACGCCCGTGCCGAGCCGTTAGCCAAGTTATCTAGTAGTTAGTTTAATTCAGCCGACTGGCACCTGCTGCCCAGTCAGTTGTTAACAAAGTCAGCGAGCCTGTGTGCATACCACAAAGTGGTTTGCCTACATGGACCGGAAGAAAAGAGATTATCGATGAGGCCGTCCATCAGTTGTTCGGTGCATCGCACTCGCACACACAAACCAACACACAAACACAAACACTCGTAAACACAGACAGTCTCGCTATCCCTCTCTCTCTCTGTCTCCTGTCGCCCTGTGCCCGTGTCTCTCCGTCTCTCTCTCTCTCTCTCTCTCTCTCTCTCTCTCTCTCGTCCCTGTAAAGTGTGAATGCAACACCAGGCAGTGTGCAGACAGCCCGGGGCAAAGTGGTGCGAAACTCTACTCCGAATGCACAGGCGCCGATGCTAAGTCATGCCCCCAACTCCTTTGTACACATTGGATGCCCCAAGGGGCCCTGGAGCCCAGACCTAGGGTTTAGGGTTTAGGGTTTAGGGTTTAGGGTTTGGGGCAAAAAGGGGATTTGGGATGGTTGGCGCTGGGATTTACCTGAAAAATATCATGCTAGAGAGTGGTGGTCAAAATAATGCCCCTTTTTGGGTGCCGGATATAGTACGGCACCTAATATTTAAGGTACCCAATAAAAACGGGTCCTAATTTTGACCACCACCCTAGTGATGTTCCAACTTTGATCCTTCAACCCGACACCCAAACCCCAAGACCCTAAAGCTTCAATGCTGGGCCCAACAGCCTAAACTAAATCCTGAACCCTGAATCCACGTCATTGTGACTTTTCTCTGCGGGGAAAAAAAAAGGTGCGGTAACCAAAAACCTTAGTGAGGTTTTGGAGTCTTTTTGGGATCATGGCAGGACCGGCCTCTTGCCGGAAGACCTTGGGGCTGCTTGCTTGAGGCTGTGGAAGGAGCCCTTGGGCAGGATAGGGAAGGATTTAGGGTTCTGGAGTAGGATACGTATGGTCCGTATGGTAGTACCTGGTAGGATCTGGGGTTTGAGGTACAGGAATCTGCGGTTTAAGGATTTACAGTAGAAGCCAAAAAGTTGGAAACCCAATAGCCTCAATCCTTAAGAGTAATGTATAGGGAATCCCAGCACTATTTGGCCTTAATCGGGTTTCCAACTTTATGGGGTTTACTGTAGGGTTATGGAGTAGGATATGGTAGTACCTGGTAGGATCTGGGAAGTGGGGTACAGGAGTTTGCGTTCTAGGGACTGCGGGATTCGGAAATCCGGGGACGTTGGGTTTCCCCCAGGCTCGGTGACCGGGTTCTTCGGGCCGGTCGTGGCAGTTGTAGTGGCAGTGGTGGTGGGAGTGGCTGTGTGGTGAATGCAGGGTTGAGAGCCTAGGAGGCTCCGGTGTCTCTTCTTTGGTTTTTGCTCAGTCTTTTAAGTACCGTATCACTCCCGCACGAAAATTCTGTAGGCATAGTCCAGCATGCCCCCCCCCAAACACCTTTCTAGGCTTCTAGGCCGAGAAGAGACTACCTTCGGCTCCAAGATCTGGAGTTTCATCCGTAACAGTTCCGCCATGACTGTCCTGGCAGCCCTCTCCACTTTGGTGCATGTTGAGTTCCGCTTCGAAGTATCCGCAGACTTCGATTTCCCAGTGGCCGAAACACTCCAAGCCGTGTTGATTTTGTGTTGCTGCAGGGTCAATGATAGGAATTATGAAGTGCTGCTGCTGCTGCTGCCACTGGCCGCAGCTGCTGTGCGGTTTGTGCGGCTCTTGCCGCTGCTGCTGTAGCGACTGCAGTGACTGAATGACGGGACTGCGACCCAAGACGAAGAAGAAAGCATAAAGCACAGGAGTTGCCAGCGGGGCAGATGCGAAACACCGAAACGTCAAACTGTGATGAACACTGAACCCTGCATACCCCCAGGCGCTCTCAGCCATAAATCTTAAGCCCCAAGCCCCAAAGCAACAACTCCCAAATCGCCCCGAACCTTAAACCCTAAAGCCTAAACCCTAGACCCCAGGCAGACCCCAAACCCTAAACCACAAACCTAAACTCCAAACCCCAAAACCGCAAACGAAAGGACTGCGATCTCATTCGGAGCGATGAGCATCAGCAGAACCAGGTCTGCACCGGTATATCAGACTAGAATAGACTAAAGTGTAGTACGATCAAATACCATACGATGATGTACCCTAGTATATTATGATACAGAACAGGTTAGTGACATAAACCTTGATTTACCATTCTTGTGAGTTTTCAAAGGCTCCTGGCAAGGTTCAGTTGAGTTTTTTGGCGAAGTTCAGCTAAACCCGACCGCTAAAACCACATAAACATTTTTGACAAACCGAATTGAAGGATTAGTTCAACCCGGCTGGAGGAAAGAGTCACTTGGGAGGCGGCATGTAGATGTCGAGGTTTCTAGACTTTGAGGAGCAAGCTGCTGCTCAGCCTCGAAGCAGAGACTTCTTGCTTTGATGCAGGTGTACTGCCCGGTGGACAAAGCTATCCCCGAGGCCGTCGCATGGTCTGCGAGGGTGATCCCAAAACCCTGCCACATCAGCCGGAACCGATAAACGATAGGCTTTTGTATACCTGTGAATACGGTACATACTATTTTTCATAATGTGTAACAGGACGAGAGATCTTGGCGCCTAACCTTTCCAACAGACGGAAAATTTGGCGTCGGTCCGGATAGCTGGGACGCACGCGCCAAACCTCATGGAAGTCTTATTCTGGCCATGGTTTAGGGTTTTAGGGCCTTGGGGTTCCACACTAACTTAGGGCCTTGGGACTCTTAGGGCCTTGGGGTTCTTAGGGCCTTGGGGTTCAGGATTTTAGGCTTACACGCCGGGGGTACCCGCCAGTTCTCCCTAGACCTTCAAGTCTAAACTTGCGCAGGTGGTGCGAGTGTGACCCCCAGCCCCTGCCGGCGGGATAGTCTTTGGATTCCGGCGAGGGTTGAGGGGTGCAGGTGGTTCATTGGGCCATCGGGTTCCTGGTTCTACGGTTTTAAGTTTTCTACATGGCCCAGGGCTGCCATCTAGGAACTCGCTTCAGTCGATTCAGGGCATCGGGATCTTCAGTGCCAAGTTTGGGGTGTACTGTAGAATTAGGGGTACAGTCTGTGGGCATGATGATGAGTGCAACATCACTTGCGACAACGACGCATGAACGGTTTTGGGTTTGGGATTCCGAGCCTTGGGTGCCAACGGTGAGACTCTTGACCCAGCCCTCCTCAAAACCCCGATCAGAGGCTACATCGCACAAAGCCCGAAGCCTTCATGACATGCCCAAGGATTATTCTCAATATTCTATGCTGGCTGTGGCCAGATATCCCTTGCTCTGTTCGTGTGTGTTGAGGGTGCAGCACCGATACTCGCTGGCCTTCCCATACCCTCCTTAGGTCGCACGAGGTTCTGAACGGTTGTTATCCACGAAGCACTGTCTTGACTTTCACGGCTGATGACCCGGCGCGAATTTTACAAGAACTATCTGAAGCTTTCAAATCTGAACATTGCAAGGGCTTTGCACTGAAGCAGGCTTTGGCATATTCAAAGCTGGATTCTGGTGGAGAAATGAATCCAAGTTACCAAATTGGCAAATTTAGTACATCATACGGTTCCCACTTAACTTAACAAGAACCCAGAAAAATGGATGTCCGAGGCCATGCGAGTCAACGTGGAGGAAACAAACCAGCAGAAGCTTTGCTGCAGGGACGGTTCTTCACCTGGGATCTGGGGTACCATACTTGAATGCTTTTTTTTTGGACTTGTTCCTCAAAGGAACCATTCCTGATTGGTTACTTCAAAGTCCAGGAACTGTGACCATCAAGGGGATTGATGAGAGCTGGGCATTGCAGAGGGGGCGGTCACGGCCGGTATGCTTGTCTTCAGTGATGAGTGATAGTATTTGGGCTAAACCAAAGGCTGCCTAACAGTCTGCTGTCTGCTAGTTTTGCCGCAGCTGTTTGTTACGGCTGCCGTCTTCGCGGTCGTCGTTGTTGTGGCTGCTGCTGTCGTCGATGCTCTTTTCTTAGCAAGGTTGTAAAACGTGCCGGGTGACGAAGGCACAGTTGCTACCAGCTGGCGCGGCTGCATGTTGATGCGAACTGTGAGATGCCTTTGGACCCCTTTGGTATCTGCTGTAGACGGTCATCTAGGATCTAGAACTGCTCCACACGAGCCTTGGGAGCGACCCTATCGCCTAAAAGCACATTTCCAACATTTTCCAATCCGACAATCCAGACCCGCAGTCGCTCAAGTTGATACTTCCAAAGTATGAAGCCTGTGAGGAAGTTCTTCCTGGTGACCCTTTCAGTTGCTGGCTCGGCTCTTGCATGGAAAGTGGGGCCGCCATGCAGCAGAACTCCCGTCTTTCTGTTTGTTGTAAGTTCAGGGTTCAGGGCGTCCGAAGCCACTGAGGCTATGGGCTTGGGAATGCAGATCACTTGACGGTAAGAAGTAGCAGCAGGAGGAGACTGGCGTCTGTTCCCCTACGTTCCCTTGCTGTGGCCGTGGACTGCAACATTCGGAGTGAATTTTTCTGCTTGAATGCTTGCATGCAGTATGGCTCCGAACCCCAGTTCTGCTTCTTCCTTCGTATTTGAAAGAGGCATCCTTCCTCTTTCCGCCCTTACAGGCAAGCTAGCTTATAGGTGTGGGCCATTATTTTGCCTAGTTTTGTGGGTTGAGGTAGTTTGGGGTTGTTCAAGGGGGGGGAGAGAAGCCTGCTGAAACAGGTAGTTTGCGCTTGAAATCCAGAGACTCCAAGATCCCGTAATTGAGGAATATGCCTTAACTCATCACAGGGATCCTACCATGATTCAAGGTATATTCCTTAATTAAGGGATGTTAGAGTCTCTGGGAAGCCTGCCCATTCAGCTCAGGGCGACGACTCCGAGGAGATGGTCGCCCGCGCCAAGTTCGCCGCTGCCTTGGCCGCTGGCGACCATGGAGATCTACAGTTAGAGTGTGCGGCTTGAAAGTGTAGAGTTTCGGGCTTTCTGGGCTACCATAGAAATCTAAATTTAGAGTTTGGGGCTTTATGGGCTACCATAGAAATCTAAATTTAGAGTTTGGGGCTTTATGGGCTACCATGAGAGTGTAGAACTTTGGTTGTTGGGGGTTTGGCTCTTGGCTTTATGGGCTACCATCTGAGCAAACGTGGGGCTATATGGGCGACCATCTAAGTGTAGAAGCTGGGTCTTTATGGGCTACCACAGAGATCTAAATTGAGATTTTGGGGCTTTATGGGCCGCCATAGAAATCTACGTTTAGAGCTTGGGGTTAGCGGCTACCACAGAGATTTAAAGACCCGGCGCCGAACCATGGCCTTCGCCCCTAAACTCTTCGACCCGGAGCCTTAGGCCCTGGACCCTACACCCCTCCTACACCGAATCGAGAAGCGTACCAAAACACACCGAAGTCGTGTTTAAGCTGATTTTGTAAAGTGGAGGCTCGAGTCCTTGTCTGCGAGACTCAGGCAGTTTCCTTTGCAGTGGCTTATACCTTGGGTCAGACTACAATTGAACACCTACCTTGATTCCTTGTCGTAAGCCGTACATGTCAAGTTCAAGATTAAACCCTAAACGCCCTAAAACCTTAAATCCTGAACCTCAACCCTTAACCCTCGGGCTCGTCCTTGCTAGGTTAGCAAAAACCCTTAACGCCAACCAAGCGCAAACCTGGCACCCTCCATTCTGAAACCCTAAACCCTAAACCCTGGCTACAAGGTGCCACAAATATCGACGATGTCCTTCTCATCTTGAAAACCGCAACCAAAGTCGGGACTGCACTTGCAGAAGAGTTATTTTCCAAGTTAGAGGACGTGTATCGAAGATTGGGATACATCATTGATCGAACTAAATCCTTGTTGTCTGATCGCAAGTGCGTCTTGCTCAGTCGATACTTTGTGGATGGCGTGGAACTGATGGTCCCTTTGAAGACGTGCATTCGAGCTGCGAAGTCTTTGAAGAATGATCTTCCCAATTTGCATGATACCGTTAGAGCCAAGTATGCCTATTACAAATCCTTGGAGTTGCAAAGCGGCAGCACTTACATTGTCGAGTACCTGAAGTACTGCGACGTCTTTGAAACACTGATTGAGTTCACAACTCCCAACGCTGATCTGAACGCCTTGGTATCGATGCTCTTTTTGCCAATTACGCTTGGAGGATTCGGCTTCCATGACCCTATATCTGAGAACAGAACCGGCGATCGGGACGCTTTGTCGTATTCAGCTGCTTTATGCTGCAAGAACACAAAGAATGATGCCTTAGTTCCTGATGACCTCGAAGAGATTGCTTTGTGCATCCTTGGCATGTTTGAAGGCTTGGAAGTTAAGAAAGTTTCTCCTCTCTCTGTCTGTCGAAATGTATTTAGCGTTGTGCCAGTGATTCCTGTGTCTGGGGCGGATCTCATCAGACGTCAAAGCGCAGTCGCGTGTCGCAAGATGCTCCAAAAAGACAAATGGAGACTTCCTGAGAACGACATTGACATCCTGAACCAGAGTCTGGAACTGCTTCTGAAGACTGGCAGTCATCAGGCCCAGACACTCAAGAATGTTGTGGCGGGTACTTACTCCTCCCTCTACATAGATTCACTTGAGCGATTTGAGGGCTGTGCTGCTGTTTTCATAACTGGAAAAGCCCGAAAAGGTATCACTATCAAGGCTGTGTCACTTGATAGGCTCTATATGAGCAAGATGTTGTCGCTCATTTGCTGCAACAAGCTTACAAAAAACAAGAAGGACTATGGCTGGCAATATGCTCAGGACATCAGGTTCAGATTTCATCGTATGAACAACTGTGAGATCTTTGGGAGCACATACCCATCCTGTCTGGACATCATTGGTTTTGCGTCTAACACGCAGGCTGGAGCAGCTTCAGTCAGATTGGACACCAGAGAGATTGACGACCCTTTGAGCGTGTCCACACTATACCCTGCCATGATGAGGAGCAAGCGAGGAATTCGACTGCTTATCAAACCTTCTACAATAAGCAATACCCTTGACGTCGCAACAGATCGTATGAATGTCTGGCAGGCGAAAGTCTCGAGAGCGCTTGTGGCTATAGCCGAAGAAGCTCAGCGGCACTCCAATGCTGACCGGTATTACCTCTTTCTTTGCGCCTCATGGCAGGTCCCGAGCTCTCACAAGCCACTTACTCGGGAAATCGAGAATTTGCTTAAAAAGGTCTCAGCCAAGAGATCTCTTCTTTCTGTTCACGCCTCTCTGTATACGACTGGCGAGGCCAAAAACATCTACTCTTCGTCTTCATCAGACACCTCAAAGGCTTGGGAACCTCTGAGAGCACTGGGACATCTTTCTGATGTCCTGGAAGTGGATACTCATGCGAGGATGTGCATGTGTGTCAATTGCCTACATGCATTTCGCAAATTTCCTCTTGCAAAGATGAGACTTGCAAAGATCGAGTGGGAATTGACGGTCGACATTAATGGTGCCATGCTTGTCGACCAGGCACCTTTCGTCTCAAGCGGCTTGGAAAATTCGAAGTTGATGAATCTTCTGGCGCCCATTCAAGTCCCAGATGAACTACGGAAAAACGTCTGGGATATTTTGTGTGAAGATGGCGAGAAGCGGTCTTCAATCGTTGATCGTCTCTCAAGAGCTTTCCTTGAAGACTCAGCAATTCAGAGCTTGGACGAAGTCCCGCAAAACCAGATTTCAGAGTATATTTCTTCGCGGGACTATGTGGGCATGCAGCAGTTGGGCGATAACACTTTCTACTCGGATCAATGCCTCATCAGCCACAAGTTGCCAGCTGGTACAATTTTCAGGTCCAGTTGGCTGAACATCATCAACGAGTTGAGGCGCCAAATTTACTCTGATTGCGACTCTGTATTCGATTTGCCTAAAGCCGGTTCCAGACTACCTGATCTATGCAAGAAGTGTGAGATCAATCCGACAATAAGGCAAATTTTTACTATGGATGAGTACATCAGTTTTTCACTTTTCCTTGAAACAAATGAATCAGTTGTCCCACTCGAAAGATCTTTTTACTGCACAGTCGGTGCAAACATGAGCCTCACAGATCTGTTTCCTACCGCAACAAGAAGGGGCAACTTGGCTGAGCTCAACAATGGGATTCGTCAACAAATTGGCGTTCAACTGAGGGCCAGCCTTTTTCGAATAGCAGTGAAGCAGATGAGTGGCGCAAAACACAACCTGCCTCATTTTATGGGATACTTGACTATTACGAATGATGGTGGAGTCAACCTCAACCAGGTTCAACAGAATCTGGAGTCTCTCGTGAAAGTTCTTGTGGAGTCAGCTGGGAGCTCAATTTATGAGAAGAAAGACTTTTCAGACGCCATCGTCGCCAACTTGTGGAGGAGTGCTAGGCCTTTTGACGTTTTGTCATCTGCATTTAGCAAGGTTGATGATCGAGTGAACCAGGCCACTTGCACCATGATGAATCACATCCATGAGATATATGATGTTATCTTCTAAAAATTCTGTTTTGCAACGGTTGCACTTTGAACCTCTGAGGCTTTGACTGGGTACTTCGGTCTCGCTGACTTCGGATTTTGTTGCTTCGGAGTTTCGGAAATTCGGACATTCGGAATTTGGAATTCAGCATACCCTGGACGTCGGGGTTCTCCATTGCTGCACACATGCATGCACACAGCAAGAGAGAGCCTGTCGCGGGAGACAAAACACTAGAAAACACTAGTCCGCATTCTGCGTTATGCGTGCGTCGTGACCCTCACCTCCGGAAGCCCGCAAAAAACCTAGAAAAAAGACCGTCCGCTCACTGACCACGCGCCATTGCAGAGCACCTGCCGCACAAACACACCCACTTCGTCGTTTCCCCACCTATTCCACTGCTCCGTGCCTGCGCTGCTTTCAGGGCCTTATGAACTATCCTGTTTCCATAGACCATTGTTCCTTCCTTGGGTTCCTCTGGCTGATTGAAGGGATCTATATATCACGGTAGCCTGTTTCTCTGGATTTCGGCGAAGTCTATCATACCAGCCATGGCAGGTGTCAGTAACGTGCCTTTTGCTGCTCTGTCTATGGTCTGTAAGAACTGCCTGACGCTCCACCGTGCCGTGGTCGTGGTCGTGCACAGCTTGGAGGTCTAGCTGCAAGCTTTTTGAAAGTTTCTCTTGCACTGTCACACCGCTGGTGCCCAAACCTGAAGCAGTGTGGCCATGACTGGACTCTGACCATGGCCTGGAGTTGCCTTACACGGCTAGCTGCTCTGATTGGAACTGATACTTGAATGAGTTCCAATCTTAGCGCTGATATGCCTACTGGTGTTTCTGTGACTGCTTGATTGGATTTAGTGTCCGCACTAATTCAAATCTCAGCACTGCTATGCCTGACGATACATGCTTGACAGATGCGAACCAACCTGCATGGATGCATGTTGTTGTGGACCACGCTGGCAGTCCCTTGCTGGTGACAATTCTGAATTTGCTTGCAATGCAGTCGGGAACTACGCCCTTCATGGAATTTGGTCGACGGCATTTTGCTGCTGCATGAGCTGAACGGTGTCTACGGTGAGAGCTCTACGAGTTTGCCTCTCCCACTTTTCTGCTGCCTGCATAACTGCACAACCACTGGAAAGTGTTGCTGCTTCAATCATTGCTTTGTCAATGAGTCAAGTGAGACTGAGACTGATCGTGTCATCGGACAAAACCTGTCTGATGCCTTAAATTTGCTTCACGCAGCATTGTGTAAGGTGAACTTACTGATACTTTGCAAGCTTTGAGATCCCGCTCCAACAAAAATTGCTGCGAACATACTTGGAGCAACCTGTGGAGCTAGCTGAAACACAGGCTTGGCTTCGCTTGCTCTGAGTGCTAATTAGCTGCTTGTCCAGTCTTAAGCAGCTACTGCCCTACAGCTGTTCTTCTGAGACTCCCTGCAATGCGGGCTTCGTCCTTGCTAGGTAGGAGGGAAAAAAACCCTAAACCCTAAACCCTCCATTCTGAAACCTGAAGCCATCGAGCAGAAGTGTGCTTTATCATGAGGTTCTGGAGACGCCTAGCACTCAGCATGTGCTAAAAAAGGGGCTTCAATAATTACCCTATACTATTTTGGGCGTTCCTTATTGTATATAATCATAGTAGGATGGGCCATGTAAGCTTCAATAAGTACCCTATACTTTTTTGGGCGTTCCTTATTGTATGTAATCATAGTAGGATGGGCCATGTAAGCTTCAATAAGTACCCTATACTATTTGGGGCGTTCCTTATTGTATATAATCATAGTAGGATGGGCCATGTAAGCTTCAATAAGTACCCTATACTTTTTTGGGCGTTCCTTATTGTATGTAATCATAGTAGGATGGGCCATGTAAGCTTCAATAAGTACCCTATACTATTTGGGGCGTTCCTTATTGTATATAATCATAGTAGGATGGGCCATGTAAGCTTCAATAAGTACCCTATACTTTTTTGGGCGTTCCTTATTGTATGTAATCATAGTAGGATGGGCCATGTAAGCTTCAATAAGTACCCTATACTATTTGGGGCGTTCCTTATTGTATATAATCATAGTAGGATGGGCCATGTAAGCTTCAATAAGTACCCTATACTTTTTGGGCGTTCCTTATTGTATGTAATCATAGTAGAATGGGCCACAAAACCCTATTCTAATCATTGAGGTCTCTATATGAGAGGTTTCGACTTTGATGCAAGCATTCAACTACAAGGGCTTCGGGGTGGAATGGTTTTGGAAGCTTTGTAAAACGCTGTTTAAAGATGACTGCAGGGACCTATATACTATGGAGTGTTAGGCTTTAGGCTTCACGCTTTCGGGCCCTGATGCACGGAATCGTGCTGGCAGCTGCGTTGCAGTGCTGTGCGCTTCTTTGCAGGTATTTCCTCGAGCTTCCAGGTGCCAGAACTGGCTTGGCTGTTTATTCTGCATTCCCAGTCCCAGTGCCCAATAACTCCCAGGCCCAAATATCAGTACCGTCGGAAAGTTTGAACTTCTATATTCTATATCACCGGGTAGTGAGGCCGCAAGGAAAGTACGCGGCTTGTCACAGCTTCAATATGGAAGAGCAGTGGGACCTTGTGACAGTCAAGATTTTCGGGTCCGAGCAAACCCCCCTGCCAGCACTGCAAACCCCAACAGAATCGTAAATCCTGAGGCCTAAACCCTCAAACCATTCAGGGAAGCTGGCAGACGGAAAAAGAGGTCTCAAAAAGGCAACTTCAAACCAAGCTCCGAGCTCTCTGGCGGTGTTCCTACAGCCAGTGCAAGCTCCGGTCTTCAGCCAAACCTAAAGCAAGGTCAAAGCCGCGAGCCTGCAATTCCCCGAAGCGTCGTACTCCCAACGTCTTAAGCCATAAACCTCACAAAAGACCGTGCAGAGCCCCAAAATCCGCGCACACACACACACACACATACACACATACACACACCTAAAAATCGTCTGCCCGCCGTCAAAGAACTCTAGTAAAACCCCAGACCTTACAGCTTGAATCCTAAAGAACCCTGAACCTTCAATCCTAAGCCCCTGTAAGATTCGGCCCATTTGCTCCGAACTGCGGCTTCCAGCGCCACGCCCAAGAATCGGCGGGATTCAAGCGGGTTCAGGGATTCCGGATTCGGTTTAGGGCTTAGGGTTTAAGGTTGGGACTTAGGGATGAGGGTTTAGGTTTCCGGCTTGCGGTAGGTTGAGGGCTGACTGCGGGGTTTAAGTTAGGTCTAGGGCTGAGGGTTTAGGGCTTAGGGCTTCGGGTTCAGGGCTTACGGAAATCATTTCCGGGCCGACCTCCACAGTCCGGATGCAGAAAATCCCGGTCCTTAAACTCCTTCAGTTTTCTTAGGGGCCTTCAGGGTTTAGGGCTTTGCGGAACAGTTGTGGTGCTTCAGCTTTCTTGGGCTTGTGTGCGGCTTGGAGTGTGCTGCTGATCATGATGCTCGTGGCATTCGGTTTGGTTTTGGGCGCTGAAACCCGCAACCCTGAACCCAGGCATGATACCCTGAAGCCTGAAACCTCATGTTCCACAAGGTTGTCCGGGCCGCCCGGGAGCCGCAGCCTCAAATCTCGTCAGCAAAGCTGTGCTGGGGCAGGCTCCCTAGAGCCAAACCTGCTAGTTTGTACTTGCAGGCTCATGCATACCTGCAGAGCTTTTTGTTCATAGGCCGCGCTCCCTTTTTCATGACGAATTAGTCACATGCATAGTTGCAAGCCTTCAAAAAAGCAGAGACCCTGAAGGCTTCAGTCAGTCTTTGGCTCATGGCTTCAGGTTCTCGCATAAGGAATTATGAAGGTCTTGCGGTTTGGAGTTTAGGTTGCATGCCTGTCGAATTCCAAACCGTGGGAATGACCTAGATACCTGCACTGCACAGTCTCAATTTATGCACATGTGACTGAGCATCACACACATGCATGGGCCCCTGTAGTCCACGCAGGCACGCGAGCTCGCGTGCATCCAGTAGAACCCACGCACATGCAGCGGCACACAAATGTGGGTAGTATTCATGCTTCGCTTGAACTTCGAAGTTTTTGAGATCACTCTGCTCTGTGGATATCGAGAGCAGGGGTAGGAGCAATAGCTGTTGCAGAAGTGGAAGCAGCAGTTTTCCCCTTGAGATGCAGATGCAAGAATCATGAGGTTGGCCTTCCGGTTCCAGGATCCCATCCCACCAACAAAGATCAGCTGAACCCTGAACTTTAAATCCCAAGTCCCAACCCTCAACCCTACACCCTTAAGAAAACCCTAAACCCTAAACTTCAGTGGGAAAGGGGTCATTGCACTTTAAAAAAAACTTCAAGCACCAACCCTCAACCCTAAACCCCCAAACTTCAGGCCCAGAAGCCTCGGTAAGTGGGCCTTCCTCCGAGGCTCCAATGTCCCTGTATTAGGGAATGAGACCTTACGACTTAAGCTCTACAGGGGGAATCCTACCGAAATTTGGGGTGGATCCCTGAATTAAGAAATTATACCTTAAGCCTTAAGCCCTATTTAAGGAATCCTACCAAAATTTGGGGTAGACTGCTTAATTAAGGAATGATACCTTAAGCCCTATTAGGGCATCCTACTAAAACTTAAGGTAGGTTCCCCAATTGAGAGATGATACCTTAAGTCCTATTAGGAATCCTACTAAATTTAAGGTCGATTCCTTAATTGAGGGATGTTGGAGTCTCGGGGGCTTCTCTCCTTGGAGGGTCGGGGGACTTAGTAAGTAGGTAGTACCCTAAAAGGGACCCTCATTGGGGTTATGGTATTCATAAGCCCCTAAAATAACCAGTTACTAAGTCCCCCGACCCTCCAAGTCCGAGGCCTGAGCGGCCTGAGAGCCTTGAGGCGTGCCTTTCCAGCTCAGCCGCTTTCGGCTGCACTCGGACTTTTCGGAAAATTAGGGCGGTTTAGGGTTTAGGGGTTTAGGGTTGAGGGTTGGGTTTAGGGTTCAGGGTTTAGGGTTTAGGGATCCTTTAAGGCTAGGGGGATCTATGGGGCTTCCTTTAAAGGGGTTTCTTAAGGGATCCTCGAAAGGTTATAGGGTTTAGGGTTTAGGGGGCTCGAACTAGGGAGTTTCCGAAAATTTAGGGACACCTAAGGGTTCCTTTACCAGGTCACTATAAGGGTTCCTTTTAAGAGCTCTATGAGGGTTGACGGTTTCCGAAAATTAGGGTACCTTCATTTGGCGTCATGGGGTTCCTTTAAGGGTTCCGGTAGGGGTTCTATAGCGGATCGATTTAGGGTTCTTTATTTTGAGGTCCTTATAATAAGGATCCCACTACATAGGGTACTATATCCGGGTCCGCTATTTTCGGACACTCCCACTCCGACTTTCGGGAGAGGTCGGGTTTCGATGGGGTTTTGAGGGCCTGTTATCTGACGACTTCTAGCTCTTAGCGGCGTGTCTCCGACTTGTCAGGATGGATCTGGGCGTTGGGATTTCAATACAACAAATAAATTGAAATCTAACTTTAAATATAATAATGATTAAAACATTAAAGTCATAATGATGCATAGTAGTTTCTCAATGAAGGTCCTTCGCGACTTGACACAGGATGCCCTTGCCTCCAGGGGCCGGCTTCAGGATTCTGGGTCTGGGTGTCGTGACCTGCTTTTTCTAGGCAGGGCTTTGGGACATTTTTTTCCCTTATTGGGCTTAAGAGGATCTTATTTACTAATATTTTTCAAAGGCTTTAAAAGCCCCACCTAGTTTTATCTCCAAGATACTCATGACAGTATTCTAGCTCCAGTCAGTGATACTGAACTTTCCATGCGACTCTTCATTGCAGTTGATATTAGTATGCTGATCTTTACGGCTGCGGTTTATTCTCCTGCCACCTTCGCAAGTCCAAGGGCAGATGCACAATTACACTCTTGTTATTTGCAAAACAAGAGTTTTGCAGTTGCTACTAATCACAAACTTCAGTCTTCGTGACTTCGCGTTGCTATGCCTATTTTTCTGGTGAAGTTTGTTTCTTCAGGGCATTGCAACACTAATGGAGGTTGCAGGCCTTCCTATGAAATCAGCAGACCTGGGCCTCAATCCTTAGACCAATTTCTCAGCAAAGCAAAGCCGAAAAATCCGCGTTCTCCCAGGTTCCTTCACTACCATGCAGCAGGACATCTGTGGGGGCGGTTCAGCCGGCCGTTCTGGGAAGGTCTAGTGCTCTCGGTATACTCTCGGGTTTCGATTTGGAAATTTCCGGAAGTTCCGATCGTTCCAGATCTTTCGGTGCTGTCTGGGGTAGGAGCGGTGGCGGCGCAAGGACTTCACAGCAGGCGCTGGAAAATCTGCACCTGAGATTCAGAGAGCTCTTGAGCCACTCTTAGGCTCCTGACGAGGCTAAGGGGACGTTCTCGAGGGTTTTCGGGGATGATCCGTTTCGATCTGGTTCTGGTTGTTGCCCTTCATCTCCCACCATGGTCAGGCGGTGGGAGGGACTTTAGCCCCAACATGCCAGGTTCTTTGTTGGAACGCGCACGCCCCCTAAACGCCAAGCCCGACTGTAACGCTGCAATGCTCGCCGCCCGCTGCAACTTCTAACACACACACACATACTGCGCTAAACCGGGAACTAGGACAGAAAAAGATCTTCAACCAAGGGCAAAAACCCTTTTGAATCTTTGCCTGCAAAAAGGCGGAGCTACTCCGCCTTTGTTCACAGCAAGCTGGCACGACTGCTCGGGGCCAGCTCCGCTCTGCTTGAGGTGGACCTGAAGGCTGCGGGTTTGCGTATGTCGGATAGAACGGGGCTGAACGGGGGGTGCATTGAACAGGGCCCTTGTGTGATGTCAAGAGGATTGCACGGCCTCAGTACGGGTTCAAACAAAAGGCATGAGGGGTCTGGGATGAGTTCAGGAGTTGTGCTAGCGTTCCGGTTGTGTTGTTCCAGATCCTTCTGGTCAGGCCTGAGGTCATACCAGGAAGCTTGGAGTCTTTAGCATTTGGCGGCTTGAGCTTCCGGGTTTGGAGTCCATCCGGTTTGGAGTGTGTGAGTTTGTGTGTCGTTCCTGCAGTTTAGGGGTTTGCAGGGTTAAGGGCTTGGCATGTTGAGGCTTCGGTGTTGTAGGTTCGGGTAGCAGCTTGCAGTTGAGGCGATGGGATCGTGGTTGCGGAGACCCTACCGAAACCAGGTTTGGTTTAGGTTTCTGGGTCTTGGGCTGGTGTCACCTCACGTACAGCGTCGGAGTGTGTGAGGAAAATAGTTAGTTGGACCTGTTGTCAGGACACTGGCAATTTCTAGCGCAGTCAGGGTTTACGGCTTGAGTACTTGGGAGTCTGCTGCCTTCCTCCCTATGTCCGCCATCATCGGTGGTTGGGTTTTGGGGTTGGCATCGGAGCACCCTTTTCTGTGCAGCAGTATGTTTTGGGGAGCTATGAGCAACCCACTCAAATTGCAAAACCGCTGGGTTCGTTCGACACTCGGCTCCTCGAAGGCTATTCAATAATTTAATGAGAACCCAAAATAAGGATCATGGCTTGGAGTAGCCCCTACGCGCGCCTCTGCCTTTTTCGTCTGCTTCCGGGCTTTGACAAGTATGGCCTGGCATCAGCTCACCCGGTATTTTTTGGCTGGCATTCGTCAGGTTCACCTGCTTTGTGTCTTGGCACCTTTGCTGCTGGCTTTGGCTTTTGGGGGGTTGCTGTCTCATGGCGCGCACCCATCAGGTGACACTTTAGGCTCCAGCGTGGGGGTCGGTGAAGTGTTCAGGAAATGGCACATCTCTCAAGATCTCCTTCACTTGTCATGCTTGTGCTTGCTGATGGCAGTTCTGGCCCAATGCAAGCAGCAGGCGTTGTCAAGCAGCGTGTTTACTCAGCACTCAGCACATACATGGCCAACAGAAGCATGTTGCACGCTTATCAGTGCATCGTTTTGGCAGTGATGGTGCCGAGCCCGCGATCTTTAACCACTCGAAGTTTACACCACTGAGTCTAATTGTAGTTTTGTGATGCTTACCTGACTGCGACTCGGATCACCAGCTGAACCTTGACCGTGTGCCCGTCCTGCAGGAAGATTTCAGGGGTGGAAGGGGGGAGATGCCACGCGCAAGGCTTCGTATTAGCCGCACAAAACAAATGGGTGGTTGTCAAAATTATGGTCCCTTTTGGGGTACCCTAAATATTAGGTGCCGTACTGTATTCGGGACCCAAAAAGGGACCCGAATTTTGACAACCAGCCAAATACTGCAAGGGGAATCGTACAAGATGCTTCAATTTTGAACACGGCCCTCAAGCATGAGATCGAAACCGCAAGCTTATAGCCCCAAATCTCCTGAAATATTAATCCTAGTGCTCGCAGGCCTGTATGGGGTCGTATGGAACCCGCATAAAGCTCTGCAAGACTCTCAACATTAAGCCCTCAAAGCCCTCCCCAAAGCTCTAAGCCTAACGGCCATAGGAGAACAACTCACTGCAGTAGCCGTTGCCATTATTGCACTTATAGTTACCACAGTAGTTGGACCATGGTGTGTATTACGCCGTGTTGTTTTCGGAGACCGTGGCGCAATACGCGCTGTGTGCCTAGTTACCCTGATACAACCCGTAATCCTTATGAATCTCTTGTCACCACAACCCCGAGACCCTAAACCCAACACTCCTGAATCAAAGCAGCAGAGCAATCATTAGGGCCCCCCAAAAAAGCACATCAGCAAGCTAAGGAGAGGGGTATGCCATTTAAACCCCCGTATAAACAAGCTCCGCAGGGGAACTCCCTATAAAATGCTTATGCTTACGTCCTTTGTATGGTCCCCAATTATTCCCAAGCCCTGTCCCTACTTAAGGATCATGGGACTTAGAAACTACAGTTATAACTAAGGTATAACTATACTTATAACTACTTAGAACCCCAATTAAGGTACTTATAACCTGACTTACTAAGTCCCAGGATCCTCCAAGCAAGCCCTAAACCCTATAGATGCCTTTAAGGAACCCTATAGGTCCCTTTCAGGAACCCTAAACCCTAAACCCTAAACTAACTTACTGAGTCCCAGATCCTCCAAGTAGGTCCCTAATCACCCCAAGGCCCTATACCCATTATATAGCCCATTACAGGGTAGGGGTCCCCATTAAGGGACCCCCTAAACCCCCCAAACCTTTAAACCCTAAAACCCTATACCCTTATAGCATCCCTATAGATCCCTTTAAAGGGTCCCCATTAAGGGTCCCTCCTTTTCCCCTTGGACTATCCCCAGGCCCTATGGGAGCCAGGCTCCTGGAGGACCTCGCGAGCCTGGTCAGGCAGATTCAGACCATCCTAAACCTTGAAACCGTAATATAAGGGCCTTACTAATTAGAACAGGATTTTTGGGGCCCATTATAGTATCATCATAGTAAGGAAGCACCAAAGTGGTATTCCTAACCCCTGAAACCCTGAATCGCCTGAAGGAAGGTATCCTAGTAGAGTAGGTAACCTTTAGCCTTTGTTGGGGTAGTTTCGTCCCTATATAATCCTTACATAACCAAAAAAGGTTAACCTTTAGTTCCCCAGGATACCCGACAAGTAGGGTTTAGGGTTTAGGTTTACCTCCCGAAACTAGGGCTCACAAGAGACCAAACGAGAGAGAGAGAGAGAGAGAGAGCGGTCTAAGACAAAGAGTGGATGTTTTCCTTTCAATATCCGCGAGCGATCTTATTCGAAAAGTTCGCTAGCCCCGGTTCCACAACGTCCCGACCCTCAACCTCTCGACCCTGAGCCGTCAAAAGCTCCGAGCGTTACGGCCGCAAGGCTATTACACCCGAAATCCTTGACATCCCACAACTCTCAACCCGAACGTGCACAGATACATATGTATATATGTACAGTACTATGATCCGGATGTTCAGGGGTTCGACCATGATAATCATTATTGTCATATGTCGTGTCATGATTTTTGGTATTCTTTGTGTCCTCCCTCTGTTTATTCATTCTCAATGCTTTGTTCTTTTCTTAATTCTCTGATTATTATCATGATGGCGCCTCCTTTCGAGACCCCAAACCCTGTACCCCAAACCCTAAACCCTAAACCTTAGGTACGGCCCCCATACACTAAGAGTCTATATTAGTGCTACCATTAAGGTCCTACTATATCTATATTGTGAATATTATTCAACTATTACTGAGTGGGGGCCGTACCCAACCTAAACCCGAAATCCGGAACTGAGAGGTCGCCGGAGCTCAAGGATGAAGTGAGCAAGGAGGTCAAGAAGGCCTTCTGCCTTCTGGATTTTAGGGTTTTTGCGGGCGTTGGCCTTTTTACAGGGTTTTGCATTTGTATCAACTTCAGGATTGGGTTTTTGCGTGGAGATGAGGACGTCGACTCCTCAAACGAGGTTCAAAAACTCCATGTTCTGCACGTTTCTTTGCTCACTTCAACACTCGCAAACGCATGACTGAGGTAAGGTGTATACTAGGCTTCAGGATGAGCCCCAAGCCCTGAGAGACTAAGACTAAGACCCAAGTGAAGTTTCATGGCCTTGCGAGGATCCTTCCAACCTCACTCAAGTCGAGGCGGTCTGTGCGCCACTCAGGGAAGTAAGTTTTCACAAATCCTGAAACCCCAACATCCCCCAACCCGAGACTCAAAGGCCCTGAGCCTCTACACCCATCAGGCAATGGCTCACACCAGCCCTGTCAGACCGTCGTTGTAATCCTTGCCTCAACCCCCGAACCCCTGACCTCTAAAGCCTTAAATCGCGCCCGGCTTTGACAACTAGAGACTGCAATGATGAACGGCGCATCAAGCGGGGTGGGTTCTAGGGTGTTGACATTACATGATTGGTGTTCATATATTCGCCGCTGACCCTAGAAACTCACGAACATCACTAGCCCTGGGTTTGGGTGGACATAGACTCCTGATCAATCAGTGCTTACGTCCGGGAAAGTGGATCAACCTTGGCATTGCCTGGTTTGTGGTGTTAGTCCTGCACTACGGTGCACACTTCACTCACGTATATTCCTGTATTAGCTGCTTAGGTCGGCTTCTTGTTGCTTGTTCCAGTAGAGTTGTTTCGGTAGTTGGAACGAGTCGTGGAGAAGCTTGGCTCGGCTTGAAAACCCTAAGCCGCTTTGGGCTTAGGGTTTAGGGTACCAGCTGCGGAAGTGGAAACCGAAGCTCTACACCAACACCCTTAACCGCAAGATCGGAAACTCATGAAGCTCGAAACCCTAAAGCCCTACCTAGTCGTAGAGTAGGAAACCTTTAACCTTTTTTGGGTAGTATAGTACCTATATAATCCCTATAGAACCAAAAAGGTTAACTTTGAGTTCCCCATGCTACCCGACAAGTAGGCCTGAAGGCCAAAACGAACCCGGAGCCGCAATGAGGCCTCTACATCCGGGTCGGCCGCTATGCCGCCGCCATCGCCTTGCTACTGTGCTGTCATATTGGGAAGAGTGGCGTTTGGGGTTTGAGTCCGGGTTTGGGGCTTCTTGGGCTTTAGGGTTTAGGAGACTTTGGATTTTATGTATGTTGGCGGTCGGGGCTGACGAGGGTCTGGGATTTAGGCGGGCGGCTTCGACGACGACGAGTCCGACGACTGCTGCTGCTGCTACCACCATCACTGCTGTCTTTTGCTCGCTGCTTTCACGACGACTGCGGAATTCAACTACCTGCTAGGTACAGCTTTGCGACATTTTATATTTTCCCTTATTGGGCCATTGGGCTTAAGAGGATCTTATTTACTTATATTTTTCAAAGGCTCTAAAAGCCCCACCTAGCCTGGTGTTTAGCGTCGAGGAAGGCCAGTCATGGCCAAGTTCGGGCATTGCTGTTCAATTCTTCGCATACTTAGATGTCTGTGGGCTGTACAAAAGCAGAGCTTGGCTGCAGTCAGTGTTTAGTATAACCAGATAGGGAGTATCAGGGTACATCATGACTCTAGTGATTCGAACCTTCTCTGTTTATCTCTATGTGATATCTGTGTAGTGTCAAGTTGCACTGCGTGGTTTCAAGTTGCACATGTGGTCGAGATTATCCCAACCTCAACGACTGTTCGAGAGGGGTAGCATTACAGGAACCTGATTAAGAAACCCTGGGTCTTTATTGGGGTTCTTCATACGAGCCCTAATATTTTTTGGTTATAGGGCCAGGATTATTAATTAATCTGGTTCCTTCAATAGAACCCAAAGTCAGGCTCATGGGTGCCCCGCCGGAAGAGGCGAAAGCAGACACGCAGCCTGCCAGCATCGGCACGTTGATGCAAGGGCTCAAAGGTTGCTAGAGTTTGTGGATTTCGGATGTTTGTTATTGTTGTGTTTTTTTAGTTTTGGTTCGTGGGATTCCGGTGTTGACCTCGCCGAATAGAACTCTACATCTGCCTTGGACATAACTGTACCGCTGGTGTAGCCCGGGCTTGCATAGTCCATTTGTTTTCCCCATACTGCCGGGGTCATGTGCGCAGTTCCGGTTTGACTGTGTAATCCCAGAGCTTTGGCAAGCCTGACGGCCGTGGGCCGTGGTCATAGTGCTACTGATAACGGTAACCACGAGGATCAACGATGAGCAGGATGATGGCTCGAAGTGTCCACTTTCATGCGAATAGCATCTAAATCTAAAAGAAACTTCAAACCAAGTGCCAGCCCAGTTCTTGCTGAGGGACACATATAATAGTCTAAGTTAACATGCTAAGGAACGCAGTTTGAATCTGCTACCTGTCTTTGCCATTCCAAGCTTAACCAACGTCCTCAACATGAGGCTTTACAGTGTGCCCTCAAGCCCTGAAAACCTAAACGCTAGACCTTCGCAGGACCTCCCATAAATCCTTAAAGCGAAGCCTCATAGAACCTCCATAAATCCTGAAAGAGAACGCTCGTAGGACTCCCGTAAATCCTTATAGAGAAGCCCGAGAAGAAGTTTCTGAGGACTGGCCACCTCGAGTGCCTCTGCCATCTCGTAACGGCCTACCTTAGGCAGCTGCAGCAGAGAGCAGCGCTTTGGCTTTGGCGGCCTTTGTTTGAGGGTTCCTTGAAGCGTTCCTTTCGGGGTTCTAAAAGGGATGACAGGTAACTGAGTCCGTGAGAGAGAGAAAAGGGATCTATAATAAAGGTTGAGGATTCATATACAGTTGGGGGTGAAGGGTTTGGGTGGGTTGACGGTTGGGGCTTTCGCTTCAGGGCTTTGAGGGCTTTTGGGATTCTGTGTTTGGGTTTGGGCTTGAGCATCTGGGAAAGTTGGTATGTTGTCCTCGGTTTTTTTGCTGACGCTTTGGGACTTAGGCTGTTGTGATCATTAGGTATGCTGGTTGTGCCACTTAAGGCAGTACTCGCAATCTGTTTCATAGGCAGCGTGGATGCAAAGGGTAAGGGGTTTCGGGAAATGCCGAGGTCGGGTTACGGGTTTCACGGTGGGGGCCCCCTCAAACCCCCATGCTCTTCGATGGTCCCTGATATCCTGTGGTCCTTTACCCAGAGACTGGGGCACCGCAGACTCCGAACTCGTAGTCCCACAACCCGGAATGTTCTAATCCCCATCACTCTTTCTGCCGAAACCCTAGAAAGCTTACAAAGCCTCAAACCCCAAAGCGGTCTGAGTTGTGAGGGTGTAAAGCCCCTGAACCCCTCAAGCCCCTGTGGAACCCTTGCAGAACCTCTAAGAACAAGAACTCGAACTATTCCAGAACCATGATGAAGCCCCTTAATTAAGCTGATGCACCGAAAGACGAGGAAACAAAGTGGCTGTCGTCTCCGGAGAATGCAGAGTTGGCTCTTCGGCTAGAGTTAATGGGGGTCAGGGTATCCCTAACATGGACCCTGCATAGCAGGGTAGGTTTTTTTCGTTATTTGGGGGTCGGAGTTCGGGGATGAAAGGCTAAGGGCACAAGCTGCTAGTGTCAAGCTTGAGGGCTGAGGTACTTGAGCTTCGTTTAGGGGGTTCGGGGCTCAGTTCTTTTGGCGTAGTTGGGTGAATCGCCCCGGAGAGTGCACCGTTCTTTGAGGCCCGAAGCAGATGCAGCACAAAGGGGGCTGCTTTACCTCTGTAGTTCCGCTGAATTCTTCAAGAACGTGTTGAACGCTTCGCCGAACCGATCGCGAGATTCACATAACTACAGCTTGCCATCCATAAGGGAAGTCCACCTTCCGACAAGCATGGCCACAAGTTGTTAAGAATTTCGCTCGCCCCCCACCAATCTATGCACCTCGTTTGGGCAATGCTTCCCTAAGCGCTCAGCTCTGCCTCAAACATCCAGGCCGGTAGAATCCCTAAACTCTGAACCCTATACCCTAAACCCAAACCCCAAAACCCTATACCCACAACCCCTGAACCCAAAACCCTAAACCCTAAACCCCAAACCCCTAATCCCTAAACCCTAAACCCCAAAACCCTAAACCCACAACCCTGGACCCTAAACCCCTAAACCCTAAACCCTAAAACCTAAACCTAAAAAAAAACAAAGAACCCTAAACCTTCAGCTGGGCCCAAACACCCAGGCCGGCAGATGCCGCGCCGCCTTCCAAAAGCAGCGACCTGTTGCAGAGATGGCGAAGCAGGCCGCCGAGGGGCCCAGGGATACTTTCAACACAGGGCTTCGGGTTTAGGGTTAGGGGTTTAGGGTTTAGGGTATACTATAGGAGCCTCAAAAATTACCAATCTATTTCGGGGGCCCCTTATTGCATTTACAGTATAATGGGCTCCAAGACCCTGTTCTAATCTTTTTTTCGCCCCCTAAATTAGCCTAAACCCTGGGATGCTCTGAATACACAGTTTTCGGGCCACTTGGTTGCATCTGGGGTCTGCTCAACACCAGCACCAACACTTAGGGTTTGGGGTTTAGGGGCAGCCAGCAAGCCCGGGTTCAAAAGGGGTTTAGGGTTTAGGGAGGGACACCAAACATAAACACCACGAGCCGCGTGGTACGCTGAAGTAGGACACATGCGCTTGCATCAGAAGTGGGTATAAACTCGTCATAGTCTAGTACTGGTGGTCTCGCAGTAATCGTGACGTTAGTTTGGGCTTGGCTACCACCTGAAGCTTCGTTGAGCTGGGTTTGCGGCACAGGGTGGCTGGCTTCGGTGAGCACAGTCATTGTATGCTAAAGTAAATTGCATTATCTGATATGAGATGACCTTATAGTACACTATAGTACCTTTAGTCAGTCAAGCCTAGCACAAGAGCTTGCAAGGCTTAGCTCGAAGCGGAGTGCCGAGTTGGGGACTCCCTTCAGAGGGCGATAGCTCGTGGATCTTGTCATATGGGTAGTTGTCAACATTAGGGTCCCCTTTTGGGTACCCTAAATAATAGGTGCCGTATTATAATAGGGACCCCAAAAGGGACCCCAATTTTGACAACCACCCATATGGCTATAGCAAACGTGTATGCATTGGAATTTGCCGGCTGTGTCTGGTTCTCACAAAGCCAGCACAAAATCCTCAATTTCCCCCGAAGCCCGAGCCCTAAGCTCCCGGTATATTCCTCGAGATCTGCGCTTTCATCGATGCTAGCTGGACGGCTTGTAGCATGTCGACTTAGAAGATTCTAGTCGGAGTAGGAGTAGCCAGGAGTGTCGGCACCATGAGATGCAGGGTCATCAGACGAATGAAAAGTAATGGTTAGGAACAGCCGTCGTCGTAATGACACCCGAACTCAAAACCTGAAAAGTTGTGGATCATCATAACAGCTGCGATGCCTGCTGCAATGAGAAGGCAAAGCCGGATCCGTCGGAAAAGGACGCTCACGATGCTCGTCTCTGGGAACCGGAGGATCTTCCCGAAGAACCCTACAATTTCTGCAGTGGTTCGTATTCTGGTGCAGGGTTTACGGTCTCGCACTGAGGCTCTAGTGCTTGGCAACTTATCTTTCAGCCGAGGCTTGGGGTGGATCCCCCGCAGGATCGTTGCAGTCTTGGGTTTAGACTTTGGGGAGTTGCTGCCCGCCCACGACCTGGGTGATTACATCTGGTGACGTTTCGGCAGGGACGACGAGGAAAAATCGATTCCAATTGAGCTGCCCCCTGTGGCGCCCAGCCACGTGGTCATGACTACGAGCATTGAATCCAAGCAGCCTCCCCTATTTTCGGAAATTTGCCCCCATGCAATCCACGGTGCCTAAGGAAGCCGTGAAGATGTGCTCCGAGCTGCGAGCTGTCCTGCAGAAGGTTTTCGGAGAGAAGAGGCTGCAGCCTGAGCGCTGCATGGGTTTTGGGAGCTCCTTCGAGGATCAGGTCTTGGGCCTCGTGATTAGGACAGGCTTGAATAGTTTGACTATAAAACATGAGGGGTTCAACCCTGGCCAGCAGGTTTTGGGCTCCTTTATCATACGATCATAGTAGGGGTTCAACCTTTGACCAGTACCCCCGCCGTGAGTGAAGGTACCCCGGCACTGGCGCTTCGAACCTGGTCATGTGCTTGATTTTCAAGACCTGCAAACCCTGTGAATCCACGGCAGCTGTATACCTGAAGAGCCCCGAATTCAAGCTTGCCTGTAGACTGGCGCTTCATTATCGGACTTCACTTTTAAGGTTGCCGGACGGTGTAGGAGTGATTCTTGTCAGTTGGTCCAGAGGGCCAGGCTGATCTGCCATGCGAGGGCCCAGAGAGCCCAATACCCCTGAATCCTTAAATTATAAGGGGGTTCATATTATGATTTAAGCTATATTCCTTTATTAAGGGGTATTCGGCTCTCTGGGCAATCAAGTCCTGAACCCTTTGCACTAAAGCATTCAAGCACCCGAAAAACACCAATGCCCCACCAGGTGTGACGACTGGATGAAGAACTCCGGCCGACCCAAGCTCCGCGCCTTCATGAAGGACTGCCTCAAGCGCACGCGGGCGGCATGAGGTTCTATGGGGTTTGGGAGTGTGAAGTTGGGGAGTTTACGGGCTTAGGTATCAGAACATTACAGCCCGGATGCAAAGAAGGTTTGAGGTACCTCTTCGTCGCTGTTGTCATCAAACCTGAATTCTGTGAGCGCGCCTGAATTCTGTGAGCATGCTGAGCGGAGCGTGCCATTGTGCACAGCATGTTATGCCGGCCAGCATCAGGGAGCTGGATGCAAACGTTTGGGAAAGGGCTTCGGGGATGTTTAGGTTTTGGTCAGAGTATTTTGCACCTTTATGGGGCTTAGGGTCTCGAGTTTTGGGGGTTAGCCCTCTGCAGGCAGCACCGCAGAAATATGTGACGGAAGCACTTTGCACTTCCCTTGTCCGGCTTCTGCGAAGCTGAACCTGATGCTGCTTGAGTGCTAGGTTCGGGGCCTTCCCTGAAGCCTGGTTTGAGAAGGACAGTAATTCACAGTGGCGTTTCTTACACTCCACTACCTGCATACATGTCAGAGTGAAACCCAAAAGTTGATCTGGTGGCACGACAGACCGCCCTGAGCCTCCAAGGCAACGAATTCCGAGCAACGTGACGTGGCTGCAATGTGCCCCTAGCTAAGAAACCCGAAGCCCCAAATCTTTAAGAGGTCCGAGTCCGACCCGACATGTTCCCCCTGCCGATCGTGAGTAGGGCCTGGGGATACATTCTGGCTGAAGTCCGGAGCTAGGCTCCGAAGCAAAGGGAATTCGGCCCAAAAGGCTTTTCAGCAGGTTGCATCGCTATTGGGGGTTGTTTATGGGTTTTCGTTGTAGTTAGTTGTCCTAGTTGTGGTTGCACCCGGCCGAGTTTAGAAGTGACATGAAGTAGCACGCATTACTATGGTAGCTCGAGAACATCGCGGCAGTCGTGTCGTAGTAGTTCGTAGTAGTAGCAGTCGTAGCAGCAGCAGTGGCCCGAACAATGGCCAGGGCGGCAGTTTAGGGTTTAGGGTGTCCATACTAACATCGTAAAGGTTCGTCACCCCCCTAAACCCTAAACCCTAAACCCCTAAACCCCTAAACCCTAAACCCTAAACCCCTGAACCCTAAACCTGCCCTCCACCATGGAACCCTGGGCCTTGCATCCGGAAGCCCAGTCAAGAAATCAGTCCAGACACCGGGAAGCCCACGCCCGAAAGGCCGTAATGCCGTCGAAGCCCTGAGTCCTGAAGGCCGAATCCTCGCAAGTGCAGACGGAAAAGAGCCCATAAAAAAAAAAAAAAACAAAGAAGGCCGAATCCTCACACCCCAAACCCAAAACCCTAACTTGCCAGCCCCGAGCCGCAAGCCAAAAGTCGAAAGCCCTAATATAGGGGTCTTTAATAAGTACCTATATCATTTTCGGGGGGTGCCTTATTATATTTATGATATATTATACCCCAAAACACTATTCGAATGAGTAAGGCCCCTACATTAAGCCCAAAATGGCCTGAAGCTTCTCCGACCCAAGGGCTCTCCTTGCCATGCATGCCGTGCAGTGGGCTGTTACTCACCCCGAGATTCGCGAGGAGCACGACGCCCTGAGCCGTTCATTTAGGGCCGCAAAAACCTCAATGCTTCGGTTTATGGAGGTTCAAAAGCTTATGGTGAGAGGCAAGTGAAGCATGTGAGAATTTTTGCGAGAGTTGGCAGTCTAGGTGTTGTTCACATTGTGGCCCGGAATCTCTCGAGCGACGTTTGTTCCAGTGTTTTGTTCTTCCTGTCCTTCGTGTTCTTGGCGGCATTGTGATGTTGCCCGGTTTTGTTCAACTATGCCATGGTATCCCACAGGCAAAATTGGAAAGCTATCCTCTCAATGTCATGTGTCCACAGCTTGTCTTGCTGGGACTGTTTATTCTTGTCACACCTAACACACCTGCTGTGTGCTCAGACGCAAAGGTGCGCCAGTACCCAATCTATTCTGCATACACACACATATACATACATACATGCATACATACACACATACACATACGTACATACATACATACATACATGTGAATATGTATACCCGTAGCGACACTCTATCCTGACTCCGAGCCCTAAATTCTAGCATCGGCCCACTACCGTCGTGGAAATCTAAGGACGACAGCCTCGTCGTCGACGACCTGAGTAGTCTTGGGCGATCTAGCTGCACGTGTTGGTCAATGCTGCTTTGTGGGTTTGGGCGGGTTTAGAGGCTATGGGGTCTGGCGGTTTGGTGTTAATATCGGGCTTTAGGATTTACGGCCACGTGCGCGTGAGTTTTTGGCATTCAGCAGACGCGAGAGCTGAAGTTTCCAGGTGAGGCGGGCATGAATTCATCGCAGCCCCTCCTCAAAAAGGGTCCTTTGCGTGCAGTCTTTTGCAGGCATATTTCTGCTGCTTTAGATGCGTGTTTCTCTGAGCTGTTGCGTTGGTCCACGGTTCGTTGCCTACCGGGCTCGGGGTTTCAGGCTTTCGCGGGGTTTTCATGGAGTCTTGAAGTCTTTGCTTAGGTGCGGATTCAGGGCTTGTGATGCAGGGAAGAGAGGTTTCTCCGAGCCCTGGGTTCAACTTCAGAACTGCAACATCCTAACCACTGAAGTCAACTTCTTCCTCCTTCGTTTTGAAGCAGTGGTTTACAGTTTGAGGCAAAAACCCTAAGCCCTAAACACTAAGCCCTAAACCTGTTTTTCAAGGACAGCCTGCTCCAAGCTGGAGCTCTACGACATCGCAGAAAAGGCTTTTCAAGAAGCTGTCCGTGCCTTCCACGCCGGCTGCCCAGAGAGGACTCGAGAACGATACTAAAATGAGGAGGTATGGATGGGAAGAACTGGGAATAGCATCCCCTTGTGGACCCTATTTAGCTATAATGGCTCTGCTATAATGTGCACCAACACCTTGTTCTAGTTTTCGAGGCCCCTATATTACTCAATGGTCATGCCATGTTATGTTCCGTTGTGTTCATCAGTTCCTGCCATGTGAGATGAAAGATGCATGATACCGTGCCCGGCTATTCAACTCATGTCTTAGGTTTTTGCGAGCAATGTTCAGGCAAGGTTTAGCACTTTTAAAGCAGCCTCAGGCATTTGATCTGGTACTTCTGGTTCAATGCATGTAGGGTCTTCTGTTTCGATGTTCAATGGCGTGCCAGATGCCATCTGGGTTTAGGGCTCACTGTTGGCCCCCACGCCTTGAATCCAAAAGTCTCGAAGCCATACTCTCAAAAGGGAATAGGGTGGACCGGGACCCCTACCCTATAATGGGCTATATAATGGGCATATACTAGCTATAAGGGTATATACCTATAGGGGTCCTTATTAAAGGTCCCTCCTTTTACCCCTGGAATCTCGCAATTCGCTGAGATCTTAACTCAGAAACCCCCCAGTCTTACTGTTGATGATATGGGAGTTTCCGAAAATAGGGGTAGCTTATTTTGGGGTCCTCATACCAAGGATCCTACTATTTAGGGTGCTATGTTAGTGTCCCCTATTTTCGGAAACTCCCATATAGATCCTGCACTACCTTAAGGACCCTAAAACTACGGGAATTATGGTGTCTTCCTTATTGTGGGTAATACGGTAATGCAGGATTTATGTCATCAACCGTAGGCCCTAAACTCTTAGACACTGAGGCCCGAAAGCTTCAACAGCAAAAAGCCGTTCCACACGGCCCTCCACCGGTTGGGGGAACTAAATCATGTACGCTGGAGATTCCCGTGATAGCTCTCAGGTCTGTTTTAAGGCAGTTGAAGGTTCAGGCGCTTTGGGATTCAGGTGAAGGACTTGGGGTCTTAAGTTTTCTTAGCGGGTTTAAGATTATAGTAGAAGCCCCAAAGTTGGAAACCTCATAGCCTCAATCCTTAAGAGTAATGTATAGGGAATCCCACCACTATTTGGCCTTACTCCGGTTTCCAACTTTATGCGGTTTACTACAACCCTAAACCTACACCCTAAGCCCTAAACCCTGGGGTTTAGTTTAAGATTCATGGCCTCGCAGCTTGAGGCCAGAAGCTGGGACACGGAGAACAAGCCTGCCATCGGCCTCGTCCTTTACAACTACTCGGAGCCTTGGCGTCGTGGGTTTCGGTGTCATGGGTCATGCTAGGGAACAGAGGTTCTTGCTGCCCTAAACCTTAAACCTTAAACCACAACCCTAAACGACAACCCTAAACCCTAAACCCTAAGAGCACCTTTCGTCTATTGTGTCGACGTCGGCTCTGGGGTTGTAGGGCTGTAGCACTTGCATCCATGATGCCACCCCTTTCGTGGAGCATTCCGCCTTATGCCCCGAACCTAGACCTACACCTAAACATCGTCGCAACGACTCCAAGCGTGGAGCGCCGCCGATTTTACAGCATCCGGTAGAGATCTCAGCAAGAGCTGTCCTTTAAGAAGCACCCACGGTTTGCACCCTTCCTCGCAGGATCTGCTGCTTCAGCTGGGTCGCTTCGACGAAGCAGAGTCCACCTGCCGAAAAGCCATGGAACACCATGTCGCTCGGCTGAGGGTTTCGGGTTTTGGGGTTTAGAGCTCCATGATTGTTCTACAGCCGGGCATGACGTTTCGAATGCCTGCGAGAGAGAAGAGAGAGAGAGAGAGAGAGAGAGCTCCATGATGATGAGTTCTCCAGTCTGCTACTCATTTGGCGCGGCGTCCTGCGCAAAGTGCGGACACATGTCTTTCCCGACAGAGTCGCTGTAGACCGGATGCAAGGGGGCTCCATGGTGTCATGTAGTTCTATGTTGGAACGGGGGGCTTAGGCTTAGGGTTGGTTCAACAAGCAGATGACTTTGCCGAGGTTTTTGCATATAAGCCGTTAGGGTTGATGGGTGTGTCTGGGTAAGGTTCAGTCAGTTTAGTCGTAGTACTGGGTGTTACAGGCGTTGATAGGTCTTGAGAAGCTTGGTGTAGAGACGTAATATAAGGCAACATCAAAACAGTTACACCGATTGGACGGCGACAAAGGGACGCGCCTTGTTGCACGGGTAATGGTAGGAGAACGAGGTCTCCCACTCTTGCGGTAAGCTTTTGCTGTTCTCCAATTAACCCAGTACTTGAACCAGGCCTTGTGCTTCGCACGAGGATATGTATATTTTTCGCAATTTGTTGAGTCATGTACCGGTTTTGATTCTACTAGCGAACTAGTGACAAGCCTCTGCCTACCTTGCAGCCACGAAACTCCGATGGAGGATGCAAGCAGCACCCTGTTTGACCTTACCGAACAGGTGCAATGCAGGTTTCCCCCCCCGGCCGAAATGTGGCGGCAGGAGACTCCGTGCCCCAAAACTCCAAAACCCTACATGACGTAGGCAGTGAATTTCCGGAGTAGGCTCGAAAGAGACGTGTGCTAAGGACGCAGGCGAGGAGTACGCTGCTCGTCTGCACGTTCGGCGTCACGCCCTATCCTTCCGGTTTCCTGAAGCCCTAACCCTCAACATCAAACTCCCCAGCCTCATAGGGTTTGGGGTGAAACTACGCAGAGCATTGCGTTTTAGGGGCGTGCCGTTTCGGGCTTCAGGGTCTAAGGGTTAGGCGCCTGAGCTCGAGACAAGGTTAAGATGTCCTTCCGAAATCCGTAGGCGTTTCAGACGAAGCCGGGCTCAAAATGGGTTTTTGGTGTCAACAGACACGGCCGTAGGTCGTCAGCCCCGAATCCTTTTGCAATTCCTCAGCCCCTGAAACTGAAATTCTGTCCTGGCCCTGAGGCCACTAAAGCCTTGAACCCTTAACCCCTCCATCACCAAACCTCAAATCCTAAGCCCTGAAGCGCCAAGGTCGTAAGATCTAACCCCCAAAGCCGAAGCCCCAAGCCTGTAAGATGTAACCTCCGCAGCCTGAGCCTAAGGCCTCAGCCTCCAAGCCCTACACCCCAACCAATCCGTAACCCTGGGCCCTAAATTAACGAGAGTCAGCTTATTTTCTTGCGCTTGAGGCGAAGAGTTGCTTGAAGGAGTGACTCGGCGGACGGGTTTAGGGGCTTACCGTTAAGTTTAGGGCAGAAGGGCTCAAGAATTCTGGGCTTAGGGGTTTGGGACAAATAAGTCCCGGGTTCAGGGGTGTAGGGAGTTCCGGGTCGTAGGGTTTAGGGATGTTTAGGGTTCAATATCAGAAACTCCTTATAATTAATAGGGATCCTATAACTTAGGGTACCATATTAATTTCACCCATTTTCGGAAACGCCCATATGTCTGGTTCGTTTCTGGGGAAAGACCAGGGTTCCCCTTTGACTTATGTTCTGTGTTCCGACTGAATACATCCTAAGACTGTACTTGCTAACAAAGCTTGCCGCAAGAAGAATATCTGCGAACCCTTCTTTGACTCCGTGGGCATAGAGTTGTGGTCCAGTTGAAAGACATCTCCTTCAAGACTCCTAGTTGAAGTTCAGGGTCTAGGATTCACGGTTTGTCTAGGATTTAGGGTTCAGGGCGGTTTAGGGTTTAGGGTTCAGGGCGGTGACAAAACAGTAGTGCTCCTGAAACCCGAGTTTTCAACACTTAACCCGCCACTCCTACAACTAGGACCTAGAGTAGGCCCTTATTCCCTTTTTTAGGGTTCAGGTTCCCTTATAACCCCCTTTAAACCAAAAAGGGCACCCTTTTTATTCCTAGGTTACTCTTGGGTCTAGACAACTTTACAAGGCGCCAGCAACCCTTAAGTCCTAAACTGCTCTAAAACCCGGAGATTCCTAAAACCCTGAGATTCCTTGAGGATCTTGGCCTGCAAGTGCTGTGAATACTCCAGCGGCTTGCATGCAAGACATGCCGGCTCACACAGGGCTGCAATATGCTGGAAGCTTTCCTGATTCAAAGCACACTATTTCTGAGGGTTTACCTTTTTGTACTACAGTGTCGCATAGGCTTTTGCATTCGGGAACTTGGGGGACGGGGTAGTTTGGGTTTATGGGCTTCGGCTCTCGCCGATGGTGGCGTAGCTCGACACTTCATCCCATCGGGAAGCCGGGTTCACCCAAGAATGGTTTCTTGTTACAGAACTTAATATCTGTTATTGCCAGGATTACTACAATAAGGACCTCATGTTATGTACCGTAAAACCCTGGGATGGTAACGTAAATGATCCTCAATCCCAGAACAGGAGTTTCACAAGCATTCTAGAACGTAATGTAGAAGCCTAAGTAACTACCAATCGTATTCCTAGGGCTCCTTATAGTATAATGGGCCCCCCGATCCCCATGCTAAGCATGAAGGCACCTGCATTACTATGTTTGGTGTTTGCTTTGAAAAGGCGATTTGCTGTGCTTGCTTCTCCTGGAAGTAACTTTTTGATCTTCCTTTGTGGAGGCTTCGTATTCTTGTGATTTGGGTTTAGGGGTTTTTGCATGTGGAGGTTGATGGGCCTTATTTGGCGGTACGCTGGCCGCACCAAGCCCGGCTTGAGGTTGACAACACGCAGCTTTCAGGGCAGAGTATCAGGCTTCCCGACTTGGCCACGGGCATTGTCGCCTTCGAAGGCTCCGTTGTGTCAGGGATGGTATGTCACGACGTTTCCCGGGATAAAAAGACGTCGCACAAACAGACAGTCAAACACTGAGCCCTGAAGCCGAAACCGTGTACAGATCCGTAGATGGTGAAAGGTTAACCTTTCAGCCTTCCTACCAGTAAGCTCTCGCAAGCCCGGTGCCGCCTGTTTCGGACATGCCTGTTGAGGGACCCAACCCCTCCCGGCTATCCGATGGTGGTGCTCCAAAGAGAATCGGTATCGGCTGCGGTAAAATTTTTTGGGCTGGGGTTCGCAGTACCTAAGAACCCTAAACCCCTAAACCCCTAAACCCCAAACCCCTAAACCCCTAAACCCTAACCCCCAAACCCCTGAACCCCTAAACCCTGAAACCCTAAACCCTAACCCTAACCTCAGCCCCTAAGAAACAAACCCTCCCGAGGCGGCCGGGTGAAGACCATGATCCGACTGCGCACGAAGCTCGCGGCCAAGCACTCCGCAGCCAAGGCCCAAATGTTATAAGGGCCTTTATATAACATATGGTACCTTAGGGTTCCTTTTCGAGGGTCTATAAGGGTTACTATAAGGGATCTGTAAGGGCTCTGGTTAACCTTGGGCTTCATGGGAGTTTCAAGATTAGGTAAGGGTTCCTTAGAGGGATCTATAAGGGTTCTATAAAGGGTTGAGGGTTTAGGGTTTAGAGTTTCCGAAAATTAGGGGTACCTTAGGGTTCCTTTAAAGGGCTTTTTAAAGGGTTTAGAGTTTCCGAAAATTAGGGGTACCTTATGCTGTGGTCCTTCTAATAAGGATCCTACTATTTAGGTTGCTACATTAGGGTCGCCTATTTTCGGAAACTCCCATATGGTAGGGGCCTTTCTCTATAATTACCTTACTCTATTTTGGGGGGTTCCTCATGATACTTATAGTATAACGTGCCCCCAAAAACCTTATTCTAATTATTAAGGCCCTTATATTAGTGCAATGATTTCGGGGCTAAGTAGGTAACTTTTAACCTTTCGGTGGCTTATATAAGCCTACTATCCTTTTAAAGTTTAGCATTTTGTGGGCTTGGATACTCAGCTCCTCAGCTAAGGCCTTTATGGAGTTTGGGGTTTGGGGCTCTTATTGTATGGTGTAGGTTTGGGGCTTCGGCCTTCGCGTTCACGTTTTCCGGGTGTGCTGTACAGAAGAGCCGGGAGCCACGAACCCAGAAGGCCCGAGTTTCACGAAAATCCGCAACAATCGCTTCCGTGGCTCTCGCTTCTCAATGTCGGAGGTTTAGGGTTTAGAGTTTAGGGTTTAAGGTTCAGGGTTTAGGGTTTAGGGTTCAGGGGTTTCGGGCCAGCTTTCGGCTTCAGGGCCGGGTTTCTTGATAAAGTCTTATGCGTTTGAAATATTGGGGCTTGCTCCCAGTCTGAGGGCATACGCGCCCCGAATTAGGGTTTAGGATTTGGGGCTATGGAAGGCATATCTTGGCTTCCCAGTTGGAAATTTCAGGGTAGATAGGGGTTTGCCAACCCATTGTCTTTCTTCAGGAGTCGCTGGTTCAACTACTCAGATAGACACTGTCCTCGTTCTCCACACATTGACTGCCCCTGTGTGGTCCCCAGAAGGCCACAAGTTTTCAAGGCAGATACCCACCATACCCACCTCAATGTAACCTCCCGCTGCGATGGAGCCCTGATCGTCCCTAACCGCCCTAACCCCGACCCGCTGTGACAGTCGCTGGCCCCCATGGCAGCAGAGACTCCCTTGCTTCCGCCGCTTGGAGACGTGACGGTCTAGGGTTTAAGGTTAAGGGTTTAGGGTTTTGGGATAACAAACTTTTGGTTTCCTCGCTATGTTCATCTATACTCCTGGCAGCACATCGGGGGTTGTTGACATGACCCGTGAATAGCAGTATGTCTCAGTATTGGTGCAGTTTTGAGGTTCCCTTCAACCCTCAATTGTCCGAGCGTGAGAGACGAAACCCTCAACCCCGGATGACACGCACGAATCCAGAAGGAAAAACACCCTTCACCCAGCGTCTGCAATCACTGTGATCTTCAACCCTAAACCCTAAAGCTTGAGCCCTAATCCCTAAACCCCAAGCCCTTTACTATGTGGAGCCTTGCCTGCCTTGTGCGAGTGTGAGCGTCGAAACCCTCAGGGCTTGAGTCTGTCATCACGGTTATCTGGGAGTTTCCGAAAATTAGGGGCACCTTATTTGGGGGTCCTTATATTAAGGATCCTACTATTCAGGGTACTATATTAGGGTCCCCGATTTTCGGAAACTCCCATCTTTTGCCCCGGCGACCTACCCGTTCCATCTCGGCCGTAGCCCTTCGCCTTCACGATGACCTCACGATGGAACCTCTGGGTTTGGGCTTTTCAGTAGCAGCTTCGATATCCTCCGAAACTGAGCGAGGCTTATTGTTTTAGGGTTTAGGGTTAAGGGTTTAGGGTTTAGGGTTTAGGGTTTAGGGTTAAGGCTTCGAAAACTGTCCGATCTGCAGGTTTCGGATTGCGCGGTAGCCCTGAACCTTGCGACCGAAAGCTAGCTGGACAAGCCAGCAACCCGAAGCGCTTCCGCAACCACCGTTTTCTTTCATGTCCGAGCGTGAGCACTGAAACCGCTTTTCGAGTTGATTCGGCAGTTCGGAAACTTTGATGTATTTGGCTTCCACTACTTACCACGAGGTTTATCACAAGGAGTACAACAGCTTCCAGGGCCTACGGTTGAGTGAGCGACCGAGGCCGAGCTACTACGTAGACTCGCAGCTTACGGGCGAGGCCCCGTCAGGGGTCCTTTTGCTTTTGGTTCGTTTGTAGAGTTTTGCGGGTCTCTAGGGTTCCCAGAGACTCCAATATCCCTTAAATTAAGGAATATACTTCAAATCATACTAGGATCCCTAATAAGATTTAAGGAATATTCCTTAACTAAGTGGTTTTGGACTTCCAATGGGTTCAGCTCCAGTCTGTGTAGCCTGGCCGGAGCCTTTGAGTTTTGAGTCGGCAATTTTACTAGCAAGGGTCGTCCGCAAACCAACATCAAGAATTCTGCAGCTTGGGTCTCTGCGACTGTTTCTTGCGGATCGTTCTCTCCCAGACCCCGGGGAGGATCTAGAATCCAGAAAGTAGAGCCCCTAATTTGGGGCCCGATACTACTACGGGTGCTTTGTAGGAACCCCATTAAGGGATCTACTTTTGGGATCCTCCCGGGGGTCGTTCTCTGCGGTAGAGAGGCGCAAGGTTTTCTGAGGAGCAGACCTCGGGATAAAATGTCTGACTGCCCAGAGACTCCAATATCCCTTAAATACTGGAGCCCCTGGGTATCACACACTGACTCGACTAAGAGTAATGATCAGAGCAACAGTCATGAGTCAGAGTAAGTGTAAGGCTAAGAGTAAGAATCTGAGTAAGTGCAAGGGTAGGAGGTAGAGAGAGGGAGAGAAAGAGAGAGAGCAAGAGTACCGGTAAATCAACAGGAATAGTAATGATAAGACTGCGGTCTCTGGCTGTTCGGCAGCTCTGCAGTGCGAAACAATTATTGGCGGCTAGTCTGCTTGGAGGACTCTCAGTCTATGACTGGTAGTCTGGTAGTCTTACTCAGAAAATGGATAGTGGTCGCACTTCATGGCATCCGCATCTTCCTTTCTGTTTCCGTTTCTTTCTCGCCTATTCTGCTCTGCGCTATATGGGATTTGTATTTTTGCGCACCTCTGCGCACAGTCGTTCCTATATGGACTCCATATGGATCTGGGCAAAGACGCAGTGGGACTAAATCCGCTCACAGACACCCCAAACCCTGGAAGCCCTTGCAAATTAGTCTTGAATCTTGGAACCCTGCAAAACTTGCAAAGCCGGAAGCCGGAAGCTTTGAGGTGGCTTGAATTGCCGGTTTGGGGCTTAGGGCGCCTCCCCGCCGAGGAAGTTCAGAAAGGACGCTCCAAGAAGAACAAGAGGTGGGACAGCAATCAGCAGGGCCGTCGCTATAGTTTGCAGGGCTTCCAGAACAGATAACGGTTCTTCCCGCTTCGGGATGAAGTCTTTCAGTTTTCACTGTTTTCATTCCTGGACTGCTCGAAATGTTCAGCAAACCTCCGCCCGCCCGAAACGGTTTAGCCAGACATACATGTCGGCAAGTCAGCATCTACTGTAATGTAGGCGGTGCATACTTGCCGACTATTTCTTGCAGCTCCTGGCTCCAATTGCATCATAACATATGCCAGAACCCGCTCCAATTGCCAAGGGTACCTAGGCTACACCTTGAGTCAGAAATCTTAGACTCTGAGCTGGAATCTCGAGCTCCGAAGCCTATGCCCAACCCCAAACCCCAAGACCTATGCCCCACGCCGAGCCCTCGGAGGAAGGAACGCCGGGAAGAAGCCACTCCCGTCACAGAGGAACCTACTCCTGAGGCTTGGGTAGAAGGTTTAGGGACGGGTCGCGTCGTAGACTGGCTAGACTTGAGTCCAGTAGCAAAAAGGGAAGGGTCGCGGCTGTTTGGTAGTGATTATGGGGATGTAATGCCGAAGCCCAGGTTGCCATCGCTGTCTTGAGAGCTCAAGCCGACTAGTAAGTCCGTGTATGGCCCAGACGCGGCATCTCGAAGCATGGCCCTTCAACATCCCATTTACGATGTTTTCAACCATCGCGTCGTGAGTGCCAGCTACGAGCCTTTGCAGCGAAAGCCGGACAGTTGGGGTTCGTTCGTCCCGAAGTCACCATAGAAAAGAATAGCTAGCGACTAATGCGGATATCGCCTTTGCTGAACGCATCCTACTCAGGCGGCGACAGAGAGTCCGCTGGAGGAGAAGCCTCCGACAACTGCCGGCATGAAGACATGTTCTGTGCTTTAGAGTGTAATGTAGCAACCTGATTAAGAAACCCTGGGCCTACAACCCCAAGATAGCAGGATTCATGTAAGGAACCCTAATAAAGGCAAGGGGGTTTCTGAGTCAGGTTCCTACCTCAGGTTTTGATGGTGCCGTTGGCTTTGTTGGGGCTTCGGTGCTTGAGGATTTTGGCCTTCGGGGTAAGTTCAAGTTTGATGTTCGCTTGAGTGCAGGTCCTTGGAGTCCTTGGTTTGGGGGTATTCGGAGTTAGGGGCAAGATCGAAGGGTTCGGGGTTTTGGGGTTGGGGTTTGGGGAAAAGAGAGATGTTTCCGAGGTTCAGGTGCAGTACGCATATTCTTGGCAGCAGACATGGTTCAGCAGTCAAGTGCAGAAGTTGCATGCATATACAGTATCATTCACATAAACAGTCTATGCACGTCAATGCTTGCTGCAAATACCATCGGCAAGCCAAATTGAAGATTAGCGCAAAGCCCTAAACCTTAACATCACTGCACCTTAAAACTCCAGGCCAAAACTCCTCAAACCAAAAAACCTAAAGCCACTTGCACTTAGGTTTCGCTTCACTCGGCTCAGCACCCATAACCTCGCCTGGCTTGTGCGCCGAAACACGAAACCCTAACCCCTAAACCCCTAAACCCTGAACCCCTAAACCCTAAACCCCTAAACCCCTAAACCCTGAACCCCTAAACCCTAAACCCCTAAACCCTGAACCCTGAACCCCTAAACCCTGAACCCCTAAACCCTGAACCCCTAAACCCTAAACCCCTAAACCCCTAAACCCTGAACCCCTAAACCCTAAACCCCTAAACCCTGAACCCCTAAACCCTAAACCCCTAAACCCCTAAACCCTGAACCCCTAAACCCTAAACCCCTAAACCCTGAACCCCTAGCTTCGGTCCGGCCTTGCATCTGGAGGCCTGAGACGGTAGAAGCTCCAGAGGTACCGGAGGCGACCGGTGGACTTGCGTATGGCTTTGGGATCAGGGGTCGAGGGTTTCAGGGTTTCAGGGGTTGGGGGGCTTTTGCAGTTCCGAACGCGTCGGTGGCGCCCTGGGAAGCATTGTTTCGGAGGCACTCTGCACCAAACATCGCAAAGATGGACCTGAGATCAGCAAATCCATAGATACCAGACGAGACCCAATACAGGCACGAATGGGTGCGCGCAGCACCAGCAGAATGATAATTAGGACTCGGATCCAGATGGGCGCGGCTGACGTACATATGACCAACTCCAAGCCTACCACCCCTACGCAAAATCCTTACTCCGAGCCCTGGCGGTTGGGGGTGGAATCCGAGGCTCCTCGCGTTTAGGGCCGAGGATAGCAACCGTTCACGAATTCACACTTCGAAGTGCCCAGGCTGAAAACTGCCGCTCGCAGTTCTTAGGCTCAGGGAGTTCAGGGTTTCACGGTCTGCGCTAGCCGCTAAACACTACGTCCAAAAGCCGCCCTCTACACCCCCGAGCTGGCTTCCGGAGTATCCGTGCGGGTTTAATTCCTTAACACCTACACCCTAAACCGAGGCGAAACCTATAATTACTGCCCAAATCGAAACCCTAAAAACAAAAACTATGTCAAAGCCCTAAACCTAAACCCTAAACCGAAACCCTACGAAACCGTAAACCCGAAACCGAGATCACGGAGGAGAGCTCCGAGGCGATACCGACGATCGCCCAGCGGGAGGATGGGATACGAGAAGGGGTGCTACTTAGAGGCCCAGGGTACTTAGTAAGTAGGTTATAAGTAGAGTTGTAAGTATACACCAACTATAACCTAGTATATAAGTAGAGTTATAAGTACCCTAAATGGAAGTACCCCCAACTATGACCTTGCTTATAACAGACTCACTAAGTCCCCTAAACCTCTAGGTAGAAGCCCGGACTTCGGGTGTAGGCTTTGGGGCTTAAGGTTTAGGGTTCGGGTTCCTGTAAGGTGTAGTGATACTGGGGTTGTTTTGAGGGTGAGTAGAGGGGGTGCTATAGTGCTGCAAGGGACGCTGGAAGGGTTCCGATAGGTGCTGAGTCTGGGCGGGTTTTTGGGGGGGCTTCAGGGTTTGGAGAACAGTTATCCAAGCTCGTGTCTGAGCGGTGGTTGTCAAAATCATGGTCCTTCCTTGGGTCCTTATCATAATACGGCACCAAATATTTAGGGGACCCCGAAAGGGACCATAATTTTGACAACTACCCATATGAACTGAACACTTGTATCCGGAAACAATGCGAAGCGAGGGAAGTGTGGCACACCTACAACTGCCTACAACACAGGATCAACAGGTATTTCAAGGGAACTGCATAGCAAAAACAGGTCAACTCTGATGCAAAGATTAGGGAGCCCCTAAACCCTGAACCCCAAACCCTAGCCCCCTCTAGCACGGACATTTCCGCACCCGTGGCTATCATGTGGTCTCTGCGGCCTGGGCCCATTCCAACCCCTAAATCCCTAAACTCTAATCCCTAAACCCTAAACCCCAATCCCTAAACCCTAAACCCCTAAACCTAAACCCCAAACCCTGTCAAAGCTCCTGACGTCTGCAGGACGGCCTCTGCCTCGCGTGCCAGGCCAAAGATGCCGACATCGTCAGCTCAGTTGGCTCCTTAAAGGGATCTATAAGCGTCCTATTATAAGTATAAGGGTTCTATTACAAATATAAGGGTTCTATTATAAATATAAGGGCTCTATTATAAAGGGTTTAGGGTTTGGGAGTAGTTTCGGCCTCTGAGGGGTTTTAGGGCTTTGCGAGGGGTTTTAGGGTTTCGGGTTTAGGGTTTTTGTGAGGGATTTGGGGTTCAGGGTGTAGGAGCGGGGTTTCCAGGGGTTCATAAGGTTTGGGATTTTGGGTCAGTTCGTGGTTTCATCAGTCTCATGGGGGTTTAGGCTTCAGGGTTTCGTGCTTATACAGGGTGTAAATACCTTTTGGGGTGGTAGATAGTCTTATGGCAGAGTTCAGAAGGGGTTTTCAGAGGGTTCGAGGGGTTTCAGGATTTAGGGTTTTTTTTGGGATGCAGGATTTCGATGCTTGCGAAAGTCTATATAGAGTGTGGTCGGAGTTGATGATGCGTTGTCCAAGCCGCAAGTTTCAAGCTGGAGGAATTCACACATGTGAATGCAGACTTGCATGCACACGGTCTTTTACAGTACAATACATCGCACATGGGTTCCGCTCCATCTTAGATACATACATCTGCCGTCTCTCCCTCTCTCACGATATATATATATATATATATATATACATATATATATATATATATATATGTATATATATATATATATATATGTATACATATATACATATACATATATATATATATATATATATATATATATAAAATTCACGTCGTATATAGTATGTGATATGTCTATATATATATATGTATATATATGTAATACACGCACACATATGCATGCATGCGTGGATGGCTGCTTCTCAACAGCATTGCCGCGTAATTAAACGCAGTGTCACCAACTGCACGGGTTCAGGGCCGAGAGAAGTTCAGGGCGCCGGGCTGCAGGGGGTGTACGGACTCTAGACACCGCGTAGATTTTCGCGTCTGAGGAAGGGGTGCTCAATGGGCTTACACGGCGAATTAACAGGGCCCGAAGCGTGTGCACGAAGGAAATCGCACACGTGCACGATTGTGTATTGCAGCTCCTCAAGCCTGGATCCTACGCATTGGGATCTCATTCCCGGAAATGCTTTCCATCTCTAGCTAGCACCTGAGACCTCCCCAGCATCGGGACCCTGGTATAGACCTTGAAGAAGGGGATCATTATCGTAAAGCATTCCACGTGTTGAAAAAGGGTTTTGCTTTCTTTTACGAAGCCTATCATCGGGAAAGCGCCGTGGCCCAAGGCATGCGGCCACCTGACATTCTGCAAAGCTTGCAGGAGGCGGGACGCCTGCAATGCATGAAGGGCTCGCCGGAAGCCCCTGGCCCCCGAGGTTCAAGGTTTGAGTTTTGAGTCTGGGCCTCCAGAGTTTTAAGTTGCAAAGTTGCATGGGCCTTGAGGCGAAATGTTGGTAGCAATCACAAACCCATGTCGGATTTGGATTCCTTTCGTTTGACAGATCCCGGACACTGGTCCAGCTGCCTCTGAATCATTGGCGTCTGAACCCGAAGCCCCAAACCCATTCCTTGGGATTGCGCAATCTATTTTCAGTATAAAGCGCCCTAAAACCCTAGTCCAAACATGTAGGCAGTTCTGCTAGATCTGAAATTTGAACCCTATAAGGCCTAGGTTAGATCTGTCAAGGCGCGCGGTTCATCAAGCCCTGGCGCCTTGGCACGCTGTGGGCCATCTTCCAGAAAGCCCTCTAAAATTAGAATAAGGTTTTGGGGTGCAACAAGCTGCAGGTACGTCAAGGCTTTTTAGCAAGGAATAAATGGCATTGATATTATGTTGGCCTCTCTCGAAATACAGAGGTTTAAAGTTAGTAATGATGCGACCTTTGAGTTCCTATGGCCCTAAGACTAAGAACCTTATGGCAGGTGTTGAGGCCCCAGCATTGGGTGAGTTTAGAGATTCGCTGTGCAGCCCGTCCTCACACAAAGAGATGGGGCAGGTAGCATGCGCTTTCGCGCTCATAGGGCACCCTAAACCCTGAACCCGGTTTAGGGTTTAGGGTTTAGTGGGTGATTCAAGCCTGGCAAGCAGCGAAGGCAGGAGAGAGGATGCCCGGACAACTTGACAAGCTTCAAATCCCACCTAATGTAGGGGCCTAAATAAGTGCCAATACTTGGGGGTTCCGTATTATCAGTATAGCATAATGGGCCCCGAAAGCCCATTCTAACTCTTAAGGCCCCTGTATTAGATCATGCATGATGTCTCCTGGGTTCCAAGGATAGCTTTTCTGGGACCTCTCCCTTGTTGCAGTCATGCTGTATCTTTCGGAATCCTAGGGTGAAGTGGTCCAGGCGTTAGCGCATGCATCTCGAGGAGGGGAAGATAATAAGATGTCTGCTATGTTCTGTGGTTTCGTGCTGGTTTAGGGGTTGCACTCGTTGGGCGCCTTACTACGCCAAGCTCTTTATTGCCAGAGTTTTTGCCTCTTAGTAAGTATGGCTACCCTTCTGTAAGCTCGAAGAACTCGAGCACTCGGAATCCGTAGAGCCAATTCCTCAAGCGTGATTCATGAAATTGCCAATTGGCCATTGACACCTGACATGTATATACCCAAACCGGAGAGAATAGCCTATGTGGGGCCCAAAACGACTTTGAGCTTTCTGGCCAGCTTGCAGCACTTCCCGAATCCGGTGGCATCAATACTGAACTTTAACTGGTTCTGCGCCTCCCGCACGGGAGAAGGCGCACATGTACTTAAGCTTGCTAAATCCAAAACCTCTCAAGTTGATATGTGTAAAGTTTGCCAAGCTTCTACAGAAGTTACCGGTCAAGTCTACAAAGTAGTTCTAGGAAGCGTCGAAGAAGCTCCCTAGAGACTCCACGGCTCCGAACCGCCAAAGGAGGCCAAAGAATGCGCAAAGAGCGTCAAGAAGCGCAAGGAGACTTGGGGGAGAGGGGTCAGCCCTGGGAAATAAATGGGGGGCATTTTAGGGCCACTGACTCCAAAAGCAACGTGCCCCAAAGTTATATCGATTAGTCTCAGGGCTGGCACTTGTGCTTTACGGCTGAGTTCAAAGTTCAGCTTACAGAATCTTACGTGGTGCTCGAGGGATAAGGGCTAAGCACTCGACTGAAAGATTCTCAGGACTTAAGCAGCAGAGAGCTGGAGCGCACTGTCGCTGCTCTGCCTGCAATGAAGAGAGCGGGCGAGATAAGAGATGCAACGGCAGGGTCGTCATCTTTGGTAGTGGTAGTGGAATTGGCGCGCTTGTCGTAGTCAGCATCGTCGTCGTGGAAGTCGTAGTCGTGGTAGTGGTCGTAGTTGTACTTCGTAGTTGTCTGATTCTGCTAGTAATAGTAGTGACAGTAGTAGTCGTGGTCGTCGTATTGATCGTCGTCGTAGCAGTCGTAATCATTGTCGTTATCGTCGTCGGCACAACTTGCAGCTGAAGCAGGCGCGAGAGTAGGAGTTGGAGCCGTCGTCGTCGTAGTGGGGTAGTAGCAGCAACAACAGCAGCAGCATAGTAGTAGTAGTAGTAGTAGTAGTAGTAGTAGTAGTAGTAGTAGTAGTAGTAGTAGTAGTAGTAGTAGTAGTAGTAGTAGTAGTAGTAGTAGTAGTAGTAGTCGTAGTCGTAGTCGTAGTCGTAGTCGTAGTCGTAGTCGTAGTCGTAGTCGTAGTCGTAGTCGTAGTCGTAGTCGTAGTCGTAGTCGTAGTCGTAGTCGTAGTCGTAGTCGTAGTCGTAGTCGTAGTCGTAGTCGTAGCAGTAGTAGCAGTAGTAGCAGTAGTAGCAGTAAATACGAGCACAACACCACCAGTTATGCCGATGATCACTACGAGTATTGGATGTACGTAGTAGTACAGGGGCAGCAGCAGGGAGCAAGCATCCACTGTCGCGGTCGTCATTAGAAGCGTGTCCTCGTCGTCATGTGGTAGGCGGGATATGTGCTGGCAGATGCCTGGGAGTTGATAGCACGTAGTATGGACATGACCGAGATTCTGATTCCCGTACAGGTTTCGTGGAAGGTCTTGAGGCCTTTAGAGCGTAGGGATTATCGAGGGCCTGCGTGAATCGTCCCAGACTCCGTGCACTGGACTCTGACTCTGATGTGCAGGGTTGCGTAGTGGAATGGAGATGCTAAAGCGGAAGATCGAGGCAAGACACCAGCACAGATGCCGAGTAGCCTTCTGCTGCAACGGGGATTGAGGGTTTGAGGGTCTGTTGGGCTTCGGGAGTTTAGTATGCTTTTGTAGGTTTCTGCTTTGTCCCAAATGCAACCAAACCCAAGGCACTGATGCCAAACCCCGAAGGCCCTCCAACACCGAAGCCAAGTACCACTGAAGCATAGAACCTTAATTCCCGAAAGACGTTCCAAACCTCCAAACCTCTAAACCTAAAGCCCCCCAGAGTCACCCTGCAATGCGGGCTTTGTCCTTGCTAGGTAGGAAGGAAAAAAAGCCACCGCGAGACTTCGCACACCCTTAACCCCTGTAAGTAAGCTTAAGCCCTAAAAAAAGCCAGTCAGTGAGGTGCCCACAAAAACGTTTAAATCCCAAAAAGCACTCGGTCAGTGAGGTGCCTTGCCCCATTTGCCGGGCGGAAGGTGTTCTCGTGCCTCTTTCGAAGTTTGCTGGCAAGGCTCAGGGGTTTAGGGCTTATACTAGGGGCCTGAACAATTAGAAGAGGGTTTCGGGTTATATCATACTAACATTGCAATAAGGAGCCCCAAAACACCCGACTCTATTTATTAAGGCCCCTACATGAGGGCGGTTTTAGATTCTGTGAGCCCCTCCACCTCGGCTTGGGGGAGTCGTGTTTGGTTTTCAGCTGCGGCATTCGCAGCACCTGATCCTCAACTTGCGCTGGAAGCTTCAGTCTCCTCGTAAGCCCCGGCATGAGCCCCAAGGGCACCAGACTCTCATGGCAAATTCCGAAACACAGGGGTGCCTTATTTGGGGTCCCTATAATAAGGATCCTACTATCTGGGGTGCTATATTAGGGTCCCCCATTTTCGGAAACTCCCTCATCGTCCCGGATCGCAACCCTAACACCCTCAAGCCTTCAAGCTCTCAGCCTTGAAAGCCTTCAACCCGATGCGTTACAGCTTTCATGCCAGACCTCGGAGTTAGAAGCCGTGGTATAGAGGGTATTCCCCACTAGGTCCATACATCACAGCTAGGATAAACCCATTCAATTGTTAGTGGCTGCCACTTTTGCAGGGCAGGGCAGGGCAGGGCAGGGCAGGGCAGGGCAGGGCAGGGCAGGGCAGGGCAGGGCAGGGCAGGGCAGGGCAGGGCAGGGCCGGAAGGCAAAAACGAAGTAGTGGCTGCCACTAACTGCTCCATTTTGGTTTTGGGCAGGGTGAGAGGCAAAAACGAGTTAGTGGCTGCCACTGATTCGATTTTGGTTTTGGGCAGCGGCGCAGGGCAGGGCAGGGCAGGGCAGGGCAGGGCAGGGCAGATATCCTATGTTGCAGCTTCTACCTGCAAGCTTGCGTGCCACTTAACGCCGTGGTCTCGTCCGCCTAAGCTGAAACCTCACCAGCCCTCGGGAGGTTTTCGGGCTGCCGGAGAAGATCTCAGGCGTGGGTTTAGGGTTTAGAGTTCGAGCATAGCTTTTCTTCATCTAATGTAGGGACCTTAAGACTTAGAGTAGGGTTTTTTGGGGTTCCTTACTACAGTTATAGTAATAGTATGCTTCTTGCCTTTCATCTATAGGGTTTAGGGTTTTGGTCTTCAGTTCTCGTCGCTCGATCAGGGGAGGCCTCAGAGTTTCATCAACAGCCAACTCTCAGCTAGAAGAGCGAAAGGGGTTCGGGGACTTCGCGCTAGGCGCAAAAGGCTGAGAGCTTCCAGGGTTTTGGGTCGAGTGATGAATGTGGGGGCACTGAAGTTCACCCGTCCAGACATACCCGCATGTTCCAGCGACGCAGTAGCACATGAAATGTGCCCTAAACCCTGAAGCCCCCCAACCGCCACAAATGAAGCCCTAAACGCAGCGCCGCCCTAAATCAATCCTAAACGCTCCTCCCTGAACCGATACATTTTCAGACCTCCCACCTATCTCTTTGGGTTTGGGGGTGTGGCCGTCGCGGGTATAGCTATACAGGATGTACGGCAGGGCGCAGACAAACTAGGCAGGGGCTTGAGGCTTCGGGCTGCAGTAAGGTTGGAGTCTTGGATTCCAGAGGGCTTCAGCAAAATCTCCACGGTCGATCAGTCTCCACCGCAAACCCGAACCCTGTAGAACCCTCCAAGAATCTAAAGAGGCCCCTGTAGAATCGGTAGGAAACCTTCTTCAAGCCCTCATGACTTCGCCAGGCGAGCCCAAGTCAGAAGCTAGCCAAGTGACTCCGGAGCAAGAGAGTACGGAGGATCCGAAATCCTGACGGAGCCTAGGCTTTAATCCGCAGAACATGGTACGCAGGGATAAAAAATCAAGTCAGGGGAGCCCTGAACCATAGCGCCTGAGAAGAGAGCCCTGCGTGCTGAGTCGCTGATGTCATTTGGGTGGAGGTTGGCTGGGCGTTAGGAGTTTCCTTTAGCGGTAGACTGGAATTCTCGCTCTGAGAGCATAGAGCGAAGACCTTCCCGTGCGTTCAACTGGGAAGAAGAATGTAGTGATCATGGCAGTGATGACTGTAGAATCTTCGGAGTAGCACGCAGCCGGCAAGAGTAGCGTTTCGATTTATTTCCATGAACAGTTTTTGAGAGCCTCCGTACCTCTGGCAAGTGCCTCGGCCACGCAGAAAAGCTCTTGGCATAGTGGCATTTGCCGAACAAGCGCTCGACGCTGCTGGTTGTAAGTTGGCTCGCAGTCTCGTCTCAATCGCGGATGCACCCTCGAAGCCCCAAAATCTGTGAATCCTAGGTCCCGAAGCACGCATCCCTGCATACTACGGTCGAGGCTTTTGATAAGAAATCGTCCTTCGGAAGCGAGGGTCAGGACATTTCTTAATCTGGCAGTTCGGAATAAGAAATTCGGGATCAGTCCAGACTCTGAAAAAGACTCTCTTAAAGGTGGGTTTGTATTGGGTGGTTTGGTCCCCTCAATGTGGCGGACCCAGAATACCGTCCCAGAGAGGCCCTGAAAAGCCCGAAATCCTAGAACATTGTCCTAGGCACGTTTCCGCTGGAACCCTTGAAAGCTGCCCGAAATCCTAAAAAGGTGGGATGAGCCTTTCAAAAGCCCTGGCAATTGCCCCAAAGCTGCCCCAAAACCGTCCCAGACAGGCCCTGAAAAGCCCGAAATCCTTGCGACTGCCACAAAGCCTAAACCCTGCACCGCTCCCAAAGCAGTCCTGTTTAATACCCGAATCCTTCAAAAAATTTCTTAATCCACAATCCAGAGTCTCGATTTCTAAATTTGTTCCCGCTTCAGACTCTCATTTCTTAATTGATAAAATTTCTTATCACAGTACTTCACCGTAGCCGTGGCCGCGCCTCATTGCTCAGTCTTCCTTGGTGAAATACCGCCGTCGAAAAAGAGGCTGGGCCGATAGAAAGGGTCCCAAAAGGTGGGATGAAGGTAGGTGGGATTCAGGATCACCTCTTTCAAGCCTCCTGCTCTGAACTTCCTTAGCTGGTGCTGGCATGTCTGGTGCCCCACCTTGACAGCCTTTGCAATCCTATCACTTGGCTGACCGTTGTGTGAGACCTCGCCTGGCTTGTCCGAGTGTGGGTCTCAAACCCCGCAGCCCTAAACCCAAAGCCCTAAAACCGAACGACGGAAGGGCGCGGTGGTTTCAGGATCCCTTATGAATCCCTTAAAGAACCCTTTGAGGTACCCCTCAACCCCAGATACTATACCACTAAGAGGCTTCAAAAAAAAAAGAGATCCTACACCCCTAAGCCCAACCATCCTGAACCCAAACCCCGAACCCTAAATCCCGCTGAATCCCGAACCCGAAACCCTGAAATCCCTGTATTGGGCCACAGGCTCCTCCAGAGTTGGAATTTCGGACGCATCTGCAGACGGAAAAGGGCCCATAAAAAAAAAAAAAAAAAACTGAAATCCCTGAAGCGCCAAAACCGAAGCCCCAGCTTCATCCCACCTCATCCCACCTTTGAGCCCTTGCAGAGCTTCGCTCCCTAGTCGACTGCCGGAGCTTCCCAGCAGAGCTGAAGACTCTGGATTTCGGATTCAATTTCATGTCGGGTTCCTCTACAGGTCCTGGGTAGGGTTTAGGGGCTTGGGGTTCGTATCCACATCTGTTTTCAGGGTTCCTTCGAGGCTTCTATACGGGTTAGCAATGTGGGGTTTAGGGTTTACAGGCGTTTCGGGATGGGGTTTGGGGTTTATGAGGGTTTATGGTGTGGTTAGGGTTCATAGGGGGTCATTCTTTCTCACATTGGTTAATCCTGGCTGTCAGGGTCTAGCGATGTTGAGGGAGGTGGGTTTGTGCAGCAGCAATCTACAATACCCCTGCGCATTGTGCAGACTGTGCGGCTTGTCCGTTCCCATCAATTGCCGAGCGACAGAATGCAGAGGCTCTCGTGCGTGCTGCAAAAAGTCAGGGTCTGCAGGGAGGTCGAGCGAAAAGGGTTTTCTGAACCAATCTGCGCGGCTCAAAACTTTAAGCCCCTCGCCCGAAAATCGCGATCATTGAGACGAAGGTTTTGGAATCTGTTATTCACTGGTAACTCCGATCTGGTTTTACTATAAATGTCCGGAAAGGTTTGAACGGCACAAGCACTAACCCTTGCCGAAAAGCAATGTTACATCCGTGTAGAGAGTCTTGCTGCTATTTCTGAGGTGTTTTACAAACCTGTTGGCTAGCTGGCCTTCCGAATGTTCTACCAGGTGTATTCAACCTGGCTCCTGCAATTTAGTGCCGAAGTGTCGTTTGTTTTTGAGCCTCTTTGCTTTGCACGTTTACACATCCAGCAGCACAAAAACTCGTCTACCTAAACCCTAAGCCCTAAACCCTACACCCTCTGAACCTTGTGTGCAGGGTTTTGAATGTATTGTTTTCCACATCTAGTCGGTACTCAACCGGCCGCATTCTTGGGTTTTGAGTTGCCCAGACCGCCTCGTGCCCAAACCCTTCGAGGCTACGGTCGCAAAGAGCATGCAGAGCGGTAGAAAACAGAAACCCCCGTGAGCTCCTCAACCCTAAACCCTAAACCCTAAACCCTAAACCTTTCTTTAAAGGCAGCAAAAGAGAGCAGGAGAACCCTGCCTCCCCACCCGAACTCCGAAGCTTCCCGAAGTACCCCGAAAAAGTCTGCGCGCGCGAGGCCTCTGCAGTCGCATCCTTGCCAAATCTCGGAGTGGGGCAGGCCAGTTTGGTGTTCCTTCGTATTAGATCAGTCGAAGTGTTCTTTCTTGGTGGGGCGGTGGCCGTGGGCCTCTGAATTTCTTGTGAAAGCCCTAGACCCCTAAACCTCGAAACCCTAAAGCCGCCGCATGAGGCAGTACTTACTTGAAATCGCAGGTCTCGTTCGGGCTTGGAGCAGTCATAGCTTTCGTGTCGGCCTTCTTCAGCCGGCTTTGGTACTGGCTTCTCGCATGTCTAGCGGCTTGGAGGTGCAGTTTGCCCTGAAGCCCTAAACCCTGAACCCTAACCCGAGCCCACGAAATCCTGGATCCCGACACTGCAGATGTCGGCTTTGCTTTATTCTTAGTAGCTGAGTAACCTTTTACCTCTTGGGCCTTTTGGGGTTCATATAAGCCTACCACGAATTGAAAAGATTAGCCTTTTCTGGGCTAGGGTACTCAGCCCCCAAGTGTAGATTTACAGATTTACGATTCTCCCTGGGCCTGGGGCTGGAGACCCTGGAAGAGCCCCACCAGTCCAAGGGATCCCCATACCCTTAGCAAAAACCAAAAGCCCAAACCCTAAAGTAAGCCAACCCCAAACCCTAAACCCTGTACCCCAACACCCTAGCAAAAACATAAAACATCTTAAAACCCAAACCCTAAACGAATTACAAAGCAAACCGAACCCCAGGCACTTTGCGAGACGGCTTGGTGCTCGGCACCTTCTTTGTAATATATGGGCGTTTCCGAGAATTGCGGGTGCCTTGTTTTGGGGCATTCTGGGGTCCTTATACTAAGAATCCTACTATTTAGGGAGCTATATTCGGGTCCCCTATTTTCGGAAACTCCCATATGGGCGTCAATCGTCAGACTAAGGGTTTGGGGATTTGTGGGTGGATCAGAGAAGAGTTGTAACAAGGAGGCGTAAACCATTCAAGGCATTCAAGTGGTAAGCTTAGGGGTGAGTCGCCGAGAGCTTGGCCAAAAGAGATGTTTTCAAAATCAGATACCGGTCAAGAATCAAAGAGATCCGTTTCTGGGCGCAGGCGCAGAGGTGTCAGGGACAGACCTCGCACTGACAGCTTACTTGTCAATATGTCTTCTTTGAGCTCAAACCACCTTGCAACTGCGATCTTCAGGCAAGCTCGAGACCGAAAGCTGCTAAAGTTACCGGCCTAAACCCTACTAAACCCTAAACCCTAGACCCTAAACCCTAAACCTACAGCCGTGAGCCACGGGGGGGCCCTTCGCCGGCTAAGGACCTCAGGATCCCACACAAGCTGAGCTCAAACATGCAGAGCTTTATCTGCTTCTACTGTAGCTCTTACCTATAGTCTCCATTGTAGTTCTTTTTTGGGGTTACTTTATAGGATCCTAATCCTACGTATATTTCGTTAAACCAAAAAAGGCAACTACAGTGGAGACTTTAGGTCGGGTTGAGGACTTAGGGTTCCGGTCTTAGGATTTAGGGTTCATGCAGACGTTCTGGGTTCTTTGGGGGTTTGCGGGCATCTGGTGACCCGAGCCTGGGCCAAGGTCGGGGTACTTTGCGGCGATGACACTCGCGGGGTGCTCTTCGAGCAGGAATGGGTGCCCTGATAGCAGGATTGGAGAAAGAGACCGGTATAAAGGGAACTCCAGAAAGGTGGAATATGGATTAATGGTAGGGCCCCCTACAAATTAGCGTAAAAGGGTTACGATAATGATATTCCAACTTTCTGGCTTCTACTGTAGTCTGTGTGCTGTGGTGAGGTAGGCTCGGCGCCGAGACACGGGAGAGCTGGATACACGGCAGCGTAGACCGGCAGAATCTCCAAACCGTTCACAGGAAGACTTGTTTGAACCCAATCCGGGTCAAGGGTGGCACGAAATGGCAGGAACTAGAACAACTATTCTCACAGTCATCGGCATGCTAGTCCAAATTCCCCAGCACTTCTGTATCGAGCAATTTTCAACGGGTGTCGCAACAGAGTTCCTGATTTACAGCAACCCCCACGTACTTCACGGTTTGAGATTCTGTGATGCACAGTTTCGAGATGCACATAGTGCCGCCCTCATGCATTCTCTCCCACCGAGCAAGTCGAGTAGGTGGTCTGTGTTTGGATCTACGGCAAGAAGAGCTAGAAGCATAGCATCTTCGAGACTCAGTCGACCAAGGAAGGCATGAAGCAGGCGCCAGCTGTCTCCGTGTCTGCGACCCCTGGGGTCGATTTCGCAGGTCGTTTCAGGTTAGCGGAGTTTCAAAACTCGCGGGGGTTGTCTTTTGGGGAGGTTATGCCCGCAGCAAAATCTACAGCTGTGGAGGAGACCTTCAAGACTTGAGACGCAGCATCCGATGCTCGCTTTGTATTGTAACGAGAGTTTTGAGCCTGCGATGTCCGCAGGACCGTGCCGAAGCTTGATTACGATGATGGTGCTGGTCATGGCAGTGGCAGCTATGCTGCTCCTACTGCTACGGTGCTAAAAGGGACTGCCGCTGCTGCTGCTCCCTCTGCTAAGACAACGACAACAATCGCGACGACCACTACTGCTACCACGATTCTGTGGCCACGACCGCTGCCGCTCTGCCCCACCGCCACCGCCGCCACCGCCACCCCCACCCCCACCACCACCACCACCACCACCACCACCACCACCACCACCACCACCACCACCACCACCACCACCACCACCACCACCACCACCACCACCACCACCAACTACAACTGCTTTTGCTGCTGCTGGTCTGGTGCTCCTGTTGCTACCGCCGCTGCTGCTACTGCTACTGCTACTGCTACTGCTACTGCTACTGCTACTGCTACTGCTACTACTACTACTACTACTACTACTACTACTACTACTACTACTACTACTACTACTACTACTACTACTACTCCGACTCCGACTCCGACTCCGACTCCTACTCCTACTCCTACTCCTACTCCTACTCCTACTCCTACTCCTACTCCTACCACTACTACTACTCCTACTGCTGCTACTGCTACTCCTACTACTGCTACTGCGACTGCTACTGCTACTGCTACTGCTACGGCTACTGCTACTGCTACTGCTACTGCTACTGCTACAGCTGCTGCTTCTTCTGCTGCTAGCTAATGCTCTACTACCACAGCCACTGATACGAAGACCTCGACTTTCTGGTGAGTTGCACCTACACGGCCTCCAAAGCCCAAAAATCGCAGCCTCCCGTTGCAGACTCTGCCGGTCATCTCTGGAGACCTTCATGCGCTTCACTTGCCTCATCCTCAGCCACGGAGCGGTAACTGTATCAAGACAATAGCTGGCTTCCAAAAGGGTAGACGTGAATTACCGTGGCGTGTATGGTTCAATCGGCAAGAGAAGCTGCACCCCAGAAGCCCTTGTGCATCTGCAAGCTGCTACAGGCCCTTCCTTTTTGCCGCATTGGGCCACTCGGACGGGGGCACGCATGCATGCAGTGCCGGGCAAAACGTGCCTTCTCGGCAGTCTGCAATCTTACGAACGTCACTTCCGCAGGACATCCTGCTGACGCCGACGGTCTCTTACGCGAAGAAGGATTCGACGCCAGGCCAGGCACGTCCTAAACTCTATACAGCTTACTCGGTCCGACGACGGCCTTGAGTCAGTTCTCGATCGCCTGCTGAACCCTCAAGCCCCTTCAATGCGTAGGCAAGCCGGATCTTCAGTTCGCTTCGGCCGATCGGGCTTGCAGGGAAGGCTGCAAATCGCAAACTCTCACAATGATGGTGGCAGGGATGATCCTGTCTGTGATCTTCCCCCGTTGACGTTCAATCGTAGAATTTCAGTGATCACGCTTTGGTCAGAGCGCACAGCAATCCCGAAGCAGAGCTTGTCCTTGAAGAACTTCGCGTCTACACATAGGCGACCGATAACTGCTCATCAAGACGGCATGGGGCCCTGGCTTTACGGACTGGCACAGAATATTGTAGCCGACACTACAATCGTAACCCCACATGATGAAGGGATACCCCCTGATGTGCAACAACAAACACCACAACTCAGACGGTGCAATCTGTGCCCCGGAGCCGATCACTCGAAGATAATTTCCAAAATAAAAAGCCTCTCGTTTTGACGGCTTTTTCCTTCATCCTACATTCTTACCCAAAATGGACCATACGTAGCAGTACAGTAGCAGTAACTTAGCAGTAGCAAAGTACGAGAGATTTGGGTAGCTAGAGCTGTTTACGAGGCCCCAGAGCCTCCAAAGCAAGCCCGATCGCCCTAACATAACTACCTGAACATTTTCGTTTTGAAGACTTTTCCTTCATCATACACTCTCTCCTTCACCGTCCATGCCTGGTAAAGTAGTACACTAGTAGAACAGTGGTAGTACATCAGTAGTAACAGTAGTGGTTGCAGTAGTAGTAGTTGTCGTCGTCGTCGAACCGGGGTAGTACGGAGGGTCAAAGGGGCCCCAAAATCTTGAAACCACAACCCGATTACTCCAAGATAACCGCAAAACGGGTAAGCGCAATTGGTATCCTCAACACAGTTAAGACTGACCAACAGCAGAAAGGACAAAGCAAAACACAAAAACCGCCGGGCAAGCCAAAAAAGTGCATTGAGGACGGGACACCAAATTCCAAAAGAAGCGCATAAGTCTTCGGAAAAATGCACTCAAGACGGCAGTCTTAACACACCCAGTGCAACATGATCGTGTGCTCGGGCTCCAACTGCAGTGTCAGACGTCGCGTGCGGGTTTGTATATCTCTAGTGTATATACGTATATGTACGTGTGAATATCTTTGTCCAGTCGCTTTCCGAAGCTCCTATTTCAATCATTGCTGTTTGTTTCGTGGCTGCCTGCCTCATCGGGGGATTCGCGCAGCCTGTGGATGCCAGGTGCCAGATCCTTCCGCGCTGCGGAGCAGGTTGCCTGACTGTCTGTCCTGACAGTGGTGGTAGTAGTTGTGGTGGTGGTGGTGGTGCGACTGCTCGTGCTGGTGCTAGTTAGTGCAAGAGCAAGTGCAAGTATTCTTACTGTTACGAGTGTTTGCATTTGCTGTTGCACTAGTGCTAGCACTAGCACTAGTACTTGTTGTCGTCCTGGTCCTTGTCTTTGTCGCAGTCGCAATCGTAGTTGCAGTGGTAATGGGGCTCGTAGCAGTGGTCGTCGTCCCAGTCGTCGTCGTAATGGTCGTCGGTGGCGCAATGCTCAGACTGTCCACAAGTAGTCATTGTAAAAGTAGCATGCCTATTGGTCATAAATATGCTAAACAAGTGTAGCACTCGCACTACTTGTTTTAGCAAGAGCGAAGTACTAGTAAGACTGAAGGCGCGATATACCTTTATATCATTTATATCGTCGCGACCTGGCAAGAAACACGATGTAAGGATAAGAAGGCGGTCGCAGCCCACTGCATGCAGCATGCAAGGCTTGGCGAGGCTGGCGTGATGGACGCCTTGGCTGCAGAAAGAAGTGTCCTACATGGTAAATATTGGACCCTTAACCCATGCAGATCTACAAGTGTTTGGCTCTAGGCCTGTAGGGTCTGGCAAATTTCAGGGCCAAAGGGCCTCTGTCTTTTTCTTATAAGAAATGCGGCCTGATGCGACAACCTAATGCTTGAAGCTTCTGTTAAAGTGTCGTATCGCTTGAAACACATTTGCAGCTGCCGCTTGCCGGTGGTAGTGGGAGTGACTGTCGATCAGCTTCGCAATGGTCCGTCAAATCGTGGCCTTGTCTGCGAACGGGAGGTGTGTCAAAGGAGACTGGGCTGTGGTCACTGGCTGTATAGACATGTAGCCAGTCCAACATCAACCTCCCGCTCGCAACTAGTCGTTCATAGACTTGAGATTAACCCCTTAACCTTAAACTGGGGTAGCTCCTTCCAGAGCTGTAACAATGTGGGCTCGTCCTGGCAATGCGCGAGGTAGAAAACCGAAACCCAGCAGTTAAAATTTACGTTTAACCCTAAACCGTAAACCCTAAACCCTAAACCCAATCGTTTCATGGCTCTTCTTACACCTTGCTGTGGCTGATAGAGCCCCCCCACCCCCCCGTAAAGGCAGCTCAGATCTCGAAGTGGCCCCTCAAAAGCTTGGAAAGCCGCGTAGCATTAATGGGAGTACTATACAATACATATACAGGGGCTAAGATTGAATAATACGTCCAGCTATTTAGACCTCCTTTTATCATTCTGTAAAGCATACTGTGGAGAGCTTTAAATACCGCACCCTTTACTCCAAACCCGTCAGTGGCTCCCCAGGTGGCAGCAACGTCAGCCTTCCAGAATTCATCCTGGATTACGCCAGGATGCTGTGCTGATGGATTCAGAGTGCAGGTATGGTTTCAGGGTTTGTGGTTTAAAGGTTTTCACGCGGTTTTCAGGTCAAGGGTTCGGGGCTGAAGCTGGGGTTTGCAGGTTAGTCTTCAGGGGTTCGCCATCTCTTACAGTTCGGGCTTTCGAGGCTTTGAGGCCTAAACCTTAGAATATGCAGTGTAGGAGGCGAGACAGAGGGTTTAAGTTCAAGGGCTGTGAGGGACTTCAGTTCTCGGTTTTCTGGGTTTGGGGTTTGGAGATTCGACTTCAGGGCAGGTTTTGAGCTCAGAACTTTCGGCTCAATTTCAAGCAGTCTCGGCTTGTTTGGCATGGATCCTAAGCTCTTTCGATGTTTGGAAGCAGATGGGACATAGACTGGCAAAAGCTGGGTGCCTTTAAGAGTTGCACGGTTGCTCAACCTTCGTACTCTTTTCGGGGAAGTCCCGCCAACGGCAAAGTTTTTGAACCACAATCTTCACCAAAAGTCGCAGCCATGCGACCAAGATCTGCATGTGGTGGAGATTGGTCGAGTGCGAGAGCGTAGGCGCAAACCTTTCGGACCAAATTCCAAAGCTTAAACCCTGAGTATTTTGTATGCCCCTAATTTACAGCCCGCATCCAACCTGTTATTACTTTCGGGCTTGACACGCTCAGGGGCTGTCAGCACCATATCTTCGACAGTGACCATGCAAGACATGCGAGGAGGAACATTTTGATCATGCAAAACATGCAAGGATGAACGTCTATGTCGCAAAACTCTACACCCTCTCAAAACATGAAGAATTGAACCCAACCTGAAACCCAGAGTGCTGAATCCCTCCTCAATCGAAGTCACTCGGCTTTCGGTTTGCGGGACGAGCGCCACTTACTCTTCATGCCGAAACCCCTTTGGTGTAGAGTTTCGGGGTAGCCTTCGCATCCTAAATCCGGAATAGTCTTGCCGCCATAATCACACTGCAAAGTGCCTTTTTGCGTGTGCTCGGCTCAAAAACAAGCACAGCCGTGCTAGTGCAAGCATGGTTAGGGCCGGCCTCACGGAACGCTTTTGAGCCATGGGGAAGGGCGGCCGAGCCAAGTTCAACACGCTGTACCATGCAAGAAGCAAGCTGACAGATGATGACCTTCCAAACCTCGGCCTCAACCAGGCAGTCCCGGTTTCGGCGGGGTGGCCTTGGTTCAGGGTCGGAGTTTTAGCTATTGGGGACGTGTTCGGATTTGGTCTCTGTGAGTTTTTGTGGTGCGGTGTGGTTGTAGCCTGGGCATTTCAGAGCTTGTTCCAAGCAAGGGCAAGGAACCCCAAACCCTCAATCTCAACACTGCAAGCAATACTAATACTAGTACATATGACCACTAGTACTGAACGACGTGGCGGAAACCTGGTGCGCGTCACAGCGAATTCGGAGCAGAAGCCACCATGTAACATGCATAGCCATCATGAAAGAACAGCACTGCATAGCAGAAGGCCTCAGTGCAAGGCAAATTATTTACCGAGTAAGTTTTCTTACAACTGCGACAAATCAGGACCATGGAACGGCATCTGTTTAGGTTCTAGGGTAGATTGTTCTGGCAATACGGTAGACCTTGGGCAGAAGAGTTCACGTGCTGTAGGGTTCAGAGCCTAGCGTTTTCGATCTTCAAGTGTGTTTCCTGAGCTGGCGATATAGCGTTAAAGCTTTTGGATTGCTGCTTGTTCTCGGATTGCAGGAGGTTTCCTGTTCAAGGTATCTCTCAGGCTTCTTGTTTTCGGTGAGAAGTCTGGCGTGGTTTCCTTTACATCTGGCCCAGGTTACTTTTCCTTCCTACCTCTCCTGGTTTCGGTTACCACCTTTCCAAGAAGCTCAAGACCTGGCAGTTGGAGTGTTTCACGCCCCTACATTACGTGTTGCAGGGCTTGGGGTTTCGGGGTTCCCCGCAGCCTCGAGGCTGGTACACAGCGAATACTGGAACTCGAGCAGAAAGTTGAATGCTTTTCTGGATCAGTCGTTTGATGCCTGGTTCTGCTATCTGTCGTTCTTTGTTTGCCTTTTGTCCTGCCTCATGTACGGGCCTTGTCACCCCGCGTGAAATCCCAAACCGCGAACCCCGACCTCCTCCAACATACCAATATATCACGCTAGGAGAGCAGGGTCGCATGCTGAAGCTATCATAGAGCCTTGCATGCTTGCTACAGCTGCGAGGTATCGTGATCCAGTTGTCCGCAAGTCGTAGACCCTCAAACTCCAGGCACGTTTTGCTCCGAATCCCTTCACCCTGTGAGGAGAGCACCGACTACGAGGAGGCAGCCTTCGGCGAAACCGTGTAAAGGTTGCTCGTAAATTCCTGCAACGAGTTTAGCTGCCCAAGTCTATACGCCCAGTTTTCCTTCCAAGAGCCCGGCGTCCGGAACGCCCAAAATGCGGATTGAGGATTTAGGAGCAGGTGTCTTGTAGACAAGTCCAAGCGACAAAGAATAAGCGGCCACATGCTCCCTTACCCTTAACCCCCAGGGTGTTCGGCTTTCGCCGTCTCGTGCCGTGAACTTTCGGACACCGACGTGTCGATCGCAGAACTTATTGATGACCCTTCAGGTTGAACAGGACCCCAAGCCTAAACTCATGCCAAGCCCTGCGCACTTGATGAAAGAAGAGCATGTACGGTTCGCGTCGGTTTTTTGGAGTGTACAAGCTGAAGCTCCTTCAATCCTACCTGTAGCCAACAACACCTACCTTTTTCTGGAAGTGTATATAAAAACCATAATAAGGAACCCTAAAAGAGTAGTTCTTTTCGACTACAGGTAAACCCTAGACAAGCCGAAATCTGAGCGCCGCGAGGTCGATATCTCCCAGAACCTGTTGACTTCAAGAGGGCTGAAGACGGTGGCCACCAGACGGAAGCTGAACATACTGCTGATGATATAAATCCTGCACTACCTTAAGGACCCTAAACTATGGGAATTATGGTATATTCCTTATTATGGGTAATACAGGATTTATATCATCAACCGTAGCCTCAGGGTTTTCGGGGGCTCGGGAAGTTGGTGCAAGTGGCGAATTCAGTTTCGGCCCGTCGTCGTTGCCTGAAAATACCCATTATCATCCTTCTGAAGAGAGGTGGGTTTACAAGCAGGGCTCTATGTCAGCTTGCCGTGCCCCTTGGCAAAGAGATGCCGCAGGGCGGCCTGAGAAGTCACTCATTTTGTTGCCGCTGGCAGGACCTATCGCCATCAGCTATTGAGCTATTGCTAACACCACAACAGCAGAAGCAACAACAACAACAACGACAAGAACAAGTGCTGCTGCTGCTACGGATACTGCTAGTGCTCCTACGCATACCATGCCTACTCCTCCTGCTCCTGCTATTGCTGCTGCTACTTCTGCTAGTTCCTAGTTCTCATCGTGCAAGAAGCACTTATGTTACCTGTTTGCAAGCTGTGGCCCGCTATCAGGTGAAATTCTGCTGCCGCTGCACAAACCTGCGGATTTTCAAGGCCCGGACTGGGTGCGGGCGCCCGCTTCTCATTGTGAATTTGAGGATCTGGGTCCCCCGACCGCTGTATTTATACCCTAACCTTGAATGCCACGGTTTAGGGTTCAGGGCGCTGTGCCCTAAACCCCAGCCTCAACCTTAAACAATGGCGCAGGCATACAAGAACGAGATCGACGACACGGGAGCTTATCAACTGGCAAAACTTTTGGAAAAATGCACGTGTTTCAGCTGAAGTTTCTCCTTTTTCATGAAGGGTCTTGAATCCCACACTCGTGCTGTCAAGCCAATTATCTGACATGCGAAAACTATTCAGGGAGGGTTCAATATGAAATAGGGATTTTGGCACCGGCTCTGGATGCGAGGGATGAAGCAGTCGCAAAGATTTGGGGGATCATGGGGAAGGGTAGTTAAGGGTTTAGGGCTCGGGTTGCTCAACCGGGCTGCTGGACAACGAGGCCTGCTGCAAAAACAGGGCTCGGGTTGCTCATGCCAGGCAATTTTGCAATTCAAAGCAGTTCCAACTGGGTTGTGCTTTGGGAGAATTTTTAATTTCCCTGATTTCCTTATAAAGGTAACCTATTCATAGATGATTTTCCAATGGTTTTTTAAAGCACAACCCAGCCAAGCTGTTCGGCCTTCTGAGTTGGATTCAGAGTGTGCTTCTGATCACCCAGGAGCAGAAGAAGCGGATGCAGGATCCAAGCAGAGATCCAAGCATGGGCTGGACAATGAGCAATACTAACTATGATAAGGGTGCTCGTCGTCGTAGTAGAAGTAACGAGCAGTAGCAATGATTTGAGACTTTGGTGGCATGTTGAGGGATCTGGGACGTACACCCGAAATGTTGGCCCCACATTGCATGGAGTATGTGGTGGAGTGCGCAAGGCCAGAACCGTACTCAGAGGCCCAGAAAACTTAGTAAGTCGGTTATAGGTAGGGTTAGAACTTATAGCCCTACTTATAACCTCCTTACTAAGTCCCCTGAGCCTCTAAGTATGTACCTCCAAGCCAGAGCCAGACACTCAACGCGCCCAGGTACATGGAGGAGGTCCATCTCTCCCACAATCGCCTTACCGCCCTTCGGACTCCACTTTCAGCCCTCCTTTCGCGTTTCCATGTGCGTGCATGTTGGGCCGGAGCAGTGGGGATGCTTCTCCCGATGGTGATAGGATAGAGTTGGCGGCAGTGGCTGTAATGATTCGTAATGATCATAAATTCCACAAGTGATTGCACATTGATTCCGGATGTGAGGAACATAAAGTGTCAATGATGATGTGCATCTAGATGGGTATCGTCTTGGTGATTCCGACGTGTCGTTGGTGCTGGCAACAAGGAACAAATGGAGAAGTAAAGTGAGGATGAGTGTGATAGATTCACGACGAAGCTTGCGACGGTCTTGTCTTTGCAGCTGCCTGCACTACTGAGATACCCTCACTGTGACTGCTACTGCTATCCAGGAGCAACAGCTGAAACTTCAAAAAAACAATCTGACAGAGCGGCTGACATGTCCGGCGGAGCGACTGACAACCTGAGGCAAAAGGCGTCAAAGTAATCGTTCAGGCTGCCGAGCAGCTTCTCGGCACCGGTCGTGGCGTTGCCACAAAGCCTTTGCAGGGCTGTACGTTTGAAGAGAGGTTCCGTTGTTCTTGGTACGTATGGTTTAGGATTCATAATTCATGATGCTTCCGTGCCTCATAAATCGGATTACCGGGTGGCGTCGAAGGCCCTAAACCCTAAACCCTAAACCCTATACCCTAAACCCCAAAAAGGGCTCTGGGTCACCAGTGTTTGGGGCTCCTATTTTGCATCCAGGCCCCCGGGTGGTCCTCTGGCATTTGTGATTTTTGGGGTTCGAAGCTGGAAATGGGAGTTTCCGAAAATAGGGGACCCTTAGGGTTCCTTAAAAGGGTTACGGGTACTATAAGGGACCCTTTAAAGGACTCTATATGGCGGGAGTTTCCGAGAATAGGGGACCCTAGTATAGTACCCTAAATAGTAGGATCCTTATTATCAGGACCCCCAAAATCAGGTACCCCCTAATTTTGGGAAACTTCCAAATGGCTTCTGGACAAGGGCCTCTAGCTCTTGGGCCGAGAGCCTATCCCCCCGTCCCCAAAGAAACGCACATCAAAATCCTTCATAGTACTCTGAGAAGCCTCTTTTTGAGGCCCTTAGATCCTTAGCATCGTTTCTGGGAGGGGTGGGTGTTGGACGGTCAGCTCATGATGATGCCATGCGAAATTCTTTCAGCATCATTCTGTTTCATTCCGTTTCCTTCGTTTCCATTCCGTTCAATGCCCTGTCATGCTTTTGATTTCCCTTTGCCCTAAGCCTTCGAGCAGACACCCCAACAATGCAATCCAGCAACACACTTTCAATGTTCCTTAAAGTCGGACTGACTCGCACCGGACAAGGATGCAATGTTTCTCCTCTTCAACTTCTGACAAACCATCAACTCGAGATTTATAGACAACGAAGTTTGCGGGGACTTCCTGAAGTGCGTGCCCCGGGCAGGGCATCAATAACACACGGAAAGAAACAAGCCTGGAAGGAGGTCGTAGAATGGGTGTGTGTTCGATCAGGTGCGGGGCTTCTTCTGCCTTTTCATTTCGTCGACATTGTTTGAGTTTGTGGTTAAGTCTTTCATGTTGCTACTTTGTGTTTACTAGTTTAGCGCTTGGGAGTTCGTTGATATTGCATTTTCAAAACAGTCTTTGAGCTGCTTTAGATGTCGTTTACAATTTTGTTGTGTGGTTGTCAGAGTGTTCAAGATTTCAGAGTTTTTCGGATGCTTTGCTGTTTTTGTATTTTGTTTTCGATGTTTTGGAAGAACTTTTTTTGAACTGTTCAGAATGTTTTGGAACTGTGTTTTGGAGGTTTCTCAATGCTGTGGGGTTCCGCCTGTTGTTTTCGAATTACAGCTGATTTTTTGGAAGTCCTTGGACAGTTTGAGGTTCTTTGGGAACCCACTTTAGAGGATTTTTTTTGTTGTTGTTGTGTTCTTTTGACATTCTTGGTGAGACGTTTGTTGTTCAGCTTCTGTTTTTTTGTTTTGTTTATGTGTTGTTACCAGCTTGTGTGTTTTTACATTTCCACAATTTCTTCTCGGAGTGTCGTTGTGGCTTTTGCGTGTCTGCTTGTTGGTGAATGTTCCCCAGGCATAGAAATGCGAGTTGACTGGAGGTCCAACACTAGAAACACCTTTGTCCGAGCTTGGTGTTCGAATGGTGGTCCAGGACCCCTGAACAAACCCTGACCACGCCCAAAAACCTTAGCCTGACTGCACGGACCTGTCGTACTTTGGATGGCGGGTTGAGCTTTCGGGCTCTACCGGTTAAGTCACTGGATTATCAAAAACAGACTCCAAGCCTTCAGCGAAGTTTTCCATGTGTTCTCGAATGTTCCGAATATTCTTCTGGCTGCAAGAAGACCCCCTCGGAGAAAACCCCATATGGTTGGGAATGCTTAGAGACAAGCTTCTCCCAAGAAGCCCATACCCTGAAGATCCTTTATAGGCTAAGAGGTCCTAAACCCCAACTTTCAGGATCCCAGACCCTGGTAGTAACCCTTAATGGCTCAGGAACCGGGCCCGTACCATGAGTCCTTTGTGGCTACGACTGGAGCAGACGCTGGCCTTGTGTTTAGTCTTTAGTCCGGCGGAGGTTTAGGGCTTTGTATACCAGGACCCTCCTTGTACCCTCGAGTAGGGGTATATGGTCCCAAATTAAGGGCGTTTAGGGTCTAATAGAGGGTAGATGGAGGGTCTAGGTAGGTTTAGGGGCTCGAGGGATCAAGGGGCTTTGTAGGTTCAGGGTTTTCTGCCCTGACCTCCGTGTTGCTCAAACATTCAGGCGACTGCACAAGTCCTGATGCAACAAGGCCTTCAGTTGAGGAATATGACTGAAATTACAGTAGGTATCCTTCATCGATGCTTCTGATCAGGGAGGTAGAGTCTTTTGGTGCGGTTTCGTCAGGACCGACAGCGCAGAAGGCAAAAAAAGCCTAAAGCCCTCACTGACTCTGCGTCCGCCGATAGCCCTTTCGGGTCTGCCCTGCTGGAGTCTTAGTAAGATAGGAACCTGATAAAGAAGCCCTGGATCTTTCTTGGTGTTCTTTGTAGGAGTTCTACTGTTCTTGCAGTGGCAGGCCCAGGGTTTTTTGATCAGGGTCTTACACCCTAAACCCTAAACCCTAAACCCTAAACCCTAAACCCTAAACCCTTACACCAGTTGAAGAAAATCCTTGAACAGCGCATGGAAGACCCGGAATCAAAAACGCCGGTCTTCCTTTTCTGAGCACTACTATAGGGGCCTAGATAATTACACTTTTGGGGATCCTTATGATAATCATAGTATCATGGGCCCCAAAACCCTATAGTCTAATTCTTAAGGCCCCTGTATCACCTCCGCATGTTTCCATGGTGTAGGGGTTAGGGCAGTTTGGGGTTGAGGAGCGTAGAGTAAGCACACATGAGCCATGCACCTTCGTGGGCATCTTTGAAAGTCTCACGTAAAGCAGGACCGCAGATGCAACGAACACCCTAGACCCGAAACCCCAAGTAAAACCCCAAACTGGGAACATTTGTCCCTGTGTTCATGCGTCTTTTCTTCTCTGCCATAACTCGTGGCGAAGCTTTCAACCAGCCAAACTACCCTGCTATGCGGGCTCGTCCTAGCGAAGTAGGAGGCAAAGAGAACCCCTGAAAGCACACCGTAAACCCTAAACCCCTAAGCCCTAAACCCCTCGAAACACAGGAATCAGGTCTCCGGCGCTACGGAGTTGCTTCGGCACCTTTGCACCGAGCGACCTCGCCGGCGATTCCTTGCGTTTTCTCATCGGACATGGGCCACTGTGGGTTTAGGGTTCCTTCAGAGGGATCTATAGGGGTTCCTTTCAAGGGATCTATAGGGGTTCCTTTAAAGGGGTCTATAAGGGTTCCTTTAAAGGGATCTATAAGGGTTCCTTTTCGGGTGTAAGGGTTTAGGGGCTCAGGGGTTTAGGGTTTAGGGTTTTAAGGCTTTAGGGTTCACGGTTAACGGCTACGCTACGGCTTAGGGCCTCTTACAAGGGTTCTGTAGGGTTTTGTTTGGGTAAGGTTCAAGGGTGAAGGGCTATTGTACTAGATACCGATTGACATAGTGCCATATTAGGGTGTTGCGGTGAAAAAAGGTTGTTTAAGGAGCATTGTACGAGGTACTGGCGGGGTTACTTGAAGGGTTACTACATCATGGAACTCCGGTGAGTCCGGATTTAGGATTTGAAGGGTAGGGGAGTGCATTGACAGTTCCTTACGGCACGGCCCTTGGCACGGTGTACATGGTTAAACTGTGCATGGACCTTTGTGCAGTAGCTGGGATCGGATAGAACGCGGCCATCGTTGCAACGTTGAACCTTTCTTAACCAGGAAAGCCAGGACTGAGGAAGCATGGAAACCCTGAACCCTTCACAAAAGCTACGCGCACGACGTGCTAAAATCCCTGTTCGGCACCGCAAGTGCGAATGCAAAAGGCCTGAAAGCCTGAACGAAGACTCATGCTAGAGAATACAGACAAAAAGCGAATAATACCAGAATAGATGCTTTATAACACGTAATAGGCATCTATGCATACATATATCCGTTTATGTATGTGTATATGTGAATGTATTTGTATATGTACATGTATATGTATAGGCATAGGCATAGGTATAGGTCTAGGTATAGGTATATGTATCGGTCTAGGTATTGGTTTAGCTATAGGTATATGTGTATGTATTGGATACGCATCTCTCTCTCTCTCTCTCTCTCTCTCGCTCTCTCTCTTTGTGTACATATATGTATAGATGTGTAGGTGTATGTATATATGTTTATATATGTATACATATGCATATACATACCAGCATGCGCACATACACTCGCGCACAAATCTGTATAATACGTGACCCAGGTACAGCGTCTGCGGCCGCGGTGATGAGCGAAACTGCACGAGCCGTCACTGCGCGTGGAAACGGCGCCTCCGTTCATGTCATGACATCCTGGCACTCTGCTTGGAGATCCGGGTGTTGGGCCTGGGTTAGTTAGGTTCGGGGGGACAAGTGTTACGAACAGGCTTAATTAAGGATCTAGAAGAAGTCTATAAGCGGTTGCTACAGAGGGGTATTGTGGGTTTGGGTCTGGGGCTCGGTTTGCGGCCCGGCACTGCAGGTGGGCTCGAAGTCTTGAAACCCAAGCCCAAACCTAGCACAGAAGCAACACCGAAGCCCGAGTAGAACAAAGTTGGGCCTCTTCTCGAACTAAGCCTGTCACTACTATGTCAATGTCTGCAGCCACGAGTACAGAGGCGCTAAAGAAGCTGAATAACTAGTACAACTATTCCTTGGCATTCCTGAATAGAAAATAGGCAGTAGAGTATACCCCAACACCCTATCCTTTAGGGTTTCGGGTATCCTAAGAATAGCAAGGCATGGCTCAAGCAGTGTGCAACCGGAACGCTTTGAGGAAAGTTCACGTGCCGTTCTTGTACATGCAGCGGGAAGACTGGAAGGAGGAAGCATCAATTCGAAGACAAGGGCTAAAGGGAAACCTAGGCTCAGGAAGTTCAGGGCTCAGTTGTGCTTGCACAGGTTTGAGTGACAACGTCCTGTTCTGGTGCTTCAAGTAATTCTGCGGTACTTTTTCCTCAAGCCCTCAACCCTTACCCCCAAATTGCTGTTCTGATTACAAAGGCCCCTTAGGTTCAGGGCTGGCTGTTGGTTCAGGGTTCCAGTGTTTAGGTTGAGGGATGCTTGGGAGAGAGAGAGAGAGAGAGAGAGAGAGAGAGAGGTTGAGGGTTGAGGGGTTTCTGGCTTATTGGTTTAGGGTTCACGAGTTTAAGTGGCCAAACAAGCGGTGGAGCAGCTACTTCGCATGCTCCTCCTCGCCAGGATCCGCCGCAACAAGCAAGGGGTTGTGGCCCAGCGGCCTTTCCTCCCAGGATCCCCACCGGCCAAACAAGCTGCCCCTGCGGGTCAGTCACATCCGCCACCCTGGGAAGCGGATCCGGAATGCGAGGAAGTTCGCAGAGAGGCTGCTGCGATGTTCAATCCGGCCGGAGGCTTTGCAGAAATCGCCCGTCTGGGGAAGGAGTACAACCTCCACGCATATTCCTGCTGGACGCTTGTAGCACGGCCAGGGGGAAAGAAGCTCGTGGCAAACAACATCGCGAATCTACCTATCAGACCTATCAAATTGAACCTGCATTTTGACCGACATGTTGCTGAGGCCACCCCCCTCCAATTGTCAAAGGGACGCCGATGAGAACTCTGACTTTGAAGAAACTTGGAAATGGCATGAAAAGGCAAGTGTATGAGTCGACCAGTGGGAGGCGGTCGCATTGAAGTTCAGTTTGTCAATGGCTGACCATGGTCGAGAGTTGGAGCTGGGAGCGGCCTACAGTCCGATAAGGAAACTGGTCCCAGAAATGTATGGGGTTATGAGAGTTCGGATGTTCTACCATGATCTTGGCCGACCTGATCCAGACACGTCACTGCACATCAAGCCAGACCACAACCTTGAAGTCCTGATCGTGCAGAGGCGGGAAGAGCCGAAAGATTACGGTGACAGACGAATGTGTATACCAAATATTTGTATATATGTATCTCTGCACATGATATGTAGTATATACATATATATATATATATATATGTATGTATGTACGTATGTATGTATATGAATATACTTGTATTTACATATGTGTAAAAAATATATAATGTGTATATGTACATATATACATATATATATATATATATATATATATATATATTATACATACACCGTTATTGGAACATGTAGGGCCTCTAGTTTTTTTGAATTTCCTTGGCATGTTTCCCACACGGTCCAGGTTCCAAGCTTTACACACGTTGCAGCCTGCGCTGCCAGTCCATGGCTGGCTTGGGGCCCTGGTACTCCTGAAAGTTGTGGAGGAAGGCCTTCAGCCGAAAGACATGGGACCTCACAATTAGGGCTCTTTGACCGGACGACGCGAGAGCCTGGACATCAGGCTCATCGACTACAGGGACTTGAAGCCACATAACATGCACTACAATAAGTATATCCCTCGCAGTCCCGGGATGTGCATGGGGTCTATCCCCCAATGTCGGGCGAGAAACTGGAGTGCCAAAGCGAGCGAGCGACAGCACAACTCTGCTGAAACTTTGGGGCTGTAGGTAGGATGCCATGGCCCTTGCCTAGCTGACCCACCGATCACTGGACCACACTGTACTGCAAGGGCTGATGGATACTGGACAGCCGTCGATGATTTATCTGAGTGCTACGTGGCACCTTTGGCTCGGTCTGGACGGCGTTGAGACAACGCAAAAGTGCTGCTTTGCGCCATGACTGCGACCTTTGTTTTCCTGGCCTATTGGTGGTGGCAGTGGAATGCCATTTTCCTGCACCGGGGGGCACACCAGCAGGTGTACTGAAGAGGGACGTGCGATGCTACAACCTTCGCCTGTACTGCATGCGACTGCATGCGACTGAAGTAGGGTTCATTTTAGGCTCCTCTTGGACTTTCAATGTGGCTGGTCTTTATGAGTGAATACTTTATTGAGAGCTCGCAATGAGTGATCTGCATATACACTCCTAGGCATGCTTGCCCTGGGGAACAGCGGTTCATGGTGCTTGTCTGGTTCTGGTAAAGGATGGGGGCCTGTGATACTTGGCTCCGTCTCCCACACACTTTCGAGCACAGCATAGTGGCTGGAACATGGTCACATGGCATGGGCCTCGGTGGACTGGGCAGTCAGCAGTCAGCCCTCTGCAGTCCGAGCTGGAGTCATTCCTGCTGGCGCTGACGAGCCCGGTGCCTTTCTGGTTGCAAAGGATGTGTCGCACTGCAGAACGGGGCGTGCTTTGCCTTGGACGAACTGCGAATTGTCGTTGATGTGTTACGGAGTGCCGTGATGGGCTGAACGATGAACAGATGAATTCGGAAGTGTTTGATTTTTATGTTTGCATATGTTCCAATGTGAACATGGCATGGTTGTATCGTGAAGCCCCGCAACCCTCGTCTGACTTGTCGAGCACGAGTGACCAAAAAAAGTTTCCGAACAAGAATATTGGCAAGTCATTGGAAAGCTGGTTGGATAAAACGACGAAGATTGATGCAGAGCTTAAGAAATTGGAACAGGAGCATAAACATAGTTTCGAGGGATTGAAACGGGCCGTCGCCAGCAAAATCCCGGGAGACGGCTGGAGGTCGCTGATCAGCCGCAAGGACCTCTGCAACGGCTTCTGAATGTCAGACAACACAGAGTTTCACTTGAATTGTGTGCAAACAGCCATGTACATAGACAGGATGTCGCTGTGCAGCGCACGAGCAGCGGAAAAGAGGGTCGAGGTCACCTCCCTTCTCGTGGATGAGACCGGTGCGAGAGGAAAGACCGAATGCCTCCGCTGACCTCGTTCGCCACAGATCCCCACAATGGCTTATATACAAATGCGCTGAGGTGTGCGTGCTGGGCGAGTCCTTGTCCAACTATCCTGGCAACAAAGGCCGGAACTCTGCAAAAGCGTTCTCTGTCACACAGAAAATCGGCACACAACACAGAGAGGTGTTGCGTCGTCATCATCACCATCATCATCAGCATCATGATCGTTACCATCATCGTCATCACTACCATCATCTCCATCGTCACCATCATCATCATTGACATTATCATCAATCACCATGAGGTGTTGTTCGTGTTTTCTACGCAGCCGTTTTCATTTGGGTCGCCCAAGCGTTTGAGGATACTCCTCCCCTGCCTCTGTTTCCTTTCTGTGTCTCCAGCCATGGGCGGATGCTTTTCCGGTTGCGGATGTTGTGGAAATCATGGAGTTCAGGGAACAAGTTGGATGCGGAGCCAGTTTAGGGCCTATGGTTTAGGGTTTAAGCGTTTAGGGCTCAGGTTTCAAGGTTTTAAGGGCTTAGGCCCAGTGTTTAACGGTAGACTGGCTTGACGTTTCGAATGCTTGGGAGAGAGAGAGGGTTTGAGTGTTTGGGAACTCAAAGTTTTGGGTTTCGGAACTCCGGCTTGGGATAGGATGGCTTTCCAGCTTCCTGCGTTCCCGCGCCGTCTGCTTGAGGCCCCGCGCTGTAAGCACGATCAATGCCAACCACGAAGTCCCCTAGCTTCTCATACTCTCGGCGGCTGCGAGACGTTTTTTTCTTAAGTGTGTGGAGGTCGACTTAGTCTGAAAAGCCTGTTCAGATGTTTGCTCGGCTGGAGCCAGAAGGCCGGCTGGATGTTTCAAAGTCAGGGTTCCCGCGCCAGAGCTGGTGCATATCTCGTTTTTGGACTGTTTAATCCAAGGTAATATACCCTTAATATAGCCAGTATATACCCATTTTATAGCCCATTATAGGGTAGGGGTCCCATTAAGGGTCCCTCCTTCACCCCTTTGATTTAATGTTCGTGTGTCTTGAAGTAGACCAGTTGGCTTCGCAAGCCTACAGCAAGCAGAGGGCCGAAGCCCTACAAGACACATTTTTTCTGTTCCGAATTCTTCTTTACCCTAAGGCCCAAAGTAGTTCCTTTTTAGGGTTCGTTTATCGAATCCTTCAAGGTCATCCCAAAAAGGAACTACTTTTGGGCCTATGGGTAGCTTAACTTCCCAATCTTAAACGTTAAACCCCAAGCCAAAGCCAGAAAGGAGACTTCGTCATCGAAATACTGGCAGCACGCCGAACACTACGATGCTTGGCCGGAGGAGAACTGGGCAGAAGCTTGGCCGGTTGCTCGGCAACATGTGCAGGCTTTTCGTTTTTTTTTGGTGCTGTGTTCCTTTCAGGGTCCCTTTAATTTAGTAAAGGTTTCTACAAGGGCGCCTGTAAGGATCTGTAGGCAGCCAGCCTATAGTCACTTTAGTCAAGAAATGGGAACGTCTGTTCAGGATTTGGAGTCGGATGGAATGTATTGGAATGTAATGACAAGGCTTGCTTTGTTGTGAGAACTGGCGTAAGCCAAGGATCCATCTTGGAAGGCCACCATGTTTTGCGGTTTCAGCTGCCGCAGCAGATGAAGTCTAGTGAATTTTGTGCACTCACGTAAGGCCGGCCGAATAGCGGAGCTGGTTTTTCCGTGGCGGATCTTGCCTTAAGGCTTCGAGTGTGCAGTGGCCCGATGGCTCGAGATTGCCTCTTCGGTATCTCACGCTTACGTAAGTCAATCTTAGGGCAACCAATTCCATGGAAGTTCACGGATCAGGGAATCAGAAAAGGTTGGAAGTTTCAATTTCCCTAGGAAGGAGCCTAGTGATAATGCCATCTTGCACCCCTAGTGAATTCAGGGCTTGGGATTTACGGCTCAGGGCCTGGACTCAAAATTGGCAATTCCTGCACACAAAAATTTGAAGCCTGAGCTTGTGCGTCGAAGACTGACCTGTTCGAGCTTCCTCAACGAGCAGGATTTCCTGAGATCATGTCCTTCAGAAGGGGCTACTACCGGTTTAGGGCTTCCAGTGCGCCATGTCCTTCGACCGCCCGGCGCGCTCGCAAGTGGTCCAAACAGGGCGGACGGAACGGATCGAGTCAGAGTCAGTCCCAAAATGGATCCCCGGCATTTCCGTAGCAAGTTTGAGTAATGTAGGAACCTGATTAAGAAACCCTGGGCCTATAACCCGAAAATGGCAGGATTCATATAAGGAACCCTTACAAAGGCCCAAGGTTTCTGAATCAGATTCCTACATTAGGCAAGTTGGGCTTCTCTTTCGAAGTGCAGGAAAAAGAGACTCGTCCGATACCAAGACAACTTAGGATCTGCGACTCATGCGGCTGCCTGGCTGGAGGGAGATATGCAGGGATAATTAGAATAGGTTTTGGGGGTATATTATACTATACTTATATAAAAAGAAACCCTCCGAAACCCTATTCGGGGTATTAGGCGGGCAAGAGAGCGCTGCGTGAAACAGAGGGGTTTGGGGTGTCGACTTCGGAATGTGTGCTTTACAGTTGGGTTACAGGTGCTTGCACGGGCACAGAGCATGCGGTCGCGGTTGCCAGCAGCCTTCGACGACCTCTGTGGATAAGAGACAATAGAGGTGCAACGTTTCCCCGAAGCCCCAACACTCAAAAACGACAGATGCTTGACAGTGAGCATGGCAGTTGTTTCGTTGAAGTCCTTAGTACGTGCCTGCGACGCAGCTGCTAGGCTGCACCCTGCAATTTTCAGATCAGCCCACTACTTGCGAAACGGAGAACTCCAAACCTCACCGGAACCCACCCCCAAAAACTCAGGATCCAGCAACTTGACGTCCAGAAGTCATTGTACGAGCTGCGGCACGCTCCGGTGACCAGGCATTAATACACAAAAAGTCCGGAATCGGCTTTGTTTCAGACTTGTGGTTGGGAGGGTATCCGTTTCAGACTGTTTAGTAGTTTGGAGTTTGGATGCCTGTCTCAAGGACCTCAAGGGCTGAATGGATGTTGAAAGGATTAAAGATTCCTTTCAAGGGCTCTTATTTTTTCTGACCCTAGCACCTCAAACCCTGAGCCCATCTACATCCCAAGCCCTTAAAGCTTTCCGCTGGCTTCTGCTGGGATCTCCCCCAGCTGCAGATCTTCACAAAGAGCTTAGGGACCAAACGCAATAAGGATCCTACTATTTAGGGTACTATGTTAGGATCCCCTATTTTCGGAAACTCCCATATAGCCTGCAGGATGCTATGCTTAGACGGCTTTCCCCAAGAAGACCACAGAAGCCTAAAGCCGAGGAAGGAAGAGCGAGAGATGCGCATGGTGGCCCGTGCGAACATGGGCCTTGGCACCTACCTCCGCAGCCAGGGGTTTTGGGTTTCTGACACTCAGCGGTTCATGGTTTTCGGCCTTAGGGTGTGTGGCCTCACGTGTTGCGTGTTTGAAGATTGGGGTTGGGGTTTCGGTACCCAGTTGGCAAGGCACCACGAGATGTTCAAGCGGTGTCGCAGGGTCGTAGTTATAGGAATACTTACATTGGACCTCATGCGTCAGATGAAATTCTCGAATGGGGTAACATGGGGTTTCTATGTGTGAGTGCAAGCGAGCCAATGGGCCTTGAACGTTTGAGTCACCGAGCACCCCACCAACAGACCCTAAACTTTATACCTATTTAGACCATGGCCAATAGTCTTAATGAGTAGAATGGAGTTGTTGGGAGATAATGTACAATGGCTATACTGTTATACTAAGGAACCCTAGGGCCCTAAAGCACAGCACTGCAGATTGTTTCGGCTCGTATGTGGAACTCCAAACCCCTAGACTCTAAACCTATATGCACATATGTACGTGCGTATGTGTATATATATATATATATATATTTATGTGTGTGTATTTAAGCATATACATGCAAATATAGAAATAAATGAACGTATGAATATAAAAGTTTTTGTGCCAAGGGAAGGGTGGCGGATACTTTGAGCGCGGAGACTCTGCAAGTCGAGGCGGGGCTGCCCTTGACATTCGGGATCCCCTCCAGAGGGTCTTTTAGGCTTTAGGGTTAAGGGTCTCCAGAAGCTCGACTATAGCGGCCTTAAATCGTCAGCATGGGGGGATGTTTAGGGTTTGGGGATTATGATTGGGAAGCGGAGAGAGGGGCTTGAAACAGTCAGAATGGGGTTTCGGTATATTACAAAGTTTTGTCCAAAGAACATGAACCCTAAGGGATAAGAAGAGCAATTACTCAGGCTGTTACCCTAAAGCCCGAGAATCACGAATCCGTAAACCCTTACACAAGCCCAATGCCTTAAAGCCCTGAAACCTTAACCTAAGCCCCAAACCGGCCCTGAACCGAAACCGAGGATTTGGAGCACCTCCACTACACGCGCAACCCTCTGGCTGCCTAGTCTTGAGTCCCGGGGTTGTTTGTACACTCCGAAGCTATAAACTGTACACCCGGAACTCCAACCTCTCAGTGCTTGTAGGGCGCCATCTTGAATCCTTTTCCCCGAACCCGACGAGCCGTCATGCTAGCAGGAAAGAATGAGAACGCAGATGTCAAGAAGGGTGGTTTGGTGCCTTTGCGGCAGCTCTGGAGATTGGGACTGGACTTTAGGAATGAAGGTTTTAGTTTAGCTTTGCGGCTTGCAGATGTTCGGTCTCGCAGGATTTGCACTTCGGGACTTGCAACGCCTACACTTCGTGCCATGAGGTTTCAAGGGATCACTCGAAATAACTGCTGGGATAGTCTGTTTGCCGTTTGCATCATCTGATTCGCAGCCGATGTTTGCGGACTTCTGTAGCATTGCCTGGCAGTCATGACACAGGATGACATATTTTTCTTTTGGCTATAAACCGACCAGGCATTACACACCGCATGTTGTGCTTTCTGATGTCGGACCAGTGAACAGCTGATCTGGGTTGTTAGAGCTTGTCGAGCGAGTATGCCACAGACGGGCATGGGAAAATCAGCTGTGGCCCAGTGCAAGCCTTTTCTGACCAAGGACGAGTATGGCCGATGGCGGGCAGATGAAAAAGTCCCAGAGCCCGCTGCGACGCAGAATGGAGATGCAAAACTCTCCGGCAGAAAAGATGCACAGAAATCGCGCAGCAGACGACGAGAAGAGAAGCGTTCACGAAGTCGACGTTCCAGAAGCCGGCGCTCCAGAAGCAGACCGTCGAGAAGCAGACGCTCGAGAAGTCGTGACTCACCAAGCAGGCGCTCGCGAAGCAGGCGCTCACGCAGCCGGCGCTCGCGCAGCCGGCGGTCGCGAAGCCGGCGCTCGCGCAGCAGGCGATCGCGCAGCCGGCAGTCGCGCAGCCGGCGCTCGCGCAGCAGGCGCTCGCGCAGCCGGCAGTCGCGCAGCAGGCGCTCGCGAAGTCGCAAGCGTGGGGAGAAGCCGGAAAGACGGTCCAGAAGCAGACGGAAAGGTGGCACTCGCTCTCCAGCGAGGAAGCAGGTGAACAGATCCAGAAGTGGACGTCGCGAGGAGAAGCGTTCGGGCAGCAGGAAGAGACATGCCCCAGTGCCCAAGGACCGGGGTTGGTGGGCCAACTGTTAATGCCTGACGATCCGGGAAGGGTGTGCCCTTTTCATATCCTTTTCATGCTACCGCAGTGCAAGCCCCTTTGCGGTCATGTTGACTCAGGGTTTAGATGTGCATTCGGTCTTCTACAACAAGAGGACAGGAGTGCTGTCCAGCATGGGCTCGGTTGCATGCATACACATGAAATCTGACCCGTTTCCGCAAACGGCTCTGCGTCCGCGCATAGTCTTCCTGTAGCCCTGCGTCCGGGGGTAGTCTTCCTGTGGACCAGCACGCAATCCTGCATGCCGATCCAGACAGGCCACTGAACCATAAACGTGAAGCCTGAGGATACACATATTCAAGACACGTACAGTACATACACAAACACACAACATGGGGTCTCGTCCGAAGCATTCCGAAGCCGAAACCTATCTGGCCGATCAGCTGTTATGCCGAGCATCGACTCAGTATGACCAAGCCAGGTCTTTCATCTGCAGCCTTCATGGCTGCTTCTCAAAATCTCAACGCCCTGATCCCGCATTTGGAATAGGTGGTCACCACATGTCTTCTCACAGCCGTGCATAGTTGTTCCTGCAGCAGCGGGCAGGAAGCACCAACACCAATAACAGCAGCAGCAAGCGTTGTCACAGGAGGCGTACGGCACAGGAGGAAGAGGAGGAGGCGGAGCGGCAGCGAGAGGGGGAAGGGGAGGAGGACGAGGGGGAAGGGGCAGGGGCAGGGGCAGGGGGCGGAGGAGGAATTGTCCGGGGATTTGGTGGTGTAGTGGTTGTAGCATACCAAGCGTCCTCATGCATAGCGTCAGACAGGAGGCAGCCAAAGCCGACAAACCTGCCGGCGAAGCAGCGCCAGACGATGTGCACGCCGATCCCGATCCGGGTGTCTTGGTGAGTCTATGAAATTAGGGTCGGGGTGTATGGTTTAAGTTTGAGGGTTAGATTGGGTTACGTAGCCAGTTGGAAACGGGTTCGGGAACAGCCACCTGCAATGGTTGATCCTGATGTCGGAGATGCTTGAGTATAGACCTGTAGGACGAACTGCGCTGAGGGTGATGACGACGACGCTGTTAGCACTGACTTCTTTGACCAAGCCGTACACAAAATTTGGTTTTTGCTGCCAAAATAAAAACGCCAACACCGTTCGATGCTGCCATTATAAAGAAGCCACCTCCAGGAGCTTTCGTCAGCAAGCCATACATACATAGCTGTCAATGAGCCGCACTTAAAAACCATCAGGGCTCCCGAGGGCTCCTTCATCAGCAAGCCAAGAAGTCGGGGCTGGTAAGAACTCAACCTCGGGTGTTGGGTTTAGGGTTTGGGCATAGTGCTGGTTTCTCATGAAGACCTTGAGAGCCCAGCTTGCTGGCATACAAGCAACGCCCGTGCTGAAAAGGGCATAGGACGGCGGCTTCAGGGTAGATCCTCCAGCCGTAAAGCCTTGCGCCCTCCCACTGCCTGAGATGCAACAGCCCAGGCAAGCCGCTCTCCAAGGCTGAAAAGCAGAAGATGGCGCTGGCGCGCTTGAGGGAGAGGCACAGGGTGCAGCGTTGAGGATGTAAACCCCGTAGACTGTTTCCGACGCGAAGACGTAGGGTCAAGGGTTTCGGGTTACTCGTCTGAACCGAAACATGACTGTCGGGGGCATTGAACACGAAGCCATCTTGCCGTGCCAGCCCTTGAGGTGTCCTGTTCGCACAATAAGTCGACTCACCACAGCTCAAGAGAAGGTGCCCCAAACCCGAAGCAATTTAACTACATAAAGACAGTTTGCAATAGTGACGATAATGGTTTTACTATGAACGACAAGAGAGATTGTTAGCAGGAGTAACAGTAGTACCGCACAAAAAACAAGCACCAATCACTACCGTACAACAACTCCAAAGGGGTCCTATCAACCTGGGTTTCTGCCTGCTCGCGAAGGTTCATGGGCAGGTAAAACAAGATAGAAAAGCAGCTGCAACCTGGATGACGGTGCTTACAACAACCACGAAGCCCTCCTTGAAACCCCAAAGAACGCCAAAGCCCCCGAACCGCTAAGTGGGCCCCTCAACCACAGGAAGCGCCTGTCTCCACCGAAGCCATGCAGCTTGGATGCACGAAGAAGGGACCCATCTTATCGTCTTGGACGGTTCAGGTGGTGTCGGGCTTGAGGTAAGGGTTTCGGGTTGACAGCGCACCTGCAACGCTTTGGGCGGTGGTGATGGCTCAAGGTTACAACCTGTAAAATGTGCTGAGCAGGTAGGTTGCGGCCCTGCTTAGATTCCAGGGTTGAGCCTGTTGAGGTTTCAGAGGTGACGGTTTAGGGGTTTAGGATTTCAGGGTTGAGGGTTTAAGATTTAGACTGACTCTATCATGGTTTAAGCTTTGAACTTGGGGGTGTTCTCTACCACGGCTCGAGAGCCTCTACTGAACGGGAGCTGTCGCGGAGCTGTAACGGAGCCTTAACTGGAGCTGTAGCGGGAAGCCCCTGCAGATGCCTTGCAACATTCACCGGAGGTGTAGCAGTGTCGCCCCGCCAAACTGTTACAACCCCCAGGAGTTGAGATACAAAAAGTCACAAGCACGCCATGAACCGTGGACCTCTGATTTATAAGGGTTTGGATACATTGCCGTGCGGACATTACGTGCTTCTGCAAGGGGGTCTCTGACTTCCTTTTGCCCATTGCGGTATGATACCTAACACCTAAACCCTAAACCCTAAACCCTATACCCCTAAATTGTTTCGGAGCTGATGCCATTGTAAGGGATATGGGAGTCCTTGACTCGAAGGCACTATGGACCGGGATTGACATACCATCGTTTACTGGATTATTCGGGGGGTTGCCAAAATTATGGTCCCTTTTTGGGTACCCGACTTATTAGGCGCCGTATTATAATGAGGACCCCAATTTGACAACCACCCATTGGAGTTTCCTGGCTTGCAGCTCCTAAAACCCCGGAACCCAGGATGATGCCGCCAACTGTTTCGGGAAGTTACCACGGGTCGCAGACCCAAAACCCGAGTGTTTGGTAACCCCTCAAGGCGGTAGAAGGTGGTGTTTCAGATGTCAGATGACACCAACACCCGCCATAGACTCTTGATGAGGTGACGGCTGTTTTTCCAAGTGCAGTACTCTAAACTACCATAACCGTGACCTACTTGTATGTAGGCTCCTATTACAAGCCCTAATATGGAATTTATAGGGACCCTACAAAATAGTAGGTGTTGGTAGTTCAAAATAGCTATACTTCTGCCCTGAACCCTGGGCCGCAGGCCATTTTCGCGAGAAGTCCTCGAGGAGCCGCAGTGTGGAGCGGCGACGCGAGTCGGTACGATGGCGCTGAGGTCGTGGTTCACTTACCTTTGGTTAGTAGGGAATGGAGGAATGGGGTGTAGGGTTTAAGGGTAGGAGGGAATGGAGGAATGGGCTACAATTATTACTACTATTACTACCATTCTTCCATTCCCTACTAACCAAAGGCAAGGTCAGGTTCAGGGTTTGGCATGTCATTAGGGCTCAGCGTTAGGGTGTAGGCTTCGACCACCGAGATCTCCAGGGCCTGGAGTTGAGGAACATAAGAGGGTTACGTAGCTTCATTGGATAGAGTTAGGCTACCTTGCTTGCAGGCTCTGCAAGCACCCATTGGCCAGTGCTTTCGCCCCACACCTTGAGCCCCTAGATTTGTGTGGGGAGTTGATGCTCACTATGCTGCAAGCCGGAATACAGACCCTCACTGCTTTGGCGTCGAAACCCAAAGTCCAGCATAGCCCTGGACATGCCAAGTCTTCCATGTTCGTGAAAGTTCGACGACGCTTGTCCCGCCAGCGTGCCTTCCTGCAGGTGCCTAGCAACGCTGGATCTGAGGGGGGCAGGTTCACCCTTGTACATAAAAGACTTTGGAGGTATAGCAGGAGTCAAAGCGCAGCCCTAAAATCGAAGCCTGACATGCTGGGAATGACTAGTGAACATCGTTATCCCGACATGCTTACAGTAGGATACTCTCCACAATGCCTTCTTCTGCCTATGAAAGCTTTGATCTTAATTTCCATGAATCCAGGTTGCCACCTAGTTTCATGGCCGGGCAGAGCTGGTTCACCAAAGGCATGCGGCGATTAGGATGACGGAAGAAGAGAGACTGGATGCCCAGATGATTAGACTAAAAAGCTTGGCGTCAAAAGATTCGGAGCTTGGGAGTTTGCCCCTGAACCCCTTAACGAGCGGCTCTTGGTGCTCAGTACTCAGGTCCAGATCGTGACCACCTGAGTCTAAAGCCGAAGCTCGATTGATCAAGGAATCAAGCCTTCCCCGGATCCTCGAGCCCCAACCACCAAACCCAAAACCCGAAAAGCCCTCACACTGATAGTAAGAACTGAAATCTGTAAGCCCTTCAGATAAAGCCCCAAGAAGCCTCACAGTCTCGAGCTGCACCATAGAAGGTGTGACCTAGACCTAAACCTACCAAAACCTACTGTTATCATAGACTCTCATATGAACTGTATAAGGACCCCACACGACAGTAGTTTCAAGTGGTTTGAGGTAGGGTGCAGTTTGACGGATGCTTGAGCTCAAGCATCAGTTTCAAGATTCCCTGACAATGCCTCTGTCGTTGCCGTGTAGGACTCGGAAACCTTATTCCGATGACGAGCACAGAATAGAACGACAACAAGACAAGACAGACCAGCGAGGATTTATACGGCCCCAGGTCGGAGTCTGCAGCAATTGCACCGGCAGAAACAGTGGCAATGCCATGTGACGACATCGACGGAGCAAGTTCCATGAGCTGTGATCACCAGTACAACGAGCGATTTCAAACGTGGTCGGTTGTCGTCTTGGCATTGCATTGCTTTCAACCTTCTGTTTAACAAAGTCAGACCCCAACGGCCCTGTAAACTTTACTCACAAGTCTGCCTTACGGGTGCCCTGGCAGTGTTGTGTTCTCAATCTGCTGCATTAGCCGCTGGCCATTCTAAGGAGCCTAGAGTTTAGCGGTTTGGGGTTTATCTGAAGCTTGGCTGAAGGGATTCAGGGCTTAGTGCATTGCAGTCCCTGCTCAAAACAAGGGTTTATGCAGAATCTGCAGAGCACTAGGGTACCGCTGATGAGATCTTAAACTCAAGTAGTGGCACTTTGCAACGAAGCTAAGGCTCCCCTCGTGTAATCCGGCACACGACATGAAACCCTGAACCCTTGACCCTACCTTGAACCTGCGAGAACTGACTGTTTTGCAGGGCCGCAACATGGACAACCCCCTAAACCCTGAAGCCTACAATGCGTAAGGGCGCCTAGCGTCGACTCCAAGACCGTTTGTTTCCTGATTGGTGACATTTCTGTGGCAGGCCCGCTCATCTCAAGCAGCCACTTCCGCAAGCGGCTTGGTGCCCACACAGCCACCGAGGTGATTGGGGCTTGGGATTTGCTTTTAAAAGGGACCTTTGGGTTTGGTGCTTACAGGAAGGTAGTGCCAGTTGCCACAATAAGGAAAGCATATTATGAGAAAGTGTAGGGTTCGGTTTAGGGCTTAGGGTCTACATCCGCAATGGCTGGTTGTCCCAATGTTGTTTTCCGACTGCTGACCTGGCCGGCCATAGACGTTGGCCCTAAACTCCAACACTTCGCAGAAGTTCTGCGGAATAGCATAGGGGCCTAAATAATTACAATACTAATTTTTGTTGGGGGGGGTCCTTATTACATGTAATAGTATAATATGTGTCCAAACCTTTGTGAAATCATTAAGGCCCCTATAGTAACACCTTGCCTACAGCTAGCAACCTCCAACAATCCACAACCAAAAAAACCCAACCCCGAAACTCTAAACCCCCAAAGCCTAAATCCTAAACCCTCGACCCGAACACAGAGACCTCGTCTGGCGAGTCCGAGTTGCGAGAGCGTAAACAACGAAATCCGACACACAATGCCAACAAGCATAACAACTCAGCCCCATTTGTTTAGCCCAAGCCTAAGCCACCCTTCCACCCTGAACCCTAAACCTACATCCACTGAGGTGGGCGAGAGAAAGGGCAACTACACTAAAAAACAAAGCCTACATCCCAAGCCCCTAAATACCCTCTGTGTGGAGCCTTGCCTGCCTGTGCAAGTGTGAGCGTCGAAACCTTCCAGTCGAACCACCCTAGAGTCCGAGTCGCGAGAGCGTACTGTAGGGGCCCGAGTAATGACCTTTACCCTTTTGGGGGGCTCCTTATTATATTTATAGTAAAAGGCCCCAACACCCTATTCTAATTACCACGGCCGGTTTGTAACCATTATAGACCCATTTTACGGAACCCTACTCTAATTATTAAGGCCTAAACCTTAAACTTTAAACCCCGAAACCCTAAATGCTAAGCCAAGGCTACAACTCGGCGGCGAAGTGGAAGCCAAGTCTCGAACGTGCTGCTGGCAAGCCTGACTTCATCGTCTCCGTCCAGGAGGGTTCAAGATTTCGGGGTTTAGGGTTCAGGGTATAGGGTTTAGGGCCTGGGAGAGAGAGAGAGAGAGAGAGAGAGAGAGAGAGAGATAGAGAGAGGGTTCAGGGTTTAGGGTTCATAAAAAAGTAGATTCAGGGTCTAGGCTTCATGAACAATTAGAGTCAGGGTTGAGGGTTCATAAGTAAGTAGAGTCAGGGTTTAAGAGTTTAGGGTTCTTAAAGAAGTAAAGTCGTCTAATTTTCCACGGGTCTTGGCTTTGAGGACTTCGGCTGAAGGGCCTTGGGTTTACTTCGTTTTCCAGGCTTCTGGTGCGAGAGGTTTTGGATTTGGGGTTTTGTGGCCTGGAAGAGGACTTGGCCTCAGTTCTGGGAAACATCATGGAGGGAAAGGTGCTTCCCAGAACCCGAAGCCTTTACCTAAACCCCCGAACCTAGGTAAAATAATGGCCCAATACCTCAAGAAGGCCATTATGCTACACACTTTTGGGGTGCAGGTATTCCAAATTACTACTTGTTTCGACGCAAGTTCGAGGTTAAGGCACCCGAGAGGCTCATGTTCGAGAGTCTCTCCATCTAATGCAGGAGCCGGATTGAGAAACCCTTGTTTTTAAATCGGGATCGTGAGCAAAACCCTAAACCCCCTAAACCCTAAACCTCTAAGCCCTAAACCCTCAAAAGCCCGAAGTTCCGATGGTGGCGGATGCGGTTTAGGGTTTTGTGATTCCTTTCCTGCTTGGGCGCAGATTGCTCGTGCGAAACTCCGGCGCCCGAAGCCCTTAAACCCGTTTAGGCTGATACCTTCAACTCTAATGTCTAAACCCTAAAATGGGGGTTTCCGAAAATCGGGGACCCTAATATAGCACCCAAAATGGTAGGATCCTTATTAAGTATTAGGATCCCAAAACCCCAAAAATACGGTACCCCTAATTATTCGGAAACTCCCAAACTAGAGACTTGTCAGTGCGAGGAGCTTTTCGAGCATGCTGAGAATGAAGAGAAGTGGGTGGACGGCGGGTACCAGGACCCCCCAACTTAAGATCCCCAATACCCAACCTTTAGACTTTTTGGGTTCTTATAGTTTAGTAGGAATCGGAAAGTTTAACCTTGTATTTCTGTGGCTTATTGGAGGAGTAAGCCAAGTGCCCTTTAAAGGGGTCTGATATGTCTCATTAAGAGGTAATTAACGGCTACAATAAGGGGGTTGTGGGTCTAGGTAGGGCTAAGAGATAAGGTGTAAGGTGGTGGTGAAAACCCTCTACTGAACTGAACGAACCTGTCCCGGCTCTCCGTCGTCCATCGTGTTTTATGTTCATTTGTTCCGCGCTGTTCAAATCCCCTTGTGAGACTGATGTCAGCCTTAATTGAGTTGGGTTCTTTGTTTCGAAACTTGTATCAGCTAGATGGAGTCACAAGATGTGGAAACGGATTCGGTGTAGTCATGGTTGACAGCAGAATTGTAAAACTCAGTTCTCCAACGAGATATCAGCTGTTGCGCGGGACTTGCTCTCAACACAACCCCCAAGCCCCAAACCCCATCACTATCTCTAAGTCGTTGTGACCTTCTCCTCTTCGAAAGGGCCTCATCGTGTGTGCGGGATCCAAGTTCACTAGAAAGCCCCACCACAATGCCTAAACTAAGCCCTACACCCGGAATTCCACCCTGAGCCCTCAACATGCCCCACAACTCTTTTCATTTAATATAGGATCCTTACAGTTAATTACCTATACTATTTTGGGGGGTTCCTGGTTATGCTTACAGTATAATATACCCAATTACGAAGGCCTGTGTTAAATCCGGCACTTGCGATTGAGGACAAGCGCTGGGAGCCGGTAGATCGGAAGAAGTGGACGCCAGAAGCTCCGGCGGAATCTTGGTATGTATGCAGGTATGTGTGTATGCATGCATGTACAGACATATAAGGCTCAGCAGCGACTGCGACTCCTACACGGAGTCGGTAGCCCCCCTGTTCGGGGCTTGGTGTGGTGTGGTGTGGTGTGTGGTTGGGTGTTTGTGTGGGTGGCTTCCTCCGTTCGGTGGTCGTTGGGGGTCTCTTTCGGACGTTGCAGTGCTATGCCCGCCATGGTATTAGACTCGCCCGCGAAAATCCGCAGACTGACCTTGAATGGCGATTACTATGCCACCCTGCCACCCAACAAGATCCACGGCCTACACCTGTGCAATACGGCTGGTGTCAGACTCAGATTGGGCAGTGCTTGCAAAAATCTATGTGTGCTGTTCGGCCTAGCGTGTGTCCATCTTCAGGGCAACGGGCCAATGCCAAGCACATCAGGTCAGCCCTGGCAGCTTGATCAGCCGTACTCTACTGCCGATTGCGACCGGCCAAGGCTCACAATCCCATCCGTTGCTCGGAGCTCGTTTCTCTGGCAAGCAACCCAGGGGGCTTATACAGCAGCGGTTGCTCACATGGAGTCCTCGAATGTAACGACTACTCCTAAAGACTGTGACACCATGCCCATTGCAATGCCGACAGCGGTACCCCGACCTGTCATGCTCAACACGCTGGATTGGCACGACTCTGCCTTCCTGCCACTGCCGTGGCCTCATAATTGCATAGTTGAGCCAGCGCACAGCTCGTATACTGCAATGCTTCCAGGCTGCCGCAAATTGTATACCTGGAGACTATGGACTAGAGCTGGTATATTCTCTTTGGGGACAAAAGATTGCTTGCCGGTGGCGTCTGCCCTCACCTTGCATGTGCAGGTAGGACCCCCACATACTGGAAGCCATGAGGGCTTAGGGATGGCTCGGTCTCTGTGAGACTTGTGCAAGCCTCGGAGTGGTCCATGCCTTGGTGTCATTCACCCTGGCACCTCCCCTTTGACTCTGCCTCGACTCACACGGCCTAGGTTTGAGGACACCTCGCCTCCGGCCATCGCCTTGACTATGCTGTTTTGGCTTTATGACTCCCATTACCTGCTGCCACCAAGGTTTGAGGCTACCTCGCCTGGTGTGCTGCACTCAGCTTCGGGACCTATCATGCCTCGTCACATGCCTCGCCACATGAACCTTATTAGCACCGCTCTGTCCTGTCACCCCAGGTTTGAGGCCTCCTCGCCCGGTGTCCTCTGCCCAGTTCAGGGCCTGCTTCCCCTCGAGCATGGCTGGTTCCTCTTTCACCCAGGTACCGTTGACTCCGCTCACGGTCTCTCTGCTGGGTCCTTCGTCCTAAGCTCAGCACTTGCTCTGCTTGCTCAGCCCAACCAGGAGGGTTCAGTCCCTTACTCCTCAAAGTTTGCTATGCCGGATCCGCATCGACTGTCCATAGCATATTGGGCTCTGCCGAGGGACATCTACGGTACACCACGTCTCTTTTCATCGGGTGTTGAGCGATGGCGAAACGACGAGCGGCTGATGCTGGCAGTGGGGGAGCTGGAGGCGGAAGAGGCCGTGGCAAGGCCAGAGCCAAGGCCAAAACGGCCCCAGAGGCGGAGTCCAGTGATGAGACGACGTCTCCTCTCTCACCAGACTCCGAGTCAGATCCAGCAGCAAGACCAGTGGCATCCTCGTTTCCGGCTGGACCTCCGCCTCCGACCCCGGTCAACTTGCCTGGACTATCGAGTGGTGCTGGTTCTCCGCCTGCCAAAGCTCGACAAGCTGGACCACCTCCACCCAGCCCTGCTCCGTCACCAAGCATCTTGCCGGCCACTTTCACAACAGACCCAGCAGGTGCTTTGCGAGTCTCGGCAGAGATGGGAGTCTCGGTGGGCACGTCAGCTCCAACGGCTGGACCAGGATCTACGATTTCGAGGGCGCCCACTCCCACGACCAGAGCCGGATCGCCTCAGCAAAGTGCTCCAGTTATGGTTCCGATACCTTCGCCGCCGGGGATCCAGTGCATTGTGCGAGTCAGCGCCCTGGTGGAGAAGCCTCGACCGCCGCCCTGATCTCGATGATCTTTCTTGCCCCGTGCTCTTACTGCACACAGTAGCTGCAAAGGCAAGGGCCCTTCTCTCTTCCTGGGATACAGGGAAGTCGTCTTGCAGGGACCTCTACCTGCCGTCACCGACCAGGCTTCATCCCGCTGCACATGAAAAGAGCACTGGTCGACCCTACAGGGAGTTTGCACTGCTGAGTACAAGTCCTCTGTGCTTCGATTTTGCAACTTGTGCTGTTCTCAGGTCCTCCACTGGCTCGCCTCGTGCACAGCCCTTAGCCAGATGGACGTGGTGCACCTACTGGGCACACGCCTTGCTCGCCTCTGATAGGTGCTGCGACCTTTCCCATCTGTGGCCGGTGCATCACGTCTGTGCCTCACAGCCTGTCGCATTGCAACCAGAGTTTCTATGAGTTTCTATTAAATAATGGTGATATCCCATGTGCTGCCCGGCACCGGACCACACGCCAGTTTTACATCGGCACTGGGGCCCAAGCTAGACTTGAGGTGTCCCAGCAGCCGTCCTGGATTGCTGTGAGCGGTAACTTCCATTTCCTTAGAGTGCCATGGCCCACTCAGATCCCTCCTCCTCGGATCTCGACGATCGGGCTCCGCTCATGCATCTTGTGGAAGCCCCGAACGCAGTACCGGCAGGCCCTCCGATTCCGCACCTGTGGCCGCCTGTGGCACCCATGTGCCACGCACCCCAGAGACTGCTGTCATTGGTTCGACACCACCTGGTCCTGTACGACGTGCCAGATGCAGTCGGGGTGGAGACCAGCGCTCGCGCAGCCGCAGCCCTCTACGCCCTCACTCCATGTTCTGGGAGGTTCCTCCTACGACGTCCAGACCTGTTCGGGGGCAAGTTCTTACCAGCTCTGAGGGCAGACAGGAGGTTACCTTGGAGATACCTATTGATGTCTCGATGCTGGAAACGGCGACTCCCAGCACGGTTCTGGCCATTACCGTCCGGTTGCATCCGTATGATGGATCCTCCTCATCCTAGATGTGGGCCTGCGCTTGTCCTATCTTCTTCCTGCAGGAGCAATGGCTGGCTACACTGTACCTCTTCTGGTGGGCCGGAGCTTTCTTTTCCCTACCCCATGCATTGGGTGCAAAAAGTGCCGCTACATTTTGAGTGTCTCGCCTGTGATACACTCCTTGCTCGATGCACGGCGACCTGCCACGTCATGCATCCTACCGTGCTCTATCAGCCTACCTCCAAGGTGGGCTCTATATACAGGACGCACCTTTGGAAGCCAGCGCCTCGGTCGCAGCCTGTCCTCAGCCAGTATGGTTTTCCAACATGTCAGCAGTCTGTGACATGGCGTATATGGATATCTTCTCATTCTGGTCGTGTGGGCCTCAAAGCACCGTGCTTGCCGGAGCCAGCCAGAGTAGTCCCTAGTGCATCCTGCCTCTGTAGTTCATGGCTGAGCAACCGAGTGCGACCATGGCCGGGACCCGCCGAGCTTCGCATGCCAATACTACGGCTCTGCCCGTGTCTCTTGATCATGATAAAGACACAGGGGTGGAAACTCGACAGGAGGATACCGACTCCAACTCTCCTACTGAGGGGGACCTCTTATATGCTGCCCAAGTCGCGGAGCAGGCTTATCGACGCTGGCAAGAACAGATCCATTCTGAGGCGCCAACTTGGCACCAACCCAAGGCACATTGTCAATGGGAAAGACGAGTCGTAGCCGAAGCCCGAAGCGCTCTGCACTGCCATCTGCTTCAGAACAGCAGTCGAAGTGATCCAACTGACTTGCAGCTAGGAAGCGAGGTCTCACCACTTTACGGTGATGGGCCCATGCATTTGGCACGGATTGCGCACCCCTCTGTGCTAGTGAAAAGCAGGCCTGCCTCTGTTTGGACGGCCAACACACTCAGTCCATGGTCATCCCTCTCTTACTTGGCTCCTTCAGGTCCGATCCACGAACTGGACGAGCACTGGCCATTGCAGTGGCATTCCCTCCCTCCGGACGTCGGATTCTCGAGACGCTGTCTGTCTTGTGTGCGACGTAGATGTTGTGACCTGCCTCCATTCACTGCGCCACACCGCGTTGTCGATGTTGGCTCAACGGTTCATCGCTCCAGGCCTTTCTTTTCCAGCTCCCCATGGAGCCCATGGCAGGATGTAACACTGCCTTGTCTCGACTTTTTGATTGAAGCCCCTTGGACACAGTGTGGCCGTGATCTCATGGATCGACGAGAAAGGCGGAAAAGCCAACGGCCCTGTCAACTCAACCGCCTCTACACAGAGCTCGAGCCAGAAGCTACGGATGCCTCCCCCGACGGGGTGACCAGCCCACGTGGGCCAGATGTGGGACAAGCTAGAGGTACCGCTGGCGATGCCAACACTGCCACCACTGGGGCACCTGCCGAGGCTGGGGACCCTCGTCCCCCGAGCAGTCACTTCGGTCTACCGACCAAGCCAGATGTTGGAGAATATTGGCTGGAACCTTTTGGACCACCGAGCGCTGAGGCGCAGCTAACAACCAGCGAGCTGCAGCGACTCAGATTTATCCGGTGGAAAACTCGACAACCTCCTCCCACCACCGTCTATTTACGCCCCTATTTATTGGGGCCTGCTAGCTCCTCTCGAGACACCTCTTTTGCCGGCCTGGCTGCGCGGCCATTATGACCAAGGCGACTGGACTGACCCAGGATGCAGATCCACGCCCTGGGATGGGCTCGTCCCAGCCTCTTCCGGGAACCAAGCAGACGGAGCTGGATAACACTGCTTGCCCTGCTCCTGTACAACTCGACACAGAGCATGACAAGGCCATTGCACGACCTCGTCTCCGCCGGGCCAAGCAGGGAGGCAAACCAGCCAAGAGGATTGAGATCTCCAGTGACGAGGAAAGTGTGTCCACCCTCTCATCCTTCTCCGACGAGCTTGGAGAGTACCCCAGCGAGATGACAGTGGGCAGCTTAGTTCTTCGATCAGTGCGACCGCTACCACCGCCATCGACACCACCTACCACGTCCATGGCACCCGAGCTGGCACCTGCTGGGGCTACTTCTGCTGATCCGAGGCAGCCCACTACGACCTCCGAGGTACCTCGATCCGAGTCTGGAGACCCATTCGGTCGTACGCCTCTACCCCGGCGACGGTCAGCCCAAGTGGTTCAAGGGGAGTCTGCTGAGGGCATCACTCCGGCTGGGGTAATCTATCAACTACCGAAGAAGGTACCCAAGAAGCGGCCGGCCCCAGCAAGCCTGCCTCCCCAGGAGCCTCTCGCCCCAACATCGTCTTTGAAGACTTCGGCTTCAGGTGAGTCCACTACCAAAGGCACAGACCGTGCTGAGCTACAAGCCGCCGTCACCACTGCGGCCCAGGAGACCCAGCCTCCTGTCCTGGACACCATGGTCACCACTGAGCCATTGCCTACCACTTCTGCTTCGAATGATGGGAAGCAGGCTGGCCTTCAGGAGAAGACGAAGCGGACCCAGAGGCCAACTGTGCAAGAAGGTGGCAAAACCACACGCAGACCACCACAGCTATCGAAGAAGAAACGAGGACCCAAGACCAAGCTCAGCCAAAAGCCGCGCCCAGCACAGACAGCAGACGTGTACGATCCTGACTACAAGCCCGACGCGGCCAGTCGCCCAAAGCGACGCAGTAAGTGGCTGAACATCGGCCTCGAAGATAGTCCAGATGAGACCCCCAAGCGGGGCACTGACACAGGTGATCTGATTTCGGCCAGTGCTGGGTCTAAGGAGACCCAGCCAGCAGCCCCTTCCTTGCCCGTATCATCCGACGGTGCAGTTGTGATGGAGGATTATATGGCACGCTCTTGCACATATTCCCGTGTTGCCTCACTAGCTCGAATTTGCTTTGGCCGACAACTGCGTGTTTCGAAATTCCGATTGCCAGTCCGAAAACTAAGGTCGGGTCGCCTGCATCGCTCTCATCGATATGCTCGCAAGCTTAGTTTGAGACGGTGCCTCTTCAAACGCCTTCGCTTCCTATTGGAGTTGTGGCCTACGCCATGCTTGAATCCCGCTATGCTCTTTCTTTACCGTGTCCCCCAGGTCGGTATGTGCCTCCTGTCCTGTGGCCTCGGCGCGATCACTGTCGCACACCTAGCTTGTCTGCACCTTTGGTGCGAGACACGATCGCTTGCTTTATCTTGGTCCTGTTTTCTACTTTACCACATCGCACCCACGCTACATACTACATCAGTCGCTGAGCCCGGTCCCAAATCCGGGCATGGAGGAGATAATGATTCTGTCTTGAAAGTTACCAATATATGCCGACACTTTGTCCATCATGGGACTCTCATGGATGAATTTTGTGACTCCTCCACTGAGCCGAGGGTTGAGTGCTGGAACCCACCGCACTCTGAACCTCCACTGTTGCCATTCAAGCTGATCTCATGTCACAATGACTGTTCAGATAACAGTGGAGGGAAGCTCGGGATTACTCAATCAGGCGCAGCTTCACGAAGCCGCCACCCCTACTGCACTACCTCTTCTCTCCCCCCGCGTCCAATGCTGCATGCAACTGCCACAACTCCCGTCGTGGCCACGACCTCAGCCTTGTGGAGCCCCATTCTCTCCAGCAAGGAGCCTCCCCGAATACCTGCGTGTACCAATTGTGCTCCGCCCGACCCACCTCTCCGAACTGGTTCCAGCAGTGAGCTGCCATTCTTCGTTCGGATCCTTGGTCGGCTGACTCTGGCATGTCACCTGTGGACTACACCTGCATACTCCGCTGCTACCGCAGTCTCTGCTACCCCCCGTTTTTCCGCCCCCACCCCGCAGGGAAAAAGGGCTTACAATCGGGCAGTTCAGCGAGCGACGCACAGCCCACTGCAGGGTACGTTCTATAGGGGCCGATGGTGCTCCTTGCATACTCTTCGATCGCAGGCCATACACCGCCACCCAGCTCCTTTGCCAGTGTGCCAGCCCACCCAGTCTGAGGCTTCTCGCTTTGAAGATCCTTGCAGACTCCGGTGTGTAACGTATAACATTGGTGGACTCAGTCAAGATGCGTATGCAGAGCTGATGCACTTTCTTGCAATACAAGATCCCGCTGTTCGTCCCCACGTGATCTTTTTGCAAGAAACGCACTGGAAATCAATTTCTGATTACTCCTCTGACCAGTGGCATATTGTATCCACACCGGCGGAACCTGCAGCTTCCGGTGGTGTTGCCATTTTAATCTCAGTTGATCTCTGCTCTTCTGATTCCATCCTCACGGCTTCACCCATCCAAGGCCGGCTACTGCACGCTCGTGTCCAGCTAGGCTCCGCATGCCAGCTTGATCTGGTAAACCTTTATCAGAAAATCCTGATAACCAGCTCGACAAGAGGCAAGGACCCGCAGACCAACGACTCGCGTCAACTTCGACGCGAGGTTTGGCGCTCCTATTGTTGGTGCCAGAGCTGTTCCCTTCATGAAGAGGCCACAACCGGACTCTAAAGAAATGATGGATGTCGTACAAGACCTAAGGCTGCTACACCTCAATTCGTGGACAAGGCGAGCGAGGGCCACTTATAGGTCGACACAGGGCAACACCCTAATCGATCATGTGTTCTTGCGACAAGATCAGTGCGACGTTGCCGCTCGACAGGCCGGTCCCGTTGACTGGCCCCTCACACGCTGGAGAGGCGGCGGCAGGCATTGGCCAGTTCTCTTCAGCGTTCCAGTGCCTACAAGACCCTACACTTCAGGGCGTGTTCAACCACACCTCGACAAAGCGGAGCTCCTCAGGGTATGTCGCTCAGCAGATGACCCCAGGGTACAGGCTTTTCGCCAGGATGTACGGGACTGGCTAGCTGCCAATCCCTGTCGCACCATCTCTGAAGTCAATCAGCATCTACATGAGACGTCCATCCGTTTCTTCCCCTCTGCACAGTCGTCCGCCAAGACAGGTGCCTGGCAACATCCAACCGTCTCTTTATCTGTCCGACAAATGTGGGCAGCCTACAAGGATTGGAAACAACCCCCACCAGGCCGGCAACGGCTCTTTTATGCCTGGAGAGCCTATAGTCAGTTCAAGCGAGCACACCGCGAATTCAGGCGGACCACACGGGCTGCCAAAACGGCACAGATGAAGGCACTCACCCTGAGTATGCAGGAGGCCACTGATAAAGGTGACGTCAGGGCGCTCTTTCGTCTTGCCGCCAGTCTCTCTTCGCAGAAACGGCGTCCGCGCCTACAGCTGCGAGGGCGCCAGGGCGAGCTTTGGACGCCCCAGCAACAGCTGGACTGCTTGCGACGACACTATGAGGCCCTATATGCATCTCCGGATACCACCTGCACCACGACTTCATCCACTGGTCCGCCCCTACCCATTACTTCTCAATCTGTTTCCTTCCCCGATTTCACCGTCACAGAAGTTCTTGAAGGCCTGCTGAAGCTACCGCCGCACAAGGCTGCGCCTCCAGGCAAGGCGACGAGCAGTTCCTGGGTCTTGTGTGCTCGCGAGCTTGCGCCATGGCTCCATCATCAAATCTCTCATCTTGAACAGGTGCCAACCGATTGGCGCGATGCTTGGATGAGTTTGTTACCGAAGGTGACACAGCCTATGAAACCCAAGGACTTACGCCCACTCGGCATCACTGAAATATCTGGACGTGTAGCCGCCGGCCATGTGATCGAGCTCCTGGCAGCAGAACCGCAATTCGCGTACTCACCAGGCAGATCCACGGACGCCGCCTTGACACGCGTCTTTGCACATTGTGATAAGGTCATTTCAATGTGCGCTCCTGCACCCTACAACATTCTTGAATCTCGCTTTGCGCCTGCTGCCAAGCCCTTGGCATCAGGGGGAGGCCTACAACTGAGCTTGGACCTTTCGAACGCGTTTGATGTGTTACCATGGGCTTTGATTGATAGGGCACTACGGCTTGCCAAAGTTCCGGCATCAATCCGTGAGCTGGTGATCTGCTGGCACAAAGGCCTCACCTACCATCTGACGATCCAGGGCGCGAAAGCGCGGATCCCAGCAGGACGCGGCTTACGCCAAGGCTGCAGGATTTCCTCATTAGTGTGGAGTATGGCAACAATTGTACTGCTTCAAGACTTGAGTGATCGCATAGGGGATCGCAGTTGGGTACGAGCTATGATCACCGCTTTTGCTGACGATATTCATGGCGGCGAGTTGATCACAACCACTGCACAACTTGATAAACTCCTCATTAATTTGGGGCACCTACTTGATGTGCTGACTGACGCCGAACTCAACATCAATACCCTCAAGTCGGCCTTCTTGTTACGGTTCACCAAAGGTTTCGCTGCCACATGGAAGAGACGTCATGTTCAGCAGACCAAGGCTGGCCAGCTCCTGACTCTACGCACTCCAGCCGGACGCTTGTTCAATATTCCAGTGAAAGATGAACACAAATATTTGGGCCTGATTATCTCTTATCAGCAGCCAGCAGCTAGCTCCATCACACATCGCATACAAGCCGCATGGACCGCATATGGGCACCTTCGGCCGCTCTTAACGTGTGCAAATGCCCCCAGATTGAATCTCCGACTCAAACTATGGGCGGCTTGTATACCTGCTGTTCTAACGTACGGCTTGCATGTATTGAATCTGACGGACAAGCAGATAAATCAGCTACAGGCTGTTGCCACCAGACAGCTTCGCGCTGTCGCAAAAGCCCCCTCTCATCTCACCCATGAAACGACTGCAGCTCTCCACGAGCGCCTCAAGGTCAAATCTGTACGTGACATCCTGCAGAAGTCACAAGAAAGACTACTTGCCAATTTGCAGCAGTTGCAGTGTGGAGGAGCTGTTCAGCAGGATACCGTTGACTGGTTGAAACAACACCAGCTACTTGCCGATTCTACCTCTCATCTCGGGTCCATACTTGCACCTCCCATTGCACCCACTTTTACATGCCCCGATTGCCAAGCGGTCTTTGAAAATTATCGGCTTTTCCGAATGCATCAGTCTTCAGCTCACGGACTCAAGGCCCCGGCTCGACGGCACCAGGTCAGCTTCGATCGTTTGCAGCACTCAACTGCGGGTCTCCCTATATGCCGGCTCTGTCATAAACACTTCTCAAGGTGGACTGGTCTACGGGCCCACATCGAGCAGGGATGGTGTCCGCGCCTTGATCCGGATACCAATTCTATAGCATCTGTAACAGCTCCAGCCTCTGCTTCAGTGGTTGTGAGGCCGGAACCCTCCGCTACTCCTGTCCATATAGGTCCGGCCAATGCTTCGCTCATTGCCCCAAGTGTCACGCCTGCATCCACCCCCACGGAGCAACCCGTTGCAGTGGCTGACACCTTGCAGAGCATCTCACAGCCTCAACCTCAGGCTAGCACCGTCGTTGCACAAGCCACCTCCTCAGAATCGATCCACACACATAAGATGCAGGATGAAGCAACGGCTGCACTCGGATTGCATAGGCCCGGCTCTGGTACCCCGGCTGAAGCTCATAATCCACAATGGCAGAAACGAGTTGGTCCAGCTGCCGCGGTCCCAATGGTGCAGCGTGTTGAACTCATGCAGCAGCTACGTACTCGGGGATGGCAGGCTGTTATGGAGGACCCCGAACTTCGTGATGAGGTTCGCCACCACTGCCCTGAGTGCTCACAGTGGTGCTCTTCTCCAGCAGGTCTCAAAGTCCATTTAGCGCATGAGCATCCACAGTGGCTCACCTCGCAGGATTTCATTCTCAAGAGGGCGCGATTGCTGCGACGAACCCTCACGAAGCCCTGTCATTTTTGCCTCGCCACACGTTTCGACCTCCAACAGCACTGGAAACGATGTCCGGTTATAACCATTGCCTGTTACCTTGAGAATAGGAGCCATGACCTTGCCAGCCACGGGCAACATGACAGCCTCGCTTCCGCCACAGACGGAAGCTCCGGCCAGTGCCAAACAACAGGAGTTGGAAATGTTCGGCCACCTCTTCTCCAGTTTCAGCAACACGGCAGCGAGTGGTCAGGCTGCGCAGAAGCGTCCACGGCCGGAACAGAAGGATGCCGTCATGACTCCAGTACCCAACGAAGCCACACAACCTCGACCGACGGCCATGATGACGCCAGTGCCCAAGGGCAAGGGCAAGGTCAAGGGGCAGGGGAAGCATGCAGGCAAGGGCAAAGGCAAGGGCAAGAACAAGAGTCAACCGTCTTCCTCCGAGATGGCAAATCGCACGGATCCTTGGACCCTGGAATCATGGACCGATCCGGACTCGTGGAGCATGAGTGGTTGGTCCGTGCCGAGCCAGACCGCGACGGAATCATCCAGCAGCCTGCTGTTGCAGGTTGCCCGGATGGCGCTGAGACACGAGCAGCAATTGCACGTGATCCAACAAGATACCAGATTATTCCTGTATTTCAAACCGAACGCTACCCATGATGTTACAGCTTGCGACGGAATGGCGACAGACAATGGAAACTGCTCCGGCCAAGCTCACAATGTCACTCAGAGAGATCATGATTCGGGGACTGCTCAAAGAGTGGAAGACTCGACTACAGGCCTTTCAGCAGAGCGAGGAGACCAAGGTCACAGCACAACGCCTTCAGTGGTTGGACAGCTTGGGGCGCTGGAATTACATGCATTGGTGCCCGATCAAGCAGGAACTGGTGCTGACCGAACGCATGGAATCCCGGTCTACCGAGGAAGTCTTGACCATGATCCAGGAGATGGAGGAGCTGATCACGGGGGACTCCATCAAGACCTTCAAATCCATGAGACAACTTCGGGAGTCATATCAAACGGATTGGGTGCAGTTCCTGGTGGAAATTCAGCTACGAGGGCCAGGCGACAAATTGTGGACTATTTTCAACGATCTCATCGGCAGTGCAGCGCTCCACCTGCTTGCCGCCCGGCTTCGGCGGGATCGTCATCCGTACTCGGGCCTCGCCCAGAGCATCCAGGCCCAAGTCTGGTGAGGTCCGCCCCTCAATGCTCTCTCCTTGGATTCCCTTTGCATTCAGTCAGCTTTGCAAATCCGAGTGCTGCCACATGCTACATGAATAGTGCCTTACATGCCATTCTTCATGTGTTAGGGATCCTTCAGCCGAGCGATCAGGCTGCTCTTGGGCATCTGTGTCACCTTTGGGGAGCAATCCAGCGCCAACCTCAGAACTTTGATCCAAGCCATAACCTGCAGTGGGTGATGATGATGAGTCCAAGGCCACGGTTATTTGTGCAAAATGATGCTGCCGAATTCCTTGCTCATATGCTGTGCAGACTGCGGCTACCCTCCGTCGAGGGGAGGTGGGAAGCCCGCCGAATGGATGCAGGCCACGGTCTGCAGTTACATGATGAAGGAAGCTTGCATCATGCACTGCCCCTGCCGATTCAGGGGCATACCAGCATGGCCGATTGTGTTCGGGCCTGGCATAAGCAGTCCAAGACTCATGCACTTGCTCCTTACCAACACGTCACCACCCTTGGAATACAGCTCCTCAGGTTTCGCACTCGTGCAATGCGCACCCAGCGCCAACGACCTGTTGGCAAGGATCTCAGACCCATCACTGGTCTCCTCGATGACATCCACGTCCCGCAATTCTGCAATACACACAATCTTGATGTCCATCCTCGTCGCTTTAAGGCTGCAGCTCTGATTTTACATCGGGGAGCGACCGTCGACCAGGGGCACTATAGTGGCACTATGTTTGTGTTTGGAAAAGTGCCGATACTCTGCTGCTTCTTGACGACTCACGTACAGCTCGCGCATGCACAGCACCCGAGATCGCTGCTATTCCTGCAGAAACTTATTTGATCTGGTATGTTGCATGCCAGGAAGAAGAAGATGAGACGACTTCGAGTAGAGTGTAGTGCATTCGCCATTGACAAACCTGTCATGGCTCAGTGCTCATAAGAGGCACCGTGTCGCAACACGCGACATGCTCAGACTCGCTTGGCGAAGACCTTCCTTCGTTGCGTCCGCAAGAAGAATGTACGGACATATGTATTTGCACCGAACATGCACACATGCGCGCATGCATGTGTGTGTGTTATGTGTGTGTATGTCTGTCTGTATGTATGTATGTATCTACATTTCTATGTATCTATGTACATATATATATATATATATATATATATCTATGTATCTTTGTATGTAAGTAGGTATGTATTTACGTACGTCTCTGTGTGTGTTACATGTTCATATATGCATATGCGTACAGGGTCCCGAAACCATGGTCTAAGGCCTACTAGGGATTTCAGGATCAACAATAGAAGGTAGGAGTCCTAATGTGAACACGTGTTGTCTTGTATGCTCCCCATAAACCTCGTCTGACTTGTCGAGCACGAGTGACAATAAAAGGAGTCCTAAACACAGACAGCATTAGTGATGAGCTGTCCGCGAGCCCCCAAGCTTGCAGAGTTTCCGCAGGGGCTTAGCGAAACCCACGTCCGAAACTCCGTTACCTGGACCTCCTGTTGCGACTCGCAAGCCTGAGCCCTAAACCCTAAACCCAATGCCAAGGGTTAAACGCCGCCAGACCTCTCTTCTATGCTAGAGCTCTGTAGCAGTTGGGCTTTACTGGGTTGTGTGGGGTTTGATATGAAGGGGTCGGTAGACAAAGGCATATGTGTATATATGTATATGTATAATATACGTATGTGTATACATGTGTACATACATGCATACATACATACATATATTCGGACTTAGCGGGGTTTTTAGTGCTAGCTGTCCATGTCACTGAGGCTGCAAATGCAGACCGCAGAGCAAAAGCTCGTACTCCCTGAGCCCTTCACCGGTTGCCGAAACCTTGAAACGTTTACTCCATCAAGGTTTATGTCACGACCGGAGATCCTAGCCCCAAGCCCTTTCATGCTGGAGAGAACATCTACTGAATGCAGCGGCAGATGCGACAAACCAGACCCTAAACCAACGAAGCAGCTGCAGCCGTAAACCATGAAAGGACTAACCCTAAACCCTAACCTTGGGAACAAAATGCCTAAACCCTAAACTCCTGTAACTTTCAAGGACACAGCCACTCCAGTCCAAGAGGACGCTGAGCCTCAGGAAGACGAGGTCCGACTCCAACCACGAAAACCTCAGACTCTCAAGCCGTAGACCCTAGTATAGGGGCCTAAATCATATTTTATACTATTTTGGGGGTCCGTATAATAATTATTGTTTAATGGGCCTCAAAACCCTACTCTAATTATTAAGGTCCCTATATTAAGCCCTTACAGCTGAAGTCACTTTGAGAACCAAACGCCAGAATTTCTAAAACCCCAACTAAATCAGAAAATCGAGAACTGCGCTGAAAGCTCATACACTGTCGAGGAACGTTTTCGGAAAGTGCAACTAGCTTCAGATTCAGATTTGGTTCTCGGTCCTCGCGACTTGTCGATTCAGTAAGATGAGTAAGTTGGGTGGGAACCAGGACACAAAGTCATCAACCTCAGGCTACAATAAAGCGTGAAGTTCCATTTCACCGCCCTAAACCCGAGCCCCCTCACCCTCCCCCTTCCCACGCAAACTCCTAAACCCTAAACACTAGCCGCACTAGCCTCGAGGAGTAGGTCACCCCGAATCAAACTGAAAACCGGATTTTGGACTGCCGATGATAAGTGTGCTTAGCATCGCCTCGTTGTACCTGCACGCCATGACCACGAGTTTACATTGGGGTTTACATTACGCCCTGAACAAAAATGAAACCTGGCGGCTCCTAACCTTGGGGCTCTTTAAGCGGCTCTACATTGAGGTTCCTTGTCTTCTGAAGCTGCAACCCTGAGCCCTAAACCCTAAACTTTCAACCCTGAACCCTAAACCCTGAGCCTTAAACCCTAATCCCTGAGCCTTAAGCCCTAATCCCTGAGCCTTATGAGCCCTAATCCCTGAGCCTTATGAGCCCTAATCCCTGAGCCTTATGAGCCCTAAACCCTGAGCCTTACAAGCCCTAAACCCTAAACCCCGCAGAAGCCTCAAGCCGCAGGATGGACAGGGGCTGCTCCAAAGGCTCCTGGCAGTGAAGGATGCTGCTTTGCAGCAACCAGGGCTTAGGGTTTAGGATTTAGGATTTAGGGTTTAGGATTTAGGGGTTAGGGTTTAGGATGTAGGGTATTTAGGGTTTAGGATGTAGAATTTGGGGTTTAGGGTTTAGGATTTAGGGCCCAGGTTATGGTTTAGGATGTAAGGCTGAGGGTTTAGGGATGTGTAGGGCATCCGGGGCCTCGAAAGGTGGGACCAAGGTAGGGAGGATGAAGGATCCTTTCTATACGGGCTCCGAATTGGGGGGATAATCCCAACTACTGTAGCCCTTCAATATGAAGCCTCACTGGCGAACCCCCGAAGTTTCGTCAGAAACTTAGAGGCTCGAATTTATATTACTTCGGGGAGTCAGAGCCCTGAACCGCAAAGAACAAATATGCCATAATCACACCGAAAACCTCTTCTCATTCCTGCCCTTGTTTCAGTCACTTTCATTTGATTACAACAGCAGGTATTATGACTACGAGGATACTACTACGGCCATTACTGCTAGGATTGTTACTATGGTTATTGCTGCGGCCAAGACAATTGTTGTTACCATGACGATCGTTATTGTTGCTACTCGTATGATAGTGGCACTGTTGTTCCTCTCTTTAAAATTACGGCCCCTTTGTTGGAGCCTCAAACCCCAATCATCCCTAATCCCTAAACCCTAAGCCCAGGGACAAAAACCCTAAGCCCAAACAAGCCCCACTCCCTAAACCCCCAAACCCGAGAACCCCTAAACCCCTGAACTCCTGAACTCCTAAACCCCAAAACCCCAAAACCCCTAAACCCCTAAACCCCTAAACCCTAAACCCCAAAACCCCAAACCCCTAAACCCCAAAACCCCTAAACCCCTAAACCCTCGACCCCTAAACCCCTAAACTCTAAACCAAAAACGGCCTCGGGGTTCTGTCCCCAGAGACTCCAATATCCCTTAATTAAGGAATATTCCATAAATTAAGGTATATTCCTCAATTGAGGGATATTGGAGTCTCTGGGTCAGCTCAGGTGGCCACGTCGGCCAAGCGCTGGGCCGCCGCAGGCCCGGAGGCTTCGGTCCTCTGGCTTTCAGACACCTCTCCAAAGGCGTAGGGTGTAGGCTTTAGGGGTTTAGGGGTTTGGGGTTTAGGGGTTGAGGGTGTAGGGCCGTTTAGGGTTTTAGGGTTTAGGGTGTAGGGGTTTAAGGTTTAGGTATTAGGGGAGGGCCTTGGGGTATACTTAGTGGCTGAGTAGGTAATCTTTAACCTTTTTGAGGTTTAGATAACCCAACCAGGGGTGGCTGGGGGGCGTTAGCAATTTGGGAGTTTCCGAGAATAGGGGACCCTAATATAGTACCCTGAATAGTAGGATCCTTATTATAAGGGCCCCAAAATATGGTACCCCTGATTTTGGGAAACTCCCATTTGGGTTTCTTTTGTGTTCAGGAGTCTGGGGTATCGTATTTTGGATGATCAGACTTTGGCAGTTTTGGATGGCAGCCAACTGTATACAGAGGTTATCATCGGAGTACATCATGGCAAGGCAGGTGCACCAGAATCAATACGATCATCTAGCAGAGTGAGCAGACAAGGGGTGAAGGAGGGTCTTTAACATGTTCCCAGACGCTCTGGATTTTTCGTAAACCGTAAACCGCGAATTCTGAGTCCGAAACCCTCCACCCTCATCCACCCTCAATCCCGAAGACAACAAGCCATGCCCTTAGCCCCAATCCCTAATCCCCTATGGTGCGACCTAGACAGCGAAGCGGGGTGGGAATAATCCCTTTGGGAGTTTCCGAAAATTAGGGGTACCTTATTATAATAAGGATCCTACTATTTAGGGTACTATATTAGGGTCCCCTATTTTCGGAAACTCCCCTTTCAGTAAGTCTTGCAGCTGAGGTCCCGGCCAGTGATCCGAAGGATCCCGCACCAGACGCAGCCCCTGAAGCGGCGCAGGAGGCGCAATGGTCGTAAGACACCACGAAGGGGTTAAGGGTGTCGTGTCCAGGGCTGTGGGTTGAGAGCCTGCAGCATCTACTCAAAGCCCAGAGGCCTACCGTGATGCAGTCTTGCTTCTCATCTTGCGATAGAGAGTGAACCATGTCCGTGAAACAAGGATCCCTACAAAAAGAACCCCTGCATAATTCAATGACAAGTCTTGTGTATCTACTTAAGTTCAGCGCATAAATTCATCCGACACGTCTAAACCATCTGAAATCCCTACAGCCTGTCCTAAACCCACAGCCTGAAAGCCTTCAATGTCCTTACATACCCAGAGGCTCCAAGATAGTACCTTTTTGGGATTACCTTGAAGATTTCTATATATGAGCCCCGAAAAGGAACTACTATGGAGCCTTAGGGTAAACCGCAGAACCGAACACCCATGATGAACAAACCCTGACAGCGCCAAATCGAATCAATCCTTAAAGCGCACGCTTCCAAGAAACCCTTAAAAGAATCCTAAAGCCCGGAACACCAAACCTAGCAACCACAGCAGTGCCCTTTCATCCTGTTACTATGGGGTCTCCTTATTAACAACTGAATAGTGGGAAAAAGGGCACGCTTATTTCAAAGGGGTTGCTAGGAAATACAAGTAGCAAGCTCAGCGGATATAGCGCCTGAAGCCATGCCTGCCTTGTGCTAGTGTGTGCGTCGACACCCTCAACCCCTAAACCCTAACCTTTACAGCCTGTATCGAATCCAGTGTGTTCGAACCTCCGATAGTCAGCCTCATACAGTCGGCTATACGCCCAGCGGGAACCCGCTTTCTGGACACTTCGGCGAACGGAAAAGGAGCGTCTAACAAAGAAAACCTTTAAAGCCTAAAGCCAGTTTTGTGCGCAGGAATCGGTCCTCGCCAGCGACACCGTCGAAGCCCCGGAGGGGGAGTCGGAAAACCAGGTGCGCCGGGTGGGTTCAATGTTTCACTGATGAGGGCTTGGGTATGTTTTTTTACGAGGAGTTTAGGAGCTACTTCTGTAAAGTTCTGACTTTGGGGGTTTATACCCTAAACCCTAAACCCCTAAACCCTAGTTCTTTTAGTAAGAGGTCAGCGTTTGGGGGTTTAGGGCTAGGTTTGGGGGTTCAGGCTGCAGGCTTTAAAGTTTTTCAGTTTTTCGGTGTTTGTTGCCTTCCGTGCTTCATGGCTGTGAGTGCTATCGTTGTTGCGAACACGCTCTTTTGATGCATCCGCAGGCACAACTTTGTGTGTGTCATTTGGACCACGTTTCAGTGCCACCGACATCTGGCACTACATCTGAAAGAAAGAAACAGACAAGTTCAGACAAGAGAGCGAGAGGGAGAGAGAGTGAGAGAGCGAGAGGGGGAGAGAGAGAGAGAGAGAGAGAGAGAGCCCCGCAGAAGGAAGAAAGGAAGGAAGAGAGAGAGAGAGAGAGAGAGCAGAGATTTCTCTTTTGCAATGTAGTCTGGGCGACATTTACTTTACATATGCGTCCTGCCCTCACCCTAGCTTCAAATTCGAGCATGTCTCCTACCTGTGCCGGATGCATCAGCCCAATTTCTCCTGTCTTTCTGGCTGCTTCCCTCCGTCCAAGCTTTGCAGCTCCCTGCAAAGCCCCAGACAGAAGGAGGCCTGACGGCCGAGGATCCTCACACCCCAAGAACACATCGGGTTCAGGGATTGTGCAAATGTAGGGACCCCGATTACGAATCCCCTGGTGATGATTAGGGTTTGGGGCTCTTCATGTGAATCGTGTTCTTCTGGAAACGAACCACGGGGATCCTGCATTCGTCGAGCGGACTTCAGCTTAGACAACTGGGTCACCGCACGCCGTTGAGTGGCGAGCGCAGGCAACTGCAGACTTTCCTAGGTTCAAAATCACCTCCCATCAGAATACCCCGTAGAACTGACTTCTGGCACGGAGGCGCCAGGTAGTCCCAAATCCGATTGCCCACCTCCCGAACTCCGACAATTAGGGGTGCCTTATTTTGGGGTCCTGATAGCAAGGATCCTGTTATTTAGGGTGCGATATTAGGGTCCCCAATTTTCGGAAACTCCCGCCATATAGAGTCCTTTAAAGGATCCCTTATAGTACCCGTAACCCTTTTAAGGAACCCTAAGGGTCCCCTATTTTCGGAGACTCCCATGTCAGGTTGAGGCAAAGTCCGGTCGGAAGACCCGACGAGCGAAGAAGAAAAACAAGATCAGCAAGGCTTCGCAGTACGGGTCGGAATGACGGGTGAATTTTCTTATTTAAGGCTTAAGGCATAAGCTCTTGAAGCAATTAGGCGCTTCAACCCAGAGTATGTAAGCATGGTATGGGACGAGCTTTGGAGAAATAGTTCATCCCGCTGCCCTTGAACACTAAACTAAACCAAGACCCTGCCATAGGACGTATCTATGCCATCCAAGCAGCACATCTCAGAGCAAGATCAACGTGTGCGGTGTTACATGTCAGGGTTGGTGATGCTGTCATTTAGCGTATAAGGTAAAAGCCAGAAAGTTGGAATATGATTATTCTAATCCTTCTATGGTAAATCATAGGGTATCCTACCATGAAACCATATTCCAACTTTCTGGAGTTCCCTGTAGGGTCTAAGGCTGCAAGCCGCGGTTTTCAGACAGGGGGATCAGCTTTAAGGGGTCTCCTTCATCCTTTGCCAAGACGGAAGTTTCACGGTTAAGGGTCTAGACGAAAGTGTCACAATTGTAGATGTTTATATATATATACACATACATACACATGGTTCTAGGCACAAGTCCTGATGCAATAAGGTCGACGAGGCTTTCGGCGTTTTGACTCTCGCAGTTCGGATCTCCAGACGAGGCTGTAGTTCAAACCCGCCTTACTTAGGACTTCTGTTTTTTTTGCGGCTGTTATGACGAAACTCCGAGGCATTCTCGAGCGGTTGATGTTTAATTTTTTTATTATGGTTCCAAGGGCGCTTAAGCAACAAGGCTTACGTCCCAAATCCCTAGATCCCCAGGCCCCACCTTAAATCCTCCGCGTCCGAGATCTCGGCAGACTCCCCGGAAGAAGGCCGCTCCCGCAGTGCACCCTGGACAAAACTAAACCAATCTTCATAGTCTTAGGGTGTTATAAGGACCCTCCTTGTACCCTCAAATAGGGGTATAAGGTCCCAAGTAAGGGGCATTTGGGGTCTACTAGAGTGTACATTGAGGGTCCAGGTAGATTCATGAACGATCTCTGCCGAGTCCTTCCTGCTGCGCAGGAATGTAAGGGACTCTAAAATGAATCGATCCATGTCTCGCCTACAGACCTTGAGGCCCCAGGCTGAGAAATGTTCACGCTAAAGTTCGGGTTTTGAGCTTAGGGTTCCGGGCTATTTACACAGGAACTTAAGTCTAGACGTTCACACGGTTGTTCTGCACATCCCATAAATTGCATGTGTGTCGCGGAGGCTTCAGGAACCCTTGTGGTATATTTTGCGAAGGTGGCCAGGCTAAAAGGGTAGTTCTCTAAAATAGAGTCCTTTTTTCGAGCTCCAAAATACTACGGCACCCTTAATAATGCTTGGCGTGATACAAGGACGCAAAAAGTGATATTTAGAGAACTACCTAATCCCCCCCCAAGGTAAGTAGGTCAAATAACGGCCCAATACCTATAAATGCTATTTTTCTACATACTTACGGGGTCTGGGCATCCGTTTTATTCAGAGCTTCAGACTGCAGCAGAGGCGTTATGACAGTCTCGAGTGTCTAGAGGGCTTCTACTCATAGGGACCCTTCGGGGTGTAAGGGGGAATCGGGGTCGGGGACTAGACTTCCTGAAATAAGCCAAGTAAGTTGTATTAAGTCCTTATAAAAGGTATCAAGGCCCAACACCCCCCTCATTCCTACCCCTCTAAGGGTCCGTATGATCCTACAGTGGCCTTGCGGCAATGTGCAAATCCCAAGTGAAACTAAGGCCTCGGAGTCATTGGAGACGGTATCGACTTGGGATGGCGCCTTGACTCTTAAGTGAGAGAAGCTTAAGGGCTTCAGGGCTCAGGGTTGTGTGTCCTTAGGCACAAAAGGCCGAGGGTTTAGGGTGCGAGCGTGTTTTTTCAGGGTTTTGCGAACTCGGCGTGATCTGGAGTGCTCACATTTCGGGGTTTGAGATTCATTGTTTAGTTGCTGAAGAATTATTAAGTGTCCGCGTTTAGGGATTAGCAGAGTTTTGCCTGATTCGCCGCACATATTTCAGGACGGGCCCCTGAAATGTGTTGTTTTTCGAGTTTCCGCTCCTGTCAAGACAATGTAGGGCAATGTAGAGTTTGGCGCTTGAAGCCTAGAGTCCTGGAGGCCCTAGAGTGACGAATGCGACCTCGACCAAACCCTGCAGCCATCAAGTCAGGGTGTAGATGCACCAATCCAGCAACCCACCTGCCCTCAGCACTGGGAACCGACATCTTTCTCTACCTCAAACTTTACCTATGGTCTCCATTGTAGTTCCTTTTCGGGGTTACCTTATAGGATCCCAACTACATATTTGGTTAAACCAAAAAAGGAACTACAATGGAGACTAAGGTAATCTTCAACCTTAACCCTAAACCCCCGAAGTCCGACTTGCTCCTGCACCTTTGGTTCTGTTTCAGCGCTTTTCCGTGTCCTGAGGCAGTATCTAAACCCTAAATCCTGGACCCGAAATCCTGAATCCTAGACTCTAAACTCTAAATCCCTGATCCTAAACCCTCAATCCTACAAAAAAAAGCCTAAATCCTAAACCCTAAACATCCCTAAACCCAAGATCCGAGATCTCCTACTTGTGTAGTTATCAAAATTATGGTCCCCTTTTAGATCCCTAATAAGATACGGCACCTAATATTGAGGGTACCCAGAAAGGGACCCTAATTTTGATACTTGCAAAGGCGGCGACAGTCTTCGCCTGAGCTCCGAGTCGGCAGCGTCTTCCGCCGGATCCTCTGTCCGCCGCTGCCTCAGAGCAGAGGGCTTTTAGGGTTTTTTTTGGGGTTTAGGGTTTAGGAGTTCAGGGTTAAGGGTCCATGCAGGAACATTAATGTTTAGAATGGGGTCTTGGAGTAAGTATGCTTTAGCCTATTTGTAACAAGGGTTCCTTATACGGGTGTTGGGATTTTGCATGTTCGGGTTTCGGGTTGCTTTCTTTTGATTCTTTCATGAGCAGATTGCATGACATCTTTGTAGCTCTTGTCTTGTGACTCGTGTGTCGGCCTCACTTAAGATGATTGGGGGTCGGGGGCTGGCTACACTTGAGTCCAGTGGTAAAACGGGCGTTGACTGTTCCCACCGGTGAGAAACACACGTATAGTACAGTAGCGAGAGTTACTTCCATCAACAAAGACCAAAAACAACTGTAGTCGCTTGCTGTTGCTTGGAGTTGCCCGTTTACCTGCCGCCGAGGTGCGTCAAAGAAGGATTCACCCGACGAGGCATCTTGGGAGTTGGGGCTTCTGGATGCAAAGTGTGTATATCTGTAATATATATATATATATATATATATGGTACCCCCCCCCCCAAAAACCCACGCTTCGCTGTCAGGTACTCTCGACTTGCCCAACTTCATCGGGGCATATGGATGCAGCTGCAATAACGTTCAAGGTCTTTCAGGGCTTCTCAATTTGAGGGATTCGCGACGCGACGTGTAAGTATCTGATGCTCAAAGGGCCTCGCTGTGACGGATACTTCAGCGGATTTGCGGATTCGCAGATTCGCAGATTCGTGGATTCGCGGATTCGCAGATTCACAGATTCGCAGATTCACAGATTCGCAGATTCGCAGATTCGCAGATTCGTGGATTCGCGGATTCGCAGATTCACAGATTCGCAGATTCGTGGATTCGCGGATTCGCAGATTCACAGATTTGACAGACCATAGGTTGTGGCGCCTATACAATCTGCGAATCTGCGAATCCGCGAATCTGCGAATCTGCGAATCTGCGAATCCGCGAATCTGCGAATCTGCGAATCTGCGAATCTGTGAATCTGCGAATCTGTGAATCTGCGAATCCGCGAATCCACGAATCTGCGAATCTGCGAATCCGCAAATCCGCTGAAGTATCCGTCATCTGCAAATCTGCGAATTTGCGAATGTGCCAACCTGTGAAACATCATGACATCCAGATTTCGTTTCTTTCTTAAGCACAGAGGCTGATACATGTGCGCATAAAGGAATCTGGTATAGTGCCAAGGCAGGAAAAAAATGTTGTTCCGGTGTGTGTAAAGACCCTGTTTGCTTCTTTTCAACATAAATCCAAATAGCGGCATCATTCAAAAAGTTAACCTATGTGAAAGCTTCTTGTGGCTTCTTCATGCCTGTGGTTAATCAGATTACATACTTGAAATACTAAGTAAACATCCCATTCTATAGTGTTCTGCTTATATCTTCATTGTCATTTGTCACGTGCCAGACTAGTTGTCTTTTGGCCATTCATCAGTCCAACTCATGTATAGGAACCCACTATCATTGCCAAAATGAAGCCTCTAATCTGCATGCGGGCGTATCTAAATGCATGTCGGTTAAATTTTCTGCTTATATCAAGATAAGGAGCTAGCCATTTCAAACGGTTTAAGCACATATTTAGTCTACTTGCTGCCAAGCCGAGTAATTGTTTTTCACCTTTTGCATTCTGACAGCCCTATGCCAGAGGCAAGCAATTGAAAACATATGGGTTGGTGAATGGATGCACTTGTCCCGTGATTGAAACATGACCAGACCATGGTAATGTAGATAATTAGCTAATTCCAGGTGCTTACACAGTGTATGTCAAAGTATTATGTATACACAAAAACGTTGATTTAACCAGTCACCTAATAAATTTACTGGCAATATTTGTCAGTGGTATATCCGTGCTTTCATAATTTAGTTTATGATGGACGTTATGACAGTAAACTGAACGAGTTGTTTGGTCCCTACTTGAACTAACCCATGTAGCACGCCAGCGATTTTGCGAGTATTATCACGGATACATTGAATACTACGAGCCAGGACGAGGGACTGGTGATATCAGTGGCCAGCAGGGTTTTCTACTACGGATTACTAGTACTCATACCACCACTCAAGCTAAACGAAATGCTCTGAGCGTTGGCAACGATGGTAATATCTGACGTCAATACTCGTAATAATGTGGGAGCAGGTAATGCTAGGCGAGGAGCTAGAGGATTACGGGCAGCCTTGGTTTCGAGAATGTAGTGCTGCGGTGACTTGCAGGCCGCAGGCCACAGACATGTAGAATTTCAGGGTTCGTGGGCTGCAAAACAGGCCGAACCCAAATCCCGCTTAATGTTCTGCACGCCGGGCCCAATACTAATTTCAGTTCTCAGGGGTGACTTCCTACAACGGGAAAGGATTAAGCCGATGTAGGGAAATTGGCTAGCCAATGGTTCTAGAAGACAGCAGGCTTCTCATCCAAATCATGTCATATTGTGGAATGAGTCAGTTAATCAACAGCTAGGTTCGTTCAAGGGGACCTGGAACCTACACGCAGGGCTTCGGGACTAGGGCTTAGGGCTGAGGGTTCAGGGTTTAAGGTCTCTAGGGCTTAGTGCTTACGATTGAAATTGAGATTTGTCTGTCTGTCTGCCAATTAGAAACACTCCTTTTCCTTTTCGATGTTTTCCTCCGGAGCTTGTTTGGTTATCTGTTCCTGTTTGGCTGGCTCATACAAACAATAATTGTGGAAATATGCTTTACGGAACTTCCAACGAAGCAATCAGTTCTGATAATATGGCAGTGAGGAAGGGGAAAATTTAATATAGTGGCTCTTAGTCTGAAATATTGGCCAGCACGGAAAACAATGTTTAATTTTAGGGTGGCTCAAAATATGAAATATTTATAATTCTAGTTATTAAGCAGATAACAGCAATACTTCACTAGATTATCTTGTCTACACCGTATTCTGCACACACGTGGATAGCACATGTAGGAATGCTGGAGTGAATTATCAGGATCTTTTACTAGTTCTTGCGGGTCTTGGCGGGGGGGGGTAGCATATATATATATATATATATATATTATGGACGTGTATGTGCGTGCATGTGTGTGTGTATATATATATATATATATTTGTGTGTATGTATAATGTATGTGCATATGGATATGTGTACACTGTGTGTATATGTGTATATATGTACATATACATATGTACTTATATACATATGTGTATACATGTGTGTACATCCCTACATCCATCCATGCATCCATGCATGCACTTATTCCAACATTTCGGCAGGTTAAAGACTTTGGGCCGGTGTGTGAGCCTCGAGTTGATGAACGGTCTATGTAGGGGTTTGAAGAACTGGTAGTAACTGGTAGTAGTGTCCCCATGCTTCAACATTGGGTTTGTATATATATATAATATATATATATATACATATATACACACACATACGAGGCCTTTGTATGGATGGTTGTTCGAGGTCCATCTTCCATGGTTCAGGGTTCTACAAGAACGACCGTGTGTAAAGAACCTGAGAAGACTCGAGTGGATCATAGCGTTTGGCTTTATGATTCAGAGCACCCAGAGCTCAAACGCTAGCCAACTTCTGTCGCGGTGTGTAAATGCTGAGATGAACCCTAAACCCTACACCCTTAAAACCCCTAAACCCTGTGAAACCTTGTTCTCAAATCCTGATCTTGCATTGAGGATGAGCGTGAACCTGGAGACGCATCGCACGCTGAAGGCTTGGAGCTATCGCTGCACTGCATGGTGCGGCAGTCCGCCAGTGTACGAGCTTGTCGATTCTTTGATAAGGTTTTTGAATTGCTAGGACCCAGAGTAGGGCCTTATTCCCTTTTTGAGGGTTTCGGTTCCCTTATAATCCTCTTTAAACCAAAAAAGGCACCCTTTTTGTTCTTACCTTACTCTTAGGTCTAGATTGCCTCACTCATTTGCACGGTGATCCTATCCAGGGCGAGGGACTCGCGTCAAAAGGGAGCCGTTAATTGTATTGGCTTCGGGACTTTGGGATTGAAAGAGTCAGGCGAATCGATGTAGCTTCTGCATCGCAAGTGTTGTGAAGTCTTCAGACATCTAGCAAATCTAATGTAAGGGGATGTAAGGGGCACAAGTCACATGTAGGGCTCAAGCAGAAAGTGGCCTCAATGAACATGAGGATCCATCTTGGATGGCCTTCGGTTTTTTTGGGTAAGGACAGCTCCACAAGACAATAGGTATTTCCCTGCATTTCGAAACTATAAACCCCAGAACGAGCCTACAGTAACCGCTTCCGTACCAAAAAAAAGTCGTTCCCGCGACACCAAATGCAGAAGTCCTACGTCAACCCCAGATGCCCGAAACCCCACGCCATCGACACAAGGAGGTGCTTCTCAAGAATGGGGATCCATGAATGGCCAGATGCTAAAGCTTTTGCGGCTTGACCGATTTAGGATTCGGGCTCAGGATTCGGGTCTCGATGTTGCTGCAAAATTCTTCGACTTGGTGCGCTGTTTTGGGGTGCTTTGGGCAAAAGCTGCCGGTCCCGTGGAAGAGGTGTACTTAGGCCTATTTTGGGCTGAGGAGCTCAGCTTTCTGATTTTGGTTTTGGGATGTTTGGTCTCTGCTTCCTGAAGCCTGAACCAGGGGCTAGCTGCCCCGAGGCCACGCCATCACACAGACCCAAAATCCGTAAACCCTAAGCTGTGCGGATCCATGAAGGAAGCCTGATTGCAGGGGTGCAGCGCGTCCTCCCTCCTGCTTGTAGGCCTATGGGGCTACGATTACATCAATCTGGGGGCCGACAGAGTTACCCCAATGCCATTTGGGGGTTCCTTATTGTTATAGTTCTAGTATAGTACGCCCAAAACCCCCAATCTAATTATTATACGGGCCCTATGATATGTGGGGCCAGGTCCACGTTTTATGCCATGTGTCCTGTATCTGCGAATGGCCTTACATCGCCGGTTCGACCATCCTTGGCTGTATCAGTACCAATGACCGTTACAGTGCGCTCCCTAGCAGCGGTTTAGAGGTTTGGGGTTTAGGGTTGGTTGTAAAAAGGGCGCAATCCTGAGATCGCGGTCGGGAGTTTGCGATTTCGGTCCCATGGTCTTTGCGGCCTACAAGAGGCTTCTGAAACCCTGAATAAGCCTTCATAGAACTTAAAAGCCCTTGTAGAACCGTATCGCACTTACAGGACGTCATAGAACCTTTCAAACCAAACGCGCTTTAGCTGAGCAGCGCTCGTTGATGCTGTTGGGCCTGCTTTCGAGCAAGAATCAGGGTTATTTGAGCTCCTCCCTGAAACTCCTGGTTGTTAGGAAGGTTAGGGTTGGGGCTTCAGATCCCCAGAGTGCCTCCACCTCGAAGAGACTGCCAAGAGGCATCAAATTTCGGAGATCCCCAACCAAGAAGAGCTGACGGCTTCTGGGCTTATTTCATTGCCATGAGAAGCCTTTGTTTCGGTGGAGCCTCCCATGTCAATAGGTGCTTTTTGCCTGATGTTGTGTGACCTCGGCATACACTAAACCCACGACATCCCAAGACCCAAAACCCAGGCCCCTATCCGCACGCTAGAGATGTCGGAGGCAAGTGGAACAAGGAGGTACATCGACGGTCTAGAGATTCCTCACCAATCAATTGTGTCAAATTCAAGATTCGATTGTTACCGACTCGCCACGACCCCTCAAGCAGAAATCTTGTGGCTGGCACTTACACCCGTAGCACATGGGCACCCTTTACCCCTTGCCAAACCGTCCAAACTTGATCTGTTCCGAAACTCCTTTCCAATCTCTTAAACCCGTAGCCGTCCTCTCAGAAGTCACCCGATACAGAATATACCTTCGACTGTGTCAGCTATTGTGCGGTCATTTCGAGAGTGTCCTGGGCGTGACATGGCCGAGGGCAAGCGGAAGTGCTTGATGTGTATGCCGAATAGCTGGCTTGCTTATGTTGAGATTGGAGTATGGCCTCAAATAATGGGAACTTCTTGACACGCAAGACGGCGTAACCCTACGTCTCCATCACGTGCTTCCAGCAGCCACCACAGTACTGCAGTTTGTGTTGTCGCCCGAGTCGTCTCTACGCAGGCATGATACGGCAAGTGTTCTGGGTAAGTGACTTAGCTGTTTTTGTTGTACGGTTGTACGATTGAATACAAGACCACCTGCCCGTGAGCACTGCCGCCCAAGCTGAAGCACAAATTTGTACCCGTGTGGTGTTGACTAGTTAGTTGAGCAGCTCAAAAGAAAGCCAGCATTTCCTTCGGAAGGGTTGAACTCCGAAGTCGTAGAAACTTAGATGGGAGAAGCCCCAAACGTGCGGAGCAGCGAAGCCCTCAACACCAAAGCGAACGGGGAACATGTCTGCGACAGAAGCTCGCTTGGCTCAAGCTATTGCCGTCCTTGAAGCTCTTTGCTTGTCAGCTCCGCGACATGGCCCAGACTCCCGAGAAGCCCACTGCCCCGGCCACTCCGGCAACAGAGGCGCCTTCTATCTCCGCCAAGTCGCACATGAAGGCCGTGAAGTCCGAACGAGCCGAGCTCAACGTCGCAACCAAGGCCAAGGAGGAGGACCCTTCTCCAACTCGACTCGACGCTCTGCGCGACGAGGGGGCAAAGGTCATCGCAGATGTGCGTGCCAAGGCGGTGGAGGTCGCCGAGCTCGCAGCGGTGAAGGCTGAGACTGCGAAGGTGCGCGCCGTGGAGTCCGTGCATTCGTTGAAGTCCAAAGCCGGGCAGATGAGGCAATCTGCTGTGGCCTTCGCTTCCGAAGCAAAGGGCGCCGGTGTCCGCCGAGCACAGATGGCCAAGGAGGCCGTGGGTGCCAGCTACACCTCCCTGCGCACGAACGGTGTGCGGTCCTGGGTTTCCGAGAACGTTCAGACAGCAAAGAGTCTGGCGACCGCTGCTGTACAGAAGTCGAGAGCCGCAGCCATGAGTCAAGTCCAATGGTCTGTGGACGCGACCAAGGCGATGACTCATTCCGTGAAAACCGGCATCCAAACGCGTGTGCTCAGCACCAAGAAGGCCCTGCTGGACTCCTACGCCAAGGGGAAGAGCAAGGCGGTCGAGGCCAAGGACAAGGCAAAGGAGGTGGTCCAGGACAAGCATGTGCAGGCGACAGCTGCCGGAGTCGTTGGCGGTGCAGCCACGCTTGGAGTTTCTGGAGGTGCAACCGGCCTCGCCGCAGGTACTGTGGTGGGTGGTGCCATCGGTATCATCCCAGCCCTGTTCACGTTCGGCCTTTCCATCCCACTGGGTGCAGCCATCGGTGGCGGTGCAGGCCTGGCCGTCGGTGCGGCCGCAGGCGCCACGGCTGGCGCTGTCAGCGGTGGTGCGGCTGGCTATGGCGCCTATGCCAAGCGCGGGCAGATCAACGAGCTCCGACAGAGCACCATGAACAAGGCCTCCGAGTTCCGACAGGGCACCGTGGACAAGGTCTCCAACAGTGTGGATGCCGTGAAAGGCAAGGCCGTCGCGTCCGCGCAGTTCCTCAAGGACAAGGCCGCCGAGGCTCGCATGCGCCTCTCTGGATCCGCCAAGGCAAAGGCTGCCTGAGGCCACCAGCACATGGGTAGTTCTCCAGATTAGGGTACCTTTTTGTGAGCACTTCCAAAAATCACGGCACCCGTATAACAAGGACCCTAAAAAGGCTGAAGTACCCAAATGCTTGACGTCAAAGCCTCATTCAAGAGGAGGAGCTGTCCAGGCAGGAGGCCTTCGCAGCTCTTTCGAGAGCTCCCGAGCGCGCTTGGGCTACCTGGAGAGAGCACAGAAGCTGTGGCGGTGGGCCCAGCTGTCTCCCATGAATACTATGAATAATAAACAATAACAAACAAGTGCTGGGCGTAGGCCCTTGTTTTGAAGAGTGCTCAGGCGCGGTTCCGGGTAGCTCGCCCCATTTTCCATTTTGCATTCCCCGCCGACGGGCGAGCCCACATGGGACAGGTTAGGACCATCTCATGGGGACTTTGCACCGTACAGGCCAATTAGTTGACATTAGTCCTGCGTGCATGCAGTGCAGCCTTGCTTCGCCAGAGCTTCATCAAGGTTTCCATAGATGCCGAAGGCGTGCCAAGACTGAGACAGGCTGTGTGTATTCAGGGACCAGGTGCTTGCTCAGAGCACATCCTTTTCGCCCCGACGGCAGGTTTTACGGGCGAGAGGAATGTTGCACGAATCTTCGCATTGCTGCGCAGAGTCAAACCGCGACCAAAAAGCTCACCTTGACCGCGGCAGGCCAACCTCATCTGCAGAGTCCGAGTTGCGCGAGAGTCCAAGCCAAACAGGGCTCTGCGATGCAAATATAGGGGCCTGAATAATTACAGTACTTATATCATTTTGGGGGTTGCTTATTACAATTATAGTACAATGGGCACCCGAACCCTATTCTAATGATTAAGGCCCCTATACTGATGGCTTATAGAAACCTTTAAGGAACTCTCATAATAAGGCTTTAAAAGGAACCCTCTTCTAATGAAAGGCCCTATCGTAAGGCTCGCCTGGACCGCGCCCTGGAAGCCGAGCAGCTGATGATTTCGGTGGAAGACAGGAAGCATGTGCCGCGGGTATATATTACGAAGGTTCAGAGTTCAGATGTGTGTTTCTTGGTTCTAGCAAGTAGTATTCCAGGAGTCGACGATCGGGAACTTGCAATTTCCGCTGCAAATGCTGAAGGCTCGTGCTTTACTGCATTGCTGCTGTTGCTCACTGCTGCTGCTGCTGATGCTGTTGCTACTGCCACTGCTGCTTCTACTAATTCTACGACCACCGCTGTGCCCAGTCTCTAGCTCTGTGCTTGTCAGAGCATACTACCAGCTTTTCAGAATATCTCAACCTCTCCTCTTCGTGCACTCCCAACTTCAAGACTTTCAATATTTCCACTGTAAAGGAACTCTTAAACCCCACGGGTTTCCCGCTTAAAGAACCAGGAACTCCCGGAGGATTCCCCGTTAAAGGAACCGTTGAACCTTCACGGTCCAGGAAAAAGCCTGAATAAGCAAGAGTCCCCAACTTGATTAGCAGGAAAAGCCCGATAAAGCTATAGAAGAGGCCTACACTAGTACTTAGGATTTTTTAAATTCATTTTTGTCTAGATCCTAAGACAAGATCGCAATACTAGGACTCCGTGTATGTGCCCCGCCCCCTCAGTCAAAAGACCTCCCTACCCCCCGCCTCCTCTTCCAGGTGAAGAGTTGCCTCACAGCCTTGGAAGCCACAATTACGGAAGGCAGCTCGACGACACCTTGGGGCTGGTACGAGGCTAGAGGCCTTCGGTTTAGAGTTGAGGGTTGGGAGGCCGCTGGGCCTAGCCAAGGATCTTGCTTAGGTTTCATGGAAGGTATATCATGGCTATATTAAGGGTATAGTACCTAGGGGTCCCTATTAAGGGTCCAAGGGAGTCTGTTCCCCTAATGGCCTGCTCCTCTGCCATAGAATACCAAAGCAGGGCACCAGACGAGAGCTTTAATTCAAGATCAGCCGGGACTTGATGCATAGGGCTTGCGGGATTCGTGGTACAGGTTTCGGGCCGAGGCTGGTTTGGATCAGTAAGAGCATGAGACTGAGAGTAGTAGATAAGAGCTGTCATGTCGATGCCTGAATAATTACCAATGTTATTCCCTAGGGCTCGTCACTATGTACGATATTAAACCCTTAAACCCAAACAAACACAGCAAAAGAAGCACACACCTAGCCTTCTTATACTAAGGCTCTCTCATTGCCCGTTAAGGCCCCAGAGCTGCTGAGCGGTTAATGTTGGCAATTATTTCGGGTCCTACGTTGGGTTGGGTTTCCTGCATCAGCGGCCAAGCGTTTAACCCCCGTCAACCGATAGCAGTGAGAGTGTTTTTGTTGTCGGCTGTTTGGGGTTCAGCAGCACCCAAGCTGATTCTGGCAAGTCAATATAAACGAGCCGAGTGTGTGCAGTATGATAGGGTTTGTTGGGGTTGAGCATGTTTAGAGGACTGCGTAGGGTTTTAAACCTTTTTAGGCTTGAGGGCCGTAAGGTTTTTAGGTTTAGGTGTAGGGAAGCTGGCGGGGCCTGACAGCGACTGAGTGCCCTGGAGAGAGAGAGAGGTGTAGCGATCACCAGACCTATGGCGAAGGCCACAAGCCTAAACCCACTGGACAACTCCTTGTGAAGGATCTCATTCCCTAAACACCCTAAAAACCGTAAAACCTAAAAGCCCTAAACCCTTTACACAGGCCCCTTGCTAGCCAAAGCTGAAGCTGCCGTGTTCTGATTCGCTTACACCGAAACAGCCTTGTTGCGAACATCTCCACAGCAGTGAGATCAACAGGTCTAAACTTGAAGAACTAAGCCCTAAAACCCGTAGAACCCCAAAAAACCCTAAAATCCTGTAGAACCAAAAAAACACTAGAATCCTCAAACCCTTTGAATCGAAACCGAGACCTCGAACCCGAGCAACAGTGGAGTCTCGGCATCACCTTTTGGCATGCTGTTTGTATTCACGGTCTAGTTTAGGCTTTTGGGGGCTCAAGGCTGACCCGTCGCTTTGGTTTTAAAGTCTTTGGTTTGTGTTGTCATTTTGGCTTTAGAGCTCTGGAGTTTTCCTGTTGAGTCGTCGGGTTTAGAGAGTCAGGGTTTGGGAAGTTCGGGCTCAAGGCTTTTATGTTTGGCTGCTGTTCCCAAGAGTTCCTGATTCTCACCAGCGTATGACATCCCTCAAAGCGGTTCTACTTATCAAGGCCCGGGTCCCTATATCTAGGGCCTGCCGGGTCTAGATGGGGATCTTGTTTTGGGCCTGAGAGGTTTGTGCGAGAATGAATTCCTGTCTAAACGGTTCCAGGCATATATTTTCGGTCGCAGCCGAAAGGCCTCGACTTCCTGACTGTAGGGCATCAAGCTTCTGAAAGTCACCCAACCCTGAATCCGGACTCCCCAACCTCAATTCCGGAAGAAGAAAAAGAGGGCCCTAAACCTCACCCCTTGAAAAGCCTTACGCTTGAACTTGCTCAAGGGGCCTTACATAGTAACAATGCTATTTCGTAGAGCTCTTGATCGTAATTGTGGGCTGATATTGCTGAAAACTACGTGAGTATTCCGATTATGTTAGTTTTCCTACACTTGTCATCCCAACCCGAAACCGTGTGGCGGTTTTCTGTGAGGGACTTCAGCAGCAGACGGAAAAATGTTGCTTACAAAAAATGAACCTTCAGCCCTTGAACCCGAAACCCGAAACCCTTGCTGACCTTCTGTAGGCTCAGACGATTGGGCAGGCTTAAAAAGGAGCTCAACAAAAAAGCAGTTGCTGACCGCTTGCATAAGCCCCTAAATCCCAAACCCTAAACCCCTAAACCGTGAGCGCCGAAAAATTGCATCGCCTGGATTGTCCGAGTGTGAGCGCCGAAACCCCTAAACCCCAAAACCCCTAAACCCTAAATCCTAAGCCCTAAAATCCTAAGCCCCCGAAGCCGGAACCCCTAAACCCTAGATCCTAGATCTCCCTAAATCCGCACGCTACGGGCCCTTTTTGTGGGACCCGAGGTCGGTGGAGATTTTTGGCTCCATGAAGACCGGCTTTGGCACCAAAGGCGGCCTGGGGGTCGTAGTATCCCTTAATCAAGGAATTCAAGGAATATGCCTGAAATCATATCAGGGATCTAATCATATCAAGACACTACTGACTCAATTTAAGGGTATATATTCCTTAAATAAGGGATATTGGAGTTTCTCGCCTCATTCCCAAAACAGGGCCTTAGTCTAGGTAGGCCTTTGGGATGTTTAGATGTCCCTTCTTGGGCTTAATAGGACCCTATCTACAGGGGCCTTAGTGAGTAATCCGTGCTTTTTGATCTCCGGACTTGAAGCTTTTAGTTCCAGTGGTATTTGCTAACCAAAAGCGTGGATTAGCATGGGGTTTTTGGGGGTGTGTGACAGCATAGCTGGAGTGGGGTCTTGGGATATGTTGCCGGGTATATACTCTAAACGTCCCTAAGCCTAAACCCTATAGTATAGCTATACAGGAACTTCACGGGGATATTGTGAAGTATTCAGGCCCTCCAATACTTCGAGAGCTTGGGAGTTTACGGTCTATGGGGTTTTGTTGGTCTTACTTAGGGATCAAGCAGGAACCAGTTCAAAGAGGCATCCTTGCCACAATTTGATTCTAAGGGTAAAAGGAGGGACCCTAAATAAGGACCCCTAGGGCATATACCCTTCATATAGCTATTATATACCCATTATATAGCCCATTATAGGGTAGGGGGGTCCCCATTAAGGGTCCCTCCTTTTCCCCTTTGATTGATTATGTCGCAGCACCGGTAAAAACCGCCGCCGTGTTCACCTTGATCGCGACGGAGGCTAGGCTTCTGAAAGTCAGGATCCTACTTTGCGGTCGAACTCTGGAGGGGCCTCCACATCTTGGAGACTCCGTTAAGGACCCAGCAACGCGCAGATATCACACAAGACAGATGCAGTGCATCTAAACGTCTGAATCCGTGAGTTCCTATTTCCCAAACCTTACATCCCTGAACAAGAACCCAGTTCAGCGAGAAAAGCTTTCAGACTCTGGGGTGTCAATGATGCCCTACCTCAGCCCTCAGTGCTAGAAAGCTCAGCCCCGAAATCCCAAGACTCAGCAGGCTGCGATCTGGATGTGGTAATTGTCCGAGTTGCTCGTCCCGGAATTTGCTTCGTGTGAGGGTTCCAGGGTGGTTGGGATGAGGATTTGCTCGCTCGCTCTCTCTCTCTCTCTCTCAGTCTCTCTTTGTGTATTTCTCTCGCTCCCTCTCCACCCCCTCGCTTTCTGGGAGGGGGTGTAGGTTTTTTGGGACATCCATCCTGGTTTCGGTTTAAAGGTGTTCGGAGTTAACCGGCTTAGTTCTTGGGCTGTTTCAAGAATACTATAAAAGGCCGGCTATCGGCTATCGAGTTTAATATAAGAGCACCGCACTACCATGAGAGGTGTTGTGAGGGGTGCTACAAGGGTACCATAAGGCGCGCGATGAGGTCCAACTTTGGGCATTGGGGGTTCGACTGATGTGACTCGTTGACACTACTCGTACACCCTGGAATGTAGGCAACGTGAGGTCTTAGTATAAACCCTAAACACTGCTCTCGATAGTGCAGTTTCACACAGTACTATCGGGCCTCGAACCATATGCCTCGCCTGGATTGTCCGAGTGTGAGCGCCGAAGCTCTAAACCCATCCCGAAGCGGATGTTTTCGGAAAGTCGCAAGCTCTGCACTACCAGCGAGGTGCGCCCTGCATTAGAGGGATTGCTGCTGAAACATTGGCAGTGAACCCTCGACCACGCCCTCAAAGGGCAAACGTGCATACCCATCATCCCTCTAAGCCTTCAAGATAGGTGTTTTAAAAGATGTTTTTTGAAGACCATTAGTACTTGTTAGGCACCAAGTTTGATATGAAACCACAGTACTTTGCCCACCATGTCTTCTGACCTCCAAAATTGGCCTGAGGCCAATGCGCAAGACCGTGAATCCAACGTCCAAGGCATCCTCATGAAGCTAAGGCCCCGCTCTCTGTGAGAGTCTTTTAAAAGGGGCTTCGGATGTTTCTTCCCTAAATCCTACAACCCTGAGGCCTAAATCCCTGCAGATAAATCCTTCAATCCTAAACCTTATATTCTGGAATGTCGAGATGTGGGATTGTCGGCTGAAGCTTCGGGATTCGGGCTCGTATGAATGAAACCCGAACCTTCAAGGCAACATAAACCCAGGCAGGGTGTAGGGTTTAGCGATCAGGGGTCTAGGGTGTAGTTTAGGGTCCCAGAAATAAACCCTAAACCCCTCAACCCTAAACCTTAAAGGTGACCTAACGTCTCCAGCGATTTGGGAGTTTCCGAAAATAGGGGACCCGAATATAGTACCTTAAATAGTAGGATCCTTATTATAAGGACCCCAAAATAAGGTACCCCTTGTTTTCGCAAACTCCCATTTCTTGTCAACCGATGCGTCTGCTAAACCCTGGCCTGGTCCCAAACTCATTGCAACCCCGGGCTGCGACCAGCCTTGTCCTTTTTCATGGTTCCCCCAACAGAATAAACAGACCCGCTAGTAGACCTTTTTAAATAGTTCTTACTAAGGGATATAGGTATAGGGCTCTGTCTATTATTGCTATAAGGACAAGGGTGGCTGCGACACCTACATGAGTACTTGTCAAAATTAGGGTCCCTTTTTAGGTACCCTATGATAATACGGCACCTATTATGTAGGGTACCCAAAAAGGGACCCTAATGTTGACAAGTACCTAAATGCCTGCAGCTACTGCTCTTCTTCCTTGTTCTTCTAGTTTCTGTTGCGGTTGCAATTTGCGCTGCAAATTGCTACACTTACTGTGCTACTGCTGCTGTTGCTGCTGATGGCAGTTTCTTTTCTTAGATTGAGTATTTTCGTTATTATCTTCCAGTATATCTGTTGTAGCATCCAAGCTGCAAGTGTGCGAGCAGATGCCAGGGATCAGCTCGAAGCGATGGACGGGGTGAAGATCAAGAATCTCGGCAACAAAGTAGGGGCAAAGGGAGCTGGTGGACCACCGGTTCTTGGCGCATTGGGATATCTAGTTTCAAGCTCAGTAGTTTTGAGACATTGGAGGGGGCCGTTGTGGAGGGGGCCGTTGTTTACGCTCTTGTATTGTAGTTTGCACATAGTTAGTACTGCACATGCTATCGAATTCGAAAGTAGCTGCTTGAGCCCCCTGAGTCTTGTTTGAAGAAGATTTTTTCACATAGAGCCTAAACCCCTTGTTGCAGCCGGCATGGAAACGTAAGGGATCCCTCATCCGGTCCTTGCAGGAGGTTTCAGGATTTTCGGGAGCCCAGCACGCAAAAGAACCGAGCATTCGTACGCTTCATGGAGCTCATTCAACGGGACATGCCTGCAGCGATCCACTCTGTGAATATTCCCAGCTCTGAGCCACCCGAAACCCGAAACTAGGAGCAATCCCCGCAACTAGGACCTGAGTAGGCCCTTGTTCCCTTGTGAAGAATTCAGGTTCCCAAATAAGCCCCAGAAAACCAAAAAGGGCACCCGTTTTAGTCCTAGGTTACTCTTGGGCCCAGACTAGGAGCAATCCCAGCAACCACCAAAGCCAGGGACGTCATCCTGTCCGCCCGTGTTCCCATATTGCCTTTCGGCTGCTGGGAGTACCCAGAGACTCCAATATCCCTCAATTAAGGAATATACCTTAAACCATACTAGGGATCCTACTATAATTTAACGTATATTCCTTAATTGAGGGATATTGGCGTCTCCGGGAAGGGGAGGGGAGTTCCTTCAAAAGTCGTGGGTCTTTCGGATAGTGATATAGGGGCCTAACTGATTACCGATACTATTTTAAGGGTTCCTTCTGTAGGGTTCAGGGACTTAGTTGTAAATCCACGAGACAACCTCTGGCCCAAATCTTTATCAACCAATGACCCTTAGCGCTTGGATGGCTGCTGTCGCTTGCTCCACAGCATACCGGTACGCCTGCCCCGGAGACTCCAATATGCTTCAAGGGACTATACCTAAAATTCACGTAGAATCCCTGATATTATTTAAGGTATATTCCTTAATATGATTTAAGGTATATAGTCCTTAATTAAGGGATATTGGAGTCTTCGGGAAAGTGCTTGACCCCCCAAACTGAAAGACCTGGAATCGCGACGCACAGGATCCCAGCGGCGACTGCCTACCTGCACCCCAAAAGTATGTAGAATAAAGGCCTTTTCAATCTTTTGGGCCACTATTTTACATACTTTTGGGGGTTTAGGTATCAATTTCCTAGAGTGGAAGCATTACATTCGCAAGGCTTACCTGGCGGTTTCCATGGGATCCGGGCTTTCTGTCTTTCCGCAGGCTTTTCGGATTTGTGACTCCCCACTTCGACTGCTCAACAGGGTGGCCTGAGCTGCAGAAACCCTGAATACAGCTCATGAGCACTATCTCTCTCTATATACATATATGATCGTATGTATGTATGTACGTATATATATATATATATACACATGTATACACATGTATACACATTTGTTACATATAATTCCGGGTTTCACAAGCCCGCTAAATTACTCCTCAAGTGCTCGGTGGCCGCGATCTGCCTGACGGATGGACGTCTGGCGAATTTCACGCTAAGGGTTTGGATTCTCTATGTGCAGCCTATTCGCACGTATCGTAGCGAGTCTGTATCTAAAGGTCGAGAATGCCCCTGTAATTTGTCAGGCTTTGGTTTGTGTACAGTAGCATGAGGATGCAGCCGTTGCGGGCTTTGACAACTATTCACAACTTGCCTTCCACGACCTTACCGAGGGGTACCCATGCGCATTACAGCATGCTTTTGTGAAGCCTCTTGGGCAACATCAGGAAGCTGGAATACAGTGGCCGGGATGTCGACATCTCCGTGAACAACACGAAGGCTTCATGGGTTCAGGGTGTAGGAAGAGTGTCGTCCAGGGTTGGTTTTGTTCGAGCTGAGCTCAGTGAACTCGCACAAGACCGGGGGGCGAAGCAAGAAGCCCGTTGCAGAGGGTTTCGGGGACAAAGCTGTGGTGCTAAGGGGCCTATGCTTAGAAAGCTCAATGTTCAATATTCAGGCACCCTAAACCCGAAACCCTAAACCCTAAACCGCGTGTGCGAGTGTGAGCGTCGAAACCCTAAACCGTACCAGGGCTTTGATCGGGATTGTTTGGGTCCCCCCATCCAGGGATTTCGAAGTTGGAAATGTTGATCTATGCGTCCAAGTGGGATGGGTTTGAAAGGGTTTGGGGGAAGGGGGAAGGGGTGATCCCATACTATGGGGGGGTAGATATCTACCAATGCTATTCCTTAGGGTTTCGAATTTAAATATACCATCAAGGAGCCCAAAACCCTATTCTAATTACTAAGGCCCCTAAATTACGGTTTCGCAGGAGGCCAGGGCGAAGCAGGATCCTGTTCCCCAAGCCAATCGTAGCAGCCCGACACTTCGCAACCCCCGGGCCCCCAAAGCACCCTCAGACCCAGAAAACCCTAAACCCTAAACCCTAAACAAACCCTAAACCCTAAACGGGTTTAGGGTTTAGGGTTTAGGGTTTAGGGGACTCAGACCCAGAAAACTCTAAACCCTAAACTGCTGCAAGCTCTCTGGAAGCTTAGCAATCCCCGGGGCCCACTCCCAACCCCTGTAAGACTTCTTCCCTGAACTAGACCCTAAACTCCGTAAACCCTGAAGCCTAAACTCTAAACCTTGAGCCCTAAACCCTAAACCCTATAAACCCTAAACCCTAAACCCTAAACTCTAAACCCTAAACCCGATAAACCCGGAGGCCCTGATGAACTCCCGACTTCTGGCGGCCTATGCTGAGCTGGATCCGCTCATTCCGCAGCCTCTCGGGGCGCAGTTTCGGCTGGAAGGTTTGACAGTCCTGCACCCCAAAAGTATGTGGAATAATGTTTTTTTAGGTATTGGGCCATTATTTTACCTACTTTTAGGGGTTTTGGGTGGGATTTCTAGAGTTTCGGACTCAGTGTCTAGGTTCTCGGGCAGAGATGCTGATCCCTAGCGTCGAGTTGAGGGTGGATGCCTGTCTCCTGTGTTGCTTAAGGCTGCCCGCAAAGGCAAAGGCAAAGGCAGAGTGTCTGACGCGCCATTCCCGTGTCCGGGGCCTAATATGAGTGCTGAACCTTAACAACTATGATACCGTAGATCCCGAAACAACGACGGATAACTCCCTATCCTCTGTTAAACGATTCACTTGAGCTCGGGCCTTTCTACGGTTTTGGATGGTTTTCTGGTAATGTAGGAACCTGATCAAGAAACCTTGGGCCTTTCTTAGGGTTCTTTATATGAACCCCACTATTTTGGGGTTGTAGGCCCAGGGTATCTTAATCAGGTTCCCATACATGACAGGTTTGTACAGGTGAGGACCGTCAGGGGCCATCGCACTGCTACGTGTAACTATTCAGTGTATTCGGTCCTTTGTTCGGGCGCTGGAGGTTTTATTCTGGGCTTCTTAGAGAGAATTGGAGAGCGTGGTTGGGCAGAGTTATTGTGTCATATTAGGTGCCGTCAAGCCGTCTTGAAATTACTACGGCCCCGATACCATACTAGGCCCAGGGAAGATTGTCGTTTGGCTCTCGCGGTCAACACGAACGCTCAGCCCACCGACCTTGAAATGCTGACCGATGTTCGCACAGGTTCGGCGTGGCAGTGAAGCTCTGGGCCAAAGATGCTGAGCTGTACCTCGGCATGATGATGCTGACGGTGGTGATGAAGATGAGGTGCTTCCTAGTATTCTTCCATGACCACAGCTGCATAGCTTTTGTTGCTACGCCATATGTTTAACATGGTCTTTCTTTACTTATTGTACCTTACAGTTATGGGCACCTTTGTTCGCATTCCTGTGTTTGCCAATATCAGAATCCTGCATAAGCGGATTCAATAGTGGGGAGAAAGGAGCCCGCGGAACGGCCTTTGCCTGGGCCAATAGAAACTGCAACACGCCCGAAGCCGGGAAGATGCAAGGGTTTGATTCAAGACGTCTTGACAACTCTGCATGTAATCTTCTGGATAAGTAATTGTTTGAATGTCTGTTGAAATCCTTTTCAATGAACCGCGGGTTAATGAATCACGACCTTTAAAAAAGAAAGCCAGGGAACTGCATCTAATGTCGGAAGAGTAGCAGGCTTATGACTTGAAAGACAAACACGCTTTCAGAATCTAGTGAAGCCGCAAATATATCAGGGACTCCTTGCACCGCAACGAGTCGCAGGATGTGTGAGTCAAGGGTTAGGACGTTTGGATTCCGGGTTTAGTGTAGAGAAGCCTACATAATCACCAATATTATTCCTTGTGGTTCTTATTATTGTTATACTCTACAGGAGCCCAAAACCCTATTCTAATTAAGAAGGCTTCTGTATTAGGGCCTGCGGAGGGAAATGCGCCAAAAAGGGACTACAGGACAGTGGTCCTGGTAGTGTCACATCGCCACAACTACATCAACAATGTGAGTACATGTCCGTACGGTGGTCTGAAGCAACGCTCGCCAAGGGAAGAGCCGGGAAAATTTTACACTTGCTATATCATAGGGGTACTTAGAAATATTTTCTAATTTTTAGTTATTATAACCCCTAAGAAACAGCTGAGATTTTAATTTTTGCTAGGGTTCTAGGTTCAGTATAGATATGTTGGACTCATACAGGCAAACCATCGCCTTTCCCGCTGACAAACGACAAGGCCAAGGACTCCCCCAGCCCTAAACTGCGAAGTCTGGGCAGCTGTTATTCGGAGTTGGGGGTTCTGGTACTCCACCGCACAGATGTGGAAGTAAACCCTAAACCCCAAACCGGGCCGCAACCAGTGGCTCCCCTAGGGACGATGATTTACGGATAGCAGTCGACCCAATCCGCCCCGAAGCCCAAGTCCTACGCCTCGCACCGTAAACACTAGCCGCAAGATTGAGAGACTGCACATACTGCCAACAAGCCATAAACCCAGAACCCTAAACCCCCCCCTTCTTGAGCATGAGCACCGAAACCTTCCCTTCCTGCATTGTCCGAGTTGCGAGAGTCCAAACCCTCCCTTAATCCGAAACCCAACACCCTGTTCCAAAACCGGCTCTTCCTGGTATAGTTTTTTTGAACGGTTTTTGTCTCTACTAGAAGCAGTTCAGTGCTTTTCCAGGTGCGGGGCGCCAGAGGGCCACCTCTCTTCGCCCCACGGCTGTGCCACTGAGGTATTAGGCTTGGGGGTTTAGGGCCAAGGCTTGGGGTATACGGGTTGTTAGGGCTTCGGATTGTTTGTTCGATGTTTCAGGATTTCAGGGGATATCGGTAGAGAGGGAAGTGGCTCTGCAAGCTGAGATTAGCATGGCGCAGCAGATGTTGGTGCATTGCCCGGAATTTTAAACCCTAAACCCTACCAAAGCTACATTTTGGCTCAAGCATATCGGCTCGAGACTATTGACGAAAGTGTTTGTTCTCCCCTCCCCTCCCCCTTTCTTCTTCCCTTCCCGATGTCCGATGCGGCTCACGATGATGACAGGATGGGTGATGCACGCGATGATGAGAGTCCTTTGCATGGTGCGAATTCAGTTTCGAATTCGGGAATTCCTTCTGCTGAGGACCTTGCTGCTGCACGTGCTGCCCTTGCCGCTGCTACTAATGACGTCCCTGTGTCACCTGGACTTAATCCGTACCAGGTTGCTGCCCTATCAAATCCTTCCCCCGCCCAGAAAACCAAGCCTCCTGGGAAGCATAATCCTCCAGCTGGGGTGAAGAAAACCTTTGCTAAAGACTCCAGCCCCGACAAGCGCTTTAAAGCTTCTGAGCATCCCCCCCGCAATCCTGGTCAGCCGTCCCTTCCTTCCCAGGCCCTACCTGGATCAGGACTTAGAGAACCCCCTATCTTTGGAGGTGGACAGCTGAACTCAGGCCCTGACACCGGACGCACACCGGAGTTCTACAATATGGACCCGAACGGCGTTCCCAGTTGGGTTTCTGAAATTAGGGATTTATTTCAGGGTGGACAAAGGGAAATGATGCAGGAACTCAAAAGCCATACCGCCAGCATCAATCAAGTTACTGAACGAATGTCTTCTTTCGACAAGAAACAGGGCGAAATGGCGGAACTTCAGCGGGCTTTTCAGGAACGTCTAGCAGAAATGGAAAGAGAAATGAGGGATTTGAAAGCAGGGCGTTCTGTTTCCCCTGCACCGCATAGGGGATATGGAGGAGGTTCAGGCTCCAGTCCCCGCTCGACAACTGCTGGAGGGGGGCAGATTGTCGACGATTTACAAATCGTCATTGGTGGATGGAAAGAGGCGAAGAAGAGTGACATCGAGTCGGAGATCCGCCAATTCTTCTCGACACTGGAAGCCTCCCCTCTGCTTAAAGACACCCACGTCCCCTTCATCCGCAGCAATTTTGCACGTGTCGAACTACAATTCGGCACAGACAGACTTGCCGAGCGCCGACAGGTACAGAACATGACCATCAAAGCACTGAAGCAACACTTCCTTAGTCATCCCACAAGCACATTGCCCCAACAGTCAGGTTCTCGCCTATGGGCGGCCCGCAACAGAACCAAAGAAGAACGTGCTAAAATCAGGGCCTTGGTTGGGGTCAAAGAGTACTGTGCACTTCACATTAATGCCATGTTTATAGACATGGACTGGGCCGGCAAACTTTGGATTCGGGGTGAACAGGTGTTGTTCCATGTCAGCAAGCGCAAGCCACACGAACAGTCCTTGATGCTCAACGACTCCAAGGGTGATGAATCCGGGTGGTGGGCTGATATTGGTGTCATGAGTAGAGCACTGCCCCGAAGCCAGGCTGAGATCGAAGCAGAGTTGACAGCATGACTAAACAACACCCAGCAGACAAAAGAAGGGAAACATCGACACACACGACGTCAGCCAAAGCCGATACGCGAATTAAGTGCAGCCACCTGGAACCTTCATGGAAAACATTTCCTGTCGATCCAGAATATCACCGATCATATTGAAGTTCCTTGGGATTTCCTTTTCTTGCAAGAATTAGGCGGCTTCTCCCATTTGGAAAAAGGCGAATTCGTGACAGAACATGTTTTGCTAGGAGGTGAAGCGTGTACCCTCATTGTTCACCAAACCCCCCTCAGCCACCATGCTGTCGGCGTTTTACTTCGGGACCAAATTGACTTGCAGGTTGTTCGGAAGGATTCGTTTGGGATCGGTTTCCTACTTGAGTGTCGCGCCTTTGGCCGCAAGATCTTCCTTGGCACCGGGCATTTCCCGCATCAGCAACGTAAGGATGCAACGGAGACTTGGTTCACTTCTATTGCACGCCTTGATGAATTACTTTTGCATGCTAGGTACTGTGACTGTATTCTCCTTGGTTTGGACTGTAATCAGAATCTGACCTTGCCTAATTCATCCTTTGCTGGACTGTCGCGCCTCATGTTCTTACTTCACCATCGAGGGTTAGAGGTTAGTCCACTCTTAGGTATCACTTGGGAAGCTCGTGGTGAATCCAGCTCTATCGATTGGTTAGTTTACCGATGGCCAGGGGTAGAAACGAGTTTCCACTTACGCCCTGACATGCGGACCGCCTTGCCCTCGGATCACGTCCCAGTTGTTGGAGTTCTTACAGGCCGTACTAGCTTGTCTGAAAGACCTCCCAGACCTCGACATAGGTGTGGAAGGTGGATTACGTCCTTTGAAGCGCTATCTCAGGCCGCTCAGGATCCGTCCTTTACTTTCACCCAGGAGAGTTTCGGTGAACTCTGTGTTTCCCACTCCTCCCGTTTGCCTTCGAGAAAGTACAAAGACCCCCCTGAAGTCCGAGATCTCATCCGGCAAAGGAAGATTTGCTCCTGCCCTAACGAACGTGCCGACCTCATGACACAAATTCATTCTGCAAGAGTTGGCGCTCAGCGGGAACATAAACTTTCGGTTTTAGATGATGCTCGTAACGGGGACAGAGGAGCTATTGCCCACCTCCGACGAAGTGCTTCGCAAAGCTTTTCTGAGGGTAGCTTCATCGAACGACTCGGAGGACAAACCCGAGCTGTGGATGCTATGAAATCCTTTTATTCTGCAAAATATTCCCTGCCCCCTGAAGAAACTCCTATCTCCCCAGAACAGAACGAGTGCCTCCAACATAAACACAGTCAGGCAGCCGTACCTGTCACTGCCCAGGAAGTGCAAGATGCCCTTACTCACTGCAAACCCAATACTTCCTCAGGGCATGATTCGGTATGCTATTCTGCAATCAAGGACTTCTTTAGTCAGGACGACTCAGGAAAGCTGGTTAGTTTCTTCAATAAACTCCTTCAGCGCGAAATACCTATTCCTGAGTCGTGGACTAAAGGCAAACTCTGTTTTATCCCTAAGTGTCCCCGACCTTCCAGACCACAAGATTTGCGTCCTATCTCCCTAACACCCTGCCTTGGGAAACTGTTTGCGCGCATCGTTGTCAATCGACTCTCCCACTCCTTTCCCCGATACCAGAGTGGACAACATGCGTGTCGACGTGGCAGCCAAAGCTTGGAGGCGGTTTGTGCCGCCCAGTCTTGCATGAAACTCTTCAAAGGTTCTGAAGGCCGTAATGTTTTTCTGATGAAACTCGATATATCTCAAGCCTTTGACACAGTCTCTCACCACGCCATTTGGCGCTTCCTGTTGGAAACAGACCCATGCATCGAGGCGCTTGTTTTGTGGGACCTATGCCGCCATACCTCGGTTGATTTACAGCTAGGTTCGGAAGCATGGACGCAGGAACTAGGACGCGGGATTTTGCAGGGTACATCCTTCTCCGCTGACCTGTTTTCCAGGGTTTTAGATTTCTTTGTGGGAGGATTGGTTCACAAATGGGCTTCTTCAGCACATCCTGCGTTCCGCACATTGAGTCTTCCACACATTCTGATTTATGCGGACGATCTTCTAGTTTTTGGATCCTCCCCTGCAGAGCTAGAAAAGAAACTACACGATCTTCAGGACACTTTGTCTTCAATAGGTCTTCGGTTGAACCTTGGAAAATGCTCAGTCATGCTTGAAGAAGGAGGCACCTGTCCTGTCGTCCGGCCTAAGGGAGCTGACAAGCCCCTGCAAGGTGTCGCGGACCTGGTTTACCTTGGAGTCCCTTTGGCACATAAACAAACCCCCCTGGGGCAGCTTGGGCTTTCTCTCTCTAAAGTTTCTAACGCCTTTTTTGGGCTTAGACGTATTTTCGATCATCCTCTTACTCCTATCAGTACTAAACTTGACCTTTTTCAGAGCTATGTGACCGCCAAATGGTCCTGGTGTGCCCCGGCTGCATGGCCTTCCCACCGAGCGCTGCAGAGCATTGATGCCTTTAAACATACCCTTCTACTTTCTCTTCTCCGTATTGACTACGACCCTCTCATCACTTTCCTCGATAATACCGTCACCAGACGTAGATCGGTTAGGTATATTTGCGCAGTGCATCGGTCTGAACCTTGGTCGCGCCTTTGGTTGACACGCCTTTGGAACTTTTGGGGTCATGCTTACAGGTCACCCCTCCCGCTTCCACTCCAAACCATGCTCTCGACTTGCAGCTCCTCGGCCATAGGACGCTCACGAGTCCCCAAAAGTTGCGTAGTCGATTTTACTCCACGTAAACTACAGAAGGTTTGGACTAAGACGCGCGGAGCCTCCCCCTACTACCTCCTTGAAGGACTTGCTGAAGACCGGGTTGCTTGGAAAGCGGGCTTGACTTGTTGGCTGAATTATTGGAAACTATCGCCACTCCCCACTTCGGATTCTTTAGACCTACTAGATCGCCAACTTTTGGTTGTCGGCACGGAATTCGCTGTCCTCCGACCCGCACGCCTGTTTCCTGACGAGCCCTACAGTAGATCCGTACAGTCCATCATTGTAGGACAGCCCTCTCGAACCGCATGGTTTGTTTGGGTTGACTTCTCCCCCCCCTTATTTCCCTAATTGTGGTTCCCCCTCTTAAATCTGCACGAACACAAATCCTGTTCCAGTCCCAAGGCTCACATGACCTGCTTGAATCGAGACTTATCCTCTGGGATATGCTACTTAAGCTGTATTCTGCACTTCCCGAATTGCAAGACTTCCAGTGTCACTGCTTCCTGCCTCTACTTGCCTTCGGTAGTCATGTATGGTCACACCGTGTACCCCTTCGTTTTCTTCCTGACATTCAGAGAATTGAGCAAGGTGAAACACGTGTTGACTTTCTACGGTGGTGCATGCTACAACCCAAAACCACGCCTGCATGGATTGAACCCACGATGCTGAATGTTTCGGGTCCTTTCCCTGGAGATTTTCGTTTCCTTGTTCGGTCAGGAGATTTTGGACAGGCCAGGTTCTTCAAACAACTTCAGGATTTTCATGGCCTCTTGCCTCTTCGTACTGATAGTCGGGGGGGGGGGGGGCAGGACGTCCCAACAAAGCCGCTTCCGCAGCAATTGAGGCCTGGACTGCTTTGCATTTGCTCTAGCCCTTTCAGTGCCATGGCTTCTCAGCAGACTTTCACCCCGGAAAGTCCTTTGCTGGTTCAGCACCGGCTGCCGCCTGCCGATGCAGATGCTTGGATGGATCGTCTATGGACAATCGGGCTCACCATACTTGTGATTTTCGCCATGAAAGGGATGGCCTCCTGGATGTATCCTGTGAAGGGCGAGAAACAGAGGCTGGCGGAGGGGAATGAGGTTTCGGCTGAGCGTATGGAAGTCATTGACAAAACGGCGATTGTTGACTCACCCAAGCAACAAACGCCTCTCACGAAAGAAGAGACCAAGCCAGCCAAGAGTGCGGATGCAGCACCCTCTGGACCCCCGGCACAACCTGTTACTACGACCACAGGTGGTGACACACCAGCAGCCAAACCACCGGCGGTGCCATCGGATGGGCCATCGACTACAAGCAAGCCCCAGGCGCTGGGACCTCCAGCTCCTGCTGCTACCGCACCGGCTACCTCCACGGCTTCTCCGAAACCAGCAGCGTCGCCGGCACCTACGGGTGGACCACCCATTACGGCACTACAGCTTATGAAGGAGATGCAGTCGATGCATACACAGATGCATACGGTGCAGACGGATGTCAAGACAGCCCTGGCACGCCTGGATGAGATCAAGCAATTCAGTGCCAGGCTCGATGGCATTGAAAAGATCATGGGCACGGTGGCGGCCAAAATTGGCCCCATGACAGCCAATGTCCAGTCCACCATGCAGTCGGTGGACCAGGGCTTCAAGGACCAAGGCAAGCTCTTGTCGACCATCGCGAACAATGTGCGTGGAGGCCGTGAAGACTCTGCACAGGAAGCCAAGGAGCGCCACACGGAAATGGGGAGCTGGCTCAGCTCTACGGAAGCCAAGCTCGTGGACGGCATAAAGGAGGTGTTGAAAAAGATCACCAATACCGATTTCAACTCCTCGCAGGTCTATGCCTCCAAACTGGAAGGGTTGGCCAACGAACTGCTGGCTGCTGAACATTTCACGCAGGCCGAGGTCACGGAGATCAAGAATGCAGTGGCACGGACGGGGGAGGAAGTCCACGCAATCCGCGAGATGTGTGAAAGACCCCTCACCACGCAGACTCCGCCGCCACAGTATCGAGCCCCGACCTTTTCCCAAGGTCCACATGAACGCCCGCCACCGAGTTATGATGCGCAGGCACATGCTGGCCCTCGCTCCGTCAATCTCCAGGCCGCTCTGCCTATGCCGAGCATTCCAGGAGACGGCGGTATCACTATGAATCCGGACGGACGCAGCATCAACATCCCGCTGCGGTAAATTTCTGATTCAGTGCCATGCATGCTTTCAGGCGCGACTCTGTTTTGACTCCCTACTTTGTTGCATAAGCAGTTTTACCAGCCTTTGCTTCCGACACTGTCGCCTTTGCATGCTGGACTGGAATTCATGCCGGACTTTACTTTGCAGGACTTTGAATTTGTTGCATTCTGTATCTCGGATGCGGATTTACCGTAATGTTGATACCGCCGGGCAACATGCACGCCCCTTGCACTGTACACCTTTAATTGTCCTGCATGTGCTCCTGTTTGCATGTTTCAGTGCATGTGTGCACGAGCCCTTGCGACTACAGGACGGGTCCCTCGGACAAAACAATGCGAGCGACGGCAACACTGTGACATGTTTATCCCTAATACCTCAGCCCTCACACCTTTGCTGTGCTCTAGTGTGCGGCTCAGTGCAGCTTCGTAGTCATGTGGCCCCGTGGATTCCTGGTCCCCACCAGGGAGGTCATCTCTCTGACCCCTACAGTTACCAACACTATCTACATCGATGATGATGATGATGACGATGGGATGACTGCCAACGCTTTACCTCCCCAAGCATCCCCACTACCAGAACAGGGGTCTACTGAGTTGCATTGTAAGTATGCTGCAACTAACATCGCCAGAGTACCTACGGAGCCTTGGTACCTAGCATGTCATGATTTCCATTCCTGTCCTTTGCTTCGCAACATTGAAATCCGTGCATACCGACTTCTCATGGATTCCTCTCCCCCCTCAAGACAAGACATTTTGGAATTGGTTTGCATGCTACCAAGATCCTCGCTCCGCCCCACACAGTCTGGCTTTCATGTTGTTAGTGGTGTCTCCCCCAGAACTCCGGATACAGGACTCACCCACAGTAGCGAAATGCCCTTCATGAGCATGGTGGTCAATAAATTTATGGCTGTAACCTGCCCTACGCACCTGTACTCCACTTTTGTCATCAGACGTGGATGTGTGGAAACCGTACACAGAGATTCCCGTAACGGACCTTTCCCTAGTTCGGTTTTGACCCTCACCCCATGTGCTAATGATGCAGGTTTATGGATTCAGGACCCCGCGGGCCCAACTCCCATGCTCTTCAGGGGACACCGATTGTGGGGCACAGTGAAGAACTTAGATGTCCCCTACATCTTCAACGCCCGATGTAGACTCCACGCAGGCTTCCTTGGAGCCCACACTAAGGCGGATGATAGAGTTTCTTTGGTCACCTTCACTTCGATTCATTGTTGTTCTCTGTCAGAAGAAGTGAGGGGTGCCTTATTGAGACTTGGCTTTCCGATCCCCAGCCCAAACGCGGTACATCGAGCACTGTTTGGAAACGGATGCTGCTCCCTCCCAAGATTTAAACAGGTCACCTTACAAGAAGCCTTGTCCTTGCCGGCAACAACGGTAGACCAACATGACGTCATTGAAGTCTTGGAGAGTCAGGAAACCGATGCCCTTTAGGTTCAAACCTATCAGCTCTAGGTCCCACCTCCCGTGTAAGATGGCGCTGGTGGTTGATCATGATGGTTTGACGGTGAACCAACCTGCACACCTTAGGCCGTTCACACCTTTTACGGCACAGGAACTAACGGATCATTTGGAGTGCATGCCGCCCTACCTTGCTTCCTGGGTTGCCAAAGAATTCAGGGACATTATCAGGGGCAGCCGTACCGCTTGGTGGTGGTATTATACTCGTCTACCTACTTTGCAGTTCTATCTTGAATCTATCGATAGAGTCTTATCCATGTACCCTGACACCACTAACGAGGAACCCCTACCACTTTGGACTTGGGATAATGACAGTGATTTCGTCCGTTTATGTGTGATAGATGGTTGGGGACGCCTAGACTGTACAGCTGAGTCCTTGGTGTATTTCGGTCTTCATACACACTTACCCTGTTTCGGCCTCATTCTGAGCCCTGCGCCCATTGAGGGTTTATGGGAATAAGCGTTTCTGCCGCATTAGTCTGCATTGGTCCGCATTGGTCAGCACTAGTCGGCAAGAGTCACTTGGCAACTTGGCTGCAAGTTAACACGTGCCTGCAACTCGGACAGAATTCAGAATTCAGAATTTGTTTCTCCTTTGCACCTTGGTTTGCAATAAGTTAATTCCTCCCTTGCGTTGAACTTGAATTCGTTTATACTTTGCCGGACTGTGTGCCTTACTGTACTGCCTTTAACCTTCTCCTTGCCTTGCTTCCTGCTGATGATGCGATGAATTTGTTGCGATGCCCTCACCGATATCCCACACTTCCCAAATCTCACCCTGTTATGCTTCCCATAACCTGTAAACTCAGCCTTCGTGACTTCTAGTGTCCCAGCCTACCTCCCGATAGGCAAACCACTAACCCGCGACCTCGCCGCACAGCTATGGGACCATGTTTCCGATAAGCTGTTTCGCCCTGGACACATGCGCGCTTCTCTCTGGCTGACTGCTGGCAAGTCTCGCACACCAACTGCTACAGACGTGGTTCGTGCTTCTGGCGCCCTAGCTGGCTCGAGATGAGTGAAGCTATTAGCCTGACTGTGAGAACCGGAACCCCGTCAAGCAGTGTCGGAGTTGCGAGAGTGTAAACATTGGCCCCGTATCGCTGGTGAAACCTTCACTGGCCCTGATCCTACATGTTGCACCCGGCTTTTGGATCTGCATATCCTGCAAAGTGCATTACTGCTCTTTGAACGCGGTGCTCTCACAGATCTTGTTTCGGACGCTGATGTTGCATGACCAACAGAACACCCGGACTGCGTGACCTTGGGGGTCCCTACTCAACAAGAGAGCCAGGTCTACAACCGGACAGCTCCACTTCAGTTCGGTCTATTTCGGAAACAGCGTGGAGAGTCGGGTCCATGTATCTGTCTCGGATATGCGGATGGTGCACCTTCCCGCTTGGTAAATAGACACAACGGCAGTGACTTTCCTGTATGGCTTTCTCACCGTGCACGTGTACTGAGCCGCCTTGAGCTGACATAGTTTCTGTGTACTTTATTCCGCACCGCCCTGAGCCGCCGTAGTTCCTTTGTATTGTAGTGCTGTATCACATATGTACCGGTCTTCGGATTACATGTCTCGGCTAAGCTGTAGACGGTACTTTGAGATCAAGAAGATCTCTCTTCTAGGGAGGGGGTTGTCCTGCGTGGTACTACCTTCTGTTGAAGCTGTTTTCTGAAGAGTTTCCCCCTCTGCATTGCTGCGTCCTCAATGTAGGATACAGGTCTTCGGCTTTGCTCATCTCTTGTACTCTATGGCTCTAACTTCTGTTGCCTTGTTTTTCACGAAGGAGTTGAGTGAAGCTCTTAGTCTGACTGTGCGCATCAAGAACCTCGTCTGGCAGTGTCCGAGTTGCGAGAGCGTAAACCCTACCAAACTGCTACGACTACGGCTCTTAAGCACGGCAGGGTTCGGGAGTCAGACCTCAGCTTCAGCCAGTAACTAGGGACCTAGGAATGCCAGGTGAACGCCGTGAGTTCTCCGTGGTCTTTGGCTGTTTCGCATCGTGTCGTAGTTCTCCTCCGCAGACATGGCACAGAACCTGCCAGAAGAGGGTCCGAGTGAGCAGCAGTACGAGTGGACGGCATCCGTGCCCACCGAGCGCTGCCCGGCATTGGCTGGTGATCTGCCGCCTGCTGAGATCAATGTGTCCTTTGCGGTACAAGACACCGAGGGGTCGTCGTCTGACGGTCACCACAGCCATGAAACCAACGAGGGAACCGCCAGCGAAAATTCCTTCCCGTCATCCGAGAACGATGTCGCAGCCAGTCTGACAGAATTCGAAGCAGTTGCGGCCGCGGTAATTGCCAGAATGGAGCCAGTTCGTCCAGACATCATCCAAGCTGTCCCTGCTTACGAAGTCGTCAAGAGATTTGGCCGGGTGTTTCGGGCTCGGAGACTAGCGTGACTAGCATCGGCACATCACTCGCATGTGTCTTTTCAGACGACAAAAATCGACCAGTTCTGGAGCCACAGTTGGCACGGCCCAAGATGGAATAAGGCTATGACGGCTATGTACCTCAACAACGGCATGGCTGCAGCACTGGCAGCGTTCTTGGCTTCGTTTGTCTTGATGTTTCTGCATGCCTACCGCTTCTTGCCAGCTCTCCGGTTTGGCGAAAAGTTATATCCAATTAGCTCGTGGTGGATCAGTGTCACGTGCATAGTGCTATGGTGTATGGTTATGTTCCTCTGGAGACCGAAGCAGAAGGTTTTTCTGGATGTCTTGTGCATCGATCAGAGTGACTCGCGAAACAAGGCGCTCGGGCTTGCGAGCATGGGTGCGTTTCTCCGGGCTTCCGATTCTTTGGTCGTCTTTTGGGATCCGTCATGGAGCCGTCGTCTTTGGTGTGTATTCGAATTGGCTGCATTCTTACATAGTCGCCAAGCCGATGGGAGGGAGGTAAAGCTGACTATCAGACCAACCATGCTGGGTCCTTGCTTCATCTCAATGCCGATCGCTCTGTCCTATGTGATGCTTGCGCTGATGTTCTTCCCCACCGAGGAGCACCTCCAAGGCGACCGAGAGCATATCCGGGTTTTCATCATCTGGCCGGCACTGGGGCTGTTGATATTCACTGGCTTCTACTTCAGTGTGGTCAAGCTACGAGCATACTTCCGCTATGTGCAGGCACTGGAGCAGGATATCGGCAAGTTTGTCGCCGACGACAGCACATCCTACTGCTGCAGCATCGGCCATGTGAGTCCAGACGGAGGGCCCCTAACCTGTGATCGCCGTATCATTCTCCAGTGCATCAGCGCCTGGTTCGGTAGTGTCGAGAATTTCGAAGCCCTCGTGCGAACAGATGTTTTGCGGTGTCTTCAAGACCAGCTGTCCAGGCAGGTTTTCACGTACAAGCAGATCGCTGTTTCAGCCATGCCAATTCTTTGGCATTACATGGACTCAGCTGCGACGATACACTATTACTATCTCGAAGGAACTGATGGCAGCAATGGCCGACCCCTGTTCGGAACTCTCCGCGAGTTCGTCAGAGGCCTAGCATGGGCTTTTGGCGTAGTGCCCGTGGCAGTTTGTATCGCGGTCAGGCTTTCATACCTGCTGCGACGCAGACATGCCTGGGTCCTTTGCGATATACTGGGCAACCTCTTCATCATAGCTGTTATCTTCCTCTTCGTGTTTGGAGCTCTGGTGCTTGAGCTGCGTGCTTGGGAGCTGGACGTCTTGGGCCAAGGAACTTCCAGTGGACTGCTTCCTGGATCTGCGATCTTCAGCATCACGATGATCGCCATGTCTTTCGTGCTTTTCACGATCAGGTACCTCGCTGGCCGCTCGATGTATACATTCCGAAAGGAAGCGCCTGCAGGGCACTCTTGCACGGCTTGATCGGTTCTGTCGGGCCTGGTACTGTATAGGTCTTTCGTAGGTTCAAAAGTAGTTTTGGGTTTCCAAGGGAGATTGCTCGAAACGGGTATCCCGGTTAGGGTCTGCATTGCAGTGCAGGATATTCCGACTCAAGATGCCTTAGAAGCCGGACTCTTACCGGGAGAATGATTCTCACAACCCGGCAGGGTTTACGGGGTTTAGGAACCCTGAGTCTAAGTCTATGTTGGGTAACACAAGCTATGGATCCAAACCTCTCCGCCCTGCTGTCGGATTCTCGCGCTTTGTTTAGAGGCGCCGGGCCACTGTGTCCAGCAAGAAGTATCCCTTCCACACTAGGTGAAAACACAGACAGTCCTTAATTTGGGCATGCCGCCTAGTGGAGGGATGATGTGGTAGCGTTTTTTTTCAAGTTGGATCTGACCACCATGGTGTCCTTGAAAAGGAGACCCACAATGACGGGCAGCTGCTGAATTTCAGCTTTGCGCACTTGCGTGTCTTTTCGCACACGGAGCAGTGTACTGGAAAAAGGCAGAGTGTTGTGCGACGAGGGACATGAATTCCTGGTGTTTGCGTGGGCTCGCAGCGTCTTGGCGGTCCTGCGCTGGGTTTGAAGGAGGAGTTCGTACGCTTGGGGTTGGGCTGGTAATATAGGGGCCTTAATATTTACCGATACTATTTTGGGGGTTCCTTATTATAGTTTTACTGTACTATACCCCCAAAACCCTATTCTAATCCCCTATAGTAGCTATGTCCTCAGTCTAGTTTCACGTCGCCGGTTATGAACCAGGAGCCCCATGCGGCCCGTCCGAATGTGAGAAGACCCAAATCCTAAGCTTCAGACCCAACTCTTTGGTGCTTAGTAGGGAATGGGGGAATGGATCCCTAGAGTAGACCCCATATAATCCACAATAAAGAGTCTCCATAATCCATGCAATCCCTAAGAACCAGACAGCCCAAGGTATGCCTTCATCCTGATGGCACTCTACTTCCTTCAGGTTGCGAGCGGGGACGAGAGTCCTGGCTGCAGAATGCACTGTCAGTAAAGCGCGGGGACTTTCGAATGGTTAGGTCCTCGGGCTTTGCTGTCACCTAAACCCACAAAAGCGGGTAAAAAAATGGTCCAATACGTTTAAAAGACCATTATTCCACATGCTTTTGGGGCTTAGGCACGGGTTCGAGGTCTTGGATTGAGGGCCGATGGGAGGCGGGCTTGTTCCGGCGCAGGTTTTGGCTCATGACTTCGAAACTCGCGACTATTACACTTCAATCCTTCTAACATGGACCCGCAACTAGAAGCAACGCCTGCAGCGTAAAAGTCCTTTGCTCCCGCAGCCGCGATGCCTAGCGGTTGCATGTTACATCATCCGGCGAAGCTCAGCGACACAAACTGAGAATCTAAAATCGTGTAATATCATTATGAGTCAATTATGAGTGTTGGCCGTTCGCTCTCTGGGTAGCAGTGTTTAGAAATATACCAAGGAACTCACGGAATGAAATGATGACTGCTGTAGTTATATGCTTCCACAGGCTCTCAGAGTATCCATCGAGCCAGTGGGGAGCGTAGAGTGGGGCTGGGGCTTTGAGGCGTTGAGGGTTCGGTTGAGGGTTGAGCCCACCATTTTAATCATGGTTTCGGGCGACCCAATTCCATAGTGGTAGTTTCTATGGGTGGTTGTCAAAATTAGGGTCCCTTTTTGGGTATCCTAAATATTAGGTGCTGTATTATCATAAGGACCCAGAAAGGGACCCTAATTTTGACAACCATATATGCCCCTAGAACCTAAGTTTTGTGGTGCCGAGGCCGATCCGGGGCGGTCGGGAAGTTAAACGTTGGGTCAGGTTAGTGCGCTTGCAGCGCCCGAGAGACATGAAGAGAGATGCTTAGGGCTAATATTTCCGTACAATATACCATAATAGTATGGTAGTAGTATGTGCTGTATAGTACTGTGAAGGACTACAAGGGAAGGTGATTTGAGGGCAGGGAGACAGCATTGAATCACTGGCACAGTGCTGAACATCAAACATGACTCGGAAATAGCGTGCTACCCTGACCACTGAGCTCTAGACCAAATTCCTCCTACATTGCGGTTTTATTCGTGGTGCGTTGGGTTGGCCGTTCCCGAACCCCGAGTCACATAGGCCATGGCCTATGGCCTATGTAATACAGGGCTCGCAATAAGCAGTAATCGTATTGCCTTCTAGTCCTTCATAGTAATATACAGCATATACTACGACTATACTACGGTATGCTATATACGGTAATATGAGCCCGAAACCCTGAACCCTCTTCCCCAGCCCTCTTGGTGATCTGCAACTGAAGACTCTCGGGGTCCTTCTGGTCACAACTCTGCTTAGGATCCCGGGTAGGATGCAGCCAACGGAAGCACAGTCACCTTGTCTGTTGGTCATCATCTTTGTTGCTTGTCATTATGACTACTTCCTCTAGTTCCGTATCTCTTGTCAGACTCCGAACCATATGCCTCGCCCGGATTGGCCGAGTGTGAGCGCCGAAACCCTCTTCAAACCCCCCAAAAGCCTAGCCTGCACGGATTTCCTGAGGCTTCCTTGCCTGCAGGCCATGGGGGGAGATTGGGTTTCTGTCGGATCCGCTGGCTTTCAGGGTTTTAGTTGTTTAGGGGTTAGGGTTTAGGCACTTTGATGCCAGGATCTGGCTAGCCCCAAGCCCAGTGGCAAAAAAAAGGCAGTTTGAAGGTCGTAGACTGGCTAGACTTGAATCCAGTAGCCAAAGGGTTTAGGCACTTCTGAGTTTAGGGCTCCGGGTCTATAGTCGTAAGATTTCGGGTTTCGGGGCTTAGAGCTTCGAGGGCTTAGGGTTCAGGGGGGATGTACTTCCACTTCTCGACCCTGAACACCACTTTCAGGGAAGCCAAACAGTAGACAATGAAAAAGGTAGAGCACGAGCGGTGTGGTGAGGAATATAATGAATCCTGGCTAGCTTGTTGTTGTTTTGCAACTCGGTTTCAAGTCAGGGGGTCGAGTTTGAGAGCTTCAGAACCCACCACTACCTGGGCACAACCAGGCGAGGTTCCGTGAGTCTAGAGATATCAAGCCTTGTAGTCGAAGGGTTTGCCCCGAAACCCCAAACAGACCAACAAACAACAGGCCGTAAAGTATGTTGTCCTAAACACAAAATCAAAAAGAGAGCCTAATATAGGGGCCTTAATAATTGGACTAGCTTCTTGCGGCATATTGTGCCATGAATATTTGGAAAGAAACCCAATTGTTTTTTGTAATTGTCTAGGCCCCAAACCGTTGCGCCGAAACCCCTAAACCTTAAACCCCTAAACCCTTTCCACTGTAAGATGTTGTTGTTGCTGAATCATCCCTGGTAGAGCCGTTTCACTCTTCAGGCTTCGAACCACATGACTCGCCCGGATTGTCCGAGTATGAGCGCCGAAACCCTTTACAAACTTCAACTCAACTGCCTCTACCCTAAAACCTAAACCCCTAAACCTTAAACCCTAAACTCTTTACGACTCTTCTGCCTCTGCTTCTTCGATCTGGCGAGGAGGGCCTCTCCGAGTCGGATTTGGCCACCCGGCGAAGAGAGGGGCCTAAAACAAATACCGAAACCATTTTTAAGGCTGAACCCTGTAAACCTTAAGCCCCAAACCCTGGTGAAAAATGAGGGCCTTCAATAATTAGAATCGTGTTTTGGGGGTCGTTCAATCTACCATAATTGTACATGGGAGGCTATAAGGTTTTGGAAGGTTTCCTGACGGGCAGTCTGTTCTTGAGGGGTGTGAGCAATGAGCTGTCGAAAAGGTTCTTTAAGGGCACCTTTTTGGAGGGCCAGGAGTTATGAGGTTTTCGAAGACAGTTTTGGGTTTGGGGTTTAGGGTTTGTTTTTCATTGTTGTTTGGGGTGGGGTTGCGGAGTGGCGTTTGGGGCTTTATGATTCTATCAAGGACCCCGAACCCTAAACCCTAAACAAACTGTGAGGCTTCATTGAGCTGGCATTAGCAGCTTTAGCAGTAAATTGTCCAGGTCGGGCAGTGTATACCCCCAAACCCCAAGTTTAATAATGGTTTCATTCTCATGTTCATGACAGTCTCTACGAATGCGTGTCTATCATCACCCTAGGCGTCACCAGCGTCTACCGGCAGATACCGAAGCCCGAGCCATTACCAAGAATGTCCCTTACGGCTTTTTTGTTCCGGAACCCTTTGCAGGAACCCTATCCTAATTATGCAGGCCCCTATATTACAGAACCATACTCTAGATCCCTTCAAGGAACCCTATCCTAATCGTTAAGGCCGTTAAGGCCCCTGGAAGAAACTGGGGAGAAGCAGAACAATTAGCGACTTGGGGTTGCGTCGAAGCTTCGCTTGGCCTTGCCCTTGCCCAAATTCCCAAATATAGTCACCCTTAATAGGGTGTAGGGGTTAGGGGAACCCTGCAGAGGGTTCAGGGTTTAGGCGAACCCTTCATGGGGTTTAGGGTGTAGGGGAGCCTTAGTAGGGTTTAGGGTGTAGGGGAGCCTTGGTAGGGTTAAGGGTTTAGGGGAGCCCTTAATAGGGTTTCATGTGTACGGCAGCCCGTAATAGTCAGCCCTGTGGTGACCTTTTTTGCGACCCTTACAGTGACCTGGTTTTCCCTGGCTGCCGGCTTGCAGGAAGATGAGGAAAAGCTGCAACAGCGAGTCAAGGAGATCAAGGCGCCCGGCTAGGGTTTAGGGTTTAGGGAGTATTCGATGAACCTGAATCCGACAGCATGGGTGCTAAGCCCAGGAAAACCAGGTTTGCACTACAAACCCTGACTGCAAAAACCCAATCTGTGGGTTTCTGAAACTTAGGGTTGGCATTGAGTTTTATAGGGCTCTATACCGTTTTGAAAAGGCTTCTCAACATGAAGGGCGCTAAAGATCCAGAATCACACTATTCAGAGTTTTTACAGGGTCCCCAGAAGCCTCGTCTTCAACTTTTGAGTGCCTGTCCCTGCCTAGTTGGGTTTTCAAGCCAGGACTTGCAGCATCAGCATCGCCTTTGCAGCGCCCCATTCACTATCTATCTATCTGTCTATCTATCTATCTATATATCTATATATATATATATGTATGCATGCGTAAGGCCCGAACAAGTGACCCGCACTATTCTTTCGGATGACTCATCATAGTCATAGTAGAAGATCAAGGCCTTTAGTATTAGAGTTTCGGGTTTCATGGTTGAGGCTGCACAGCTGATTGAAAACCCTATAAACCCTAAAGCCTTAAACGGGTTTGAAAAACCAGGCCCTAGGCCCTGAACCCTCAACCTTATTGCAGCCTTTGAGGTATCTGAGTTTTGTATGGCTTTGGGTTTGGATGTTGCCGGACAGGCCAGCGGATGGAAGATGGAATCAGGCCGGCAACTGGTGCTTGGGTGTTGCCGGGGTTTGGCCCTTCTGGGTCAACTTGAGCCCTAAACCCTACACCCCAGAGCCGCTTCTGGGTGCAGAGTCAGGTGGCGGTTTAGGTTTTCAATACTCCGTTCGGGTGGAAGGGGGGCCTGAATCTGATGTAGTATAGGGGCCTCAATAATTAGAATAGGGTTTGGGGCCCCCCATTCCCATCATTAAAATAATAGGGAACCCCAGAAATAGTATTGATAATTATTTAGGCCCCTAAAACGTTTATCACGTGTTTCAGATAAGTCTTGCGCTGTAGCACGAAGCATGTAGGGACAGTTGTTGCTACTGCTATGGGTACTTATTTACAGGAGACGTACCGTGAAGTGCGCTACTCGAACCTCTGCATATTCGGGGTCGCGAAACGATGGTGTGTTGTGCTCTGTCTTGCAAACAAACTTTGGTACCTAGCAGAATAGCAAGTTTTGTAACATCCGTTTCTGTAGTTCTGGTAGTGAGAATGAGAAGACTCCTCAGCATCGTTGTCACCCTTGTCGGCATAGCAGCGCAGTAGAAGCAGAAGCAACTGTAGTGGCACAGGGAGACACAACATACGTCTTTAATTCAGACGACAGAAATAAGAGCTTCCACCAACAGACAGCAGCGGCGATAAACGCGTGCAGTCTTTGCCATAGCCATTGCTCATGTAAAATGCGTGGGCTCAGAATCGGAAGTTGAAATGTTTTCCTATGAAGGATTTGGAGATGCGAGAAGTTCTGCGACAAACCGACAAACCTGTGAGTCCGAATTTTAAGCACAAGACCCGATAGCGTTGAACCCTGAACCGTGTAGCTCGCAGCGCGCCAGCCAGTGAATTACAGGGTCAGAATGATAAGTCCAAAGGTTTGAGGTTACAGGTTTCGCACCCGTTCACAGAGAGCGAGTTTTTCGTCAGTGCACGGCCTAAACCCTAAACCCCTAAACCCTAAGTCTTTCGATGCAGTGTCGGCAGCTCTTTGGTCAGCATGTGGCGGTGCGACTTTACTTTCCGACCCCGGCGCCGTTCATGAGGCGGCACAGCCACCACCAACACCCATCCGATTTTGGTTCTAAAGCTCTATTATAACACCACATGCCCGGTTCTGGCCACTTTGCGCTGTGCGAGGCAATCTTTGGATTCTATTGGCAGGCACGGCTTGGCTAAAGTTTAATGTAGGAACCTGATTTAGAAACCCTGGGCCTATAACCCCAAAATAGTAGGATTCACAGAAAGAACCAGAAAAAGGGCTCAAGATTTCTTAATCAGGTTCCTACATTAGTCTTCCAAGGCCTTGATGGGATGCATCGTCTCAATACAAGGGCCATCATAATTGCCTATACTATTCTGGGGGTTGCTTGCTCTAAATACCGTTTAATGGGCCCCAAAACCATCTTCTAATTATTGAGGCCCCTATATTATTCTGCTGTTTTTGAGGGTTTTGGGCTTCGTGTTGGAGTCCTGAGTTGAGAACTCGCGCCCTGAATTGAACTCCGGATGCCCCAAGTCGTGCCCCGGGTCTCGCAGCCCCCAGAGAAACTGCGGACCAGACCTTCTCAACCCTAAATGCTAAGCCCTAAACCCTAAATGCACTATCGTGTCGGACAGATTCCCAAACCAGCAGTTTCACTCAGCAGACCTCGAACCACATGCCTCGCCTGGATTGTCCGAGCCTGAGCCGCCGAAGCCCTAAATGCTAGACTCCTAGACCCTAACCCCAAGGCTCTAAGGACTCGTATTTTAAGGCTTTTGGGCCTAAAGACCATCTGATATATTATGGCTTTTGGGGCCATTTAGAGCCTTAGGGTAAACTGAACCCGGGTACGAAGCATCGCAATGAATCCGAAATCTTGCCCCCTTGCCGCTTTTGCTCTGAAACCCGAAGTGGCTTCCTTCCATCTTCAACACTTCGAGAACCTCTCCCTAATCCTGCCTGTGCCCAAGATCCAAATCCGAACGTCTGAGATGCTGGCACTAGAGGATTAGGGTTCGTCTTTTTGCGCAGGGTCACGATCGGCCAGGCTCCGTTGCAAGAAACCATATCAAGACTTGCGTGACATGTAGCAATGCATGTAGAACTTCCCGTGCACCCCCAAGGGGCCCGAAAAACCCCAAACGCAGCTCTTGGACAGAAGCCGCAAGTTGAGACAATGTCAGGGTTCCCGCTTCTAAAGCTTCGGATGATGGTGGCAGTCGCCGTCGTAGTTGTAGTCGCAGCCGTAGCCGTAGTCGTAGAATGAGTAGTAGTAGCAGCAGCAGCCATGTCGACTCGTTCAGTTTGGCAGTTCCGCAGACCCGTTACTCTCTGATCTTGGCAGGCTTCTTTGCCTTCTATGGGGGCTCTCTGGGCCCTACATACCAGTACGAGCCCTTCAACTGGGGTCAGGAGGCGCGCCTTCAAGAAACTTAAAGCCCCAAAGTCTATCTAAGCCTTGGTCCAAAGTTCTTTCCAGGATTCCAAGGCCTGCAGGTATGGTTCGAAACAGGATACTCGTTTTCTGATTTCCTAGCAAACAACCATGTTGGCAACTCCAAGAACGGAGACGACACTCCGAACAAACCCGAACCCCTTATTGTTCTCGTAGGATTAATTACCTACATTATTCCTTAGGGTTCCTTATTGCTGTAAGTATAGTTTACAGTAACAAATTAGCATCTCCTTTATCAGGCCCATGCGGTCACTGGGGGCTTCAGTCTAGGGAGTTTAGGGTTCTGGGTGTCGCGACCCCTTGAAAGGAACCCTACTCTAATTATTACTTGGAGGGTCGGGGGACTTAGTAACTGGTTATTTTAGGGACGTACAAGTACCACAACCCCACTTAGGGTCCTTTTTCGGGTACTTACAAGTCTACTTACTACCAACTTACAAAGTCCCCCGACCCTCCAAGTAAGGCCCCTAGATTAACCGGTGCTAGCCCCACATGCACCAGCCGTGGACACAGGCTGAACACCCAGTTTAGTCCTTTCGGGCTGCCCCCCAAGGTTGCTTCCATCCTTTGTGTTCTAGTTTAGGGTTTAGGTTACCTGGACCCCATAAGTATGTTGACTAATAGCCTTCTAAAGGTATTGGGCCATTATTTTGCCTACCTTTGGGGGTCTAGGTAGTCTTGTTTCGGAAGCTCCCGTGTTAAAAGGAGCCTTGGGACTCTGTCAGACTCGCTCCGAAGCGTCCGCAGCAGGCTTTGTTGACCCAAGGCCCAGATTCTAAAACCATAAACCCGTGTAATATAGGTGGCTTTGGATTCTGCGTGGTGAGCCATGATCTCAAATAACTATTTTTACAATTAATTTATGATTTATTTATGTTTCGTGGATTTCTTGTTTTTATGGGTATTTTATGGTTTTTTACACTTCAGATTATCTCATTCGCGCAGCTTCTCTGACATGATTGTCTTGTTCCTATGACTAGACACGTGAGCCCGCATCCAGTTCATATCATCTGTGCATTGGCTCAGCACGAAGCTCCTTTGCAGGCTGTTTGGAAAACACGGCTTCCTTTTAAACATGTTTAAGCACGACAACGCTACACACAAGCTATGATTATATACTCTTTAAACATCCCCCCTCCCCCATGTACTGAAGTTAGAGCGTTTTAAACAACTGGTCGCTTTTGTGTGCAGACCAAGTTTAGACACCCCGCATGGTACGGCGATGACGCGTCTGTTAGATCTAAAATTGATCTCTAGGGCTCCCGGCGGGGGGGGGGGCTGGGCTGGGACGGTGGCTGCGGCCAGGGGCAAGGGGGGTGGAAGGGGGGATGGGGGTGCTTTCGGGAGCATAAAACATGCATAAACAAATCATAAAAAAATCATAAAAGATAAAAAAAGTCATAGAAAATCCATAAATAAGTCATAAAAAATCATAAATTCCTTGTGTTTTATATGAAAACCAAAATTCCGCCCCCTCCCCGTCCTCATTCCGAGAACCCTCCCTCTGCACCCCCTGCGCCCCTGCCCCCCCGGCACACCCCCCTCCCTCCAACCCTCGCCCTCCCTCCTAGTCTGAATTGGCCTTTTGGTTGCCCCGCAAAGCTGGACAACCCCTCGAACCCGGATTGCTGCGTGCAGAAAAACACGGTGGCGAGACCAGGCACTGCAAATTGCCTTTTTTGCCCACCCTTGTGAGTTCGTAATTAACCTCTACAATTACATCGCATGGTGTTCATGCCCTAATATGAGAGGCCCCGCGCAGGTTTGAAACAGGTGCACTGTCATTCGTGCAATGGTGTAGTCTCGGTTACAGATTGCAAAATAGTTGTAGAAAAAGCTGTAAATCCAGGTTTGCTAAATAAACAGTGATCCTGTGTAATCGTAAAAAATTATCAACCGCAGATTCGGTGATTCATAAAATAAGTGTAAATATATTGTAAAAATAAATATCTGCAGAATCGTGCCCCTCGCAGAGAACACAAAGAATAGGGTTTTGGTGGTTGCTTATCATAATTGCATTATAAAATCCACTGAAAGCCCGATTTAAATTATTAAGGCCCCTACATTAAGGGCCCTTAATTCCCAAAGCCTGCCTTAACCGCCAACCCCCAAATCCTACAACCCGAGCCCCAAGCCCTACATTCCAAGCCACAGAATCCCACAGCTCTACTAGGGGCTTTCATAAATGCCTAAACTATTCTGGGGATTCCGTATTATACTTATAGTATAATGGGCATAATGGGCCCCAAGAGCCTATTCTAATTATTAAGGCCCCCATGGTATCACACCCTTTTAGATCCCTTCTAGTAACCCTTATAGACCCCTTAAAAAGCAACCCTATTCCCCTATGGTATCATACCCTTATAGATCCCTTCTAGTAGCCCTTATAGATCCCTTAAAAAGGAACCCTATTCCACAGCTCCAGGTCATCTCCGTCCGCCTGGGCAAAAGAGCCCGGGACCTTCCTCTCGACCATGAGCTCCTCTCCGAGTTGAAGGGCCGTCTCCTGGCTACCCTTTAGGGTTTGGGGTTTATAGGGGTTTAGGGTTTTTTGGGGTTTAGGGTTTTTTGGGGTTTAGGAATTTTTGTGGTTTAGGGTTTGGGGTTTAAAGTTTTTTGGGGTTTAGGGTTTAGGGGTTTGGGGTTTAGGGTTAAGGGTTCAGGGATTTACAGGGTTCACAGGGGTTTACAGGCATTTATAGGGGTTTATAAGGGTTTACAGGGGTTTACAGGGATTTACAGGGGTTCACAGGGGTTTACAGGGGTTTACAGGGGTTTATAGGGGTTTATAGGGGTTTGGGTTTAAGGGGGTTCGGGGTTGGGGCGGAAGTTTTAAGACAATAGAGGTGGCGAGTAAGAAGTAGATTCCCCAGGGCATGTGAACTGCAGCCCCCTGCTGAATAAGACTCCGAAATTCCAAAGTTCCTCCATGAAAGGGTTCGCTAGGAAAGATTTCAGCAATGATTATTGCGGAAGCTCCCTCTCTGGGGCCCGAAAACTCTCCTTCGAAGACTGTCTGTAGGCTCGGTATCCAACTTTACTTGCAGTCAGCTTAGCGCGACCACGGTTCCGATAATGAGTAGTCAGGAATGTACTTGCGACTTGTGACTCCCTTTGAGCCTTCGAGCCTTCAAGTAGACCATAAACGGCAAGCCCGGAGTTCTGGGGGGTTTCGGGAGGGGCTCGGGGGAAACTCTTACACAAACCCAGAGCCCTGAACTCTAAGGCCCGAGCGTTAGGGTCCCCTTTTTGGGTCCTCCAGAGTCTGTGCCTTCTGTGCGCCAGATGGGTTTAGTATCCACGACCTTAAGTCGCATCTCCGCTTTATGGAGTTTAGGGTGTGGTTTAGATGACCTTGCTGAACAACTTCAGGCCCAAGATACACCGAAGCCCTTCTTGCAGTCTCTCGAAGTCGAGAACCCCGCTCCAACCAAAAGGATTTTCAGGGCCCTCCAGCAACACACCGACAGAAGGGCTTTGTGAAAATAAGTCATGTGAGGGCCGCCAAGTTTCCCTAAACACCCTAAACCCTTTGCGAGAGCGCAAATCCAGGCCCTAAACCCTAAACCCAAAATTCAGGCCCTAAACCCTAACCCCTAGGCACCCTAAACCCTAAATTCAGGTACGCAGGGTCACCTTCATATCGAGGACGGCCCTCTCGGGCAAATCGGGTTTAAGCAAAAAAGGTGTTTAATGTTACGGTTCAGGGTTTTCGAGTTGAGGAGTGAGGGGTCTTGTCGCACCGGCGTCGGCCTAAGTCTAAGGTTCGGGATATCGAGACAAAGGCAAAATGCCTCCTGCTTGGAAAACTGCAAGCCGTGACCGCGTAGCCTGGTAGTACCGTCCATATCCTGAGCCCTATACGTGGCACTTACACCGTGAAGTTTCAACCCTGGAAGTCAAAACTGTTTGCCAATTTGCATCTCCTGTTCAAGCGAAGGCGGGGGCCTCCCTAAATATTAGGTGCCGTATTATAATAGGGACCCAAGAAGGGACCCTAATTTTGACAACTACCCACATACTGTACGTCGCTATCGCTATCTTGAGCCCTCATCGGCCGCCGGTCCTAAATCTCGAAGCTGCCCAGCTGCAGGACCCAGTGGAACACAGCCGAAACCTTCGCGATGTTCTATGGCCACTGGGATTCTAAAAGGATGATGGGACTTAGTAACCAGGGTTATTTTTAGGGTAACTATACTTATAACCCCAATTAGCGTACTTGGAGCAAGCCGTATAGCCTATGCCATATGCCACGGGGACCTAAGCCTCAGTCCCTCCCGCAGCCTATCCCTGGTAAAGAAGCAGGGCCACGTCTTTGGCGAAACGAAAGAAGACCTGTTCGCGTTCAGAACTCCTGGATCTGCCAAGCACTCCTAGGTACGACTTTTTCTTTGGTCTTGATTCGTAGCATTCTACCCACCATACCTTGAGGTCAACCGGTACTGTGCGGTTGCAGCAATTCAAGTGTTCTTATGACCGCCAAACCCGAAGCCCGTATCATCAGCTCTGACCCTAAACCAAGTGCGATAAATTGTTGGTCGTGTATCTCCCAGTACGGCGAGAGCTGGTAGAAAGAGCGCCTTCACACAGCCCTACGGCCTTAGGCCTAAGGGCCTTCAGGTAGGCAGTTGCATGCTGGTCAGGCACCCCATGGCGGTAAGCGTTTTGGTTTTAGAGTTCCTGGTTGAGGGTTTACGGTGCGTTGACAGCTTGGTTTGGTACATTTATTCCATGTGGGAGTTTCCGAAAAATTGGGGTACCTTATTTGGGGGTCCTTATAATGAGGATTCGGGCCACCTATTCTCGAAACTCCCATGTCGGTTGCCCAGCACCACCTGTTTCCCAGCCTTAGAGCTAAGCTTGACAGTACGAAGACCCCAGCACTGGCATGCGAAACAGGGAACGTCTGGGAGTTTCCCAAAATCAGGGGTACTCTTATTTTGGAGTCCTTATAATAAGGATCCTAGTGTACTATATTAGGGCCCCCTATTTTCGGAAACTCCAATCTAGGAAAACACGGTTGCCAGCGCGCCTAATAGCAGCGGCAGCAAGCAAGGTCTTGGTTATCGGATTTGAGGCTTTAGAGCCCCTGCCCGACCCATCCCGAATCCAGAGGCCTACTATAGGCGCCTAAGCAATTACCGATACTATGTTGGGGGTTCCTCATTATGGTTCTAGTATGGTCCCCACAACCCTATTCTAACTCTTAAGGCCCCTATAGTAAGCACATGCACAGGATGCATCCCAAAAACCACGAGAAGCAGCTACGAGAAGAGATCAGCCGCTTGGGCGCACTTCCCACGTCACACCCGGCAGTAGATTTCAGAAACCGCCTCGGAGAAGGGTGTCGGGTCAGAGGAATTCCATCGTGATCTATTTCTGGCGTCGCAGAAGCCTGAACACCTTAACCTAATAGTAGAGTAGGGAACCTTTAACCTTTGTTGGGTAGTATAGTCCCTATATAATGACTATATAAAAAAAAAAAGGTTAACCGTCAACCTTTAGCTCCCCATGATACCCGACAAGTAGGTTGAAGAAGTAGCGGCCAGTTGCATATCCCCAGATGCGGCACCCAAAACCATGGAACCTCGGAATGCAAACGCCCTGTTGGATGGCTCGGGGGCGTTGCAGGCAGGTAGGGCTGCCATTGCGTTTTTCACCTTCTTGTGTGTATAGTTGCTTCACAAGCCAACCCTAAACCCTAAACCGACAAGTCCGGTTCGTATGGACATGTCCGAGTTGCGAGAGCGTAAACCGACAAGTCCCCGACATCACCCTTAAGCAAGGCCAGAAACCCCGGGGCTGACAGCACACGAATTCCTCAGATCTGAGGGTTTACGATCCTAAAGCCTCCTCAAGCCTACGACCCACAACCCCAAAGCCCTTAAGAGACCCTCAAACCCTAAGACCACCAGGTTTTTTTTTAGAAAAACCTCATAGAAGCCTACAGCCCAACACCCAAACCCCTTAACATACCCCAAAAATCCCCTAAACCCTAAACCCAGGCCCGAAAACCTGAAGACCACAAGACCCCTGAGCCCCGGATCCTCGGTCCCCCGACTCGGCCCATGGGGCCTCGGCACGGCCTGTTTCGAAGCTTCGGATTTTGGGTTTCTTTTGACTAATCCGCCATGACGGGAGCCCAGATCCGCCGAAGAGAGAGGGGGAGGGGAGACAGAGGTACCCACAAACCAGGCGCAAATTAATTTTGCTTTCGCACTCCTCCAAAGCCCCATTAAGACAAAGGAGGGGCCCCAGTGGCCGGGTCTCGCACACCCCTTTCATGCCCTGCGGAAGAAGACAGAAGTAGCCTTGGGTGTGCCAGCTAGCCCCCCGTCCTCAGAAGCAAGCTCGCTGGTTTCCAGGGTCAGGTCGTGGGGGGCGGGGGTGGTTCCAAAGCAGCCGCAATTTACACTTGGTTGGGAACAGCACACCAGCGGCTTATCATGTACCGGTGCGCTTTGAGTTGTCTCAGGTTGGATGGACCAGCTTTGCCGCGAACAAGTCCGCCAGCAAATCATGTGTACCCTTCACGCACTGTTTGCAGGGCTTCGTTGTGCATACTAGGTCCCCGACTATGGAACAATTTTTTTGGTTATTAAGCCGGAACCCTGAACCCCAAGCCCCAGCCTGCGACGAGGCGTTCAGAAAGGTCAGAAAAGGAATGTTGGTTTCAATGGAATTGCAGGGACGTGCAGTAGGTTGCCGTGTCAGAGGCAGCGTTTCTTCCGCTGAACAGAGTCTGGCAAGTAAATGTAGCGAGTCTGATGGCTGAAAGGTATGTTCGTCTGAACATAGCAATGTAGACAGTAAGCCCAACGCCGGAGGCGAAAAATTCCAACCTTCCAAAAGCACGAAGGTCGCAACCTTAAGTCCTAAACTTAAACCCCCTAAACGCTAACTTCGCATCACAGGTCGTAGCCTTTACCCAACGCCCTAACCTGCCCTGAGCGAGTGTGCGAGGCAAACCTTAACTTTTACATGCAAAAAAGCGAAAAAGTTCATGTTCCAAGCAGCAGGTCAGTGGGTTCCACCAGCCTTTCCTGGCACGCCCCTGGGCCGGAACCGGGTGGGGGGTCATGAGGCATGGGGTTTAGGGGCATTCCATTCGGCTTCGGGGCTCAGGGGAGCCTGGGTTCCAAAAGGGGGCTTAGAAATTAACTCTGAATTTTTGGTTTCCATCATCCCTAAGAAACAGCTAAAATTGTAATTTTGCCAGGGGTCTAAGGTCATTATAGTAGGGGGGGTTTAATGGTCCGATCCATTACACTCCTTGCCGCCAGGTCCTCAATTCCTTGAGCCCTGGAGCTGCACAAGCCCCAATCCCTCAGATGGAGAACAGACACCCCACGCCCCTAAACCCTGAACCCTAAACCCCAAGCCTCAAATGAAGCCTGAACCCTAGTCCATTCTTGGGCTGGAAGGCCGCGGCTTTAGTTTAGAGCTTCGGGTGGCAACCCGTGGACTGCAAAACAGCTCGTGCCAGGAAAGATCACCTGTAGTGTAGGGTTTTGGGATATTATTACGTTCAATGCTGTAAAAACCCGATCGATGTGCTGCATGTTTTGTATCCCAGAGTGGGAAGCCTTTGACTCATCAAATCGCATCGAAGCATCGGAGATGCTTGCCAGGGTTAAGTTCAAAACTGATGTTATGTGCCGACCGCTAGATTTTGCCCAGCCAGCTCAGTCTGGTTTCGCAAAGCAGTAGACCGGAGTTGTTACTTACAAGCATGCAGCACACCGTTTGCCAAACGCGGAAGCCTGAACGACCTGGGTTGCGCCACCCACCTTCCCCTAAACAGGGTGCTGTAGGCTTAGGTAAGCCCCCATGCACTAAACTTAAGCTCGAACTTGGTGTTAGCCTTCTGTCCCATTGCACCTTTGCTCCCGAGGTTTTCGGACTTCCCGTCGTTCCCTCTTGCCCAGGCATGGACCATTCAGTCGCACTGTTTCCTGCAGTTAGACTTTGAGCTTTGAGATGGATTTCGATTTTGCATGCAGTTCCGACGAATCTCCGAAGCACTGATTAGCCATGGCGGAGCCGTGTAGCACATGGGCCCAAACTGGGGGGCACAGACTTCAAGATGCGGCCAGCGCGTGGCATTTGTAGCACACCAAGGGGAATCACAAACCAGGGACCCAGAGAGCCCAATACCCCTTAATTAAGGAATATACCTTAAATTATAAGGGGTTTCATATTATGATTTCAGCTATATTCCCTAATTAAGGGGTATTGGGCTCTCTGGGGAAGACGTATGACCCGTGGCCTGCTCCGCGGGGCAAGGCCATCCTGGCAAAACAAGTGTTCGAAGGCCGCAAGTCATCGCAAATCCCAGTACTCGCAATCCTACCTATAGTCTCCATTGTAGTTTCTTCTTGGGGTTACCTTTTAGGATCCTTAATATAAAGCTGGTTAAACCAAAAAAAAGGAAATACAATGGAGACTATATAGAAGCTGTAGTCCTGAGCTTCGAAGAGCGAGAGGCGATGCCATGGGGCAACGGCATCTCGGTGTTGGGGAAATTTAGTCGGGAGCTGGAGGTTAGGGAGGAAGTAGAGGTTGAAGGAGTCTCATTGAGCACTTTCTTTTTCTGTCGATGCAAGAGCCCACATGCAGAGCGAAGAGGCTACTCGACCGTTTATGTGATATGTGAGGTAGGGGTTCAGTAGAATTTAGGATTGTGTTTGCAGAGGGTTTCGGCTCCGGTGTTTGGGAGTTCAGGGGTTTATGTGGTTCAGGGATTGGTGTTTTTATTTTATGGTTTGCGTGCTTGAAATAGTCAGGATCCGATGAGCCTCGACCTTAAATCCCACAAAAAGCAACCATGAATCCTATCAGCCTACACCTTAGCCCTACAACCTTTGCAAGACCCTTGGGCACTGTAGAAGCCCTACCCAGCCCCTTGAAAGATCCAGAAGATAGAACCCCGGTATCATAAAGCCCCCTTCAAAGAGTCCCTTAACCGCTAAACCCTATACCATTGAAGCCCTCATCCGTTAAAGCCCTGAGCCAAGGCTTTATGGGCGGCTCTTTGAAAGGGAAGTCGGGGGGCAGGTCTCTTGACATGTTCGGTGCACTTTGAAGGGATCGATAGTCCGGTTTAGGTTTAGGGTTTAGGTTTCTGTAGGGTTTAGGGCCGTTTAGGGTTTAGGGAAGGGGGGCTCTTTCCAGGGATCCATATGTTAGGGTTGTTATTTTCAAGGCCCCTGGAGGGTTTGCGGGGTTTTTAGGGCTGGCATGGCTTTTCAGGACTTCGTCATGGTGGGTAAAGTTTTAGGGCTTCGGCCTTGAGGGTGTAGGGTTGCGGTCTGCCTTGGACTTGTCCTGAGTTTAACAAGCAAAGGAGTACCCACATGACCACACATATAGACAAATGCACAAAACACATGTGCAAATACATGTACATGAACAAGCACATTCACATGTAAACACATCTTATCTGCGTATGCGCAGATACTAACCTTAACTTGTCACCATACCAGGGCTCTACCATAAGGACTACTTTACATCCAGGGGGCCGAGTTGCAGAATTTAAGGGCTTCTTGGGGCTCCCGGATTCATGAGTTTCTGTGGTGTAGTTGTTCGTAAAATATCGGAGGCGACTGGAGGCCCCAGAAAGATGCATACGCCATGTGCCGGAGTGAAAGTTTGGAAGCTTCTAATCTTGGGCTTCGCGCATTTGATTAACCCCCGTCCTCCCATCATCATATGTTCGTTGTTCTTGAGGTCGCTTGCATGCACGTTCGCATAGTGACAAAATGCAGTTCTCGTAAGAGTTCGAAAACAGCAACATTTAGGGTGTCAACTGAGAACTCCCGATCCCCAGATTTCAGAGCAGCCCGCTGCCCCCCCCCCCCCCACCCACCCCTCCGCAATCCACCCTAAACACTGAGCCCCAATTCCTGAAATTAAATTCCATTTTTAGAATCTTGGCATTGTTTGAAAAGATATCAAAAATTAAAATCATTAGATACAAATGAACCCATTTCTTCCCCAAAGGCTAACCATTTAGACTCTGCCCGATCAACTACCCATGTTGTCGGCTAAGTACCCGCTTGAGGTCATAGTGAAAAGGGGACTCCGGCGTCCCCGTAGAGCCATCCCCCAGAAAATAATAGGGGATACTAATCTAGACCCAAAATGGTAGGATCCTTATTATAAGGACCCCCAAATAGGATACTCCTATTCTCGGAAACTCCCGTATTCTTCCGCCTCACCGAAGTCATATCTTTGTTGCCCCCAAAAACCTAACTTGGCCCAACGAGAACAGGGCTTGGGGGTACATTATTTCGGCACAATTTTCCGGGCCGTCGCAACTCCTAAACTCAAATCTCGGACACGAGGGCTTGAGGATTAGTGCGGGGCATGAGGCTTGGGTTTTGGATGTTGGGTCTGGGGAAGACTTACAAGGTTTAGGGTTCAGGTTCCACGTTAAGGGACGAAGGTGCCAGGCTCAACTTGGGCAACCTCGACCGCAATCCGTCAACTAAGAACTCCGAACCCCAAAGCGTGGTCGTGCTTGCTAAGTAGCAGGCAAAAAACCCACCAAAAACCTCCAAGCACCCTGAACTGTAACTGCAAAGCCCCAAATCCTGCAAGTCCAGACCTCGTCAGCCTAAAACTCCACTGAAATTCTTAAACTATGCAGAATTTTTTGAGTCAGAACAGCAACCTCAGAAGAAGGTAACAACACCCTTACCCGAAAGAGTGGCAGAGTTCAAACCACATCGCACTTGCACCGCTAGAAACAACACATAGCAAGAACCACCAAGCCGAAAGAGCAGAGGCCAAACAATAGCGAACCAAGAGTTTCAGTGCCATATCAGCACCAGTCCGAGGACGAACCAGCTAGAATACTAAGCCGTGAGCACGTATGAGCAAGAAGAACCCAAAACCGAAATACCAAACACCAAACCGTCAACCCACTTGACAAGACCTTGTAGCTGAAGACCTAGACCTAAGGGACCCCAATCCTATACCGTAAATCTTGAACCCTTTATAAGGGACCTATCGATCCGACCGGCAGGTTTCGCGGTGGTAAGTTTGGGCGGCAAGTGCGCAGACCGAATTGCCAGGGCCTAAGTTAAGTGCGAGTGGCGCCTTCGAGCAGCGTGTTGAAGGGCCAGACAACTCTCCAAAGGTGCAGGGTTTAGGCTTTAGCGGTTCCTGGCATATGCGTAGTCCAGGTGTAAAAAAAGGGGTTTAGGGGTTTGGGGTTTAGGGGTTTATGGTGTAGACGGTTTCGGGTATTTAGGGTTGAGAGCTTGATTAGACGCGAAGCTTTTACCGTTTGGTAGGGCTGAGCGATTGCAACGCTTTCAACATTTTGAGATGTTGGCTTTGTATGATTTTTTCAAGATTTTGGGTTTGGAAGTGTTGTCAGCTGTGAAATCGAAGTTTGTGGGTTCCGCACTTTTTTGACGTGCCGGCGAGGGCCTTTGTGGGCTCAGGCCTAGACTTTTTAGGCTGCAGGACTGCTTGGGTAGCCAAAGTGGCGTAGAAGTTGTTTTACTGTCGCGCCAGTGGTATCTCTGGCTTTGAACCTAGCGTAACGCTTCAAGATTGACTTGACTTGGGCGACTCTTGTTCTTCTGCATGGCGGCCTTCCCGTCTTGCAGTCTTGCAGAACTCATCACAGAAACACTGGCTCAGTCTTCTCTGGCCCAACACCCTAAACCCTCAAAAGCTCACTCTCTCCCTCCACGCCTTTCTTTCAGCGGGAACGATCGCAAGCTCCTCAGAAATGCCTCGAAACCCTGAAGCTGCTATCAGTACTTGAAGAAAGGACCCAGTCTATCTTTATATTATATATATATATATATATTGATACTAATCAGTTCTGATTCTAGTTATTTTTATATGTGATACATAGCTGCATGTCACCCTGTGACGCTTTTTAGGGCTTAAGGAAATCCCCGGCGATGGTCCAAGGAAGCAAGGCAGCATCCATTGGATCCGGATCTCTTCGATTTCTTGGCCTAAAGATGGCTAAAGTCCCAGACCAGCAGCGGGGGTCGGTTAAGGGTTTAGGGCTTAGGGGACTTATGGGGTTTAGGGATTTAGGTTCAGGTTTCAGGGTTTGGGGTTTAGGAATTAAGGTTTAGGGTTTAGGGGTAAGGAGAAGGCATGCCGCCACAAAATAATCACAAGCTAGTAGCAGTAATCTCTTATAGTCTGGCTATAGCTTTGCTACAACATGCCCCAAAGCCCCAAAGCTCAATTGATTCCTGAGCCCTGAACCCCCATAGCGTCATTGTCAAACTATGGGCGGCGAGCCCAGGGTGTAATACAGGGGCGAAGTATATTGCAATAGTATTCCTTTGCAGTCCTTATATCGCTAATGTACAACATACCCAACGCTTTGTTCTAAGTTTTCAGCCCCCTATGTTCGTTCAGATCACACACCCCCAAGCGGTTTGGGATGTGGGACGGCTTCTCAGCCCACACAAACCCGGCGCCCATTCCCAGAAATCGGGGTTGAAGAGGATGACCTAGACCTACTGTTGATGATATAAATCCTGCACTACCTTAAGGACCCTAAACTATGGGACTTATGGTGTATTCCTTATTATGGGTAGTGCAGATTTTATATCATTAGCCGTAGTTTTTTGTTTTCTAACGGCGCTTCAGGCTGAACTCGTGACTGGCACTATGGAGTCAGGTAGAACTTAACGAGTATACCGTATCAGATTCAACACTGCTTGTGACGTTGTAAGCTTTTGTCAAAGGCGGCATTACGTGTATCTAGGGCATGGTACACATTTCGAGTATTTTCGGATCCTGTATCAGAGAGATTCTTGTTTTGTGTCTTGTGAGGCTGCGAGTACTTTCTCGCTGAAGCTGCACAGGCTTGGTTTGGGGTTTATGGTATCTGTCTTTTGCAACCGTTACCTGGGCTTGGACTAAACTAAACGCCTCGGGGAAGCGAGAGGGTAGAACAAGGGCCGCCGGGCATGATTGAGAAACCCAAAGCTTTTAGCAGGTAGTCTTTGTATGCTATTTGACAGCGGCATGAAGCATGGCATGTGCTCGCCTGCAGAGACGCTACTGCCACGGATGGCAAAGCTTCCGTCATCTATGTCCTCAGCAAAACGATGACATCTGGGGACACGCGTGTTTTAATCCCGTTCCCTTAAACCCTTAAGCCCCATAAACCGTAAGCTGTGCTCATCTGCTTGCAGCGGCGGCTGCTTGCCGGAATTTGCTGCAATGTCGACTTGGCCCGCCTGGCAGGGCGCAACTAATACATGAGCCCAGCCAATTCAACCCAAGTCACTGTAGCGGGTTGGAACACCTTGCCGTGCACCAGAAATTACGCAGTGAAACTTCTCCTCTCTGCAAACCCGAAACCCTAACCCCTAAACCCTAGACCAGACAGGTGTCCCAGCTGATCTCGGCATGCGATCTTCGCGATCTTCCGCTGTAGGGAGCCGTGCACGGACTGCCCTTGCAATGTGCAGCAGCACAGAGAGCGGTACTGCACAGCTTTGGCTTTTGCCCAATGCGTCATGCATGGGTCTAACCTGTGACGCATGTAAAATATGTGAGTGCTTGAGCATTGCTTTCAATCACGCTTTTGAAATTGGCTCGACCAGCAGGATGATGGCCTCCCAACTTAGAGAGAGTTGGAATTGGTGTCATCCTGAATTTTCATGGGGCAGTAGTTCGCTGCTGGCAGGCTCGTCGTTTAGTTCAACAGAAAGGACAGCAGGAGTTTGTGTGAATGGTCAGAAGCATTTCAGCCACCATTCAATTGGCGTTTTAGGTTGCGCTGGTGCTGAGTTCCTGCTCGTCATCTCTCACTGCTGCGAACTGTACGCTGGCCTCTGTTCGAGTGTGAGAGTCTGCACATGCCCCTTTCAAGCCGTGATGCCCTTTTGTGCCTGCAATGTGGGAGCTTCCACAAGTGGGGGGCCCAAAAACTCTAGATTCCAGATGCCAACAGTCGACAACACGGGCATGCGAGGCCTGCTGACCAGACGGAAGCACTCCTTGTGGAAGCCACCATGTATAGTCACTATGAAAGTCGATTAGCCAGGTGGGGTGGGAGAGGGGCTCGAGCCCCGTTGGTCCCAATCACCATCGATACAGGACAGAAAAAAAGCACAGCACTTCCGAGCCGCTGCTGTCTGAGTCTGGGTTTCTTCATAAACGTAGGACTGTCTCATTTTCGGGGGTTCACAACAGGATCTTGCTTTCGGGGTCGGCATTCTCTTGCGAATAGCAACGATGGCACTGCTGCAGGAATCCCGAGCCTCAACAAAAAGTTAGATATTGCTGAACAATGGGGAGAAGGAGAGGAGACAGGAGAGGTCTTGCCTCTACTTCCCAATGCTTGAGCAACATGTCAAACCCATAGAACGCCTGCAGACCTGAGCTGCACCGCTTATCTCGGGCTCGGGCGATTAGGGTTTAGGAGTTTAGGGCCTTTCTTCAGAGTACCCGGCAGTCGCAATAGGCCTGGATGCAAAATGGGCACAAGGGTTAAGATTCACATTTTCGAGTCTTGGGGGCTTCGTATTATGGTTGTAGTATAATTTGCTTCAAAGCCCTTTCTAATTATTAAGGCCCTCTTAGCCCTCTCGGCTTCCTCTCTGTTAGCTCGTCGGCGATCTCCAGGAAGTGGTAACATGCAGAAGATAAGCGTAGGATAGGGTTTAGGGTTCAGGATTTAGGATGGGGTTTAGGGTTTAGGCTTTTGTGGTTTATGGCGAGTGTTACTGGGATTCCCTGTACTTGGCATCAGCACCAGGCGGTTACTGCAGAAGGCAGAGTAATCTGCCGAGGCTAAGCCACCCGGGTTGGCCAGATTCTAGAGCTTACAGTTCAGGTTCTAGGAGCCTTGCGCGTTGTAAGCCAGTTGCAAAAGGCTTAAAGGCTGTCAGTTTTTGTGTTAAGGCTCCCGATTTTTGAGGCTTAGGGTTGAACAAGTTTTGATTAGTGCATTTAAGTAAACTTCAGGCTGTAAGGTTTAGAGTTGTTTTGTTGTGTATCTCAGAGGTTTGCCGACCTCCAAATTGTGTTAGCGGCCGAATAGGCAACAATACGTTAGATGAGTATGCATTTATAAGATGCATAATGATAGCATGAGGCTGGAAAAAGACTGCTCAAACGTTTGCTAATACGTGCACTCATACATGTGTATCAAGTCTTACCGATCACAAAACTTATATTTTCTGGGCTCACCTATTTTCGCGCAGTCTCTACCAGTATGGTCTTTGTTTAAATATCAAGCGTAGTTGGGCCTATCGGCAATGCAAGAGGTGCGCAGCTCCGACAAACAGAACGGCGAAAACCAATCCCACAAACCTTAAACCTGTACATACCCTTTGAACCCAAACTTTCTTCAGGGTTTTCTGTCTCAAGGAGCGACGAAGACCTTCTGCAGGCATGCGCGGCTTGTAGGTTGTAGCCTTTTCGTTGTGTGTGTGTGTGTGTGTGTGTGTGGGCGTGTGTGTGTGTGTGTGTGCGTGTGTGTGTGTGTGAGTTTGTGAGTGTGTGTAAGTGTGTTTGTTTATGATCTCGAGAATCCAGTAACTATAGAGAATGGTCTCCCTAGGAGGGCATCGCGTCCCAACGCAGGAGTTGTATGAACGTATGAACCGCAGGATCTGCCGGAAACTCGCAGGCAGCCAGGGACCCGGAGAACTCGCAGCCCAAGCGCAGTCCATGAAGAGCTCTGACATAAAGAAATAAAGAACTTGGTATTTGGTAGTAACATTCCTTCTAGTATCCCGTGAAATTTCAGTCTCCGGGACCCCACCCCCCGTTTAAAAGAAGCGACTATTCGAATCCGTTAGGCTCCTAGATTTATCCTGATCCGTTCTTTTCCCGGGCCTTTCGTCTCGGGCAGGTCTTCAAGGCTTTCCCTGAGGATGCCGACGTGCCGCTGCCTCATATGCACTTAGGGGTCCTTAGAAATAATTTTTAATTTTTGGTTATTATAATCCCTAAGAAGCAGCTAAAATTATGAGTTGTGCTAGGGTTCTAAGTTCAGTATAGATGCAGGGTTGCCTGACATGATTCCCAAAGCAGTGCTAGTTTAGGGAAGTGACCATAGCGCCAGCAGAGTTGCCGAGGTCAAAACAAAATGAGTAAGAGCACTGCATTCGACACAACATTCAACTATTCAGGCTTCTCTCCGTGTGAGTGCGTTGAGAACATCGTGGCCATTGTAGGCCTTAACATGTAGAAGAGGGTTTGGGGGGGCGTATTGCACTATGATTACAAAAAGGAGCCCCCAAAACCCTATTCTAATTATTCTAATTATTGAGGCCCCTACAGCACCCATTTTCTACACCTTGCTTTGCAGCTCAAGGGGCCCCTCCTGGCAGTCCGTCTGCTTTGAGACAAAGCTTTTGAGCCATGGGTCTCGCTTTCACGAAGATATGGCAGCGCATGATCGGGAAGCAGGAGACAGGGCTTTCGAGCACCATACTTTAATAAATTTTGTTGGGGCCTGTTACTTAATTTGGAGCCATTATGAAGTGCCCAGGAGATGCGCATTTTGATGGTCGGTTTAGATGCTGCTGGTAAGACAACCATTCTCTACAAGCTGAAGTTGGGCGAGGTGGTCACCACAATTCCTACCATCGGCTTCAACGTGGAGACCGTGGAGTACAAGAATTTGTCATTCACGGTTGGGGACTTGGTTGCCAGCTTACTTCCAAGCCAAGGCAAAGTAAAGTAGCCAGCAGTCGAGTCTACTGGACCTGCCAAAGTAGTCTTTCGCTGACGATTTTGTCTTCTGTCGAGAGCCCACGTGGCTTGGGGACGCGGACGCAGCGATCTAAGCCCAAGCCTCATGTGATAATTACCATTACTATTATACAATACAATACGGCATGATGCAGTATAACTCAATGCCTTACACAAATATCATAACAGGGTTCCTTGATTCGAAGCCCATTTCAGCAGCCGAGGTGTGGGATGTTGGTGGCCAGGACAAGATTCGCCCCCTTTGGAGGCACTACTACCAGGGCACAAACGGCTTCTTGGTAGCTGAGTGTATAAACTTAAACTTTTGGGGATAATGAAGCCCGCTTAAAACTGTAAGTTTCAACTTTTTTGGGCTTATGAACTCGGCAACTAAGGTTTAATCTACGTTGTTGACAGCAATGACCGGGATCGCATTGAAGATGCCCGGGAAGAGCTGAACAAGATGTTGAACGAAGACGAGATGCGCGATGCGGTGCTTTTGGTCTTCGCCAATAAGCAGGACCTGCCCAACGCCATGACTGCAGCAGAAGTCACCGAGAAGCTCGGATTGCAGAACCTGCGCCATCGCCAGTGGTTCATCCAGTCTGCCTGCGCAACAACGGGAGACGGTCTCTACGAGGGTTTGGACTGGCTCTCCCGGACGCTCTCCTCAAAGCGATGAGCTTGCATAGGAGTGAGAGGGGGGACTTTTTGCAAGCGTATCATAGTGTAGAATGGTACGCTTCTGGGAAAACTTGTGCTCGCAGACTCGCAGTCCTTCGCTTTATTTGGCCTTCAGTGGAGGGGTCGTTGCACAGAAGCTTGCGATTGGGCGCATCCTAGTTGATGCTCCACTAGACCTTGGGCCACTGGCTGTCAGATTCACGGACCTGTGCAGATCAGAAGTTCAAAAAGTTCGTCGCTCCCAAGGGTTTCGCAGGGTGGATGGGTGCGGGAGGTTGACGCTGAAGCAATGAGTGGTCCGAACGCCCAGCTTTGCCCCATGTTACAGTCCCTGAAATCCCAAATATCTGGAGAAACCACAGGATTGGTTCAGTTACTGCGTCTGCGACAGCGAAACTAAAGTGAGGATCTCCGAAGCCCAAAAGAAGCCTAGGATGCCCAGTAGTGCCCTTATTCCCTTTTTGTAGTCCTAGGTTCCTTATAAAGTTACCCAATACCAAAAAGAGAGGCCTTTTTATTCTTAGGTTACTGGGTATCCTAGAAGCTTTAGAAGTCCTTGACTATGAGGATCTGCCCTGGCTGGCGCGACCAGCTGACGGATGTCCTGGTGCAGCTGCCGTGCTTGAGTTCTGGTTCTTAGGGAATGGGGTTCCTTTAAAAGGGGTCTTTAAAAGGGTCTATAAGGGATCTATAAGGGTACCATACTATGCTGGGTTGTGCTTTGGGATGATTTTTAATTTCCCTTATTTCCTTATAAAGGGAACCTATTCATAAATATTTTCTAAGGGGTTTAAAGCACAACCCAGTTCAGGGTGGACTTGGAGCCAAGGCAACCGTGACACCCTACCCTCAACCCCTAAACTTAGGCCCTAAACCCGAAACCCCTAAAACCTCACCCCACCTGACACTGGAGCTTGTTGCTCTTACTGGGTTGCTTTGCATTAGCACTTCAGTCTTGGCGCCACATGCATGCGAAACCTGACCATCGAGACATGCACGACTCCTCAAGGACGGATTCCTTCATATAGGGGTCGTCATGGAGTCGTCATAGTTACCGAAACTGTTTTGGGGTTCCTTATTATTAATATTATAGTAGCCCTATTCTAGTTATTCAAGGCCCCTATGTTACGCACCGAACTGTCAAGACTGAAAGTTGGCCCAGTGAAACCGAGCGCGAGTCACTGTCACATTGCCGGTAGGATGCGGGTGCAGCTTCCGAGCTGCTGCCTGTGGGTTGACTGGTAAACACGCAGCGAGGGAGAGAGCGAGAGAGAGAGAGAGAGAGACTAGCAACCAAGCAAACAAGAGACTTGCTGCTGCAGTCATGCAGCACTAAGTATTGCAAGACAGAGGAGGCCAGTGACCATTGCACCGGAAAGGGTAGTGTCAATGAGATCATTTGCAGGTTTGTGACCTGTAGCCCAATCGGAAATTTTTTGTGGACCTGATTCACGACGTCAAAGACCACGCCGTCAAACCTTTTGTAAACAATCATGCTGCGATTGCACGTACAAGGCATCATGACACATGCATGGCCTGTTGGTTCAAGAACTTGTTGCCTAGGCTGCGAGAGTCGAGCTGGCATAGCGGTTTGTAATGCTCGTGGCATGACTCAAGGAAGTTCATATGGACAAGGCCGGTAGCCTTCTGACAAGCACTTACAGTACAGAGGAGTGCTAGCGCTGGCGGCCGATCGGCCAAATCGAGAGATTCGCCAATTGTCCATATAATCGTTGAGTGTTGCAGGCCAAACTTCCCAGCCGCCATAGATGGGGCGCAAGAGCATCGGAAGAAGAGAAAAGAAGTCCTGTCTGCAGAACCCTTAAACCCTGAACCCTGCACCGACCCCATTTTAAACCGCGGAGCTTGAGTCAGAGGGACCCTTAGGGGGGTAATTAGGGGGGAGCGGGGTAAGGGGCCTTGATACCTGGAAGAAGGACCTAAGAAGGCCTGTTTAAGGAAGTATAGTCCCCTACCCTCCTCCCCCCTACCCCCCTGAGTGCCCAAATCCGAAGACAATACCTGATCCTTGGCTGCATCCAATCCCCGGGCCTGCTTGCAAACTCCTCCTCAATCATAGTGACCCTGGGTCAACTGCAAGTCCCAAAACATTAAGCTAGTCAATACTAATGGCAGCAGAAATAACCAACATAGTAATGATAAGAAGAATGATAATCATCTAGTTCTTGGTTTGAGAAACCGGTGACTGTCTACACAAGCGCAGAATCCGAAAGCCACAAAACTGAAATCCTACAGCGACGCACAAGCGTCGTACCATGGAGGCCGCCGTCATACCCGCCTGGAAGGAATGGTCACAGCAGGCAAGGCGACTGAACATCAAAGCGTCGCAATACAGTTGTTGGAGCAGTGCTGCTAGCAGACATTCGTTGTCGTGGCATTACTGTCGTAGCAGCAATAGTGGCAGCAGGTACTGTAGCAGTAGTAGCATTAGCAGCCGTAGACACGGCAGTCGCAGCAGCAGCCACCCACAACCCCGAGATGGCCTTGTCTGAGACATCGCACAATACATACACGAAGTGTCCTTGTTCATGGCCCAGCTACGATATTGCAAAGCCTTTGCAGCACCTCTTGCTTGGCTTCTCAAGTGAACCCCTCTTCGCTACCAGGACCTCCCTAAAGCTTAAACCGGAACTCTCACCGTTTTGGCTCGTAGCTACCAACCCCCGGGATGGGCATGGCTCCTTCGACAGACGTTGGGGGATAGCTCCATCGGCAGGCCAGACAGCTAAATCTCTTGGCATCAGTGCGTGGGAGCTGTAGGATTGTAACCGAACATGTTCTGTGCATCTTGCCACCTCGCACCCTCCCGAAGTATCGTCAAGACTCCCAGCATCTCTCGTTTCCAAGTCTTCCTGAAACACTAGAACCGCAAGCCGCAACTCTAGAAGAGCTTGTTTCGGAAGCCTGTCGGAAGCCCCCTTGCCTTTTTTGATACTCAGGTCATCTTTGGATACTTACAGTGTACTGTAGGATGCTATAATATACTTTCAGCTTTTGTATAAGTTACTATTATCAGATACTATAATATACTATAATAGACCACAACAAACGATAAGATAGTATATCCGGCTAAAACATGATATGGTGTCATTGTACCTTGTGGCTCCAGCGAAGGGCCCCCTCGTGGTTTGGGATTGTTAACATCACATGGGTCATAAAGAACGGTAAGGTTCGAGTGTTTGGGACCCTGCTGACAACGCGCCTACTACTTCCGCCGGATATGATACCCTTTTAGGTAGTTCTCTAAGTCGGGTCGCTTCTAGGGTCCTCTTTCAAGGATGTCGCATTATTTGGGGGGCTTGAACAGGGAGCCGACTTTAGAGAAGCATCCCTATGACATCAGTTGCAAGCCTTAGCGTAGCATGTCCACTGCAGGCCCGGAACTCAAGTCCTTAGAGTTCCTTCTTAAACTGCTGTACCCTTAGGCCCCATAGTAGTTCCTTTTTGGGGTTCATATTCGGAACCGTAAAAGGTAATCCCCCAAAAGAACTACTATGGGGGCCTAGGGGTAATCTAATACAATAGAAACCCTACTTTACGCATGAAGGCAACTCTGAAGGCCCCTCGGCCCTAACCCGAAGCCCCAGTTTGATAATCAAGACCTCCAGACTCCAGACCCCTACCTGCACCCCAAGAGTGTAGAATAATGGCCTTTTCAAGGTATCGGGCCGTTATTTTGCCTACTCTTGGGGGTTTAGGTAAACCCCTGTGGAGCCCTTTTCGACATCCCTTTCCAGAAAGCCCTAAAGAAGAAGCTTCTCACCATGGAAGACCCCTGTCGTAGACCCTGAAGCCTGGACACCCTTACGACACTCTCTTCAAGCAAGCCTTGAAGGGAATTTAAGGACACCTAATATAGAGGTCACAAGACTTACCAATACTATTCAGTCTGACTACACTGCGATATGCCCTAGCCCTTGTCTAGTTTTGCCGGCTCTTCCTTGTAGAATCCTTCTTTCGGACCGGGAGCCGTTAAAGACTCCCTTCAAGGAACCCTATTCTGACTATGGTAGAAGCCCAAAAGTTGGAAACCCAATAGCCCTCAATCCTTAAGATTAATGTATAGGGAATCCCAGCACTATTTGGCCTTAATTCGGTTTCCAACTTTATGGAGTTTTCTGTATTGGTATAAGAAAATCCTATTATAATTTAAGGTATAATCCTTAATTAAGGGGTTTTGGAGGCTCTGGGTAAAGGAACCCTATTCTGACTATTGGGGCCCCTAGGTTAGTCATAGTCTGTTCAGGCCGGGATCCCCCGGCATGTCGGGGCGTTCAGAGGCTCGGGCCCCCCCGATTGTTAGGGACAGCAAAAAGCACATAAGCATGAGCATTTTATGGGGGGATATCCCTACCTTATTGGGCTTCCTTTTAAGGGGGCTTGTATGGGATATCCCCATCCTCATTTTGGCTTACGTGCTGTTTTGGGTCCCCTCGATTGGAGGTTCTGGCAGAGTTTGGGGGCCTTGGTGTGATCGTTTACGGGGTAATATAGCAAGTGTTTTTTACCATATGATATACCCCACAACCCTATTCTAAAGACTGGGACCCCTGTATTATATGGGCTTCAAGGGTTCAGGCTTCCGATGGAGGCTTTGCATCTACACTTGAGAGTTTCGACTCGGCGTCTCTGGCTGAGAGTCTAAGATGTTCCGCGTCGTTGAGAGGTTTAGGATTTCCGCGTTTAGGGGCTATTGGGAGTAAGGATTTAGGGTGTTACGGTATGGCGTTTAGGGGCAAGATTTAGTTGCCTGAGGCAGTGTCGTTTTCCCGAAATCCTAAACCTTAAACCGTCCTAGTACGTGGATGCGAACCAAGAACCTCGTTTGGCTGTGTCCGAGTTGCGAAGCGTAAACCCCTATCATAAAGCCTAAACCCCTAAAACCCAAACACTAAGCCCTAAGCCCCTAAACACTAAACCCCTAAACCCTCAACACTACACCCTACACCTCTAAGCCCCCGAAACCCTAAACCCTAAACCCCTAAACCCCTAAACCCCAAACCCTGTTGTTCAAGAGTTTCCGGAGCCCCAGGGCTGAACTACTGCCCAGACCTTCCAATACTCATCCAATATTCCTAAACTAAGGAATCCGCCTTAACTCAGATTCGCGATCCTACTAACTATATACATACTTTAGGTCTTTTGATTAAGACAAATGTCACGGTCTGGACGAGTTTCGGTGTAGGGTTGTCGCGCGGCTTGCGCCGACGACCTCATGTTACCAGTTCCGCCAGAAAGACTGGGAAGCTGAAGGGTCACATCACGGGCCATACTAATTAGGTTTAGGATTCAGGGCCTTTAGGGTCTATCGGGAGCTCCAGAAAGTTGGGGTTTCATGGTAGGATATCCTATAATTTACCATAGAAGGGTTAGGATAATCATATTCCAACTTTCTGGCTTTTACCTTAGGGTTTAGGGTCTACCTATAGTCTCCATTGTAGTTCCTTTTTTCTGGATTAGCCAAATATATAATTGGGATCCTATAAGGTAACCCCAAAAAGGAACTACAATGGAGACTATAGGTAGGGATTTGCTATAATGGTTGGAACAGGGGTTTGTGATCCGTTCTACTATGCTTGTAATGAGGAACCCTACGGAATACTTAGGTAATTACGCAGGGTTTTACATTGCAGTGTTGGGGTTGAGGGTTTATTCGGATTGGGGCTTGGGATTGAAAGACCGGACCTCAAAAAAGGGTTTGTGTTGTTTGTGGTCTAGCTCCAATGTGTCTCCAATCTAGGAACTAAGGAATCAGGGTTCAAGAGTGCCCTCATGTTGATGTGAAGAATTGTGGGGCAACCCCTGCACACATCCTTACCTCCAACTCGACAAGCCCAAAGCACTAAACCTGTCGGACATAGTGGGACCAAGCACGGGCCTTGTTGCCTGCGCAGGGGGATCAGGTGGCACCGACATTGCTCCATGAAACACTGACCACGGAGGACAATGACCTACCAGAGGCGGCTGGAGACTGTCGAGCCAGCACACAGGCATGAGCAACAGGAGTTGCAAGCCGAGGCCGAAGACCAGAGGCGCTTCGAAGAGTACATGATGGACAAAGAAACGAGAAGCACAGGAGGAGGCAGCAGCGGCAAATCGGGCACGAGGAGCACACCGCCAGGACTGGGAAGACTGGGCCATCGTACTCGGTTTGTATTAGCACATGGCCTACCTGGCAGTCAGACTCTAGATTGAGTTGAGCTACCTGACTGGGATCACACGCTCAATGCGCATCCCATTGCCAAAGCCATTTTGTTAAGAAACCCATCATGAGCAGCATTGGCGTCTGGCAGCTAGCACTCATCATCATCGGCATTTTCTTCTAAGCATCGTCATTGTCTTAAGTCCTCGTTCTTGGCAGTGTCGGATGCCTTAGTGCAATGGAAGCAATGGTTGTCGATGTCGTCGTTTTCGTCCGCCTCCTCCTCCTGCCTTTCTTTACGGTGTCACGTACTTGCGTCGACGCCCCCCAACTGAGAGCCGCAACTCTTGAACCGAAACATAGGCTCAAAAAGCCGAATTGGGGCCTACGGGGCCTGAAGCGATGAAGTCCTAAAGCTTCGGGCTCTCAAAGCTGAATTGGCTCATTATAGACTCCAAGTAGTAGGATTCTTCTCTACTAGAAGCACATGCAAAAGGAAGGCTTCATGTTGAACACCGCTTCTGTTCAGTCTGGCTCGCCGGTTCACAGCGTCGTCAGCGATGCCAGCCCAACCTACGGCCGGGTGCTTACTGGAATGCTCATAGAGTTTATAGGGGTCCCTTTAAAGGATCCACAAGGGTTCCTTTGAAGGGATCTATAAGGGTTTCGTCAAGGGGTGTAGGGGTATAGGGGGTTCAAGAGATGTCAAGAGTAGGGTTATAAAGTGTCTCCTGCAGGATACCAAAAAGCAGTTTTAGGTACAGCTTTAGCACGCTAGGACTTGTTGTTGCAGCTGTGAGCCTGATTCCCTTGCCTCTTCAGAAACCCATAGACTCGCCAAGCCGTAAAATCTATTAGGACTTACTGTAAGCCCGAGCCCTTCAAATCCTAAGACTGTTAAGCCGGTGGATGAAGGAACGTTTACATTGGGTTCATGGATGCCAGTGTCTCTTTTCGTTGCCTGCCAGTTCAGAAGTCAGTCCGGTTTTGATCTTTGGACCAACGACCCTGAAGCAGCAGTTACGCTTGCTCTTTGTGAATGTAGGCATGAGGTGAGAACATCTATATTCGGGGCTGCCTTGTTTGCTCACCATTCACCCTTCTTTTAAAGACGCATAGTGTGCCCCGGCCCCCACCGGTTTCCAAACACAAAGCTCTCTTTGAGGCTCTTGACTTGAAGTTTCAGGGCTCCTGGCGCTCAACCCCCGCACACCGTGAGGAACCCAAACCCTAAACCCCTAAACTCCTAAACCCTTCAAAACCCTAAACCCCTAAACCCCTAAAGCCCTAAACCCTAAAACCCCAAACGCCGCCCAGGCAACAACGACTTTGAGAATAGCTCAGGGTCGGAGGCCGAGGACGACAAAGATCCACTCACTGCCATCCTTCATAGGTTTAGGGCCTTTTAGGGGTTAGGGTTTAGGGTTTAAGGTTTACATAGGGCCTTTTAGGGTAAAGGGTTTTGGCTTCAAGGTTTAGGGCCTTTTAGGGTTTAGGGCTTCAGGCTTTAGGGTTTAGGGCTTTATGGCTTAGGGTTTCATACGAGCGATGTTGGCTGACACGGGGTCAGAATCTCGACGTATGCATGATGATCAAGTTCATGTAGTAGACAGTGCACATGATCATGCAAGAAGTGTCACAGGTTGCGGGCTTTTGGACACACATCGCCCTCACACCCGGAATTGCAGATTCCTTTGTTGCGACTGTCTTGCAACGTCACGCCAGGATTGTCGGCTTCTATGCTGCACCCGCGACGGCCTAGACTAAACCGTGAACCCCTAACCCCAAACTGTGGTCCGGTTGGTGATTGTGTAGTATAGGGGCCTGAATAATTACCTGTACTATTTTGAGAGTTCCTTCTTACATGTATAGTAAAATGGTACCCCAAATCCCTATTCTGAATATTAGGGCCCTTGTATTATAGTACCCTTATAGCAACCTTTTTGACCCCATTAAAGGAACCTTCTAATCATTAGGGCCCCTATATTACTTGCTTGGGGCTTTGTCGCATCCTGCATGACTCTCAGAATGATCTTAGAAGCCTCAACCTTCACACAGATATAATTCCCAATGTAGGAACCTGATTAAGAAACCTTGGGCCTTTATCAGGGTTCCTTATCACTTTTTTGGGGTTATAGGCCCAGGGTTTTGAAATCAGGATCCTACATTACTAAAACCCTAAACCCTAAACCGATCCATATGGGATATGGGAAGCCCCTAAGTTGAACAAACCCTTATCAAACCCTCTAAATCCTTACAAAACCACATCAAACCTCTAGAAAATCCGATAGTCAGTCAAAGCCTCGTGTACAGTGACACATGGGAGAAAATCCGATAAGCCCTCATAATAGCAAGTGCTTGCAGTCGATTCCTTCAGCTAGCGCAGGACGCACAAGGCATGGTTCGATCGGCCATGTTCGAGTACGGAGACAACGACTCAGACTTTGAGACCGACCCCCAGTCCATCCCAGTTTTTTTCAATTTGGGAGTTTCCGAAAATAGGGGACCTAATATAATACCCCAAATAGTAGGATGCTTATTATAAGGACCCCCAAACAATGTACCCCGGTGCTTTTCAATTTATTGTAAAGCCCACAGAGTTGGAAACCGGATGTAGGCCAAATAGTGCTGGGATTCCCCATACAGTACTCTTAAGGATTGAGGCTATTGGGTTTCAAACTTTTGGGGTTCTACTGTAGAGGGAAAAGTAGCATAAGTAGCACATAGGGGTCTGGAGTGTAGTTTTTTTGCTACCCTTTATGTTCCCGAACCCCAGTCTAATCGTTAAGACCTCTACGTCAGAAGTGGCCTCGCGACGCTTGAATTGAATTCAAGCGATCCTGATCTAAGCCCTAAGACATGCTAGAGAGACCTCTGGAAGGGTTTGGCGCTTTTAGGGTTTAGGGTCCAGGGTTTGGGGTTTAGGGTTTATTGGGTTTAGGGTTTAGGGTTGCTGCAGGCACTTCAGAGAGACCTCGTTCAAAAGGGTTCAGGGTTCGGACAGAGAGTCTTTCTCTGGCATGGAAATCACCGTTCTGCTTTCGAAGGTCGGTTGGTTTTCACCTTCGGGCTTATAGCGAGCAGGTCTGGATTACCCAGAGACTCCAATATCCCTCAATTAAGGCAGATACCTTGAACTATCGGAGGATCCCTAATATGATTTAAGGTATCCGGTATATTCCTTTAATGAAGGGATATCTGAGTTTCTGGGTAACTAGCTGCTTGTGGTTCTCTGTTAGCCTTCAGGGGGCCTCTTTCTCGCGAATCTTCTGGTTCCAGCCGGTCGGGGCTAGACTTCTGTCCTACGAAAGAAAATGGGAGTTTCCGAAAATAGGGGTACCTTGTTTTGGGGTCCGTATAATAAGGATCTCACTATTTAGGGTACCATATTAGGGTCCCCGAAATCCCCCAAATGTAAGTGGCCTGCCAGTGCTGGCAGGGCGTGTAATCAGCATGGCAGAGTAATGTATCTTCAGTGCAAAGTACGTGCAATGCCATGTAACGGAGCATGACACCCCGCATAGATCTATAGCGACGGGTAGAATCGTCATGCGTGCAAATGACACCGGACACATGTCGGCAAGCATGTGTTCATATCATGACTGCATGATACCGCTTAGGTATGGTTTTGTTGCCCTCGTGCTATATCGGCAAAGCCGTGCCTAAAGTGATAGAACTTTTCACCACGTTCGGGCCGCAAGGGTTTCTTTGGAACTCGGGAATAGAGCGGAGTTTCAGACAAAGAGCCCAAACTACTTAGGGTGTAGAGTATTTGGTATAGCACTGTTTGCTATCTTGTTTCTTAGACAGTATCTGGCATGAATAGATGTTTGCTCTTCTTGCTGTTGTTGAAGACATTCAGTACACATACGTACGGATGCAGATCCCTAAGTTCGTAGTGCAGGCTTACCGAGACGAGGTTGTGGCGTCAGGAGTCACTGCAACCATCAAGAAATGGAAGGGTTTAGCTGATTGCAATGCTATGTAACCAGATTTCTGGAGCGTGGATAAGCAATATGACTGTCATGAGCCGGCTGCGCGAGAAGCTCCACGGCACAGAACTCGTACTTCAGACACCTGGTTTGTTGGCATAATGGTTTCGCACGATGAGGATGCAACCAGCGGAGAAATACCAGAAAGACACCGAAAGTCTGTACGCTTGAAAGAGGCATACCTTTAAGGGTCGTTATTTCAAAAGCCTCTCTGGAGTCTCGCATCAAGACCCCAAGCCCGAAACGCGACATGGAGCCATAAGACAGGTCCGACACGGAAGCGGCTTCTCCAACTTCTCCTGGAGTGGCAACGCAGCAGGCACGACTTCTGCAGGGGCCCATCTATTTGCAAGACAGGGGGGGAGAAGCGGGCTTCTTGGATGATCGCGGGAATAGTTGATACGAGTTGCCCCAGTGATGGTCCCTATCTGTAGGTAAATTAGACTATACTTTTTCACCACACCATACTCTTAAAATCAGGCACCACGTGACTTTCTAGAAGAACTTCCTTACAGCAACCTGCATAACAAGGGAGCCTATGACTGTTCGTAGGGCCTCCTGATCGCTGGCCTATCAATCCTAATCGCACGAACCCTGCGATGCCGAGCAGAAACCAAGTCGTGCACCTAAACTCTAAACCCAAATCCCCGAACCCTGTCAACCCGTGGGTACGTGAGTGCTAATCTTTGGGGGCCAAGTCACACTTAGGTGAAACCCTTTGCTTCCCAGCTCACTCTCATCATGCAGAGTCTGGGTTTGAAGGGTTTAAGAATCAGGCTTGAGTTTGGGGTTTAGGGCTTGAGGTTTAGTGTTAAGTACTCTGGAGGAGCAAGGTCAGTCAGCCGCAGCGTGGTTTGTGTCGTTCCGGCTTGAGCCCCGCTGAAGCTGCTGTATGTCTATTGAATGGCGACGACTCGAAGATATTGGCTGGATATAACACCCTGCCACACATTCTCGAGGCTGCAAGTGTGAAGTGCAAAGCTGAAGATGAGCTCAAACCCGAAACGTCGATGTGGCAAAATGTTCAGTCCTGCCGCTCACAAGACTTAACCTCAGGCTCTGCCCTGCAGTCATCATTCAGCCACCCTAGGACCTCTGCACCCCAAACGTCCCATAAACTGATTAGCTCCAAGCCATGACGCCTTTCTCCCCGAACTGTCGTAAGCGGGGGGCCATGCAAAGGATGCTTCTGGTTTAGGGAGCCATGCAGTGCTCGCCCGCGATGCCTCGTAAGGCGTGGCATCCGAAGGGTGTCTGCACGATTTTTCAAGAGATTGTGTTTCGGTGATTAGAGCTTCGTGGGGGTGGGGCCTAGACTAGAGGCTTGGCGGTTTGGGATTCAGACGTTAGGGGCGGTACGTAGCTGCTGACGAACCGAGACAGAGGGATGCTGGATCTTCTCGAGACCTTCCCTCTCCGTCCCTCTGCCTCTCCCGCTCCCTGTCGCACTCTCTCTCTCTCTTCTCTCTTCTCTCTCTCTCTCTCTCTCTCGCCCCCTCCTCCCCTCTCGCGCGAACTTCAGGTTCACCACTAAGGGCGAAGATGCCCACAAAGCCTGCTTTCGCAGTGTCAAACTCCGCCCCATACAGAGGATCTCTCCGAGCAATCCAGCGGCTGCTTAGGGGCCCTACAGGTAACACTTACAACAGGGTGTAGGGGGTTTAGGGTTTAGTTTAGGGTTTAGGGCTCAGGGGGTGAGTCAGCCGTCCTGGCGTGACGTTGTAAGCCAGTTGCAAAAAGGGGGGTGAGTGTAAAAGGTCTTCAAGCCCAAAGAAAGGCAAAGTCTGTGATAGCTTTGAGGAAAGGTCGGAAGGTATCTTTGCCGCAGTGCATGTGACCTGCAGCAAGACAAGTTTAGAACATTTTAGAACTAAAGGAGGGACCCTTAATAAGGACCCCTAGGTATATACCCTTAACATAGCTATCATATACTCATTGTATAGCCCATTATAGGGCAGCAAGACAAGTTTAGAGCAATCCGCTCGACAGTTGGTGCCAGGCCTCCCCATGCTGGTGCCCGTTGCACTGAGCTGTAGGCGCCCTGCCAAAGTTTGGGTTTAGGGTGTAGGGACCCTACATCCCCAAACCCTGTACCGTGGCATGAGGGTTCAGGTCGTGCTTCTGAGATATGGCGATAGCTCAATAGAGGCACCGGGTCGAAGTCGGGTTTCAGGTTTATAATACGGTTCAGGGCTTGCATATACAGCATGTGCAATCATGTACATACACAAAAAAAATATGCATACATACATAAGTGCACACACACACACACGCATCCATCCATCCATCCATCCATCCATGCATGCATGCATGCATGCATGCATGCATGCATGCATGCATGCATGCATGCATGCGTGCAGAAAGAGAGACAGACCGACAGTCAGACAGAATACATACATGCATTGAGACAGACATATCCACACATCTGCAGTTTGTCGCGGAATTTTTCGGTCTTGCTGTTAGGGCACATCTTCCTGCGGTTGCATCTATATACGGCTAGGACGGAAATGACAAAAACTATCCGCATGAAGGCCTTCGAGCTGCAGGGCGCATGATGTGGTTCAGGATTTCAGTCACGATTTCGAGTGATGCAGAATGTAGAACCCTGATTAGTGAGCCCTCTCTTAAGCCATCTGAGACTCTGAGGGAACTGGGGTCTCGCACGAAACAGGCTCTGAGGTTTACCACTGAAGGTGCATCAATGCAGTTCGAGCTCAAGCGAAGTCCACCTTTCTGCTGGTTTTGCCGCTGTTTTTGTTGGTGTGTGTGTGTGTGTGGGGAATTCCACTTAAAGCCCGAGACAGCAACATACGCGCATGGAGAAACATGCGCCGCTACCCCTCCCGTCCCCGACCTTTCCCTCCCTGCTCCTGCCTACATGTGCACCTGCCGACCTGCCTACCTACATCACCTGCCCACCCACCTACCTACCTGGCCTACCGACTCACCCCCCTCCAGCCTTCCTAACCTGCCTAATCTACCAAAGGTTTTTTCAGTCATATTCAGCGCGAGCTAGTGCCGCAGAACCCCACACACCTTTCCATGAGACATGGAGGCATGCTTAGTAAAGTAGAAAAGTCATGACTCAGCCCCACTTTGGGGACTGCTGGGGTTGCTTGGAAAACCTATAAGCCCAACTGGGCCTTGTCTTCAATCCAGGCAGAACGTGGACACTGCCGAACCCGCGTGAGTAAGCTGCAGCGAACTGCCGATTATGGCTTACCCATGGGCCCCATAATAGTTCCTTTTTGGGGTTCATTCTAGAATCCTATAAACCCAAAAAGGAACTACTTTGGGGCATATGGGTAGCTGACAGCAAAGGTTTTCCAACCTCATCGCGAGGTGCTTCTGCATCTCTGCATCTGTGCTGCCTCATGAGCACCATGCTGGAGAGGCACGGGTGGGGTTTGTGAGATTCCCAGAGCCACATGGGAGTTTCCGAAAGTTAGGGGTACCTTATTTTGGGGTCCTTATAACAATGATCCGGGTACTATATTTAGGGTCCCCCACTTTCGGAAACTCCCACATCGTGGTGGACCCAAAAGGGTCCATGTACTCATAAAGTACATACTTTGGACTGGAAGTAGTCCCTATATAGGTAGCTTAGGACCAATGTATATACTGTTTGGAGTAGTTCCTATATAGGTAGCTTAGGACCAGTTTGGGTACATGGATCCTTCGGGGGAACATAGCGGGTAATTAAGGTACGGCCCCCATACAGTAAGAGTCTATAATAGGACTACTATTAAGGTCCTACTATATCTATCTTATGAATAAATACAACTATTACTGAGTGGGTGCTGTACCCAACCTGCAATCATCAGGTGCGTTCACGGACGCAGGAGGAGGGTTCAGGGACCAAGGACTGCGCCCACAAAAACCCGAAAGTCCTACCAAGAACCCTCAGCTGGTTTACATAGGGGTACTTAGAAGTAATTGATATTTTTTTGGTACTATAATCCCTAAGAAACATCTGAAATTATAATTGTTGCTAGGGTTCTAAGTTCAGTATAGTTTAGGGTTTAGGGCATAATAGCTTCGTCACATCATGAGCCCACCACAATTAAGGGTGAACAATTTCGAGGAACGAGGGTGCTACAAACCGAACCTAGCTCCTGACCCCAAATCCGACTAATAATTAAGCCGGTCAAGCCTAGGAAAAGCTAGCGATAGAAATCATCATACGCCACTGCTGAAGGCCTACGCGGTTTGGGGTTCAGACGACAGCTTCAACCAGCTTGGGATGAGACAGCGGCAATAGATACCGCAAGGACTTAACAATGCCAGGACAAGGGCCATAGATTCTCCGTTGCTTTGTGCTGTTTCGCATAGTGTCGTAGTTCTCCTTCGCAGACATGGCATCGAACCTGCCAGAAGAGGGTCCGACTGAGCAACAGTGCGAATGGTCGGAATTTGTACCCACCGAGCGCTCCCCGACATCGGCTGATGATTTGCCGCCTGCTGAGATGAATGTGTCCTTTGCAGACGTGCGGATCCCTCAGCCGGAAGACAATCCACACGGGATCACGGTACAAGACAGCGACGTGTCGTCTTCTGACGGTCGCAACAGCCATGAAACCAATGAGGGAACCGCCAGTGAGCATTCCTTGCCGTCATCCGAGAACGATGTCGCAGCCAGCCTGACAGAAAACGAAGGAGCTGTGGCCACGCTGATGTCTAGAATGGAGCCAGTTCGTCCAGACATCATCCAGGCTGTTCCTGCTTACGAAGTCGTCAAGGGATTTGGCCGTGTGTTTCGGGCTCGGGGACGAGCATCGGCACATCATTTTCGTGTGTCTTTTCAGACGGCGAAAATCGAGCAGTTTTGGAGCCACAGTTGGCACGGTCCAACATGGAACAAGGTTCTGACGGCTATATACCTTAATAATGGCATGGTGGCAGCACTGGTAGCGACCTCGGTTTCCTTTGTCTTGATGTTTCTGCAAGCCTACGGCTTCTTGCCAGCTCTTCAGTTTGGCGAAAAGTTATATCCAACTAGTTCGTGGTGGATCAGTGTCGCGTGCATAGTGGTCTATTGTATCGTCATGTTCCTGTGGAGACCGCAGCAGAAGGTTTTTCTGGATGTCTTGTGCATCGACCAGGGCGACTCACGAAACAAGGCGCTCGGGCTGGTCAGCATGGGTGCGTTTCTCAAGGCTTCCGACTCTTTGGTCGTCCTTTGGGATCCGTCATGGAGCCGTCGTCTTTGGTGCGTCTACTAGTCGTCTTTGGTGCGTCTTCGAGTTGGCTGCATTCTTACATAGTCGCCAAGTTGATGGGAGGGAGGTAAAGCTGACTATCAGGCCAACCATGCTGGGCCCTTGCTTCATCTCCATGCCGATCGCTCTGTCCTATGTGATGCTCGTGTTGATGTTCTTCCCCCCCGAGGCGCACCTCGAAGGCGACCTGGAGTTTCTCCGAGTTGTCGTCATGTGGCCGGTACTGGGGCTGTTGATATTTACCGGCTTCTACTTCAGCGTGGTCAAGCTACGGGCATACTTCCGCTATGTGCAGGCACTAGAGAAGGATATCGGCAAGTTTGTCGTCGACGACAGCACATCCTACTGCTGCAGCATCGGCCATGTGAGTCCAGACGGAAAGCTTCTGACATGTGATCGCCGTGTCATTCTCCAGTGCAAGTGCATCACAGCCTGGTTCGGTAGTGTCGAGAATTTCGAAGCCCTCGTGCGAACAGCTGTTTTGCAGCGTCTTCAAGACCAGCTGTCCAGGGAGGTTTTCACGTACAAGCAGATTGCTGTTTCAGCCATGCCGATACTTTGGCATTACATGGACTCCGTTGCGACGATACATTTTCTCGACCTCGAAGGAAGGGACGGCAGCAATATCCGCGCCAATGGCAGGCCCCTCCTGGGGAACTCTCCGCGAGTTCGTCAGAGGTCTGGCATGGGCCTTCGGCGTGGCGCCCGTAACAGTTTTGATCGCAGTGAGGCTTTCGTACCTCATGCAACGCAGGCATGCCTGGGCCGTTTGCGACATAATGGGCAACCTCGTCATCATATCGGTTATCTTCCTCTTCGTGTTGGGAGCTGTGGTTTTTGAGCTACGTGCTTGGGATCTGGACATTTGGGGTCAACGGACTTCCAGTGGACTCCTTCCTGGATCTTCGATCTTCAGCATCACGATGATCGCCATTTCTTTCGTGCTTTTCACGATCAGGTACCTCGCTGGCTGCTCGAAGTGTGCCTTCCGAAAGGACCCTAAACCCTAAACCTCCGAAAGGACCCTAAACCCTAAACCGCACTGGTGCGAGGAGTGATCGGTTCTGCAGAGTCATCTTCCATCGGGCATCATCGGGCCCCTGACTATGGGTCTTTGGGATTTGACATAGGGGCCTTCGTGATTACCATTCTACTTATAGTATAATTGGGCCCCAAAACCTGATTCTACTTCTTAAGGCCCCTATAAGTAGGCCTTGGGATTTAGGGTGTTTGGCTCGATGCAGAGTGTACAGCCGGCTAAAACCGAATACTCTGCTTTGAGGTGTGGCCCCGAAGGCAGGAGCGGAACCTTGAGCCTATGTTGTGTAGCACAAGCTGTGGATCCAAACCTCTCTGCCCTGCTTTTCCTAGCGGGTTCACTTTCGGGGGTGGTTTTTCCTGTTGTTTATGTGCCTTTGTATGCCCTTCTCCTTCGCACGGCCCTTCCGGCACATGGAAAACACCGCCCAGCGCGAGGTTTTCGCCTTGTTACATGTGTTCCGCTCTTGGTAGCCGAGTGTTTTGTCTGATTCGCGCTGTCTTTGTGTTTTGCACCAAAAACGACGTCGTTTTTGGTAGTACATTTTCGGTTGCGAATTCGTCGGAACATCGAAAAACGTGGCCTGCGTGCTGTATTCCTGACTTTCTGCAGGCATGTTTTTGGGATGTCTGCCGCTTTGCGTTTTCTGCGTTTTATGCTTCGTTGCTGCTTTCGGTCATGTGCTCTGCTTGCTCTTTGGGGGGGGGGTTGGGGGGGTGGGGAGTAATGACGTTCTGTTCAAGCGAACACAAATCAAGCTGCGAAGTTCCCTGTGCAAGCGTGCTACTGACAGGAAACAGAACAACGAAGAAACATGGGAACCCCGACTCACACGAGATACGCGAACACAAATCAAGCTCCAAACTTCCCTGAACTTTTCTGCGTTGTTTGCGTCGATTTTGTTTTCGGTCATGTGCTCTGCTTGCTCTTTGGGGGGGTGGGGGTGGGGGGGTGGGGGTGGGGGGGTGGGGGGTGGGGGGGTGGGGTGGGGGGGAGTAATGACGTTCTGTTCAAGCGAACACAAATCAAGCTGCGAAGTTCCCTACGCACAGCCAAGGGTTTGGCATGTTGTTCTACAGCCTGAACTCCAAACAACTGCTTTACATCAGCATCGTCATCATCACTGCCGGCATCACCATCATCATCATCACCATCATCATCATCACCCACCATCATCATCATCATCATCATTACACACCACGTGCATTACATACAACTCAGTAATAGCAATCCCCAGAACAACCAGTTATCACTACACACGAAACAAGTTCACGATACATGCTATCCCAAACCCCTGCCCATAAAAGTTTTTTCCCAGTACGTAAAAACACCGAACCCCGAAAAAACCGATACAAAACCACCCCCGAAAGTGAACCCGCAGGGCTGCTTTTGGATTCTCGCCCTTTGTTTTTCGGCCTGGCCATTGAGTGAGGCAAGAGATTGCCCCCTCTACAGGCGGAGAGGCTCCGAAAAGCAGACAGTCTTAAGTCTTAACCTGCCTACGCCGCCTAGTGGAGGAATGATGTGCTCGGGAAAATAAATCGTTTTTCAATTCAGTTCTGAGCACCGTGGTGTCCTTTGAAAGGAGACCCCAAATGATCGACAGCGATCGCTGCTTCGCGCGCTAGCGCGTTGTTTTGTACGTGGCAGCGTGTACTGGACAAAGGCGGCGCGAGTGCTGTGCGACTCGGGACATCCTGGCCTTGTCCGAGTGTGAGCGACGAAACTCTGCGCACTGCAACTATAAACCCTGAACCCGAAACCCCAAACACCTCACCGGGACCCTGAGCCCACACTGCGGCAAGGCTACGGTCGAAGAGCAGCTTGAAGAAGAGCCGTGAAAGGGAGCGACGGCTGTCGATCTACTCTTTCCAGTTGCTTAGGGCATTTCGAGAACTGTGGTTTTATGTTCACTTTTTCGCAGGTGTCTTAAAGTTCTTGTACGTTCTTGTTTTTTGGACATTAAAAGGGGTCCTATAGGTACTATAAGGTAGCGGAGTTTCAACAAATTTGAGGTTACATACGGGGTTCTGGTACCAGAGACCCAGCAGGGTCATCTGGCGCGCATGCGAAAAGGATTCCAGGTACAGACCTCCCACTGTTCATTCTAGATTCTACCAGGACCCTCCTTGTACCCTCAAATAGGGGTATATGATCCCAAATAAGGAGAGGGTAGATGGAGGGTCTGGGTAGGTTTGGGGTTTACGGTTTAGGGTTCGAGCCATCAGAACCGAGTTTCCAGTCGGGCGGGAGGAAGCACCAGATGCAGGTAGGGGAGGGTCCCGGGTGTTTCGTGCACAAGGCATTCGGACACGCAGTTGCAAAATGGATAGGTTGCGAGATACTAAAGATAATAATAATAATAATAATAACAATAATAATAACAATCATAATAACAATAATAATAATAATAATAATAACAATAGTAGTAGTAGTAGTAGTAGTAGTAACAATAATAACAAGAATAATAATAATAATAATAATAATAATAATAATATAATTAGAGTATCAATAATATTTCCGCAGTAATGATAGTGATTATAACAAGTAGTAATAAGAACAATGATAGCAATGATCATGATAATAATAGTAAGGATTCTTGGGCTTGTGGGTTTCGGTTTAGGGGCCCTTCACGCATTAGGCTTTCGTGTCGCGGGATGGTTGGGCACGCTTGTTCTTCAATTTCCAAGTTTCAACCTTAAGGACGAAATGAACCCTAAAAGGGTTTAAGGTTCATATACCATATAGGTATATGGGTATAGGGCCCCTACTTTTAAGGGTCGTTTGGTCCTTCAGGAGTTCCCTGCTGATTGTTTCTGCCTGGTGCGAGAGGCGATACCCTGCGCCCCGAAACCCTACACCGCCTAAACCCTGATCTTACATGGGAGTCTCCGAAAATAGGGGTACCTTACTTCGGGATCCTTATATATAATAAGGATCCTACTATTTGGGGTACTGTATTAGGGTCCCCTATTGTCGGAAACCCCCACATTGAGCAACCTCATAACTAGGTGAAACTCGCCTGGAGCGCCGACACCCTGAAGTATTTCAAGTATTCCGGTCAGGTAGCCCTTACCTCGACCCCCTAAAGTAGGTAAACTAATGCCCCAAAGCCTATAAAAGGCGGCTGTTATTCTACAACTGAAGGAGCCGCTACAGGAAACCTACATCCTCCGACGACTCCTTTGAGTTTCAGGTATAACACGGTTTAGGGTTCAGGGTTTAGGGTTAAGGGTAGGGGCCCAAAGCCCTAAAACCCTTAAACCTTTAATCAGGAATCTAGCAGTGTAGGAGGCAAAAAGACCCTACACCCCAACACCCCTAAAGCCCTTCCACAGACTGTAGGAGGAGGCTCCAACGTCGGAGGCAGATGCAGACCGGGCCACCCCTGCCGAAGCGACCCTCGCCTGAGTAAGGACGTGCATCAATCTTTCTTCTTATAATCCTTAACTAGTAGTGTTTGCACCTTTATGCGTCTTGTCACCATTAGGCTTTTTGTTCGTTGTTGATATTGCTATTACTATTCTTGCACATTCTTGTCTGTTGCTAGACTTCTTACCATTGTTGTTTCCTTTTAGATTGTTTAGAAGCTTCTTCGTGTTTCCCTGATACATGTGAAAATTATGTTTCGGAATGTTAAACTGGTGGTAGTATCAGTAGTATCAGTATAGTTTCTTTTTGTTTCTGCTACTAGTGTTGTTGTTGCTATTATCAATATTATTATTATTTTTAATATTATTATTATTGTTGTTGTTATTATTACTTTTCCTATTTGTAGTTATTGTTATTATTGTTGTTGTTGTTGTTGTTGTTGTTGTTGTTGTTGTTGTTGTTGTTGTTGTTGTTGTTGTTGTTGTTGTTGTTGTTGTTGTTGTTGTTGTTGTTGTTGTTGTTGTTGTTGTTGTTGTTGTTGTTTTGTTGTTGTTGTTGTTGTTGTTGTTGTTGTTGTTGTTGTTGTTGTTGTTGTTGTTGTTGTTGTTGTTGTTGTTGTTGTTGTTGTTGTTGTTGTTGTTGTTGTTGTTGTTGTTGTTGTTGTTGTTGTTGTTGTTGTTGTTTTTGTTGTTGTTGTTGTTGTTGTTTTTGTTGTTGTTGTTGTTGTTGTTGTTGTTGTTGTTGTTGTTGTTGTTGTTGTTGTTGTTGTTGTTGTTGTTGTTGTTGTTGTTGTTGTTGTTGTTGTTGTTGTTGTTGTTGTTGTTGTTGTTGTTGTTGGTTGTTGTTGTTGTTGTTGTTGTTGTTGTTGTTGTTGTTGTTGTTGTTGTTGTTGTTGTTGTTGTTGTTGTTGTTCTTGTTGTTCTTGTTGTTCTTGTTGGTGTTGGTGTTGGTGTTGGTGTTGGTGTTGGTGTTGGTGTTGGTGTTGGTGTTGGTGTTGTTGTTGTTGTTGGGGGTGGCGGTGGCGGTGGCGGTGGCGCCACCGCCACCGCCACCGCCACCTGCGGGTGGGGGTGGTGGTGGTGGTGGTGGTGGTGGTGGTGGTGGTCGTGGTGGCGCTGCGATGATTGGTATTATTACTACTGGTATGATTGTTGTTGGGGCCTTCAGTATAATGATCACCACAATGTTAATAACGACAGCAATAGCGAGGAAAGAATGTGACAACAATGATAGTGCTGAGCATGACAATGACGCTGGAAAAGCAAATTTTGTGCAGTGGTAAGGTCATTGTGGGCATTAGTCAACATTCAGAGTGTTGACAGTAATGCCCCTAATACTAGCAATCACCAAAGATATTCATAGCAATAGCAACTATTTGTGTTATGATTTCTTGGTGGGTGGCAAAAGATATGTATAGGGCTCAGGGCGACTTTGCGAGCTGAGAACAGCGACCCCAGATACCGTGACCTAGAGGCCTCGTGTGACACATGGGCTTAAAATAACATCATAGGGACCCTTAGGGGTGTAGGGGGAGGGGGGGTAGGGGGCCTTAATGCCCATAATAAGGACTAATAAGGCCTTGAGGTTTCCTGTTTGAGTTTCGAGTGGGCCGCGAAAGTGAAGGCAGAGGTGTGTGCCTGGCATATGTCGGCACAGCCTGCTGTTTGAAGGGCGGCTTGCTCTTTTGTTTTCGTGAGGGGCCTCAAGGGCTTTAACCTCATGCGTTGCCTGGCGCTGCTAGACCCTCTGGATGCAACATATGCAACGGCAGAGAGAGAGAGAGAGAGAGAGAGAAGGCCTACTTAAGGAAATATAGTCCCCTACACCCCTCCCCCCTACACCCTTAAGGATCCTATGATAACAGGGACTCAGGGCCTACCTGGTTTCCCTTCCTGTTTGGATTCCGACCGGGACATGATATGGCAAGAACAGCCTTTGCACGAGAGCCGCGAGGTCTCGGGATTTCCATGTCCTAGGGCGTTTGAGGCTTAGGGTGGTTTGAGGCAAACTGCTCAATGGCCCATGCGTGTCATTCCGAAGCGCTTCTGAAGGCATCCTGGGCTTGGCTTAACTTTCCCTAGGGCTCCAGTTACCTAAATAGGAGGTTACTAGCCATATCGTATAATATGTAATCCAGTAACCCATTATTGAGGTAACTGGAGCCCGAGCGATTTGGAATCCCTGCGACAGGAATCCTTACGATGGGATCTTCACTAAAGCCGCTTTACGTTTCGGGAAGATGCCGTACTTGGAGGGTCGGGGGACTTAGTAACTGGTTATTTTAGGGACTTATAAGTACCATAACCCCAATTAGGGTCCCTTTTAGGGTACTTATAAGTCTACTTACTACCTACTTACTAAGTCCCCCGACCCTCCAAGTAGCCTGAAGCCGCAGGCGAGCCTGAACCCAAAGTCTGCAAAGCACTGAAGCCATGAACGCCTGTCTGCTGTAGAAATCCCCGAAAACCCTAAGCCCTAAGCGTTAAACAGGGGTCCTAAAAACTCAGGCCTTCAACCCTAAACCCGAAGCCCTAATCCGAAACCCAGTCGAACCTACTTCCTCAGACCTCGCTAGGCTTGCCCGAGAGTGAGGGTCAAAAAATCCGAAAGCCCCATCAAAGCCCAGGGAGGATGGTGGTGCCTGGCGATTGGCAGAGGAGGAGAGTGGTGAGGATGAGATCTTACAGGCAAGTTGTGGGTTCTATTGAGGGCTCCTTTAAAGGAGCTCTTCAAAGAGCCCTCAAGGACCCCTGAAACGAACCCTTCAAACCGTATAAGAGTTGCTAGTCAGCATGGCTTTGGCGTCGAGATCCTACGGACTTGTCTTCTTTCCCTCTAAAAACTTCGCCTGACCTCGCCGCGCACGAGTGCCAAACAACGTCAACCGAGTCAACTCTGCACGTTCCCCACCCTAAACCCTAAACTCTAAACCAAACCCTGCCTAGTGCAAGCCCCGTTTGTGAGGCGGGCTTGGGACCTGCTTTGTTTCGGCGAAGTGGAGAAAGAGTCATTGCACTTTAAAAAAAACCAAACCCGGAACCCGAGACCCTCCGCACTACAACTGTAAAGCCCTCAAGGCTAAGCCAAAAAAAAACCCACACCCCAAAACCCTAAACCCAAGACTAATCGTAAACCCAAGGAGCCTGAGGCCCGAAACCTACTCCCAAGACCTCAAAGCCTTAAACTTCGAAACCCTAAACCCTGCATACCCGCCAGACTGTGATTTGCAGATTGTAGTCCCCAAAAATCCATAATGTTATGCAAGTGTATCCCCCGTCTCGCTCAGATCTCATTGGATTTTGGGAGTGGACCGCTACCGCTACATATAGCATTTGGACTTTAGCATGTCTCCAGATTCATGTCAATGTCCCTCCGTATTTTACACATTCCCAAACAGTTGTTTCACTCAACAGACTTCGAACCACTTGCCTCGCCTGGGTTGCCCGAGTGTGAGCGCCGAAACCCTACACCTCTTCAACCCAACACAAAAAGCTCGAGACAGGTCCGGTCCTCCAACGCAGGTCTCGCATCCTCTGTCCAGGCGTCCGGACACCTGCTTGGCCTCAGCTGCGGGTTCTTACAGCTATAGTCTCGTTTGGAATTATTGTTAGTTCATATAAAATCCAAGAGAATATTCAACATATTTGTTTTTAGTTTTTATTATGGTTCTGAGGGTGGTATAGAAGGGGTCTTAGGGTTGCTTGAAGGGTTCTACGAGGGTTGCTTAGTTCAGGATGTTTCTGGGTTTTGGGGGTTTGGGGTTGCTTGAGCATAGTCTGGGCTTTTTAGGGTAGCGGCACAACCACTCCGTGGAGTGAAGGCTAGCAAACACCGTTAAATACCGCACCATGTCACTACGTTCGATTGATTTAGCTAAGCTTTTTTTTCCCTTCAGCGTGTTGGAGGGCGGGCAATACCCTGACAGCTTCGATGTTCTAAGTTTTCCTCCCTCATGTTCGGGAAAACCTCACTCCCGTTCTGCATGGAGGCCGGCGTCGCCGCTGGCGGCGCATCTCCGCGCTCAGGAACCAGTCGGATGCTGAGAGTGGCGATTAGGGCTCGACTGCGTGTCAGAGCCGGCTTTCTACGTGCAGTCATAGGTTTGGGGGCTCAAGACTCCTTGACAAGCTCTAGTAGTTTGGGACATTTCACCAAGAAGCCTCGTAATTTGGGGGCCGAAGAACTTACCAATACTATTTTGGGGGTTCCTTATTATGGGCTCAAAGCACCCTATTATGAAGGCCCCTACATCAATGGTTGAGGGCCGCCTTCCTTACGCCGGTATGAGCTTCAGCATAAAGGCATCTTGAGGGCCTTCGGAGCCACATTTTGAGGGCCTTCGGAGCCTCAGACCCTCGGCGCAAACAGGTTAGAGGCTCCGTAGTAGTTCCTTTTTGGGGTTCATGTTTAGAACCCTATTAGGTAATCCCAAACAGGAACTATATACTATGGAGCCTATATAGGTACGGGCACATGATTGGTGAATCTCACGTTCTTTTCTATTGTATACTCTCCAGAAGCCTGGAACAAAGTGTACTCACTCGCTGGGTCTCATGGCTTTGTAACCGGCAACATCCACGGCGGTGGTGAGAGCAATATCGCTGTCTGAATAGTCACAAAATAAGTTTGACTGCACACTAATCCAAAGCCTTATTCGAAACATTCAGGACACTGGTTAAGGCCCGTAGATTGCAGGATCCAGTGGATTTCGCAAAACGACCACACGCAGCATGCAGTCATCTACGATGTTCTTTTACTGATGGTGATGAGGTACTGTGGCATCGTACTCCCAGAAGGAGCCTGTCAGCTATTGTTCTTGTCTTGAAGATCGGGGTTGCTCAGCTTCAGCTCCCGGATGACAGTCCTGCCCACTGCCTGGGCCTACCGTGCTCGCCTGTTCAACCGCTCCAGGTCCTATATAAACCCTAAACGCTGAACCGTAAAATGAGTATTTAGGGCTTAGGTTTGGGCATCGCAGGCGGTCAGTCTTGTGCTACCGTTACAGGTCTACGTCTCGCAGTGCTGCTTCCGGCAAGTCGGCAGAGTCTGGGTTCAAACAAGGGGTGTAGGGATTCTTGGGATACAGTAGAAGCCCAAAAGTTGGAAATGGCCTTAATCCGGTTTCCAAGTTTATGGGGTTTGCTGTACGTTGGCACAGCTGTGCGTGCCAGGAGCCGAATCTTGGTTCTGCGGATATCGTCGTGCCAGGGGGCTCCTCCTTGTTGGATGGCCTCAGGTTGGACTCCCTGTCTTTCGCGATGCCTTTCAACTTGGTAGAGCTTTTCTGCTAGATGCGTTGCAGGGCTGGGTACAGTGTTGAAACTTGGATGTGGGACTGTACTGTTCGGCACTCCGTGCTGCGGGGATACAGGCATCCCACCTTAGCTTTAGTGTTTTAGCATCGTAGATTTCGGGACTTGAGTGAAGCTATCGACGGCGCAGTTTGGTCCTAGGCTCTAGGGACAGTGCACTGTGCACTTCTTTGGCAAGGGCATCGTGCTTCTTGCTGTCGTCATGTCTTCAAAAGAATGCAAGACTAGCAGTTCAGGCCCCTAAACTGCAGTGGCTGGCATGAAGGAAAGCCCAGCTTCGAAATACGTTTCTGGTTTCAGATGGAGCTCCTAGAGCTTTGCCAATTCAGGCTTTGTATTTCAGTAGATGGCTGTCAGATGACTGGGCATGCTTTGGTCTTTTTGAAGCACACATACGCCTACAGCCGTTGTTGATAGAGCGCAGTTTTGTTGAAGTGAGGCAGGGGTGCGCGCTAAGCTCGACAGCGAGGTAAGCTCGATGCCCCAAAACCCCAAACAATCTACAGGAAACTCACCCTAGGAAGGAGCCCCTAAGCCACACGAAAGCGTCCGACAATGCAGGAAGGCCAACGTAGACCCGGTGCCAGACCCTTGATAAGACGCTCAATACAGTATAAGCTTACAGGGTTTCGGTTATGAGGTACTCTTCATTTGTAAGAAACCACCCCCGTCTCCGCCGGGAGAGGCTGCTGCTGGTGCACCATCTCAAGGGCAGTGCCGGCACGGACCGACCCGGGTGCCGAGCGTTTTCGGTCTCCTAGAGTTTTGGGGCTTTCGGGTTCGGATGTGTGTTTTACGAATCAATCTTACCTTTGGGTTTTAGGGCTGAGTAGAGGCCATGAGGCTGCAGGGTTTGAGGGCGTGCTTTGGGGTGCTAGCGGCTTCGGGTCTCAGACCTTGCATGGATGAAGACTTCTGCCGTGCATGACTGGTCATAGCGATGGTCCTTCAGGTTTGATCGAGTACGAACTTCCACTGAAAAGCTGTCGAATTGTTATCTTAGAGTTGCTGCATGTTTTTTAGTGTCATCTAACCCAACCTTATCTAGTCACTGTAGTCCTCTCTTCTCGACTTATCGAAGTGCACACTTCGCCATATTCCGCATGCTTTTAGTCCCTGCATCGTGACACATCAGGATGTTTTTTTCTTGATTGCTTATGCTTATGGAATGCTGCGTACTGCCAACCACAGCAGCCACCTGCCTGGTCGGGGTTGAGGATCATGATATTTAGAGGGTTTCGCACCTACTCAAGTGTCACCAAGTGCTTCCACAGCCCTCACGAATCAAGCTCCCCCTGCAGGGTCTTTCGCCGTTCGCACTAGGCACTTACACGGTTTTATACCCGGCGGGCATGGAAGTAGGTAAGCGCTGACGAGGATCAGATCAGCCTCACCACCGGCCAGGCTGAGTTGCAGCTCACCCGCAGGAAGTATGGAGTGCTGATGTCTGGAGGTTCCCAGTGGCCTACCGACTACGCCTCCCCCCTTGACATGCCGCAACCCCTAATTGATCTAGAAGTTTTTCGTCGCCTTCAATTGAAGGCCCATGGATTCATAGATTGTAAGGTGGTGGTTGGTTGGAGTGCATCAGCTACAAGTAGTGATGGACGTGATTTTGAAGCAGAATCATAATGACCCGCGGTCCTGGACAAAATTTCGGGCTTGTTTTGAAGTCCCCAGCCCAGGCCCCCCAAAACCCAAACGCAACCAGTATGGTCGCGGACTTGTGTGGCTAGGCCAAAAGTGCACATTACAATACGACACTTTACGATACTGTGCTATACTGTTTTATGGTTACAGCATGATATGCCGTGCTATATCCCACTATACCATACCATCCTACACCATAGTATACCGTACTAAACTATACTATACCCCACTACAAGCCCGCTAAACTATGCATACTACTATTCCATACTCGACCAGACCATACCCCACTATTTCGTACTAAACCACACAACACCATATTATAGTATACTATCAAAGTAAAGCATGCGATATCATACCTCTGCTTCAGTCCCGACCCTAAACTGGAACCCCAAACCCCAAACCCTAACGGTAGCTGTATCTGGTGATATATGCCAGTCGCTTGTCAACGAGAGACCAGGATCGCTACAGACCTTGCCCGGCTTCGTCCGAGTGTGAGTGTCAAAAAAAAACCCTAAACCCTAAACCCCTAAACCCCTAAACCCTAAAACCCTAACGCCGAGGCTAGAGCACCATCTCTCCAGGCTCGCCTCCTATGCGCAGAAGATCGCAGCTGGGTGGCAGGACGCGGCGCACCCATAATATACGGGCCTTAATGATTGCCTATACTATTTTGGGCGTTCCTTAGTATAATTTACCCCAAAACCCTATTCTAATTAGCACACTACGGCCCCTAGGGTTTTGGGTTTAGGGTTTGGGGTTCAGTGTTTAACTCCAAGATCCCCAACAAGCCCGGTTGCACACAAAGGGTTTAGGGAGTTTAGGGTGCAAGTTCTGGCCACCTTCCTTGGAGACCAGATGCAAAAGAGAGTTTGGGGGAGTTTGCGAGTTGCTTTTGTTCTGAAGGAGGTGTGCTTTCTTTCTGCGAGGGCTTCAAGACCACATTCACTTTGTTGGGTGCACCTTTTGCTTGAAGCAGGTGTATAGACTCGAAAACTCGGCCCTTGGACATGTAATTGCATAGCCGTGAAACCTGTTTCCTCGTCGAAAGTGCTCTGGTAGGTAAGATAGGCAGTCATTCGCAAGAAGAAGCTGGAGTTGTTCACTCGCGCCCCTCGTCTTGGAATGATGCGCAGCCCTGTTGGACTAAGGTTCATACTCTGGCTTTTGCCACGCGATTTCTGTCTTCGCAGCCTGTTGCAGAGGAGCAAAGCCTGGGCCCTACAACAGTTTGGCATACTATAGGGGCCTAAATAATGAATTACCACTACTATTTTGGCGGTTCCTTGTGGTAGTAGGCCTATAGGATTAATTGCTGGCACTACCTAGTCTGAAAGCTTCCGTACCTAAGTGTTTTTCTTGCATCCTGATTTCTATCCCACTAAACATGGAACTCCCAACGCCGAAACGGCAGAAACAAGTAAAGAAGCCTTAACACGCGACCTTCGGAAGTTTGAACTCGGAAGACGCTCGACTTGAGGACAGCTCTGCTTCTCCAATCCTCATCTTGACATAAAGCAGCAGCAGCCTTTCGTAATGATTTTTGAAACCGTCATCAACCTTACCTGGGCCTAGCAATGTCTTGCCGAACTCTAAACCTAATTCCTCAACCCTAAACCCTACTCTAAACTAAACCTTCGAAAGGCCCGGCGGCAGGCAGCGTTCCTTTGGCCGGAGATGAGAATGCGGATCAAGGTGGCGCAGCACAACGCCCAGCACCAATCTACAGAACACCATTATAACCCTTAATTTCGCTCGCCACACAAACCTGCAGTCTGAAAGGTCAGGGTGTTTTGAAACATTGGAGTCTTTACAGCCCACGCGCTGAAGCTCTCCAAGAAGCAGGGAGGTTTTGGGGAGTTTTGGGGCGTAGTTCATGTGTGGTCCCAGAGCCCCTAAAGCCTCTCGCTTAGAAGAAGAAGTCCTAGCCAAAGAAGTCCTAATGTAGGAACCTGATTAAGAAACCCCTGGGCCTATATCCTCCAAATAGTAGGATTCATATAAGGAATCTAAATAAAGGCCCAAGGTTTCTTAATCAGGTTCCTACATTAGCAGGTGGTGGCAGGAGGGAGACCGTCCCAGTCGAGCCTCGCAAGCGAACGACGTTGCGTTTGAAGGCTCGCGGCCACTCTTCGCTTGTGGCACACAGGGTGTAGGAGCCTTAACAATTGCCAAACATATTGGGGGAAAATTTTTTTCCCCAATATGTTTAGTGTTTCATACTATTCTTGGGGGTTCCTCATTATAATAGTAGTATAATGTGCCCCGAAACCCTGTAAGGCCCCTAGATTATGGGTCTGGAGTTTGAAAGCCTAAGCGGCCTCGGGATGCCCAGGGCATGGCAGGGGCGTTCGATGGTTCAGGATTTGGGGGTTTAGGAGCAGCGTTCAGCATATCACCGCAAACCGAGAACCATGGGCTCCTTGACACCCATGAAGCCCTATGAAAACCGAGACCACGAACCGAGCTCAGGTCCTGAACCCATGAAAGCCCTGAGCCCTCAATTTTGCCTTCCGCTGTTCTGGGAATGGCCCTAGACATCACTTCACCAATCCCTAAACCCAAGTCCCAACGATCCTATTGTACACCTCACTTGCAGGATCGGGAGTTGCTGCAGATCTACCGCAGTGCACAGATCGAGGCGCGCATTGCGCTTTGAATGGGCTCGGGTTTCATCTGCAGGGTTTAGGGTTTAGAGTTTAGGCAGGGTTTGAATGTCTGTTTTCTGAATCCGATCGCGGCTGACGGACCTCCGTTATCTTCCGTGAGCGTTGTTGGGGTCAACATGTTACTTTACTGGCCTTAATAATTACCTATACTATTTTGAGGGTTCCTTGTTATAATTATAGTATAATGGCCCCAAAACCCTATTCCAATTACTAAGGCCCCTACATTAGGGATTGTGCTACTTGGCCATGGTGCTGGCGCAGAAGCTAGCGTTGTAGGCAGAGCGTCATTTGCTACTGTGTGAGCTACTGTGTGATAGATAAACCTATGCTTGTACAGTGGTGAGGCCGGCCTGGAATTTCAACAGGGATGTTGTTTCGGAAAGGCTTTCCAAACCGAGAGCCTGCATGAGCAACGATGCCATCATTCAAAAAAAGATGTCATTTCTTGAGGTTTAGGGTTTGGCGGTGCAGGATAATAGGAACGCCATAAGAAGCCAGCGAGCTGGAACGGGAGTAAAATTCCGGCGGCCCGACATCTCAGCACATCGAGGGAAGCCGCACAACCTAGCACCTCCTCCACGTTTCAGTTCCATGTATACGTATATACTCTAGTTCGTATATGTACACATATTTTGTTTGTATTCATGCATGTATGTATGCATGTCTGTACGTATGTATGTATGTATGTACGTGAATGGGTGGCTCCTGATGTGTACAGAGAAGTCACGGTAGCATCGCGACGACGACGAAAGGAGTTACTGCAACCAGCAGCAGCACCATGTTTCTGTTAATCCCCGCGCGAACCTTCAGGAAGCAGCAAGACAATGCTTGAAGAATTCTGACTGGCAAGTACAGATGTAGACATCGAAGTAATAGTAGTTCACTATGATGATCATGATGGTGACTTAGCCGTGTATAGCTCAACTTGAGCTTGGAGTTTTCAGTCCTAGCCCGCGACCTCCGAATCGGGGTTTTTGGTATTGGGATCATTGACCGTTGAATCCCGAGATTCAGCTAATCCCCACAGAAGCTCATGTACATCCTGGCCTATTCAGCCAATTTGGACAACCAAGCCTTACAGCCTTGATCCTGCTCAGAAGCCCGGGAGAATACCCCACATGAAGCCCATAAAACACATTACTAGTGCAGCTATCATGAACTTATAACTATTATGACATACAACCATCATAACCAATACTTAACTACTATAACTTATAAAAGCCCTCTAAATCCTTGCAAAGCCCTAGTAAAACAATCACACGCAGGCCTCCAAAGAGGCCGACTGGAGAGGCCTGGGCGTCGCCTCGCCGAGCCGCAGCGAGGGAAGCATCGTGGCATCATCGGGCCATGCCCAGAGAGCCCAATACCCCTTAATTAGGGAATATAGCTTAAATCATAATATTAATCCCCTTATAATTTAAGGTATATTCCTTAATTAAGGGGTATTGGGCTCTCTGGGTGGTAAGTGGGGTTTCGGGATTATAGGGTTTAAGGTTCAGGGTTTGGGGCTGATAGGGTTTGAGGTGTAGGGTTTACAGGCTTTACGGCTCAGGGTTTAGGGTTTATAGGGTCTTAGGTTCAGGATTTAGGGCTTACAGGGTTTGAGGTGTAGGGTTTACAGGCTTTAAGGCTCTGGGTTTAGAGTTAATAGGGTTTAAGGTTCAGGGTTTTGGGCCCATGGGGTTTAAGGTGTAGGGTTTACCGGCTTTAAGGCTGAGGGTTTAAAGTTTAGGGTTTATAGGGTTTGAGGTGTAGGGGTTCCTGTTTCGGGTTTATTAGATTACAGTCATGGTAATGTAGGGGTAGTTGCCATGCTATTTGGGGGTCCCTTATTGTAATTGAAGTATGATGGGCCCCAAAAGCCTATTCTAATTATTCTAATTATCAAGGCTCCTATATCAATGTAAAAGTAGGTAAAATAATTGCCAAATACTTATTAACCGTCTGTTATTCTACACACTTTTGGAGTCCAGGTGAGCCCAAGCCCACGAAGCGTCGCCACGTGGTCGTTGTTTGGTTAGTTTGTATTTCTGTATCTGTCTGCATTTATCTGTCTGATTCTGTTTGTGTATTTGTTTGTCTGTACGTCTGTATATATGTATATATATATATATGTATATATGAGAGAGAGAGGTACCCCTAGGGTTCATTTGACGACTCCGTTCTTTGCTTATACGGAGGGATGAATTAAAATACTTGAATTAATTAAACGCAACTGATTTTAGTTAACTCAATTATTTCTATTCTTTCCGAGGCCAAATAAATAGTTTAAAGCAGCTGAATTTAGTTATTTCCATTATTTGGGATCGGAAAGAATAGAAATAATTGAAATAATCAAAATCGGCTTTCTTTGAAGCTGCGGAACCAGGATCCCCACAATTTTGAATAATCGAAACAACTGAAATAATTAGAATAAGCTGATTCTAACTATTTCTTTTATTTCTCTTATTTGGATTTGAAAATAATAAATACTTCAATTAAAACCAGCCGATTTTAGCTGTTTCTATCATTTCGCTTATTTAAAATCCGGTGAATCCTGCCTTGGCAACTTAGGAGGAAGCAGAGTTTTCATCATTTCTATTATTCGGGACTGGAAAGAATAGAAATAATTGAAATGAATAAAATCGACTTTCCTTGAAGCTGCGGAACCAGGATCACGACTATTTTGCATAAGTGAAATTTCAACTAAGATTAGCTGATTTTTTGATTGATAATCTTTCCATTATTTGGAACAGAAAACAACTAGAATAAATAAAGCCGGCCGATTCAATTATTTCTACTACTTCTAGTATTTCGATTATTAAAACAATCCGGTGAATCCTGCCTTGCCAACCTAGGAGGCAGCATATTTCTATTATTTCTATTATTTGGGACCGGAAAGACTAGAAATCGAAACAACGAAGTGGTTTCAATAGGAGCACATTGGACATGTATTTCCATTGGCATGTGTATTGCACACCCGTGCCGAGATACGAGATACGATTATGTTAAAAGTAAAACACACTAAGCGTACCAAGACTGAAAAATTGAGGTTGTCTCAGTAGGGAAGCATCGCAAGTGTGTTCCCGCTGACATGGGGGTTGCACACTCGTGCCGAGTTACTAGATGCTATCATGCATGATGATGCACATATACGCAGCTGCTTGGTAGGTTGCCAACATCCATGTGGCATGTTAGAGTTGTCTGTACACATTGTTCATGCATGTATCTGTGTGAGCTGTATCACGACTTATTATTATTGTTCAGCTATTTATAATACAACAGCGAAAAACTCTGACGGACTCACAAACTTTTCTGCATGATACAAAAGCTTAAATCCAAATGTCGCGTTTAACCTTATTATTAGATATGCATATCACAAATCCCAGGTGAATAGTCCCTATAACGGTATCGGGCTCATACATATATTATATATATAGAAGTGTTTTGTGCATCCTAGGCACTGTGCAGGCGGTCCGGAACAGCCGAACAAGGATCCCCCGCAAGATGCTAATCGTAAAGCCTGACTGTCAATACCAAATCCCTTCCAGGTTACCCAACTGGACGACACTTCTTGTGTAGTTACTGCCTCCGAGGTGACTTCAGCGATGTGTCACAGCTCTCCGCCCTTTACCAAGGCAGGTGGCTCGCGCACGTGCAGCGCCCATAAGATCGAGTGGCCCAGAGCCGGAAAAGCATAAGCCCTGAAGCACGGACCCGCGGACCCGCAAGCAACTCCCATATCATAGACCTTCATATAACCATTATAGAAACTCGCAGATCTAATTGTCCTTTAAGGAATTAAGGAAGCTTAACGCCTAAGGAACCCATGATGTTTCTGTTGAGGCGCCACGACGCAGGGCTCGGACGCGGAGTTGCTCAAGGCAGCCAGTTGCATTATTCTTTTTTTGGTTCTGTTTGTGATTTGAAGTTGAAGGGTCTCTATTCTTGTCAAGGGGTTTGGGTTTAAGGCGAGTTGGGGGCAGGAGGTTGCAAGCGTTTTCTACCCTTAGGGCCTTTACTAGTAGCAATTTAAGCAACCACGATGTATTGTTTAGGAGCGCCTCGAATCGACAGATGCAAGCAAGCCGCGAACACTTCGTGGGTGATGATATACGAAGTGTGAGATCGATGCATATATATATATATATATCATGTAACTCATGTAACTATTTGTTTGTATGTAATTGTACTGTATGTATTCAAACATGTACATGTACATATATATATATATAACTGTAGAACCTATCTGTATGAAACATAAAATGTATGTGAGTACTTCGTAGGGTCTTTTATTGCATACTAGTATCCGTATGAAGAGTTATCATGAACAATTTGCGACTGCTCTTCCGGCAGTTACCATGTCTGTCAGTTTTTCGACAAATTCTGGCAATCGCGGTTTGGGGCTTGTTTGGCTCGGTTCGTATGCAAGGACTTTGTCAGATATTTGGAGGGTTTTTGGGTTGTAATGACGGTTCAAAGTCTGAGGTCCTTGCGTGAGTGCTTTGGGACAACCGAGGAATGCAGACGACGATCAACACCACTACGTTTTATTTGGTCAGAAATAGTGCTGTTCCTCCTTTTCCCTGACTTCGACAATCTCCGATTGTAGGCGCTCAGCCGTGCCATGCGCGAACCTGGTCGCAGCCCGGAGGCGCTTGCTGCGGAGATTGCACCCTGGCTGCAGTGTGAGCCGCGTGGGTGCTTGGTGCAATATTTGTTGCTGGTGCAGAGTAGTCGCAGTGTGCGCTTCCGACCATTTGAATAGGGTCACTGCTCCCGGCCTTGAGATATGAAGCTTGGAAGGCCAGACATAGGGGATTGAAGGCAGGCCGGACCACACAAGACTCTGCTTTGATCCTACTTGCTCCTTCCTGCTCAAGTCTCAGTTTGTCGCTGCTAGCCTCCATACCGAAGCCCCACAGAGCTTCTTCGTCATGATGCACTTGGGGTGGGCCTTCCTTCAGCTTCTGCTTGCACCGCAGGCCCTCGCAGAGAGCTCAGTGCCCCTGCTTCGGGGCTCCCCACGCGGTCTTGCAGAGCTTCCAAGCTGTGCGGAGAAGCCCAACTTCCATTTGGCACGCGCTTCGTGGTGTGGAGAGCAGAAAGAGCCGGTAGCGTGCGCCAAGGACTCGGAGAGTCCCAATCCCATCTGGGACTGCCATCTACAGGCCGATGCTTGGTGCTCCTTGGGCGGGAGCCCCTGTTCTTGGCCCGCAGGGGCTCCTCCCAGAGAGGTGTCCAGCGATTGGCAGAATCAGAACTCGCAGGGTCAAGCTACGCGCTTTGTCACCTGGAACCTGTATGTCTTCACACTGGCCGGTCGCATCCATCCGGTCGTGGATGAGCTGCTGCGAATGCAGCCAGAGATTGCGGCCATCCCAGAGATGTGGCACGAGAAGGGCGCCATCCTGGATCTACTCAACCAGAGGTCCGGCAATGTTTGGGCTTTTGCCACAGGAGGGCCCACCGAGCAGTTCAATGATGCAGACATCTTGTTCAGGACACACGTGAGAGCATTAGGGAGTTGCCCAGGGGGACCTTATTTAACGAGCTGTTTGCAAGGATCCTGGTTTCGGGTTCCTGTGTCAGGACTGACAAGTGGGAGCACATTGCCAGCGACCTCGTTCCGTTCTCGGCCGGCCGCGCGATCAACTGGGCAGCCCTGAGGCGAAAATCCGATGGCTACTCGCTCATTGCATCCGGTACGCATCCTCTCTGCTGTCAGGGCGACTACGTCATCACGGAGGCGGTGGATTTCGTGACTAAGACCCTCAGTCAGGTGCAGAACCAACACCCATACCCCATCGTCCTTATGGGGGATTTGAACACCGGCTACTTTCAGCCTTCGCAGCAGCTTTTGAGACAAGGGCAGGTGGAGGCCTTCGGACGCCATTGGCAAATTCCAATGACCTTTACAGATGCTGGGTTGTCCTTTGGGACTTTTTTTAATTCCCCCTAATATTTTGTAGAGAATCATAATAGCAAATAATTTTCAAAGGGCTTAAATAAAGGACAACTCAGGATGCATGGGCAGAGCTTCATCCCGGCAATCCGGACCCTTCCACGATCAACGACGACCCGGTGCGACTGGACTATGTCTACTTTCAGAAGCTGGGCTCTGGAGCACCGTACTTTAATACTTTTTTGGGGGGCCTGATACTTAAAGGGAGCCAGTAATTATGAAACAAGAAAAGTCCATACTTTTCCTCCCTGGTTACTTCAAAGCCCAGGAAGACGCCGTTTTCCGTTGGCCAGTCTATCGTACAGTCCCAAATCTGGCCGCGCGCCGCCGGCAGCGACCACCGCGCGGTCTCCGGGGATGTCGTGCTCAGCCGGTGAGAAGCTTGCCTGCAGCTGTGGCTGCCCTAAATCTGACATTCAATGCATGAAATTCGTATCTTGGAGCATGCCGCCTCCGGCTGGCATGCTGTCTAGACTTCTGTTTTGGAAGATTGCTCCTTGACATGGACCCTGCATGGAAGTACTCCCGGTTCAGTCCAAGTTCACCATCTGATTTGGGTTAACTTCTTGAGTCCACGGCCGCTAGTGGCCGTTGTGACGTAACACTGGCGGTGTGGCTGCGAGTTGGCTGTAGCCTTATAGTAGCCGTAGCGGCTTTTAGAGCGGCGTGGACCAGGAGTACCAGTGGAGGAATTTCGCACGCATAGCCTTCCCAAATACGCAATAACTGCTTGCCCGGATCGGGCCCAATTCGGTCTTTTGGATGTGTCATGATGGGTGACGCATCGCGACTTTGTAAGCTTGGCACTGTTGCTCAGCAATAGTTTTGAGCCACTCTTCCGCTGAAGAACTCTTTGTAGGCGGCGGCGTTCTCAGACTGTCCTCCAGGCCAGCACCATTCTGACGGAAGCACTTCCAAGTCAAGTCCTAAACCCCTAAAAATGAAACCGAGAGTCCCCTGGAAGCAGAAGGCCTGGCGTCGGCTGAAGGTTTGTGGTACCTCTGCAGCTGCGATGCTGCTTTGAGCTGAGTTGCGACATGGGAGCTTCTCAAAGGCGTTTCACAAGCCCTAGGGCCCTAGGGTTTAAATCTGCCTGGTGTAAGAGAATAAGAGTGATTTTTGTGAGAAGCTCCCAGATCTACCATGACAAAAGTCTTGGAACCCTGGTCAGTGTAAAAATTGCGTTTGGGGGTTCATGCGTCCTGGGAATTCGTAATACCCAAAGCATCCACTTGCAGCGCCTACCCCGACCCTCCAGCATCATTTAAGAAAGACATATATACATAACTGATATGAGGGACCCCGCCAAGTTTTAAGGTATATTCCAGATTTAAAGGATGTTGGACGCTGTCGGCAAGTATCGAGTCCCGTGTAATGTGCACAATCTGACACTGTTACGTTCTTGGACGCTGCTTATCTTGGCCTCGTAGTTCCCTTCTATGGAAGCCTTACAGTACCTATAGTCTCCATTGTTGTTCCTTTTTGGGGTTACCCTTTAGGATCCTTAATAAAAAAAAATTGGTTAAACCAGAAAAAGGAACCACAATGGAGACTAGAGGTAACCCTGATCTTCAGGTGGATTCCTCTGGCGGCTTTGGCTGCTGCCAGACCCAGACACTCGGCCATGACCCAGAGCTGGTCTACAGGTAATGGCTTAGGGATCTTGAGGGTTTACGGTTTGGGGTCTATATAGGGTGGTATCGCGCCTGTTACTAGGTATTATCAGTTATTCGGTTCCTAAAAGAATAGTAGTTCGTTCAGTGTTGGCATGAATCTGTCTATGATGGTGACAGTCAGTATGGTCATTATTTTGTCATCGTGTTCACAATAGAAGTTTCATATCGTTAAGTGCGATTTGTTTTGGTGGGTGGGGAGGGGTGGGGCGAGGGTAGAGTCAAGTCTGTAGTGGGGTTGGGTTTTCGTGTGCGGATGCATGTCGACGTACATGTTGCGACTTGCTTAGCAGGGGTACTGGCTTGTTCAAACACGCTGTTGATGAAGTCGAGGGCCCGCGTCACCATCGGGCTCTCATTCTTTGAGGGCTGTGCGGGCTCCTTATGTTTATGTGGTCTTTTGGCCCCTGCACTTTTGAGGTGTGCGGTATAAGGTCTGACTCAAAATGGTTCTCATGTTCTGGTTTGGGAGGACTTGATCAGGCTTCTATGTGGGTCGCGGGGGTCAGGTTTGAGGGTTGAGTGATGTTGAGAGTCTAGAGCGCTCGAGGCTTACGACTCAGTCAGCTAGGGATTTAGAAGGCTTGAATATTCACTCGGAGTGGGTTGCAGTCCTAGTCCTCCAAGCTTGTATAATCTCTCCTTTCCATAGTACAGTAATCCCAAAGCACTGTCACCAAAATTCTGACCATCCTGGAGAAAGCGCACTTCTTTCAGTGGCCTGCCCTTGGTGTTCGTTTCTAGCAGTGAGTAGGGTTGGCAATACTACCGACTGCAACACGAGCCCTGGAGGTTTCCCGAAACGGCCGGTAAACCAAGTCGTTTGCGAAGCCCTGGCCCTAGGGATCAAAAGAGTTTAAAAGCCTTGTATAGTATGGTCTTTGGGCGCCAAGCCTTAACATATGAGTCCTTAGATCCCTAGGGTGGATGGAAGTAATGAAGGAGGTGATCTAAGCCCAAAGCGAAACCTAGACCCCAAACATCCCCGAACCCTCACCTCGAAAACCCATTTCAGGAAGGGCATTGCTGCGAGGGAGGCGATGGGCAGTGGCAGTGACAAAGGTTCTGGTTAGGGAGTATAGGGGGATAGCTATACCGTAACATCCTAAAACTCCCTTAATGCCAGACCCCGAACTCTGGGATATTGTATCCCTGTCTTCAGGGCTCGATCGTTCTTAGTGTGTTTTTGCTGGGCTGTACTCCGATAAATCCTTTGTGCCCCCTAGCCCTACCCATAACCTATAACTGGGTTGTCCTTTGGGATCTTTTTCAACTTCCCCTATTAGCCATAATAGTAAATAATTTTCAAAGGGCTGAAAGGACAACTCAGATAAACCAGACTTGAACTGGAAACCCTCTGGTTCTCCTCATCGCCCTGAACCCCCATACACCTCAAGCTCCAGGCTCTAAACTCTCAATCCCCTAAAGCCCTACTTGGACCCCAAGCGTATGTAGGATAACAGCCTTTTGTAGCTGTTGGGCCTTTTACGTTGCGTACTACTGCGGGTTTAGGCAAACGCTTAACCCTAAACATTATCCCCTAAACCCTATAAATCCGCAGAAAAGGAACTCAGCAACAAAAACAAACCAATAAATCCTAGAAGCCCTATAAACCATGCCTTCTTTGAGACCGCTGGGCCAGGTTTAGGGTTTGGGGTTTAGGGTATGCAAGGATCTGGCTGGTCCCCAGGCCCAGTGGCAAAAAAGGGTTGAGGGGCTTAGGGTTTACGGTTCAGGGTAGTGTAGTAGGGCCCTGGGAGAAGCAGCATAGGTCTTGCGTATATTCCGAATCTTCTGGACATGAAAATTCGACTCAAGCTCCGGAACCTAGATCTACGCTGAATTCCAAGCCCTCGTCGTAAAACTCGCAATGACAAAAAGGCCCGAGGCAGAAACGAGCAGAAAGCACCTGAGGCTTCCAAACGTTTTTGGGGTTACCTGGACCCCAAAAGTATGTAGTACAGTTTAGGGTTTAGAATCAAGGCCTTTTGTAAGTATTGGGCCATTATTTTCCCTACTTTCAGGGTAGAGCTTTCGAGATCCAGCTTCCAGCCCCGATACACCCTGAGCCAGGCGCGGGGCGCTCGATCCTCTATGGTGCGATGGCCACAGTCACCTCCAGATCCAGGAGGTCGGCTTGAGGGTTTAGAGCGGGAGGTATCAGGGAGGTTGGCAATGCCAGTGGAACTCTGAAACAGGATAAGCCTATATCACAAGCTGAGGATAGATCCCCCCGAGACGCACACTAGTGTGAAGAGACGCCAAAAATCGTTCGCCGCTGCTACTGCTCTGCTCCAAGGTGCTGAAGTTTCGTATGCACCGACACGCATGCTTTCTTCTCATCGCTCATACTTTGCGCGTCGGTGCTAGTTACACGCCAGGTGACGGTCACTGCCGCCAGTAGCACCGTTCGTGCGCGTGCTGCTCCCAAGCTGGTTGAACGTTTCTATTTCCTACCTATAGTCTCCATTGTAGTTCCTTTTTGGGGTTACCTTTGAGGATCCTTAATATAAAATTGGTTAAACCAAAAAAAAAAGGAGCTACAATAAAGACTGTAGGTAAGCTCAGCTGAAACACCAACCTTTGGAATTCCTCGAACCTGAAATCCTGCATGTAGCTGGATGGTTTCAGGCATTAGGGTGCAGCCCCAATCCTCAAACCCCAAAAGCCCGAAGCCTAAGCTCATTCAACTGCGGTAGGCCCCGAACTTGGGCTCTAAGTTCTCAACCTGTAATCCTTCTTTCGCGCACATTTAAATGGAGAAGCGACAACCACCCTTGTTACTACCATTGCAGTTCTAGGGCTTGCCAATATCATGGTTTTGTCTGCCCGCCTCTGGACCCGACAAACCCAAAATTCTAAACCCCTAAACCCTTGGCACAAGTGAGAATCGCTCTTGCTCCTTTTTCACACCGACTCCGCACCTAAGAACCTCGCCTGGCTGTGTCCGAGTTGTGAGAGCGTAAACCCCTACACTACACCCTAAACCCCTAAACCCTAAACCTGCTGGTGTTCGGCTCCGCCAGGTCGGCCCTATGGGAGGTCCTGAGGCCGTCTCTCACACAGAGCCCGGTTCGCATTTTCAGCCGGGTGAAAGATTGTTGGATGATGCTGCAGGTCCGACTCGTACTACTACTACTCCTCCTCCTCCTCCTCCTCCTCCTCCTCCTACTACTACTACTACTACTACTACTACTACTACTACTACTACTACTACTACTACTACTACTACTACTACTACTACTAACTAGTACTCCTACTACTACTAACTACTACTACTACTACTACTACTACTACTACTACTACTACTACTACTACTACTACTACTACTACTACTACTCCTACTCCTCCTACTCCTACTCCTACTGAAACTCCTACTCCTACTGAAACTCCTACTCCTACTCCTACTGAAACTCCTACTCCTACTGCTACTGCTACTGCTACTGCTACTGCTACTGCTACTGCTGCTAGTACTGCTGCTAATACTGCTGCTACTGCTGCTGCTACTGCTACTGCTACTTGCACTACCACTACCACTACTACTACTACTACGACGATGATGACGATCATGATGATAGTCATGAACAGTGGGATATCGGAATCTACAGTCACAAATGGTACTAAGAATATTTATGCTGATGATGGTATTGATAACAGTAGTGAAATGCTAGGTAAGCATAACACTAAAAGACTGAAAGACTAGGATAGCAGAACATGGCAGCAGCAAAAATACACATCGCAATGCACAGGCTCGTGATGGTCCAATTGGGAGTTTCCGAAAATTAGGGGTACCTTATATTGGGGGTCATTACAATAAGGATCCTACTATTTAGGGTACTATATTAGGGTCCCCTATTGTCGGAAACCCCCAATTAGTAACGGGTAGGGAGCCAATGAGTTGAACAGCACATAGGACACAATACTCCTCAGCATGTCAGTTGTGGCTTTTTCACACCGTTCGTTTTAGGAGCTACAGGAGAAGCAGTAAGCGCGGCCGCTGTAGAGGCACGCAAGAAGGCCGCGTGTAGTGGCTTTAAGGCGCAGTTGTATGGCGAGGGTTCCAGAAGCTTGCTGCGGCAATGTTTCAAGCTTCTTCTGCATCCATGTTGCTAGTTAGTTACTAGGTTCTATTATTCGCATTTGCCTAACGGTCATGAAGACTGTGATCAGCGCACTTCTGGTAGTAGGCTCCATTGGTCCTCAAGGTTGAGGTCAGGTCAGGTGCACCATGCCTACTTTCCAGCCGCTTGTCTTTGTGGAGGCTTTGGCCACCTAGGCGATTCAAGGTGAAGGGACCCCGCAAGACAACTTGGGTTTTCGGGATTGGGGCTTACCCTAGGCCCTAGAATCCTTGTTCAGCAGAAAGCTCGACAGTACCACAGGCATCGGCTCGAGTCAAGGGTCAGGGTGAGGTGTTGCTCAACAAGCTGCTTGTAACAAGCTGCGCTGAGATGGCGGCAACCCCACAGGGAACCCGCGAGTTACAAACAGAGCTGGACTCCGAATTGCTGCGACTGGGCTCTGGAATATCCTAAACCTAAACCCCAGACACGTTGGCTTTTTTCATGCTGTTCTCTCTACTTTACTCGTCGGACTCTAGGGCAGAGTTTGCTAGGCAAGAGTTCCCACCTTTTTTTGGCCCGAAACCCTAAAACTTTACAGTACAGCTTTAAAGAACTAAACCAACAAATGAGGAGAGGGGTTCCTTTGCCCGTTTGCCTCAGCGGCTGGGCCAAACATTTCGTGCCGCCGGACCCTGGCATGTCCCTCGGCTCTTCCTTAGCGTTTTCAGAATTTAGGATGGACTGCCTACAGCGGTTGAAAAAGGCTGGTTTGATCTGGTTTTAGAAGGGCTTCAATAGTTACCAACACTCTTTTGGGGGTTCCTTATTGTAACTATAGCATAATGGGACCCAAAAACCCTATTCTAGTGATTAAGGCCCCTGAAGTATTGTGCATTTCGGGGAGGCCCTGGCTGTAGTGTCCATCCAAACTCCCGAAGCAGCCATGGATCCCAAACCCCAATACATCGGAGGCCTCAGTGCTCCCTAAGGCCATGAGCCGTTTCAATTCTGAAAATTTGAAGCCTCTTCGATAACCGGATACTCTCCATACCCCTGAACCTCTTAAGGAGTCCACAACCACATAACGTCAACTGAGTTTAAGAATCGTAGCATACCAAAAGAAAAATCATGTCGAAAGAGAAGGTTCAACGTGGATCACAGGGACTACGATCTCAGCCGATGCACCGACTCCTACGACGAGTTCCTGAGCCACGACTGGGGGACCCCTCGCCTTCTGAAGCTGGTGTCCATGCTGATCCTTGGGTGATTCATGTGCGGAGTTGTTCTTCTGCCATCCTCTTTTTACTCTTGTGTTTTGTTGTTTATGATGTGAAATTATGGCGATTATCTCTATCGTTTGCAATTCATCCTTGTTATTGCTCTTGTTTGGTGTTTGGTTGTGCGCACTGATGTAGTGGAAAGGTCTGTATACGAAGAAAGAGCCATGTTTCTCGCTTGAACGGTTCTTAGACATGTGCAGTTAAAGAGTGACTTTCAGAGTGGAGGAGCCCAGGCTGTTTGCCATGGCTTTCTTCGCGTTAGGGTTGTTGGTTACTCGGGCCTCAAATCAAAACAGTAATTTCATCATGTAATTCTGTCCCGAAGAGCATGCCACTTGCGAGAACCCTAGTAAGGCATGGTGCAAGAAGCGATTTTTTGTTTGCAAAAGAAAGACTCCGTATGTGCGCGTGTTCGTATGTGCGTGCGCGCCCGCTTGAAGCTGGTGGTTGGAAGGCACGAGATCCCCAGCATCAATTCCCATATGCAGTCCCGAGCACTGCGCTTGGACTGGGGGGGGAGGGGGGGGATTGAAGTCCCGTGAGAGCCAGCCTTTGAAAGATCCTCCGAGCAATAAAGGATCATCTACAACAGTGGGGCCGCTGCCGGCTTTTGTTTGCTGGCGAGTGTTTTATGTGGCGTGCTTCAAGCACACGGTGTGCTGCCGGTGGATTGGTGGACGCTGCTTGAATTCTGTGGTTGCAAAATGTTCCAAGGGATCGCTGAAGTAGGAATGACAATCGATAAGCCACGTAACCAACGAGCTTCAGTCAAGAATTGAGTCACCTGATCTTTGAGCAAGTGAGGCTTCTTCTTTTGCACGCATCCTTCTGGATAGTGCTTCTCTTCTGGCAGCGTCTGCGAGGCATATTTCTGAAGCCTGCAACTATCTTCCTGGATCGACTTTGCATTGCGCAGCATGACGAAGAGCTGAAGCAGAAAGGAATTCTGGGCCTTGCCGGCTTTCTAGACCGATCCCATCAGCTCACTATTCTTTGGTCCCATAGATATTTTTCGAGAATTTGGTGCACTTATGAGGTAGCCACATTCCTCAGGGACGCAAAAAACCAGAAGCCCATTCTGGTGATGCCTGTAAAGATGGCCTTGACCCTTTTCCTTTTCGCCGTGAGTGAGCACGTCATCATGTATTGGTACGTCCATGCTTCAAGCGTCATGGCACGTGATGTAGCAGACATCGACCTGGGCAATCTGTGGGCACTCTTCGTGTCCTTCGCGCCCGTATTGGCCCTGACCGTGCCGGTGGTCTTCTACATAGGCTTGGGCCTGATGCAGGAGCTACAAGAGCTGCCACAGCAGCTGGCTAATTTCAGCGTCCAGCGCGCGCAGTGCTTCTGCTGCTCCAATAACCACAAGCACCCGCAGACTGGAGAAGCCATACCTTGCGACCGTGAATTGATCTTCGGCATGCTGAAGCGATGGTATGGGAATCCTCAGGGGGAGGTCGTTTGGGACCACAAATCGCATTTATTCTAGATTCTAGGGGAAACACCTTTTGACGCTGATATGTTTAATAATTACCAACACTATTTTGGAGCACCTTTTTGTCAATTCGTAGTTTCAGTATGTTTAACTCCCGAAACCCCACTCTAGTCAGTGGGCCCCTAGATTCTTATGAGCTTCTTCTCTCACCCTAAACCCTTATCCCTACTCTACATATTAGGAGCTCATCTCTTTGGGCTCCCCACCCTAAAGCCAAAACCTTAAGGCCTTAACCCGAAACCCTAAAGCCTTAACCCTGAAGCCTTGACCCTAAATCCTTAACCCTAAAGCCTAAACCCCTAAACCCCTGAACCCTACTTGGAGGATCATGGGACTTAGTAACTAGGGTTATAAATAAGGTAACTATACTTATAACTCCAATTAGGGTACTTATAACCTTAGTTACTAAGTCCCATGATCCTCCAAGTAAACCCCCAAACCCTAAGGTAAAAGCCAGAATGTTGGAATATGATTATCCGGAACCCTTTATGGTAAATTATAAGGTACCCTGCCCTGAAACCATATTCCAACTTTCTGGAGTTCCCTGTAAATCGATTTGAGATCCGAAGGCCGACGAGCATCTCCATCTCTTCGACCGACAGGTGAAGGAAGCCCTGGCACCCACCGTCGCTTCGACCGCCTTTGAGGGGTTTGGGCTCCTTTAAAGGGGTTTAGGGTTTAAGGGCTTAGGGGTTTAGGGTTTAAGGGTTTAGGGGTTTAGGGGTTTAGGGTTTAAGGGTTTAGGGTTTAGGGGTTTAGGGTGTAAGGGTTTAGGGTTCAGGGTACTTTAAAGGGAACCCTAAACCCTAAACCCCTATGTGGGTGGTTGTCAAAATTAGGGTCCCTATTTGGGTGCCCTAAATATTAGGTGCCGTAGTATAATAAGGATCCAAAACGGGACCATACTTTTGACAACCACCCATGTAGAATTCCATAGGACCCCTTAAAGGGGAACCCTATTGTAGAACCCCATAGTACCCCGTTAAAGGGAACCCTACTATAGAACCCATAGAACCCCTACGAAATTTGCAAAGGTTCCAGAACAAGGGTTTAAGTTTCCGTTAAGTAGCCAATGCTGGAGCTTTCAGATTTTTGGCGTTGGATATTTGGTCTAAGTGAGAAAGCTGGAACTTTTTGGGCCTCGTTCTTGAAGAAGAGAGGTCATGCGAAGCTTGGGGCGAGGCTGGCTGCCGCTTCAGTACACCATTGCTTCTGGGCCGCGGTTAGACACACTGGAGGTATTTGTTTAGGTATTTTGTTCATATTGCTTTTGGTACCCAGGGACTCCAATGTCACCCTAAACCCTACTATGATTTAAGGTATATTCCTTAATTAAGGGATATTGGAGTCTCTGGGATGCCCGAGCCCGCAAGTGACCGCCACATGCTCGATTTTGGAAAACCTTCCCAACATGCTCAGACAATGGTCTGCGTCTCCGCTGTTCCGATGCTTTCTCGAACCATAGCGGTCCTGGCAGTCGGACCTCCGCAAGCTTTGGCGGGATATGCATCCTTTGTGTGGAGACTGCGTGTGTGCATGGACTATGGCATCGCCTGCTTGCTGACATTCTCTTGGGTTCAGGCAGGCCTGTACGTTCTGCACTACGCTGGATCACGAGTGAAGCAGCGGAACCGGTGGTTCTATGCAATCGTTTTGGTGGTGCCTGCTTGCCTTCCCCTGTCCGTTGAATGGTTTAGTTTTCAGCTGTCGATGATTCACACAGGCGATGATAGCCTGATTCCCCTGATACCCTTCCTCACATGGACAGGGTTTCACATTTTGCTGATGCGATTTTCGGATGGACCGGCTGGGCATGTACAGTTTGCCGGTGCTGCACCAGACAAGCCCGATCGTCCCTTCCAAGAAGCGACGATTGAGGTTGTTGTCGATGAACAGAGCACTTCTGACTCCATCTCTGTTTTCTCGACCTGACCCAAGAACCGCGCACCTTTTTTGTGCTTCTTGGTGCTTCGCAACTTCGCATGGTTGGCGGAGACAAAGACGGAAGCCAACTGCGGCTTCGACACTGCCCTGGCTCAACTAGGCCGTAACGCTGCTGGTTTCAGAAGGTACCCTGTCCCACCACAGCTTCATCGGGCTCGATCTAGCTATCGTATTCACTAATGGCAATGGGCCTTTGGAATCGAAACCGCAAGTAGCACAAAGAAGCCTTGACAGCTCAGGAGCGTCCGCTTCCGCTTTCGACGTCGCCTGACGGCCGTTTCAAGCGCCAACAGTACTTAGGTTTACACTCGGGTCCTTTCATTGCTACAGCTCTCTACACTCCAATCATGTTTTCTGTATGAAGATCACACAAATCGCACGAGGCTTTCGGCTATAAGTTCCGTCCGGATTTCTTTCCTGCTCATCGACAGGATTTGCCAGGCTTCATGTCTCAGTCATGCAAGTGGATGTGTGACAGGTTTAATAAGCCCTCAACGCTGAGACATGTGAACATTTCCTCACCCTTACGAACTCAAGGCTGCCGTACAAGCCCGTTAAGCCATCGAGCTGACTCCTACAGCCTTGCATCACACGATCAAAGTCACAACTAGTGCTGACTATGCGCCTAGAGTTAGGAGGTGAAATGACAAGCTGGAAATTCGGCGTTTGTTCTTAGGAGGCTCAAACTGGATGTACGAGGCTCGAAATCCCCCACGGGTTGGCACTCGATTCATTCCATGGTATCTTGGGCCTTGGACCCGAGACTTGAAGCGACAATGCTGTGCAAATGTCCTCGACCGCGCCTAAACAGGCGGAGAGTTTCACACTTGGAAAGACAAGTGACACGAGATCATAGCATAGTCGTACCTAGCCGCTCAGTCGTAGTTGTGCCGTAGTAGAAGAAGAGGCACAAGCAGGAGCAGGAGCGGCAGCAGCAGCAGCACTAGCAGTCGTAATAGTGGCCTAGCAGTAGCACTGGCGCAAGCAGTAGTACGAGCACAGAACTAGTTTGCACTTGCAGTAGCAGTCGTGGCTGTTGTAGCAGTTTTAACAGTCGCAGAAGAATTGCTGGTGGTACGAGTAGTGGTAGTAGTAGTAGTAGTAGCATCAGTGGTAGTGGTAGTGGCGGCAGTTGTTTTTCGAATCCCCCCAAACGCCCTCAGTGGCCTTTCGGGGTGGTGTTGTGGGGTTGAATGTTGAAGATTAAAGACTCATACATCGGTCCACAGCGAGACTTTACTGTTTGCTAATTCGATTAGGTTCACTCTTCGGCACCTATGCGGGGGAATCTAGCGCAAGACCCACTTCCTGTCCAGGCTCTTGGGCTTCGGGTTGTGCGAATTGCATGCACTGGAGGATGCCCTCCGGCTTCACCGCCAGATCTTACCAGCCAAGCCAGCTCAGCCAAGCGAAACCTTCAAAAGGCCCGCCAACGCCTGAAAGCTTGATCCTGAAGCCCAAAACAGCCAAATTTGCGTGCGGGACACAGGGCAACCTGCAGACGTGAATTACAAACCCTGCAGGCGAAACTCCGGCAAAACCTTGACCGGAACAAACCCTACAGCCGAAGCTGCCAAAAAAACCCTCAACCTTGAATCATGGAACCCTGAACCCTAATCCTGAGCCATTGCGACAAAATGCCATTTCAGTCTGCGCTTCCGGGCCCCGGCCCACTTCAGTTAAGGGCAGGGCGAGGACGCTCCTCGGCTCGCTGCAGGTTTATTAAGGCTCCAGGGTTTGGGGTTTAGGGGCCCTTACTTAGAAGCTGCCCCCACCCTGTAATAGTGACTATAAGGACTGTATTAGGGCCCTATTATATTCCTATTATACCACTATTACAGGGTGGGGGCCCCTTCTAAGTCCTCACATGATAATCTGTGCTTGTAGTAAAACGCATAGTAACCCACAGCATACTCGCAAAGGCAAGGTCTCGGGTCGGTTTCCGTGGTTCAAGTTTTCGGGCAAAGGGATTGCAGGCAGGTAGTAGGCTTCAGGTTCCCAGAGACTCCAATATCCTTGAATTAAGGAATATACTTCAATTCTCCTTAAACGATATTCGGGATCCTACTATAATTTGAGGTATATTCCTTAATGAAGGGATATTGGAGTCTCCGGGTTCCGCAGGC